>JBBPCX010000160.1:10547435-10563128 GCA_037974365.1 Hydrocynus forskahlii
TGTGTGTGTGTGCGTGTGATGAACAGCCAGGAGGAGCCACTGAGGAGAGTATTTTCCTGAGCTGTTTTTGTATCCCTAAACACGCACATATGCACACAGTTTTAGGCTTTAGGATGACTGACAGGCCTCCTCAGATCTTTGGAAGCATATCCCACATCCAGCACTCACACATACATACACACACACACATACACACACACACGCACACATACACACACATACACACACACACACACACACACAGTGAAACATTTGGTGATCAATAAAATCTCAGTTGCAAGGCACAAGAGGAAATTGCATGGTGAGAATTTCCTGTCAAATCGTGGTCTCACACAGCTCAGGCCAACTCAGTGTGGATTACCATTAGAGCCACCGTTCTACATCAGACATAAAGGAACAAGCAACGAAAAGAAAGAAGGGGGGGGGGAGTGAGAGAAGACGCAGCTTGTTAGAAAAGGCCCTGTTTCATCTCTTCATGCCAATCAAAGAGCCCAGAGGATAACCTTCTGAAACCTAAACGTCCCCCTGCTGGACTCTCAGTGTGTGTGTGTGTGTGTGTGTGTGTGTGTTAGTGTGTGCATGTGTGTGTGTGTGTCAGCTGGCAGCTGTTAACCAGCAGATTGGTTCTAAAAGACAAGCTTGACTCAACTCCCCAATATTTTGGCTTTTACATGTGTGTGTGTGTGTGTGTGTATATATTTCTCACAAGTTGAATCCCTCACACACACAAAGTGAGATGCTTTAATCAGGTTCTTTGTAGGAAGTGTCAGATCTTTGCCTGTCTTTTGATTTGAGGCATAATTGGAACAGAAGTCGAACATTTCCTGACCTGAAATTTCTAAATGAAGTCTGTGATCTTAATGGGGCTTCACTAAGTTAACAAGCTGCACCGGTGTGTGTGTGTGTGTGTGTGTGTGTGTGTGTGCATGTTTGATTTCTCAGCAGAAAGTTTTTTGACAAATTCCTATTTCGTTTAAAAATGCTGATTTTAACCTCATCCTTGAACTTATTAGCTTAAGCGATTTCACCACATACAGATGATGATGACTGGATGTGCTTTGAGTGTCTGAGTGTTTCTGTGTATATGTGTGTGTGTGTGTGTGTGTGTGTGTGTGTATGCCCTGACTTTGTAGGAAAGCTACTGAAAACGCATGAAACAGTTTGTGTTTATTTGTTTTTAACTGAAAGTCATTCCTTTTGATCAATGAGCTTAACACAAGCGAAAGCACTGAATGTTTTTTGTAAAGCAATATTTGAAAATGTATTTAAAGCTTATGCCAGTAATCCTGATTACCTAAGATGTTATCTGAAGCAAATGTTAGCACATTCACATATCCCACAGCATTACACAGAGTTACCTTGAACATATGATATTTTAATGTATTTCAATTTATAACACTCTTATGAAGCATCATTCACAAGTAAAGAAAATTATGAGGTGAAGGCCTAGTTAAGTGCATCAGTTTTGTTTACAAAACCTTGTGTACAACACCTTATATCTCCAAAAATAAAAATTTACAGGAGAAAAACATCTAAAAATGTCATGTACTGTAATTTAAAAATGTTCTTTTATTTGAAGTAATTTTGGAACATCTTTAGAGTTCCATTCTTCATGAAAATTCCACACAATGTGAAGGTCATCTTGTGTTATCAAATAACTATTTCTAAAAGGTTTTGCTTGGAGAGTACATATTATTAGGGAGGCCTGTGTGAGAAGTTAGTTGTTCATGTCTGCACAGCCACAAAGGTTCCAATTTTATATAACAATCTTAGTTTGTATGATGGCTTACTGCACAAATGAATGACTCAATTTTGACCTACGTGTAGGTGTGATCTTAAGGATGTCAGATAATGGTTTTGTGTTTGTGCATGAAAAAAAAATTCAGTGTTGTTGTTAATCAGTTACATATTTCAGATTTGTTCCATTTTTGGCCCCAGCAACACTGGGAATAGAGAAAATGGCCATTTCTGAGGTTGTTTACAAGTGCATTGTGCAAACAAACTGGTATTTGAAAGATTAAAAAAAAACCAAGGAATAGATATTTGATACTTATAAGAACTGATGTTAGTTACAAACTTTATGTAGTAAAAATAGCAAAAAAGTATATAACAATATATAAAAATTATACATAAATATATGGCCATTATATAAAATATTATATAAAATTGCTCGATTGGCCAAAAATTGATAAATGACATGTTTTGGTAGAAAACACCAAAAACTAGATTTCTCAAGGGTTGAGTTTAGAATGAAAGCATTTTAACCTAAATCGTATGATTTAACAGCGTAAATAACAAGGAATTAAAAAATGTAGTTTTCATGGGTTTCAATTGGCCAAAAGTGTCCACGGGGGTGCTGAATGTATAGTAAAAATGAGGAGGGCCAGAGGGTTAAGCTGTTCATAAATATTGACAGATGCTTAATAACTCTGTTATTCATGTATATATGTTTCTCTTGTGTGAAAAATTCCTGTCTTGTGCAATATTTCTCGTGAAACGTGCAGTATTTCAGATAAAATATTACCATGTGCAACGTGCAGTTTTCTGGCGCATTATTACTGTTTCTTTCAATGTCTGCTGCTTCCACATATATTTATTCTATTGGTTATGCAGCTTCTACTTTTTTCTTTTGTTCTGTCCACTTTGCTATTGTAACAATACAAATTTCCCACTGGTGGGACTAATAAAGGGTTATCATATTTGATCTTATCTTATGCATGTGTTGTTAAGTCCCTGTATGGTACATATGTATGCCTCCAAACCTTTGTGTGTGTTTGTGCGCAAGAGGAAGACCATGGAAGCATGGCAAAAGCTGACATCACTTGTTGATGCAGCAGAATCCTATTACCAAGGGAGCTACTCACACTATCACGTGCACACAGGTGGGGATGTTTGTAGCTGGTCTGACAGGTGTGTTGGTTAGAACCCTCCTGTGGGCTAATCTGTGGGTGAATGAAAGCTGATGCACGGTGCTTATATTAAGTCACAGCCATGGGCCTTCTGCAGTAAATAGGCTCATATTTCAAGCTCCCATAGTACATGTGTCCCTGAGCACTCTGCCCCTCTAGCGGACTCCCTCTGACAGACATTAATCTCAAACAATTACACTCCCTTCAGAAAACACTCTGGCCTATCAGCAAACACCCTTTATATGACTGACCTGCATATTCACTCATGTACACAAATCAATGTTTTAGCATAATAAGAATTGTTTTCTTCCTCTCAAAGCTCGATTGCTGTTTTGTGGTGCAAAAAGCTGCATTAAATTTTATACAGATACATGTATGGTTCATAATGTCCACTTCAAAGTAATATAAATACATAGACACTGTGCTACACGTAGGCAACTGTGCATACAGACAATAATTACGATAACATAATAAAGGCAGACAATAAATTATACAGTGTAAAAGTCTACAGTAACTTCAACTGAAAAATAATAATCAACATTCGGCAGACAATTTTTGTGAATGGGCCACTGAGCAGTATAAGTACGCAGGGGTATGGATAAAAGTGTGGTGGTGGCGCAGTGGGTAGGATATTTGCCTCTGGACCGAGAGGTCATGGGTTTGAATCCTACCTTGAGCACCACCCTTAACCCCAAGTTGCTCCAGGGAGACTGCCCCCTGTAGTTAGGGAATGGAAGTCGCTTTGGATAAAAAGCATCTGCTAAATGCTGTGAATGTAAATGAAGTACAGCGTTCACTTGCCTAATGCTAGTTGACTATATTACAGATTTGTGCGTACATATAATGTTTAGTGCATGTAAATATTTTGTACACATTTAAAGTCAGTTCAGTACAACATTTTTCTCAGCTAGAGATCGGAGCAGTTACTTCAGCACCTTGCAGTGAATGCATGTGGTTCCCATCAGTGCATTCTTCTGCACTTTGCTAACCAATGAAAGGCCAAGCCATGCAACAACTGCTCGAATGGTCGAGATGCTTCTTGAGTTTTTCTACAAGGACCAGCACAAGTCTTGTCTGTCCACATTCTGCAGAATTTGATTTCCAGCTCTTCACACTTGCTGAGTTTCTCATTGTCTTTGACCTGAGGCCTGAGTACTGAGTAAGCAGTATTTCTTGCTTTGCGAGCTAACGTCAGACTTCACGGTTCAGTTACCGTGGATTTTCTGTTTCGTGACGGTCGATCATTTTTACAGGCCATTGCGACTAATATTTCACAGGGTAGGCTTGCTCTAGGATACCTCAGTGGTGCCACTAGCTTTCCTGGGATTCAAACCCACAGCCTTCTGATCGCAGGGGCAACTCCCTAACCACTAGACCACCAGCTGCCCCAAACCTTTGCTCCAGGTGGGGCTAAAAGCAATGTAGAATATATTGCAAATGACAAAATCTAGAGACAACTGAGCGGTATATGCTTGTAATAACAAAAATAATCTGCTAGTGGATTTAGAAAAATGTACTCAGTAAAACTTAATAGAACTAATTTGAAGGAAATAATATTTTTTTTACCTTGTTTCAAGAATCTTGGCTGTTTTGTTTTTTTATTACTATTATTATTTATTTATTGCTTAATACAATCTAATTTTCAGCATTTCCTTTCCAGTTTGTCTGAGTTGTGAAGATTTTGTTTTTGTTGCAGAACAGCGACCGGATATTTTAGCCATGATGGCGAAATACAATAGTCAGTAGCCCTATGTAGCCATAGTTGATGCTGTTGACCTTGTTGGTTAAGCGCTTGTGACACTGATTGCCTTCTTCCTCTGTCACCAACATCATGTATACCATGATCACATTTCGATTTTGTTGATATATTGAATTTTATTTTGTGTCTATGCCGGTCTTAATGAGGCCGATAGAGCAGCAGGGCCTCTAGTGCTCCTCGGAGCCGGAGCTGAACACAGTGAAGCACTGTGTGCTTGGCTAGTCTCCTCAGCCAACCGCCTTCATTCATTGATCCGGGGGAAGTCTGCAGGCTGCTGAAACTGTAGAGAAACCCAGAGCACAAGACAAGGCTGAAATATTGACCGGGGGGAAAGAGAGAAATATGGACATCAACAATGGGTGGAAGAGAGAGAGAGAGAGGGAGAGAGAGAGAGAGACAGAGAGAGAGCGAGAGACAGAGAGAAAGAGAGAGAGAGGAAAAGAGAGAGAGAGAGGGAAAGGGAGAGAGAGAGGGAGAGAGAGAGAGATAATGTAAGCCTTTTTCTGGGCGAGTCAATATGGGAACACTCGCTCTGCACTCAGCACACACTTCTTCTCTCATCCCTTGCTTATTATCCCATTTCTCTCGCTGTTTTCTTTTCCTCTTCCCACTCTCCATCGCCAAGCCTCCCTCATTTCTCTATTGCTGCCATTGCTGTGTGTGCATTTAATGCGTACATAACTGTGTGTGTGTGTGAATGAGTAGCCGTATGTTCAGGTTAATGGATGTACTGTTTATACTCCGATTACATGTGCTTAATATAAATGAATTTCCACTTCAAGGGCGCTTCTCCCAAACATGCCATGTTTTCATACCGTGTGTTACTTGGTACACATACCTAGTGTGTGTATGTAGAGTTCTTTATTCAAGGACTAGTGTGAATAATTTTATAATAATGGGGTGTAAATGTCATATTTTTGCACATGTCAACAAATTCATGTCCAATCACTAACTTTAGTATGATACAGATAAGTGCAAAGTTTTTGGCACCCCTGCGCAAATAACATGTTTTTGCTGGTTTTCAGCATGAAAGTAAGTACACATCCTCTACAGAGTACACACTTCTACACATTTATTTACTGCATTCAGCATATTGGGAAAAAAAAAACAACTATAGAGCGTGCAAAGGTTATGACACAGTTAAAATACTATGTGTTAATATAAATGAATATCAACTCAATTCAGAAAATACGAAGAAATTGAGCTAAAAAAAAATGAGGGATATGTAGTGTTCTCTGTATAGGATGCGTACTTTTTTCCACAGACATCAACCAAACATGTAATTTGACCAGAGGTATGTAAACCTTTGCACTCTAAGGTATTTAATAAACAGGCCACAGAATGACTACTGCTTAATAATACTATTTTATATTGCCAGAATTGTGAAGAACGTTGTGAAGAACATTTTACTTACAATCCAGTTTTATTAAAAATGATTAGCCCCTTAGAACCAAAAGGCTATATTTAATAAGATTAATCTGTTTTATATTGGTTAAATCTAATCTAATGATAAAAACATACTTTCGTACATTTTTGTCTCCAGATTTGTGCTTAGTGAACACATGGACATAAATGTAAAATTGCACATTTTTGGGGTCACTAATATATGGTGTAATTCTTCCCTAACCAGAGGGGGAAAAAACATGTATACCTGAGCGTGCCCTCCCCCCATCCGCCCTGAAAACACATCAATTATCAAACACATGTCTCAGTAGAAATTCAAATGAGCGCACAGCAGATGAGGATGAGGACGCCTGCGAATATGCAAATGGCCCTGTGTTTAATTCATTAATATACGACTTGACATTAGAGAAAACCAATTCAAAAACCAATTAGTTAGAGCACAATGGCTTTTAACTGTGTGTCAAATGTGCTTTCTTGTTTTGTTTTTTTTTTTCCTGCGCTGGTTGACATTTCAAATTTGAGCCGAAAGATAAGCAGTAAACGTACAGGAGGGTTTAAATAGCTTTAGGAGATCATAATAAATCATGAGCTGACGTTTAATGACATCCCACGAACAGAGGGTTTTGATGTAGTCCTTGTTATTACCAGTGTCAGGTCCAGGAAAAACAGATTGAAGCTGGAGAAACGGTGTAGATAAAGCCGCAATAAGACTGAAATGAAGTCCAAATGTTATTGAATACCCTTATAGAGTTAAAGGTTAGACCATTCAAAAGCAAGTTTACCTACATATAGACATGAGGAAGTGCCTTCAAGGTACCAGTAGTATGGAAACATCTCTATTCATGCTGATGTGTCTTTATGAAGCTCTCCTATAAAGAATGTTCTCCCACCAGTGACACCGACAAGGCTGTGTCAGTGTGCACCACGCACCCAAGGACTCGCATTTCGAGCTGGATTTCACTCGTCCGTTTCATATTTCATGACCAAATCTGAAAATTGAACCCAGTAATGGAATTTCATCGGTGCCCTTTGTCCTTGTGCTCCTCATTTCTCCCATTCAGATGTGATTAATGAGCACCTTCAGAAATGAAGAATGCCCCACTTACCTCCTAACAATAAGCATCCGGTAAAAGGAAATTGCTCCCATTTTAAACAAACTCAGGTTCAATACTCCACATCAGATTCTGAAATGATGAAACTATGAATCCTGTGTGCGCGCGTGTGTGTATGTGCGTGCGTGTGAATGTGACAGTGAGAGATGTGAGTCATAAACCAGAAGAAAGTATGATGTTTGTCTTACAATTGAATAATGAATACATATCTGTGTGTGGTGCAGCAGGGCGTGAAGGAAACAGATACGTTTTCTTGGAAGCACCCACTGTGTGAGGCATGTGAGTCAGTTTGATGTGTAGAAGATGTGTGACATGTATGATGCAGCGTATGATGTTATCATCGCTGTCATAACCAACCTTGTACCTCAGAAAGAGTAAGTCTACCGAAGAATGAAGATGTATTCTCAACTCAGGGTCACACCAAGATCCTCTTATTAGAATTATAATATTAGAATAATATTATTAGTATTATAGTAGAATTACTCCAAGACACAATTAGACCATCCTTGTTAATATATCAACAAGGACATCCCAAAATGTTCTTTGTCTTTTAAGATATCATTTCAGAGACATTAGAGTTTCTTACGACCATTGACTGCGAAAAGTCACGTATGCATCAAAGTCACCCACAAAACCTGTTTTGTACATTCATGTGTCCTAAAGGTGATAATTAACACACTCAACATAACCATTGACGCCTGTTTGCTCAATCATGGCCCATTCTTTTGCTGTATAGTTCAGCTAGTTGGGTGGAGTAATAAGGAAGATGTTTGAAAATACTGCCAAAAGATTGTTGCAGTATAAGATTGTTGCAGTGTATTTTAGCTGTCCAACTGTATTTTAGCACCCAAATCTTGTACACTGTGAACTGAAATGTGAAGTCGGTAGATAAAGTAAGTTCATCTGAAACCTAGAAGAACAACAGGACAGCTGATGGACCTTTTCAGAAGCTTTGAATTGTGTTATTTTAATAAATAACTTATATAATTACATTTATGTGGCCTTCTATCACAAAATAAAAGCCATGGAATATGCTTCTAGACTTGAAACCTTTTCCCCCGAAACTGTTTTATCACTAGCTTAGTTTAACTAACCTGCGACTTCCTTGGCTTGTTCAGCCTCATGTTATTTGGGACCGGTTGCTGTGGTAATGATCAGGATTAACCAGTCAGAAATATTCACCGTTTCTGTGAAAGAAAATGGCTTCAGGTCATGGGTAAATGGCTTCAGTCATTTTCAGTAGGAATTAGATTTTGTCTAAAGCTGATAAGTCTGTAGAATTTTTATTGATACTCAAATTTCTATTTGACCAAGGTAAAATTAATCAAATGGTGCAAAAAACATAATCAGGAAAGTTACACTTTTTGTCAAGTAATCACTGTTAAATTAGTAATGGGCTTTAGGGCGAAAAATGTATCTACCATAATATAATTTAAATTTCTGATGCTCTCTGCCTATATCACCGTATAATGTATTTATATATTTTTCAGAGAACATACATGTGTCATACTGCTAGAATGTGAAAAATTATACCACTAAGTCACACTTCACTACCAGCATGGACCAGGCACTGGATCTGCTGCTCCTGAAGACTCACGGTTCTGTCCTACACCTCTTTAACAGACAAACGATGTTACCTCAGCATCTGCAATTTTAAAATAGAGGGAAATGTAAACAGGAAGGTTTCTCATGACAACAGCACGACGGTCGTCTTGTGTAAGTGGCTCAGTATGAGGGAGTCTAAAGTCAGGCTTCTGAGTTTCCCTGAGCTTCACAGATTCTCATTAAAGCTAAGGAGACATTTTCACAGCATGGCTAGAGCAATCAACATGCACTCTCCCTCTCTTCCTCTGCATTTACCTGGACTAATGCCTCTAAATGAGCCCCTCTAACCGCCTCCTCTCACGACCCTACGCCAGACTTGGTTCTTCTTTTTGGAACGTAAAAAGGAAGGGGAAAAAAAGAGAGAAAAGGCACAGAAAAGAAATTACATCGGCAAATCGCTGGAACATATTCTAATTGAATTTTGCATTGAAGTGAGGAACCAATTTATGCCTTAATTCCCACTATGCAAAGTCTAGAGTATGGATTAGAGCAACGCTGTTTTCGTTATACCTACTGCATTAGCAAAAATGCATGCTGCATACACACAAACAGACAATCTGACCTGGACTTGGAGAACTACTTGGAATAGATAGCATGTTATGAGTTATTTACATTACACAGTGCCTGAGGAATTGCATGTGAAAGACCACTCAATGAATGAACCAAAGAAAACATTAAAAAACGTTTATTACTTCGTGGAAGTTCATAGAAACAGAACTTTAAAAAAATAGTTGTTTCTCTCCAGAAGTGATATTTGAACAATAAGACCCATGCTCTATTTCTAACATTACAGCAACATTTAAAAACTTGCTTTATTACATTGCATGCTTGTTCAGCCACTCACTTATGAACAGCAGGGGGGCCCCTAACCTCCAGGGACCCATGAAATTGCATTATTTATATGGTGGTACAGACCATCACTAATGACATGTGATAGAAAATCACATGAATGCACAGAAAAGGCCTTTCAGAGTTATTGCTTACATATGCTGTGGGTCATGATTACTAAAGTCACAACACAAATAGACCATATACATCAATCCATAAGTGGTCACAGGGCAAAAGGCAAGGGAAAGACAGACCAACACACTGGACAGGTCTATATAAATATCCCATATAAATCTTGTAAAAATGATACAGAGAATAAAATCCCATGCGATATGATAAAGACTCCAAATTTATTTTATGTTAAAGTAACAAACTCCATTCAAACTGACACTTTATTTGACTGAATGGAAATGAATTTTGTTCATAATTTTTTTTTAAACAACATATCTCATCTGAATGTCAGGTATGTATAGTATGTCTGATTCAGGGTGAAAGAGTCAAGTGTAAAGTTTCTTGACAAAATTCCAGTGCCATTTAATTGGTCTGGTACATTCTGGCACTTGTATTAACAAAGCCTGCTCCTGATTGGCTGTCAGAGACTGCTGAACCCTGTTAAAGGAAAAGTTCGGGATTTTGGACTGTATATATATTTTTTCACTTTAATGACATGATGTTGATCACCCAAGAGGCCCTATTCTGAAGGCAAAGGGAGTGATTTTGGAAAACAACCTGTCTTCTCAGTAGCCTAGAATGGGAGAATATAGGGCATGGGTGCACATGGGAAAAAGGCTTAAAACATTACTCATTAAAAAAGCTTAACTGGTTTAAGAATGGCATTACTACCACTACTACTATTACTACTACTACTATTAATACTACTACTACTACTACTTCTACAACTACTACTACTAGTACTACTACTAATACTAGTAATACTACTACTACTACTACTACTACTACTACTACTACTACTACTACTACTAATACTAGTACTACTACTATGACTACTTCTACTACTACTACTACTACTACTACTAATAATAATAATAGTACTACTGCTACAATTACTACTACTACTATTACTACTACTTCTACTAATACTACTAAGACTACTACTACAATAACTACTACTAGTACTAGTAGTACTGTTACAGCTACTACTAGTACTACTGCTACTACTACTAATAATAATAATAATAATAACAGCAAATATAATAGATTTTGTGAGGTATCAGCAATACATCATCATATCTTCTGTTATATTCTTTAAAATTCCTCAAAGGTCCTTGGCTTGGATGTACAGCTTTAATTAGTTTAGAGCAAGGGCTGGTGTGGCTGTTGGTTTTCATCTCAACAAAGCAGGAACAACGTAATCAGTTCTTTGAAGACTAGATTAGCTGAATAAACAAGTGGAAACAGGTGTCCTGCAGTTTTTAATATCAAACAAGGAGCAGCACATCTGATTCCACTTGTTTAATCAGCTAATCTCGTCTTTTAAAAACTGATTACGTGTGTTCCTGCTTTGTTGGTATCAAAATCTACGACAACACCCACCCTTGTTCTAAACCAATTAAAACTGTACGTCCGAGACAAGAACCATTTAGGAATTTTGAAGAATGAAGCAGAAGATAGGATGAGGAAAGGCCTGGATATACAGTTTGGATGTACAGTTTTAATTGGTCTGTGGTGGGCTGTTATCCCACCCAGGGTGAGTCCATGCATTGTGCTGTAGGCTATGGGTACCTGCGACTCTAGTGAGGATTAAGCAGTTGCAGAAAGTGAATAAGTGAGTTTTAATTGGTTTAGAACAAGGGCTGTTAGACTGTAGGTTTTCATCCCAGCAAAGCAGGAACACAGTCGTTTTTTGGAAACTAGACTAACCGATTAAACAAGGAGAATCAGGTGTACTGCTCCTTGTTTCGTATGAAAACCTGGAGTCACACCGGTCCTTTATGGTTAAGATACCCTGGTGTAGATCTTTTCCATTGTGCTTTAAAGTTCTTCAAACTTGAAAAAAGGCTCTTCAAATTTACAAGAATGACTCTTCAAAGAATCACTCGATGACAGGTTCTTTTGGGAACTAAAAGCAGCTCTTCTTTGGTTAATGGATCCTTTTGGGCACTTTTAATTGTAAGACTGTTATATCCACATTTCATGTTCCATCTTAGTTTGCTCATGTTGTTTTCAGGGCCCAGGGAACAACTATTCAAGATTTTAGTGAGAAGGCTGTTGTCTTGCTAACTAACTGGCAAGAAATACAGATTGTCCTTACTTATTTTCCCTCTGAATGCCTCTACTGGTTGGACACATGCAGAATCATCCAGAATTGTTGTTCCATGAAGGCTCTAACATTTTCAGAACAAAACGTGAAATATTTCCTGCTCACAAAACTGTAAAATAAAAAAACCCTGCAAAATAACTGCTATCTTGGCAGTTTGAAAAATGATTTTGTTTGGAAGCCTATTTTATATGCCTCAAAATACTTTCATTTTGAGCCCCTGGGGATGCCGGTTATTTTAGAAAATGACTAAATACATTACAGAGAAAAGGTGTCGTAAATGACCATATCAAATGCCTGTGCAATCCGACAAAATGTAATAACAAAAAGTAATACTGTGTAAAATACATGTAATGGTCAAAACAAGGAAAACACTTGAGAAAATAAGTAATATAAATTATATGAAAACAGGTTCTTCAAAACAGGTGTGGGCTGTGAAGAGAAAGCCTGCATGATTCCAGTGGCTTTACTGATCATACTGAGTTATTTATTCCCCCAGGGCATCTATTATTCACTGAACTGTTTGCTTGCAAGCTAATTAATGACCCACTCAGGGTAGTAAGGCTAGGTGTGTGTTGCAGAAAATGGTTATATCAAGGCACCTCTTTCATTCTGAGCAATGGTGACCAGAAAGATCATTATTTGTTTTTTACTGAAGGTGCCTTCTTTTGACACTCCCTGTTTTCCTCAGTTGGGCTGAGCTTTTGTATCTGAGTGGATGGCACAGGTTCACATTATGTTATTGATTTACAAATCATTCACTGATCAAGCCATCTTTGTAATGGAAGCTCATTTATCAGCCTATCAACTACAACATATCCAAATAATTAAACTGATAATTTACTGTTCGGTCAGGGGATCCATTTCTTATATTTCTCCTAAACTAAACTATGGCATATGGGGTTCTGGAGAATGTTAGGAATACAAGTGTCACTACTGAGTTGAGAATAATCCATCAACCAAAAATATCCAGCCAGCAGTGTCCTGTGGCCAGAAACTGTGATGCAGATGAATTACCATCAGTGATTGTACACATACAAAATTGACCAAAGTGGTTAGATGTGTCTGTTAGAAGGGGCAGTAAGTGGATGCAGGGTTTAAAACCCTGTGTGTGATCCACTCTGAGCACACACGCACACACATCACTACCATGTAAGTGTCATTGCTGGGCTAAAAATGATCCACTACTGAAATAAAACCCGCTCGCTTGTGGTCCTTTGGTGTCCTCGGTGTTGATGAACAGGTTAAAGGTTCTCACATTCCAGGAGCATACAAACTGTTTCCAACATGTTGATCTTTAGAGTGGTGTGCCACAACCTTGTAAAGTCACATGGAAACATTGCATGAAAGATGCCTATGGAAAACAAATAGAAGGTTGAAATAATTTGGCTGCACTTTCTCATTTCTGCTGTGAAGCAGAAGGACATCTCTCTTGTACAGCCTTGATGATGGCTGCTTTTTGTCTATAGCTCAGAAAAGACTACAGCAAATATTCTATAACATGCAAGTCTATCTATAACATACTCTTGTGACTTTTTGAAGCAAATGGATAACTCCAGCAAGCCACGTTGTTTACAACAGTCAGTTTAGGGAATTTATGTTTTGAAGAAACTCATGATGAAACTCATGATTAAAAGTTTTTTGCTATGCATATTGGCAGGAACACTGGGTCATATACACTGATCAGTGATTACATTAATACCACCTGGCTAAAATTGGGTAGGTCCACTCATGCCACCAAAATAGCTCTAACCTATGGAAGTATAGACTCTTCAAAACCTCTGAAGATGTGCGGTAGTATCTGGCACCAAGAGGTAAGCAGCAGATCCTAAGTCCTTTAAGTGTGGTAGACTCATTTGTCAAGCACTTCCTACAGATGCTTGATCGGACTGAGGCCATGTCCACACGTACACGGGTATTTCTTAAATGAAACTCATGATTAAAAAAAACCCCAAAACACACACATTAACACGAGAACGTTTTAAAAAATATCTCAGTCTACACGCAATTGCAAAAAACACTGTCAAAAATATGCCAAGAAAGCAGATGGCGATAACCTTAAACCTTATAGCATTGGTGACCAATCAGAAGCATTGGAGGGGGGACGTCATTACCAGAGACAGTGGGCAGAGACAGTGTCTATGTTGAATATAATATCCAGAGTTTTCAAAAACCTCCAATCCCAATGACCCAAAACGCCGTTTACGTGTGGACGAAAGGCCAAAACGCATAGAAAAACCTCTTCAGAAATACTCGTGTACGTGTGGACATGGCCTGAGATCTGGAGAATTTGGTTTGCGGAACGTAGCGCTTTGTCATGTTCCTCAAACCATTCCTAAACAATTTTAAATAGTGTTACAACATACTGCTAAAAGTGCCTACTGTCAGTAGAAATACCCTTGCCATGAAAGGGTTTACTTGGTCTGCAACAATGTTTAAGTAGATTACACATGTCAAAGTCAGAAAAACATGAAATCCAGCACCCAAGGTTTCCCAACAGAACATCACATTGCCTGTGCTAGCTTGCCTTCTTCCTATAGTCCAGCCTGGTGTCATGTCTTCCACAGGTAAACAATGCACACAAACCATTTATGTGATGCCAAGGAAAACGTGATTCATCAGAACAGGCAATCTTCTTCCATTGCTCTATGGTTCAGTTCTGATGCCCATGTGCCCATTTTAGGCACTTTTGGTGGTGGATGGGGTCAGTAATTTGTGCTACAGGAGCTTTTCTGTGGGATAAGATCACATGAGCTAGCTTTCAGCCCCACACACATCACTGAGCCTTGGGTGCCCATGTCCCTGTTGCCGGTTCACCGGTTGTCCTTCCTTGGACCACTTTTGACAGGTACTAATCCCTGCATACATGAAAGACACCACCTGACCGGGTAGTCTAGTCATCACAATTTGGCCCTTGTCAAATTCTGTCAGATCTTTACGCTCGCCCATTTTTCCTGCCTCCAACACATTCATTTCAAGGGAACACTGTTCATTTGATGTATAATATATCCTACCCAAATGAGATAAAACGTTAATGAGCTAAAACATGCTATTCACT
Organism: Hydrocynus forskahlii; assembly: GCA_037974365.1. Taxonomy (NCBI): domain Eukaryota; kingdom Metazoa; phylum Chordata; class Actinopteri; order Characiformes; family Alestidae; genus Hydrocynus; species Hydrocynus forskahlii. Next base: position 10,562,389 of record JBBPCX010000160.1, read on the forward strand.
ACATTTGTCTCTGGTTTCAATGTTATGAGTGATCTGTATATGTTTGAGTCTGAATACAAAAGAACTAATGCAAAAACAAGATGCGTAGCATGTAGCAACAGCACCACCACCAAAGCTACCCCATTGGACACTGGGAAACAATCTAATGTGCACCAGCATTAGTCAAAGAAGAATGAGTGGAATCACTGATGGAACATGCTTAAATGAGCAGAAATGTTCTTTAAATGTCATTATATAAGATAGCTGCCCGCTTCTAAGTGAGATTTCTTTCTTTCTACTATGACAGCTTAAAATCAATTACTGAGGTGTGGTCTGGTGTGCTGTGCACTGTGGTGACCATTATGACCACTGTCCTCAGTTTTTCACCCTTTAAGATCCTCTCAATCTTCTGCCCCCCCCCCCAAAAATGGCAATAAAATGAGAGATTTTTTTTTTATTATTCGCCAGCGTAGTACTCACACAATAACGTTAATGATTATTTGTTGCAATTATTTTATTTATCGTTAATGGCATCTTGGGATAGCATCAATAATGATGAGTTGTGAGAAATTGCTTTATTGATTGAAATGAAGAGTTTCATCACATATACACTTAAGTTATTTATTCTCTCAGGGCATCTGTTATTTACTGAACTAATTACAGGCAAGCTAATTAAAATCATCAAAAAATCATTGTATCTGGACCACTTCCCACATTTCGGCGAGGAATCGAGAGGTTCAGTAGACTATTTGCTTTCAATG
>JBBPCX010000160.1:10566507-10580411 GCA_037974365.1 Hydrocynus forskahlii
CCATTCCCTAACTACAGGGGACAGTCTCCCTAGAGCAACTTGGGGTTAAGGGTCTTGCTCAGGAACCCAGTGGTGGTATGCTGAAGGTAGGATTCGAACCCATGAACTCTTGTTGACAAAAAAGTACAGAATGTGACATAACTTTGGAACATCGTGTCTCTTATCTTTTACTTTTTCTAGTGTGTTAAATCTAGCAGATACACAAAAACTGCATTTAAAAGTGGACAGTAGATTTGTTGCTCTCTGTAGAGCATTTATTGCTTATTGTCATTCAGATTTATTATCTATCTTGTACCCCTTGGTAATATCTTTAGAAAATCTGGTGTACATTTTCACTGCTATGCTGACGACACTCAGCTCCATCTATCTACCAAGCCTGACTCCGTCCTTCCACCTTCAGTCTTTTTTGAAATCAAAACTTGGTTTTCCTTTAATTTTCTTAAACTAAATAGTGATAAAACAGAGATGCTCCTTGTGGGTACAAAATCTACTCTTGTAAAAGTTGATAGTTTTCCCCTGATAACTGACAGTTCTATAGTTTCTCCTTCTCCTCGAGTTAGTAGCTTGGGTGCCATCTTTGACAGTACTCTGTCCTTCAAAGCACACATTAATAACATTACTCGGTCAATGTTTTTATTTCAGCCTTCACCACATATATCGTCTTCGTCCCTTCCTCACACCCAATAGTACCGCTAATCTTGTACATCCTCTGGTGACATCGCGTATTGACTGCTGCAGTTCAAGTTAGCTGGTCTCCCACACAGGCTCCTGCATAAGCTTCAGTTAGTACAGAGCCCTGCTGCCCGTGTTATAACCAAAACAACCTCTACTGAACACATCACTGTGAGGATTTGATTGCAGCCACGAGAGCATTAGTGAGGTCAGGTACTGATGTTGGAAGCTTGCTGTGAGGATTTAATTGCATTGTGAACAATAGTGAGGTCGGGTACTGATGGTGGAAGATCAGTTCTTCACTTCAGCTCATCCTAAAGGTTCTGGATGGAGCTCCATCACTCCAGAGACTCCACAGCCCAATTCTGGCAGGCTTTATACCCTGTAACCCACGGGCATTGTAACCTCAGGGTCATGTGCGGCTGCTTCCATTGCTCAGTGCTTTTCCATGGAGATACCAGCCGTGTCTGAACACTTGTGTCAGCAATGGATGAACCTTAAACTAACTGCCTTTGTCTGAGAAGGCAAAGGAGAGGCTCGGATCCAGGACTAGCACTGTTTCATGGATGTAATGAGGGCTGGCTGGACGTCTGGCCATGAGGCTCATTAGCCGGATCAGAACTTTACCCCCCATCCAAAATCCGTGATTGACTGAGCTGTGCAGTTCGAAGTGTGAGACATGACCTTTCTAAGTCATTATTTCTGGTGCCATGCTGTTTCTGAACTTGGCTGGAGGACAGAAGGTAAAGAGCAGGGAGGCAATTAACAATTAGCAGAAAAAATGCTAGCGATTATCACTGTTTTGCCAAAATCTTACAAAGAAATGTAAAGCCTTGTGGAGGAATGTGAGGGTGTTTTTTAACACTGCAAGCACACCTGAAGTCACAGAGATTCAAGTAAATCTTTCAGTTCGTCTGTAATCTGGGGTTTTTATGTGGTTTTTTTTTTTTCCTGTAAGCTAGCAGGTGAACGTGAACATGTACTTTGTGAACTGTAGACTTAAAAAACTTTAATAAGGATTTATTTGTTGTTCAGACACAAAAACTAATATAATGGTTCCGGCGACCTCCACAATTATTGGCACCCCTGATAAAGATAAAAAAAAACTAAAAATACATTCATTTTTTATTGCACTAGCATATTCTCACACTGGTTATTTTTACTAACATTTAACCCAAGTCAATGTATTTATTCATTTTTTTTTTTTTATTATTATTGGCACCCCTGCCGTGAATACCTGTACAACAGCCTTTTGCCTGTAGGACAGAACTTAATCTTCTCCTATAACAAGGTTGGAGAACACAGAGAGAGGATCTTTGACCATTCTTCTTTGCACAATCTCTCTAGATCGTCCAGAATCCCGGGTCCTCTCTTCTGCACTCTCCTCTTCAGGTCACCCCACAGGTTCTCTATGTGACTCGGGTCTGAGATGGTTATGGATTGGTTGATTTTGTGTTTGTTGATTTGGCCAATATGTTTTGGATCATTATCCTGCTGAGAGACCCATTTTCAGTTTTCTGGCAGAGGCCACCAGATTTTTATTAAAAATGTCCTGGTAATTTCAAAGTGTTCATCATGCCATGCACGTGAAGCGCATTGTAAGGGAAACCAATAATTGGCACCAGTGATTTTGTTAAATTATTTCGTAGTGGTGGATAATATATTGAGACAATGGATAATGGATGGATAAAAAAAAAGAACATATTTACTTGAGTTAAGGCTTTTTAGTGTTAGAATATGCTAGTAAAAAAAAAATAAAAAATTAAGGCTTTTTACACATCGATGTCAGGAGTGCCAATAATTGTGGAGGGCACTGTATATAGACATAAACATGAAAGTAATGAAAGTCTGAGTCAGCGTTCCGGGTTCCACAGATGAGGCAGTCACAGCTTTTATTTTTACATATTTATGAATGATTCAGAGCCCTCTGTTCTAGATAAAGTGATGCCTAATTAGTAACGTGTGAAACAATTACAGGCATGCTGATGTCTCACCTTTGTATGTGTTACCTGACATTCACAGCCCTCATTAGAGTGCTGAGAGTCAGCGTCCGTGCCTGTCATCCAGTGACGCAGATGCAGCTCATTAAACCTTCACATTAACTTGCACAGGTTCTTCTACACCTAAAATTTACTCTGGACCTGATGGTCCTGGGGACTGAGGATCATGGGGACTAAGTGTTCTGGGGCTGGGAGTCCTGGGGTTGATGTTTCTGGGAGTAAGGGCCCTGGGGCTGAGGGTTATGGAGCTAAATCTCCTGGGGACTGAGAGTCTAGGCCTGAGGGTTCTCAGGACGAGTGTTCTGCTGCAGAAGGCCTGGCGCTCAGGGTCCTGGAGCTAAGGGTTCTGTGGCTGAAGATCCTGGGGCTGAGGGTCCTGGGGCTGAGGGTGCTGGATACTAAGGGTCTGAGGGTTGGGGGTCTTAGGAACTGAACATTTGGAGCTGAGGGTCCTGCAGCTGAGTATCTCACAGGGTCGGACTGACCCACCTGGCATATCGGGCATTTTCCCGGTGGACCTACATGCTATTTGGGCTGACCACTTATTGATTTATTTATTGGTGTGACCGGCCCATAAGACTGACGCTGGGCTGGCCCAATCAAATTTCTAAACACCACCTGCTTTCGCTTTGGTCCCTGTGCCTGTGTAATTCATTCACCAAAAAGAGTCAGTCCAGGAGTTCATGTCCTGACCACCGGCCCATGAAACACTCCTCTGTGGCCCACTGGTTCTTTTCCCTATTGACACGGGGCTGGCCCGAACGGATCTTTAAACACCTCTCCCCTTTTGGCTCTGTGCCAGACGCAGTGTCCGTGGATGAGATGGAGAGAGAAAACGTAAAGGGGACGCAGAGAAACTGTGAGATAAAAAAAGGCACTTCAGGCAGATGCTGCCAAATGTACCAAAACTACAGACACTTTTGCTGCAAGGCCTACATCAGCTGATGATGGTGGCAGTGGCGGCAGTGAACCTGCGATAAGCTGGACTGCGTTCAGTTATAAGTAAAGGAACCCATTTACCAAAAGTTTCCAAAGTTGTGGTGATAACACACCAGTAAAACGACTGTATTTCGGCCGCACTAGTTTGTCTTGTTACATTTCTGAACGGCAGTGAAATAAGCAAACAACACTGTCAGTGTTACCGCTAGGAGAATGGCTATTTATAACACGTTGTGTACACGTGCTAAAACAATAGACCTTTCAGTTAGTTCTTATATGTCTTCCATGCTGAACTAAATCGTCTTATTGAAAGTGAGAACATTATTTTTTTAACCACCACCCATCGACATCAACAGTGAGACAGCAGTTATTTATGGGGTAGTTGATTAATGGGGTGGTGGTGGCCTAGTAGGTAGGATACTTGCTTTTGGACCAAGAGGTCATGGGTTCAGATCCTTCAGCATACCACCATTGGGTTCCTGAGCAAGACCCTTAACCCCAAGTTGCTCCAGGGAGACTGCCCCCTGTAGTTTGGGAATGGAAGTCGCTCTGGAGAAAAGTGTCTGCTAAATGCCGTAAATGTAATGATCTATTATTGTTTATGGGGTGAGTAGAAGGCAACTTTGAGTAGAAGGTATTTATGAACAATATACCGAAATGAAAGACATCCACACATTTTAAAATATCTCTCTCTCTCTCTCTCTCTCTCTCTCTCTCTGTCTGTCTGTCACATGAGCACACACACAGAATGCCCTCTCTTTTTTTCCCAAAATATTAATTAAAAGATTCAGCTGCAGATTCATTTTTGACTGGGTAAGTTCACAATTAATTGAATACTACTTTGTTGAATACTACTTTTATTGAATACTACTTTGTTGGTATACACATTGATGGGAGCGCAAAGATGGGGGGTGTGCGTAATTGACACGTTTTTTTGCCAGTCTGCCCCTGGCACCCTGTGTAGGCTGGTGCCCAGCGCAAGGTGAGTCTTTGCCTCGCACCCGTTGGCCCCGGGATAGGCTCTGGGTGCCCGCAACCCAAGTGAGGAATAAGTGGTTACAGAAAATGAATACATGGTTTTAACACTACAGCATTTGGTTTCATTTGATTTTGTAAGTTTAACACTTCTCCTTCTCATCACTTCCATAACATCTCATAATGCCATTTTGGACAGTGGAAATTACAAGCAGGAAGTGCTCATATATCTTTCGTAGTCTTTTCTTACTCTCTGCGAGTCAGTTATCTTTAGTTTCAGGGGATCAGTCAGCTGCTTAGATGAGCCCATGCCTGTTGAGTGAAAGCACAACACCCTGAGAGGTTGAAGGGGTCGCAGAATTTATTACAATCTGGAACTGTATATACCTGACATGGCGTAAAGCCTAATGAGTCAATTAAGCTCTGAAGGCTGACAAAGAATAACACTAGCGGATCCATTGAAAGGGTGCTCATTTGCACATGTAGATTTTATTTCATTATTATTTCTCCAATAAATTAAACTCAGTCATGTCAAGTATATTTATTGTCATATCAACCAAATACACACTGACCTCAGTGAAATGAAACAATGTTCCTCCAGGACCATGGTGCAACACGAGACGAGAAACAGAAGTGCAGACAGAACAAAAGAGAGTGCAAGAAAAACACAAGAGCAACAACAACAAAGTAACAACATGTAAGTAATAATCTATTATATTATATTAAATATTGTTGCATGCAGATATTGGGTTAACTTCTTATCTTCTAGAAAAAAGGGATGCAGTAATAAGAGTATCCACCAGGCCGATCCTATACAGTGATTTTAGGATTCAATAAGAACAGGTGTTTCATGAAAAGTTACAAATCAAGGTGAGCAAGTATCACAGTCTAATTGAGGGGAAAAATTGTAATGCTGGGATGGAAAAATAAAGAGCCGCTTTAGGAAAGCTCATTCTGAGAATGGAATGACACCTTAGTGCAAATGTATTTAACTCTTTAATGTCAGGGCAAATGCCCCGCTGCCCCCCCCCCAAAAAAAAACAGTTCTTTGTCTTTTACTAGACACTTTGATGGTATGAAAGAATATGATATAACAAAGCTTAAAATGTGTACATGGTTGTGTCACATTGCCTTTAAATTATGTGTCAAACCTACATTTTGAACAAGCAAGCAAATGCATAGGAGTCCATATAGGTCGTCAACATGAGGAGCTGATGCTATTAATTCCTGTTGTGATAGAAGTCTCCATTATCTGTTGAAAATGCGTTGCCACATTGTCATTAGGATGCTGCGATGGGCCTATTTAATCCATTAGAGAGAAAAAGCACCCCATTCTGATGCTCGGTGATGGAGTGGATTATTACAGGATTTTATCACGCCGAAGAAGCAGAGCTCCTGTGGAAGCATCCGCAGCAAGGGCGGAAAACCTTCCGCTTCCAGAGACGCACACCAGACCTTGCAACGTTGCTGGATGGCCTTCTCCATATTCATGGAAACAATTTTCAAAGTATTCTACATATTTATAGACAACAACTCTCACTGAGTCTCTCTCTCTCTCTCTCTCTCTCTCTCTCTCTCACACTCTCTCTCCTCTCTCTCTGTAACTTACTTTATCTTAATCACACACACAAACACAAAACACAAGCGCTGTAACATCTAGTTGTAGATGTTACAGCGAAACACACACTCTCTATACACATATGACTGGTGATGGTGTAACCAACAGCAACAAGCTGAGAGTAGGGAGTTGAGAAAGTCTTGTCACACTTTCTGTTCTTGTGCCCATGGGCTTGTTTGTCTTTCCTGTTTTTTTCTTCTCTTTTTTTCAGAGGAAGATCCATCCTGACAAGATTATAAAAATAAATAATGAGAAAAAAAAGATTGGTGTAGAAAGCCAAACTGTCTCTATGGTCCTGTTGCATCTGTGATTGTGAGTGTGTGTGTGTGTGTGTGTGTGTGTGTGTGTGTACTGAACGAGAGTTGTATGATTAGTTCAGACAGAGTCCTACAGCATTAGAGACCAGCCCTAAGAGGAATGTCTTTGCATATTGTGTGTCTGGAAAGGCTCAAGCAGTCGGATTATATTTCACCAGACAGTTGTACACTATCAACCCACTGAACATTTGCATTGCTTTATAGCTGTTGTGTACATATGCAACTAAACATGCACGGGGGCACATTGTGGCCGTTTAATATTGTGAAAACCTTTTTTAATTCTTTTAAATTTATTTTGTATTAATTTACAGACTTTTTTGGATCTTTATTTGTTGTTTTTGTATATCTATGATTGATATGGAAATAACCTGCTGGATGCTGAGTTGGTAGTCAATATGTAAGTTAGTTCACTGTTGTGACATCATAACCACTTCAAAATGGGAGGTTGTTGTTACTGTACATATCTAAACGGCCTGCAGTTCGGTATGCATGGCCAAGCTGACCTGCTGCAGGCTGAATTGCCAGGATAAATGAGTTCATGGTTCATCATGGCCACAGTGAATAGAAAAACAAACTGATTTTGCATGTATTCTCTCATAAATTGTCTGTATGTTCACAGATGTGGACAATACTTTATCCTCGTGAGACCCCAAAAAAGTATTTTGATTTAGATTTTTTTCATAGAAATCAAATTGCAAAGACTAGTACATTTCAGTGTACAACAGGATTTCATTGATCGTTAGTGTGAAAGATTAGTAAAACGAATCTACCTAACTACCTACGAATTCTCTCTGCTTCTGTCAAAGAGCTGTCTACTAGAAAAAAGTGACGTCCTGACGTGCACTACAGTAAACATGAGTAAATTAGTCATCTGCACTGTGAAACGAAATGAGTTTAGTTCTGAAAACTTGGTGAGTTTGGTGAGGTCCTCTCTAAGACACATCAGGACTTAGCAAAGTGGCATGTGTAGTAGTATGAGAGATATAAGCAAAAACTACGGCACAAAAATGAATTACTGGGTCTCAGGAGGCCCAGGAGCTACTTCCATGCTACATCTGTCTATGTTGTAAAAAGTGAGGACATCATGATTTCCCATGATATGACCCCTATAAGAATGTAATGCATAACCATGAGAGCAGTTTAAACCAAAAGCTATGCACTTGTGGTTTATGCTTTACATCCGTTCGCTGGCCTTTCTGTGTAGTCATACTGTGCAATCACATCACGTTGTAGTCTCCGCCTGTCTATTCAGTATTCGGTTGCTGAAAGTGAATGTGGGGAAATTTGTGCTGAATCCGCTTGTTGTTGAAGTTTGAGCAATTGGAAAGAAGGATTTTTTCCTGAGAAAGGGAATACTGTGGAATTGAATGAACCATTCACTGTCTCTTGCTCTTACGTCTCCCCTGCAGCCCGCCTTCCGCCCATTTGGCTGCGTACAATGCGAAAACAGATAGAGTTGTGTGCAAACATGGCCCCAGAACGCACACGGTGCGACACACAGTGCATTCAGCCAGCATTCACACACAATTGGCGAGACAGCAAATTCTCTAGTAGCTGGAAAAGCAGAAGATGAGATATAGAAAAAGAGAATGTGGGCAGAGGGATGTGTTCCTTCTTTTTCCTTCCTATATGCAATGCAGTGTGTAAATCTGACTGAAAAATGAATGCATTTTTCTATCAATATTTAGGAAGAGAGAAAGGAGACTAGAGGCATGTGTGTTTATCTGGAATAGCTCATCACGTCTCCATGTGCCTCTTTAACAACGTACACTATGATAGACATGCCCCGCACCCTGCTGGGCCAGTCATAATAGGATTCTAATTGTTTTTCATATCAGCATTACGCTGCGATTTATTAACAGCAAATTAATAGATGTGCTCACAAACAACTGATCAAAGATATCACGGCGCTTGACGTCTTTGTGTTCCGGTTAAAGCCAGGCAGATTTCACCAAGGCTCTGAAAGAAAACAGTACTTGAAAGCTCATTTATTTTAAGGGAAAAAGGCCTAAATCTGTTTTTTTCATGTCTGGTGCTAACATTAAGGTTTGATTCCCAGCTGTGGAATGTATTGTTCATGGCTGGGAAACAGATTTGTTCATATTCACTACATATGTGGAGCTTTTATTTTTTTAGTGAAGGACACAATTCTGAGAGCAGAACTATACAGGGCAGTAATATTATCATAATTTGAAAAGATACACACAATGAAGCAGAACTCTGTAGACCTCACCCTTACAGGCGATGGATAATTGGTGATGACTAATCGGGGAAAGTGGGCAAAAGTTTAGATGTCATACTGTAAATCAGGGGTGGCGGCATACTTGCTGAAGTGATGGGGCATATGCTTTTTTCCCCTTAAAAATAAAATGTTCATCAGAAAAATGAGCAGGTTTTTAAAGTTGAATAATTAGAACGTTTTTGCCAAATTTTCCGAATCAGTCATTACTGTTCACAAAGCTGGGTTCGTGGGTTTAAAAATAACATGTAAATTTTAGCCAGAATACTTGAGCTCACTTTGGAAAACAAAAATGTCTTCATTATGGGTGCTGATAGACTACAAATGGCAATGAAGATGCTTGAGATGTTAGAGAAAATCCAGAGCATGACTCAATACAGCTATATACCAATCCATAAGAACACAAACTAAAAATGCCTACAGACTGTGATACAGACAAGAAAGGCTTCCAGTGATACGTGTAAGTGGATATAGTAATACTGTTGGAAGCTCTTGACAAACCTGATTGAACTAAATGTAGTTAATAAGCTCTTTTCTGGCTCGAAGTGTGTGTGTTAATACAGGGAATACATTCATATGTACAGTCAAGGGCTGGAGATCTGGAAATCACTGCTGTAACATTTTTCTGTACTGTATGGCATTATGCCGAAGAAATACAGTATATGAGATCATGTGGACAGCAGTACATGATTCACATCTGACAGAGACCTGAGCTCTTGAGGCCTGATCCAGATGTTTCTGAAATCTCCTTTTTTATACCTGAGGGCTAATCTTCTGGTTCTCTCATCTGCTTCCACCTCTGAAGTTTCTGTTGCCAAGCGTGTGGGAACCAATTAAAAATGACACATGTGATGGCCATATCATTCTTACCCAAACTCATGAGGTCTTTATATTAGCAAGCACTTTACTTTCATTAAACTGTCTTCGCACTTCGTAGGCAGACATCTAGAAGAGTCAATCAATCACTCATGCAATGAGATAGATAGCGAGAGAGAGAGAGAGAGAGAGAGAGAGAGCGGGAGAGATAAGAGAGAGAGAGAGAGAGAGAGAGAGAGAGAATAATTAATCCCACAATTTCTCAAGCTCATGCAGATGTATTACTTGGGAATGGGTGAGTTCGCACAGAAGTGTGGAATTTGGAGTGGGTTAATTAAAAAGTGAGGCACGCTAATCTTAATTTATGAGCTATATCTGAAGGCGGGGAGAGTACGAGCGCATAAGAAAAAGGAGCAGACGTTTGATCTTCCTATTAGAAGTCAAATTTGAGGCCTGTCGGATGATTTTCGTGTTGAATTCATTTGCACTCTTGCACCTCAGCCTTCGCTTCTGGGGGTTATCAGTGGGGAATGTGATATCCCCTCTCCCTCAAACACACACACGCATACATATACATTCACACACACACACACACACACACACACACACACTCCTCACCTCCTGAAAGCTGCTCTTGTGATAAAAGTGTAGCAGTGTTTGGGGAGGTGGCAGAGGGAGAGAGACGAGTGCTGAGAGCTTTGATCAGAGCGGAGAGAGAGTGACAGTGACTCGCACGCACATGCTGTGTTGTCATCTTTGCACTGCGGGGAGGACAAAAAGAAAAAAAAAAGAAGAAGGAAAAGAAGAAGAAGACAACAGCCCGCGCGTTAGCTAACGCAGACAACACAGTGATCCTCCGCACGCCATTCTGACTCCTCAAACTCTGCGAAAACACTCATGCAGTGAGATCCAGGCTTCAAATTACACACACACACACAAACACACACACACACACACAGGCAAACTCGCAGTCGAGACGGGGCAGTATCTGCCCTGCTCAGCTGTAGCCTGTCTGACTTGCCTCTTCATTTGCTCGCGCTCGTTTTCAGTAGCTAGACTCTGTTTGCATTTCGCTCACAAACTGATTGGCTCCTTCTGTCACTCGCTGCTTCCCAGTCAAATAAGCAAGAAAAGCTGCACAAGGGGTCCTTCTACACCCATTAAAAAGTTTAAAACAAGTTTTTGCTCTCTAAGTCAGACAGGAACTAAAAGTCAAAATGGATCAAGCTCAGAGAAAGGGTAGAGAACAAGACACACACACACACACACACACACACACACACACACACACACACACAGACACTGAAAAAAAACATACAGAGCTATATAGCTACCTTTCTCCCTCAGGCCTGGGGCCAGAAAGCCATACAGTCTCCACAAATATCTCTTATGACTTATTGAGCAGCTTATTTCTACTGCTGCACTGAAACTCCCCCTTTTATTTTGAAGGATGAGCTCCATTCTCATTCACTGCTCTGAAATTTCTCTTCAGGGTGTCACCGATGATTATCGTCAGGCGAAAACGGAAGTGTTTCCGCCCGAAGATCATCCCCTCTCTCTCCAGATGGCCTTGTTTCTCACCTCAGCCAGAGCTAGCTTTACCTCTTCATCGTATGTCTCATTCCTTCACCTTGTTCTCATTTTTCTGCAGCTCTCACCAGTTCTCTATGGACTTCTGAAGCGCAGACATATGGCTGGAGGCATAGATTTGCCATTCCCAGAAGTGGTATTAAAGGAGTATTACATATGAGATGCATATTTTAATATTTATGGGTCTGGTGATGTCAGCGTGGAAGAATTTTGCCCACTGTGGCCATTTTTTAGGAGACAGTCGCAATGACCCACTAAATGTGATTCGAGGGCGTAAGAGTAAGGAGGCAAATGGGAATCATGAAATCTGAGAACTGTGTCGAAAAGGAGGGTGAAGTAATGCATGTTTTCCAAGGCAAGGGCTTTTTTCTTCTTCTTGAAGATCCATCCAGATTATTTTACTGAAGATGACACCATCAAGCCAATAACATGCTGACACATCCCAGTGACACCATATTACATTTCAACAGTTTCCCTTTTTTGTTCTCAGATTGAAGAGGAAGGAAGTTTTTTCTTCAATAATGTTAATGTCATCACCTTTCATCATTAACATATCAGTGTTATATACTAATATCACATGAGTCATTCATGCTTCATAAAAGCCATGTTTACCATCAGTGACTCAAGTGGTATGTCCTTATTATATTTTTCTATATTGTATGGTGTAAATTTTATACTGTACTGTTGGTGTAACATTTTATTTTATTCTATTTTATTCTATTCTATTCTACTGTTTTCTTGACTTTGCTGCTCTTACCTTTGTACTGTCCACTTTCTGCCGTGACAAAGCAAATTTCCCTCATGTGGGACTAATAAAGGTTTAACTTATCTTATACAACACATATGGTGTCACATACCAATAACACATGAGTTCTTGATGATCAGCACTGCTTTTATGGAGCATCAAATGCCAAATGACTGCTCCTTGTGGAGAGGTTTAGCCTGCTAAACATGAGTGAGTGAGTTTGTGTGTGTGTGTGTGTGTGTGTGTGTGTCTATGTGCCTATGTGAGAGAGTGAGTTACAGGTCAATTCAGTGACATATTACACATGTTTTTGGAGTGTTTTAGGTCACGTGAGCCAAAACAGAGGCTATTCCCTTAACTAAACTCTTAAAATGCGTTAGAATCATATAAACAGGCGCTGCATGAATGAAGCACCACTGCTGTGCACTTGGCTGCCTCAAGCAGGCAGATTCTAATTATTACAGCTAATTATTAGGCATAATTAAAATTTAATGCTTTCACTTGTAACAGGAGTATAAGTGGAAAATAGCAAATTACTTTCACACAGTAAAATTTCTATTTATATTACCGCGGTGGTTCGTACTGCCAAGCTCATTGAGTTCTCATTGAATGTCAACAAATTGTCACCAAATATTAGCTCTGTGAAGTTAGTCTCTCTTTAAATGACATCTCTATTGTACAACATTTTGGGCATTGAAGTAGGTGTATAAAGGACTAAAACCAGCTACATCTGCTCCTTGTAAATGCATGGGTTTCTACCCCGTTAAAACAACTGTAGTAATGTAATTATCATATTTGCAGAAAGAAATTCATTTGAGTAAAATGCAGTTTCTTGCATTTAAAACAAACATTTTTATTACAACATTTGTTAAAACTGCGAGCCAAATTCATGGAGTTCTCATCAAATGTCTGCTCTGTAAAGTCAGTCTCTGAAGGACATTTTTTTGAACAGCATTTCTGGCATTAAAGTGGAAGTATAAAGATCTAAAACCAGCTTCTTGTGCTACTTGCAAACATATGAGTTTCTAACCTGTTGATATGTGCTAGGCTTCAAGATGCAGGCAGCAAGAACAAATTGCAGTGTTGTCATTCTATGGATAATCAATAGACATTGAGGGAAAAACTCCCACTCTTTACATTTAGCCACTCCGTTCTTTAGCGGCTTGTGAGCATCTACAGCAGAGAGTACTTCAGTTGATTTATACAACACAAATGTCTCGGTGGTGTACAGAACCTCCGTGTCCATCTTTAAATTGTTGATGACACATCCAGCTACAGTGTCCATGCCTTCCATTACAAACATCTTGGCCAATATCCTATCATGATTTTGTTAAATGCTGGATTATGGCAAGTGATTAAATCCCTTTATCCATATTTGCCATTAAAATCGTTTACAGGCTTTGAAGCCATTCCAGACAAATGTAATGCCAGTTTACACAGCGCTTTGGAGAGAAACAGCTCGTTAATAATGCTCTGAGTACTAACGACGAGTGGCATTTTATTGGCTATGAGGATGCAATTGACATTATCCCTCGCACGGACTAGAAACACATCATTATCGGCAGCAAAGTGAACGACCTCTATAAGCCTCCAGTGTTCTTAATAGCAGGTCTCCTTCAGTTAATAATTCATGCTGGGGGCTTAGCCACAATAATAGCTCAGCCTAAGATACGCTATCTATATCAAAGGTCTTGTGGGGGGAAGGGAGTGGGGGAGAACGGGAGATTTAATGAAAAATATGAAGGAGAGAGAGAGCGTGTTCCTGCTCTCTGATGTGAGCGAAGTGTCAGAGATTTAGGCCACTTTAAGCACCTCTGCTCAGTACAAAGTGCCACACGGCTTTGAGGTCAGAAGGCATCAACCAAGTCTCGCTTCAATCCACACAATACATAAATAAGTGAAATGGCAAACCAGTGGACGAGACTCGTGAGCCGCAGCAGCCTCGGGCAACTTCAAAGGGAGAAAGAGAGAGAGAGAAGAGGGAGAGATGGCG
>JBBPCX010000160.1:10590742-10605742 GCA_037974365.1 Hydrocynus forskahlii
GTGTGCATGTGTGACAAAGTGAGAGAGAGAGAGAGAGAGAGAGAGAGAGAGAGAGAGGGAGAGAGAGGGAGACTTAAAAAAGCGTGAATGTCTTTCATGTCTGTATATTGTTCAAAATAACTGAAAGCAGTCCAGCTCACAGCAGGTTCACTGCTGCCACCGCCACCATCATCAGCTGATGAAGGCCCTGCAGCAAAAATGTCTGTAATTTTGGCACATCTGCCTGAAGTGCCATTTTTTTTTTCTCTCGCCGTTTCTCTGCGCCCCCTTTACGTTTTCTCTCTCCATCTCATCCACGGACACTGCACCTGGCACAGAGCCAAAAGGCGGAGGTGTTTAAAGATATGATTGGGCCTGTATCAGTAAAGAAAATAACCAATGGGCCGCAGAGGAGTGTTTCATGGGCCGACAGTCACAAAATAAACTCCTGTGCTGACTTTTTTGGTGAATGTATTAAACAGGCACAGGGACCAAAGTGAAAGGGGCCACCGATCTACGAGTCTTATGGGCCGGTCAGACCAATAAATGAATAAATGAATGAATAAACGGTCGGTCCAAAGGGAAAATGCCCGGCACACCAGAAGGTCAGTCTGACTCTGCAAGGTGCACACGCACACCATTTGCTCACGCTCTCACGGTCTACTCTGAATCCCCAGTTTACCTGACACACATGTCTTTGGACTGTGGGAGAAACTGGAGGAAACCCACGCCACCATGAGGAGAACACGCGAACTCTGCACACACAAGGCCAGGACCCGGACTCAAAACCCCAGCCCTAGAGGTGTGAGGCAACAGCGCTACCCACTGTGCCACCAAAGGGCTGTCTGAAACCCAAAAATACAAAATCCGTCAATATATTAAGAGAAAGAAAAACTTTTAATAAGAGAACCTCTTGCCAACTGTTAATCATGAGAGTGAATCTGTACTGGGGGATCTATGCTTTGCAAGGTGGGGCCTCCATGGACAGGACTAGTGTATTCAGCACATCACAGAGATGTTTGCTCACACTGAGGTGTGGGGGATTTGGAGGCCAAGTCAACACCTCAGTAAACACTTTGTCATGTTCTTCAAATCATTCCTGAACGGCAGGGCAGAGCGCATTATCCCACTGAAAGAGGACACTGCCATTAGGGAATACTGCTGACATGAAGGTATGTAGTTGCTCTGCAACAATGTTTAGGTAGGTGCTACATGTCAAAATAACATCCACATGAATGCCATGACTCAGTACTTCCCAACTGTGCCCAGAGCATCATGCTGCCTCTGCCAGACTGCCTTCTTCCCATTGTGCATCCTGACCCCATCTCTTTCGCATGAAGTGATACACACGTAACCGGCGATTCACATGTCATAACAGAGCAACAGCATGGAGCAGTTAAGGGCTTCCGTCCGCACAGGGCACTATAGGGAGTTGTTTCCAGGTCCCTTCTATAAATGAAGCAGGGAAGCTAGGCCAGCAACAGCAATCGGTTCTCTATGTTTACCACTGAAACCTGCGTACTGAACTGTTATTGTTCCACCTGCATGTAAGTTTAAAAATTTAATTTTGCAATGCCTGAAATTCATTATATGTAAGGGGGGTTAATGGGCGCGCTGCCTGCTGTGTGGAGCAGGTGAGTTTCTGTCTTTTTGTGTTTGTTTTCTCTTTTGCTGTCTTTGGAGTGGGTGTGTCATCCTGGAGCCCACACTTCCCGGGCGGAGCCGGAAGAGTGACTGAGAGCAGCAGCTTTCAAGCCAGTCTCTAGGCCAGAGGGACAGAGAGGCTCTGGAATAAAACTGGAAGGACATGGCAGTCTTTCCAACGGACAGTTTAATGGACTGAGGGTGTCTGGGGGGGTTGTGTGTGTGTGTGTTTGTATATGGTGGTGATGTTTGTATATGGTGGTGATGTTTGTATATGGTGGTGATGTTTGTATATGGTGGTATATATGTTTAATACACTTGGTAACTGCATTTTAAGAGTTTTGGTGGTCTGTTCCCTACCCTACAGATCTGTTATCAACCTTACAGCCTTATATTATTTATTAGGGGGAGGTTTGTGACAAAAAAAAACATTCATCAGACCAAACTACCTTCTTCTAACGCTCCATGGCCTGGAGGCCTTCGACATTGGACAGAATTGTTTTTTTTACATTTGATTATCCTAAGTTTAGAATGTTTTACAGTAGTGTTAAGATAACCTAATTGGATCATTTAACTATATGTTGTCATGCATATTAGCCTGAACAGGTTGACTTGTTTTGAGTAGTGGTATTAATGTTATTTCCATGGACTCTAACATTTGTTCTCAGACTCGTTATTCCAAATTCCACTTGTATGTTACTGCCAGTAATATACAGGTTATGGCAGAATTATTTGACATTCCCTAATGGATCCATCTGCTTTATGCTAAGATAATATTAGCAAGACTAATCGTGTCATAACCAGACTGCAATTACGTTTGCATTTGGATCTGTTGTGGAACATGAGACTAATACATGAGACAACCTTGTAAACATTTAGTTAAAACAGACCTATGTTTAAAACTGACATGCCAGAGACAGCCTGCTTCAGCCTACATTCCTCTTAGATGCATTGCACCAGGAGCTTCTCAGAAGTCATGGTTCTCATTTCATTCCTGTGACTTTGCTCTCAGGGACGGTGTTCCCTCCACATTTCAAAAAACTCATCAGATCTACACGAATCAAACCCAAGACCTATTCTGCGTTCAAAACTGCAATTTTCACCAAAAAGTGACAGGTTTCTGTCCCTGCATTACATGCACAGACCACCCTGACGTTTTAGAGATGCTCTGACCCAGCCGTCATTGGAATCTGGCCCTTGTCAAAGTCACTCAGATCCCTACTCCTGCACATTTTTCCAGCTTCCAATACATCAGGTTCAAGAACTAACTGTTTTCTTGCTGTCTAATTTAATATGTCCCACCCTTTGACAGGTGCCATTGTAACCAGATAATCAATGCTATTCACCTGTCAGTGGTTTTAAAGTTGTGGCTGATCAGTATATATAGTATTTAGTGATCAAGTCTGCTTACAATGAAGCATTTATGGCTGCTGTGCATCTGCATGCTTGACAGGAACATCACCTCTCTGAGAGTAGCAAATGCATTACATTAATCAAATTTCATGAAAGCACAATCTAATTGCAAGTTGCATGTGCTCGAGAGAGAGAGAGAGAGAGAGAGAGAGAGAGAGCGTTATCCTCATAAGAGTGCATTAATATTTCTATGTGTGTGTGAGTGTACGTGTACATGCATGCATGTGTGTATGTGTCTGTAGCTGTTGTCTCATTGCTATGCAGTTGGCATTGGCCTCACTAAAATAGGAAGCAATTACACTGTGAACCTGCAGTTAAAGTTTGAGTGGCAGCTGATGTTTAATGCATGGGGAGCACCGAAAGGCAGGGGGAAGAGCCGTGCTCTCTCTGCCTCACACATCGCCTCCCCCAGGCTGGGTTACAGGGCAAGCCCTGGCTACCTGGGACCAGGACGTGCTCCCAGTATAAACACACACAACAGTGAATGGAAGGCTCAGCGGCACGCCTGTAAACACTCACGCTAAACACAACGTGAAGAGCACCGGGCTATCAAAGCTTCCATGTTAAGGCGCTTACATGAAGTGTATGGACCAGATTACAGCTCGCCAAAGTGGTGTCATCACAGGAAAGTGCTAAGTGATGTGGTATCATGCTGTGAAGTGGAAGTATTATTTTCCCTCTTCTGTGGATTATAATTTATTCATCACAGTCCAGCGACTGCTCTCCCTTTTGCTCTTCAAGCCGTTCGTGGAACAAAAGTCTCCAAAGTTTTCACATGAGCTGATACATAAATGTCTCTTAAAACTGAGCTGAGATTAAAGGCTGTTAAATAACCTACACTTTGTAATGAACACAACCTTTAAATTGCAGCAGACATCTCAAGAATCAGAGAGAACATGTTTTTCTAAATAAAAGATTTCCAACATGTATGGAAAATAAGAGGCAAAAACAGTTTGTTTCAGTCGGAAACGCCATTTTGTGTGTAGGCTGATCCCAGCGAGTCCAAGAGAAGTCTGAGACCAAAGAAAAAATGTCTGGAGTCCAGACTCGAGTCCAAGACCAGACTCGAGAATTCCATCCCCATGTGGATCAGTGAGCCTTGGGCTCCCATGTCCCTGTTGCTGGTTGACTGGTTGTCCTTCCTGTTCTTCCTTTTTAGGTATTACCTACTGCATACCAGAAACACCTCACAAGACCTGCACAGCAACACAGCCAGGAATATTCGTTGCATAATATATGCCACCTCTTGACAGGTGCCTGTAACCAGATAATCAATGTTGTTTATATCACATGTCAGTTATTTTAATGTTGAGGCTGATCGGTGTATATCTTAAAGTTACAGAAATAAACACTCTGTTTTTAATGCTACGAGATAAAGTCAGGTTGGAAAATAGTCATGCAAAATAAAAAAATGTAATTTGCTAAACGCAAAAGCTTTATGCCAAATGTCTTGTTTATTTGGCGGGAAAGGTAGCAAGAGCTCTCTTTCTTGCCTGTCACTGTGCAATATACCAGCAAGCCAGTTATCCGCAGGGTCATGTGCCTCAGTTGTGCTTCCGTAGGGCATGCTGAGACACTCTACTCTGCAGCATGGCATCGTCAGCTGGCTCCGTGCACATGCACATGCATCGGAAGAGGCATGTGCCGCCCTTTACAATCTGAGATCAGTGGCATTGTCAAATGCCAGGACAGAGACTCGCTACACTACAGGTTTGGTTTTGAACCTGCAGAGGAAGAGAGGATGGATCAAAAACCAATTTCACCCTTAGATGTCTGGAGGTAGTAAATGAATGGTTCCGTAAATAATGTTCATGTAACTAAAAATGAATTCAGGTGAACAGTTGTTGATAATTATTATTCAAATATTGGTAACTAGTGACTGCCAGTTTCCATTAATTGTTCGCAACATTAGCCTGTATCATTGAACTATTCCTTTAATATCACTGGTCCAGTTTACATGGTTTGTGTATCTACTTCATATTTACACTCAAAGTCATTGGGCCTTGCACCTAAAAATATCAACAAAATAATGTATAGTACTTGGCCCCTATTCATTTCTGTTTTACGTGTATCTTTGCATGTATTTGTGAATGCATATTTTTGTTCATATTTATAAATAATAAAGACTTTATCTGTGTACATTTGAATTGTGGCTACCGGATATTCATGCATGAGGAATATTCAATGAGAAAACGAAAGGGTATGAATATTTATTCCCTTTGACTGGATGCAATTACAGGATTATGTAGTGTTACAAATGTAGATTTACATTTGCAATTGATTTACATTCTATACTGACAAGCTTGAGTCTGCACCTTTGCAGCTTGCTTGGATGGCAAAAATCTAACCGAAAAAGTACAGAATATTTTTATTTCAAAAAGGGAAACTGTCAAAAGTTTAAAGTCCTTGAGTCTACAAGAGCTGCTACAGTTAGGAGAGAGAAATAATTTACAACAAACTTGAGAACTAGCATTACCTATCTGGGAATCGTGGCCCTTGAGGGTTGAGAGCATTTAGAAGTAAGTAAATAAATAAATAAATGAGGCAATGGACTAGACTTCATCTCAGAGCCCTTAAACTGTGAAAACAGGCAGTAATGTCAGATATTGCCACCGCTGCTCTCAAATGTCAAGGAGCACTCCGCCTGTAGAGTGATTTAATGTGGCAGTTATCCAGCCTGATTGGGTCATATACACAAAGTAATCAGAGAATGTTTGATGAGCCGCTGGGGTATTCAGCCTGAGTTTGTACAGGAAGGATGTGGAGGAAGTGGTGGAGCCCTGAAGCACTGTGGGATACCGAAAAAATACAGGAACCGCTGATGCTCATCAGGAGGCTGATGATGATTGACAGGCGTTATTATTATTTCAATTTGAGATATATGCTCCCACATTTCTCCTTCTGACAGGCCATCATAATACTGACGGACTATCTCTGGCCTTAAGACGTGGGATGCTCCTCTGAAACCATGGTTACTAGATGAGTGAGTGATTTGAGGAGCGGAATAAATGGGCCCTCTCCCAGAACCGATGAAGCATGGAAAGACGAAGAGGGCACCGCAGGATGGCAGCTACGTAGGACCTCGCTTTTGGGAGCCTTTCTTTTTCCCCCTGCTGCTTTTTAAAAGCCTTGCAAACCTCAAGTACTCCTCAACCTCATTGTCCCAAAATGGAGGACCTCATTGTCACTAGTTTTCAGACTTTCGGGGGGATTTGAGAAACTCTTTATTTCCAGAGCGAGACTAATCCATCTCAACGTGGATTTAGCCGGCTCAACTCAACTTTTTTTTCTCCCCAGTACAAAACAGAAAAGCTCTTTTTTTATGGAGTTTATGTTCACCTTGTATGCAAGGGTATGGGAGTACTGTAGGTAATGGGATGATAATTAATGTTTGATATAATAATTAAATACAATGCGTTCCCAGCCGTGCTGCATGCTGCATGAACTAGCTGTAATTACGAGACACGGAGCCCGGGGCCGCTGCTGCTGCTTATTTAGACCCAAAGCGTCTCACTTTGTTTGTGAAAGCGGAGATTAGGACGTGGTTCTTACCGAAGTTCTCTCCCAGCTTAGTTTGAGGCAGAGTGTTTAGTTTGTTAAGACTAGTCGCAAGTTAAGTACCTTGGAGTGAGAACTTGTGAGAAATTGTGGACTGTAAAGCGAGACCGTCCGTCAGTGTTTATTAACTGGATTTGGGCCTACGTTCCCCGAATCTGGTCAAATTCCACATATGGAGGATTTGTTGTGATCATGGCTGTGTGATGTGATGACATGGTCGTGAGGGAGTGTGGTGCGGCTCCCGCTCCCAGCAGCAGATTTAAAAAAGATGAAAGATGCAAAATCAGGGCTTCATATTTTACTCAGGGCCTCCTTGGGTTGAACGTATGTTCTTATGAGCTTAAAGCAGTCGCATGCTCAAAGTGATTCCCCGTGAGGAACATAGTTGAACTGAACACGCCACAGTATTAAAACTGTTCCAAACTTTGGGACAGGAAATAAACTCCTGATTAAATAAGACTTGCCAATAAGGACGTTGTTTATACTGCTCCTTACCTTATTGACCATAACAGAGATTTGCATGTCTGGGAGTTAGGTTATTTATTATACTGTCTGTGCACTTCTAACTGATATACAGTATTTAGGTTAACATTAAGATTCCTGAAGACGAAGTGAAGACTGTACAGTCTATTTATGGTACATGGCTTGTCAGAAGCATCTGCAACAAATTGGACTATGTGCTCTGGGTATGTGCGTGGTGTCTGTCCGAGTGTGTTTGAGTTCCACTCGGTGAGGAGAAGAGAATGTAAACATAGCCAGACACCTCTAAATCACTGGCTCTTAATGGACCCCTAGAGCTGAGATGGGTTAGAGTGTGTGAGAGGGGGGCAGAGTGAAAACACTCACAAAGATGGATGACAGAGATGATACATGGCTTAGAGAACAATTGGAGCCAGACACAAACACTTGCATACCCCCACCACTACTGTCCACAAGCAGACATACACACACACACATACACACACAGTCACACACAGTCGTGGAAGGACTCGACTAACAACTAGTGGGGGTTCTAATCCAAAGCAAACATATGGCTATTATGCAGTGACTTGGATTTACAATTTCCATTTCCTGGCAACACCAAGTGGTCAGACTTTCTGAGTTTTCTGAGCCTGCTCTGTTGACTCCACCACCGTCTTCATTGGAGCAGTCATGCAGTCTGTGCTTTATTGTTTTGGTTCAGGTGTTATCCAGACACTTTCCTCACACCAGACTAACTGGATCACACTAAGACATTTATGAGAGTGATCCGTTTAAGTAGTTATTTATTTTTATTGTTTGTATTTCCCAAATTTCTGCTCAATAAATTGTCTCCAGTTTCACCCATTAGTTAGGACTCCCTCATCATGCGATACCACCAACAGTGAAAGTTTGAGGGCTGGTTTGGGCTTCCTCTGAGTCGCATGAAGTCAGCCAGTGCATCTTTTCAGTGAACAGAATGCAATGTCATTGGACAGCCCTACACACTTGGAGGAAAATGCTGACTGCCAATTCTGTTGTCAGCTAACAGATGCACATGCTGGCTAGCATTGTGCTGGGTGATGGGGAGAGGGATGGATGTCCTACCCACTCAGAGCAATCGAAGCCAATTGTGCTCTCTTGGACTCCCAACTATGGGTGGCTGCAGCAGCAGCAGGGAACAAACCTGTGATCTTCAGTAGAGACTAGTCAATTTGTGTTGCATGCATTGGGCCCCAGAAGTTAGGGGGCCCCCTGTTGGCCACAAGCAGTGTGTTTTTCTATAACATAGAAAACTGTTTTCTATAACGTTTTCTATAACATCTACATAATCAGCATTCTTGGACGCAACCCTGACAGCAATTAACTCTAGATAAGTGAGACTAATGTCTACCATTCCTTCTTACAAGCCAGAACTTTGGCCAGTTCTTGGACCAACCAACACATTTTTTAAGAACTTATAACCGAGATGGTTCAGTTCTGACTACAGAAAAACACTGACGATATATATTTTTTTCCTTCCATCGGCACCTATTTCTTAAAAATGCTTAACATGAGTAACACATGGAAAGCCCCCCCCCCCCCCAAAACCCCTCACCACTACCCAAAAGTTCGGGCCCACTTGCCCTTTTGTCTTTTGTCACGCTGGTTTATTTTGATGTCATAAAACTGTCATCATGTGTTCAGCAGCACACAGTGTTACCAAATGTTTCTTGGCCAAATGGTTCTAGTTAAAACCTTCACTCTGTAGAGAACCTCAAAATTGTGTAGAGGTTCTTTGAACAAAAACATTTTTTGCATTTAATATAATTTCCAAACACATTATTCTTTTCTCAAACCAGTTTTTGTAGACCCCAAAATGGCTTTTGCACTATCCCTTCCTGTTCCTAATAGGGTTCGAGCAAAAATCTGGACTGTTTAGGGGTCCCTGAAGACCTCTTAGAACCACTGCTTTCAGGAACGATCCACTGGAAGGTTGTTTTGAGAACCAAAATTGTTTCATCTGGGGCTACTCTCTCGACTGAACCAATCTTTTTCTAAGCATTTATATGTCCAAATCTATCTCTAGTGTCTCAGTGTTAGCATGGGCCATGGTTTGATGACAATATACTTTGGTCGACGAAGCACTTAATAGACCATGACAGCAAGCCATGCTAAATACGTGATTATATCAAAGGAATCTTTGACTAATGTTCAGCCATCGGTGCGCATATAAACGCAATTAATGTGTAATTTAAAGGCGTACAGTAGTCATGCCATGCCTTTCTCTCAGCTCAGCACAACCAGGCTGCAGCTTCAGAAGAGTGTGCAGCCTTAGGTATCATATACACACACACACACTCAGGTACACGTTCACACTCTATTTAAACGCACACACATGCACAGCTCTTGTCTTTCTGCCTTTAAGAAGCACTTTCCTTTTTATTTTATGTAGATGTTAAACCCCAGCTGTGCCAGTGCAGCATATGAAGGACAATATAATGTATTGCACTCAGGTACAGACCCCCTAGATCTAAGTACTTTCTTCCTTCTCTCTTTTTCTGTTGTTTTTTTTCCCTTTCTCAGTCTTTCTTTTTCTTTCTCTCTCCACCTCTCTCGCTCTTTCTCTCTCGCTCTTTCTCTTACACACACACACACACCCACACACACACACACACACACACTCAAGTACAATGTCAACCTGATCTCAATAACAAGTATTCCTTTTGCTCACTTTATAGTGCAAATGGGTGTGATACTCTAAGGCTACGCTGTGTCGGGGGAAATGTGACTCTGGCTTCTCTGTATTATTCAGAATCCACAAATCCTTCAGCCTCAGTTCTTTGTCTTTTTTTGGAGGTGGGGCTACACACACACACACACAGCCTAATGAAGCTTTGCTTATGGGTGCAAGGGAAACAAAGGCTGCATTTTGGTGCAGAAGTGCACAAGTGTCTTATATTTAATGGACCAGTCAGGGAGGCTGGGGTAAACTGTTGTTTACGCTATACCTTTCCAACTTTGAAATAAGATCCACACATTTTGTCTCACACAAGTAACAGAATTGTAGAAAACTACTATTTATTCACAAAGTGAAGAGTTATACACAGATACAAGGAGTCATAAAGAGTCCCCACTACTAGTCATTACTTATCCTTGTCACTCATGACCCTGTTAGGATTTTTAGTACGTACATTTTAAACTAGCAGTCGGTTCGAAGAGCCTAATAATTATTATGCAAATCAAATGAGTTGTTGTGGTTCTACATTTACACCAATCAGCCGCAATATAAAACTACTGACAGGTGAATAACATTGATTATCCCATTACACCGGCACCTGTCAAGAGGTGGGATATATTAGGCAATAAGTCAACAGCCAGTGTTGGAAGCAAGAAAAATGAGTAAGTATAAAACTCTGAGCAGGGCTGTATGGTGATGCCAAGACTGAGCAAGAGGCCTGGCCAAAATGGCAGTTCTTGTGGGGTGGTCCCTGTATGCAGGGGGCAGCTGGTGGCTTAGTGGTTAGGGAGTTTACCCCCGGAGATCAGAAGGTCATGGGTTCGAATCCTAGGACTGCTAGTGGGGTAACCTTGAGCAAGGAACCATCTCCACACGCTGCTTCCCAGGTGTCCCCCGTTCGTAGCTGCCCTGTGGCCCCATTCGTGGCTGCCCAGGGTTAAACGCAGAGAAAGAATTTCACATTGTTCACACTGTGTGGTGTGGTGTGTTCATGCATTAATTTGGGCAGATGGTGGCCTAGTGGTTAGGGCTAGAGAAAAGAAGCCTTTCATTTAGGAGGTCGTGGGTTCAAATCCCACAACCTCCTAAATGAAATCACCTCTGAGGTACCCATGCAGTCCTGGGAACACATACAGTCCTGGCTGCTTCACTTGGATAAATGGGTTAAATTTACCAGAGAGGAAGGGAAGAGAGAGGGTTAAAGAGAAAGAATTTCGTGCTGTTCACATTGTGTGTTGTTATATGTTCACGTACGACAAATGGTCATTTTACACTAGTACCGACCAAATTGGTCAAAGAAAGATGAACCGGTGTCCGGCTCATGGGCACCCTAGCCTGTGTCAGTGATTCACACAAAAATCTCCAACTTCTACAGCTTGGGAAGGTAGTGAGCATGTGCAATAGTGATGTCACCCCACTCTAGCTTCTTTCAGACTGAGGTGTTCCCATTAACCCTTTCATAAAAAAAAAGCAATTCCTAAGTAGCATAAAGCTCAGACTGGTGCTAATTTATATTTTGTTATATTTTGCTCTTGTTAGTAGAAAGTGTCGCCATGGAAATCCTACGAGGAGAACTGTAGATTTGTGGGATCTGGGAAGATTTCCCAAAATGTCTCCTGTCTTTATTGGCTCTGGATGCTGAAGATGACTTACAGATCATTACAGTACCAGTCTGTCTGCTGAGCCTCCTCTCTCTCTCGTTACTGCTCTGCCCTGCGTCTTACACACTCCCTCTCTCGAGTCTCCTTTTCTTCCTGTCTTTACATCTCCCTTCTGCCTCCTGGCCTCTGAAGGACACCACTCATTCCTTCCCTCTTGCACTCAAGTCAACACCAGCGCTCACAAGTGCGAAGGCTGAGCTTTTGTGTGTACCTTAAGCCTGACATATTGATTGAATCTTTCTGGGATGATGAATAGAGACACCCCCGCTCCTCATCCTTCTCTTGTTATGGATTAAGTAGCTAGGATAATATTTCTTAGATAACTGACATGCCTACTGTGGAAGGGGATAGAGAAAAGAAGTCTTTAAAGAGTTCTGAAGATAACACCATGGATGGGGTTTACATTTTGGCAAAAATTTAGTTGTTTCTCCTTGGAAATCTAAATACCAAGAAGTCTTAGAACTTCTGTCTTCAAGGACGTTCAAATGCTTAATATTGAATAACTAATTGGAAAACAGAGAGAAATTATTATATAGTTTAAGGAAGGAACAATGAAATTATGGGCAAGATGTCCATGGAGGTTAGGATTTATACAGTTCTACTGGTCGTCATTGTGATGCTTTACTTGTATGGTTAGCCATACATGTTGTCGAATTCACCTAAACATCTCTAAGCATCACCTTGACTTTCCAATGCTTTACATACTCAGTTTGACCACTACTTTTATTTTTGCCTCTTTCCAGAATGTAATTTTAATCTAAAGGATCAGCTTCAGTTTAAGACATTTGAACCTTAGGAATTTGTGTTTTTGGTACTTTTTTGAGGACATCTTTGTTGGACCTGAAGGGTAGAGCTCCAGGAACACAGTTTTGGCATCAGGATTCTGATTTGAGAAACAGTTGTTAGCACAAAGTGTAACAAACTAATAGACAGTACAGAAGCTACAGAATATATACATGATTCAGGATCTGGTTCTTGAACCCTTTTGTGATTTCACTCAAATGACAAGCATTGACCTTCTAAAAATCTGAACTCTGTAGCTTGCTAGCTTTTGCATTTATTTCTTGATTTACTTCTACAAATAAATCAAGAACAAACTGAAATGCTTGTATATGATACCACAATTTGGAGAAACTAGGCCTATTTGCTTCATTGACCAAACCTGATGTTTGAAATTTGGATGTAATCTTAGATTTTGAGCTCTGGCTTATTCTACATCTAAATGAAGTCACTGAAATTGCTTATTATAAGCTGCGTCCCAAAGGGAAGCAAACAAACTTGTACACATATTTATTGCAACCAGAACTAACTACTGTAATGCTCTTATACCTTTCTGCCTGTACACTTGTTGTGGAAATCAGTTCATCCTTATATTAGGCAGTCAAGCCTAATGAGTAGACTTTCTAGTATTTAAATATTAGTTAGTTTACTAACAGAAGACAACACCTGAACTAAACTTAATTTCATATATCAACAATTTTAGCCAGTATCTCTGTTTAAAATATAAATAATGTTATTATTATTACTATTATTATTATTATTATTGATGATGAAGAAGATGAAGATGACAATGACGACGATGATGATGATAACATGTCAAGGGCGCGATCAAAGGGCTAGATCTAGCTTCAAACTTTTAATTAAAACAAACTGTTGGACAAAAGAGAGACAAACAAAATGGGGACGAGGTGGCCGTCACATAACAAAAACAATAAATTATTATTAAAATATTAATAATAATAGTAATAATAATAATAATAATATTAAGAAGAAGAAGAAGAATACTCCACACACTTTATCTCTGCACAGAAATGGGCTGCATCAATACTTTTATCTTTGTTAAAAGGAAATCCGGGGTTCAAAGGGAATCTATCCCTCTGCTGTATGTCAATCAGAATGTGGAGCCGACACCGACCACACTGTTTTCTGCCATACGTCCTGCTACGCTAATTAGTTCTATGGCATCTTTGGCACAGGCGCTCTGTCTGTTTGTTAATTACTTGCTTATTTGCTTATTATGTTTTGTTTGTCTCTCTTTTGTCCAACAGTTTGTTTTAATTAAAAGTTTGAAGCTTGGGGGAGTTAATAGATAGTTGTTTACGCTGCTCGTCCTTGTAAAATCCATTTGCCCATTTTAAGCCAAGGTGAATTAGGCAGGACGTCCTTCCCGGCTAAAAACCAACAAACCAGTGGTGCGTCGTCACGGAAACCTAAAAGCCTCTTTTTCATACAGGAGAGCTGCAACACGACTGTGCAAGATTGGCAGCCTGCAGTGACTTTTGCTTTCACACCTGCTGTTCTTTTAGCACGCGCGACAGAAGCTGGCAATTAGGACAAGCAAGAGAGCGGCTATGAAAATGGAGAAAGAGTTCCATAAAGACAAATCAAACGTCTGGCCTCGAGTCAAGGAAAGGGCCTTTAGTCACGTTGTTTAGTTCACTGCTCCCTTTGAATGGGAGCTCAGAGAAAAGCTTTTTTTTTTTTTTGAACAGGGGTTTTTATTGTTTGTTTTCTTTTGGGAGAGATTGGGTTGTCAGGCGCTTGATGGGTGCTCGGTGGGGACATAATGTAATGCCACGGAGCGGAGCGGCGCGGCACAATGCCGCAGACTAACCTGACAGGTAATCTGGGGAAACAAACTCAATATTTCTGCCTCATACGGTTTGTCCTCCCCCCCTCCCGGCGGCGCTCTACTGGTCAATATTTCTTATTTGGGGACACGTTGCTTCAGGGGATATTAGGGTTCGGGTTTAACCATGCCTCAGGGCGGTAGGGCCAGCAGCTCTCATATCTGCCATTAGCGCATTTCACCCGGGGGAAATAGGCATTCAGCCACTCAGCCAGCTTCATAGGACCCTCGCCAACCACTCAGGCCATGTGCACAGAAAGCAGACGGACAGCTTATTGCTTTGTCAATCATTGTAAAGTCAAACCTACATGTCGAGAACCGTGCGTAAGTGGTTCTTTACAGTTTTCTACATTTGCAGGTCTTATGTATTTTCCGTAGAACGCATTTAAGCCTTAAAAGCTTCTTTTCTACATTCAGTTTGGCAAAAAGATAAATGCGAACCATAAATTGTCGGTGCAGATACATTTAGGATGAAAGCAAGAAAGCAATATCACATAAAATGTGCATAATCTTTAATTACAGCTGGCTGACCTTTCCGGTTCCAGCCTTAAGCATTTTAGTAGGCATCCAAGAATAAAACAGCATCATGAACAGATTCCATATGTCATGATAAGAGTAATGTATGTTATATTACACTAATGGTGGATATTAGCTCTGTTTTGTGTCCTTGTTAAGGCACACATGCGCATGCATATGCATGAATGTTACTAGGGACATGCTAATGAATGCAGGCCAACACAATTTTCACTCAGGAAAACAGGAAAACTTTACGCATACATGTGAGTGCGTCCACACGTATGCACGAGGCCGTCTCTGACATGCAGATGTGAAAAGAAAAGCCTTAGGCTAACCAGATACTCTTACTTTTCTCCACATGTGAGTTTTCAAAAGCAGCATGTTGATTCGTTGCTCATGCTGAGGGACAGCCTTGTTCTTTC
>JBBPCX010000160.1:10607608-10618447 GCA_037974365.1 Hydrocynus forskahlii
CCTGGTTCTTATTTTAAATGGGTCATAAAAAATATCAATAATTATCGATATCGACCGATATGAAACACTGATATCGTTTTCAGCCATATCGCCCAGACCTAATATATATATATATATCCATTCATTCATCATACATTTATTCATACTTAATGGACAGATGAACATGTGTTTAGACAACTGTAATCTTACATTACTGTGAATATAACGCCTCACAAAACTGCTAAAAGCCTTCAAACACCACTCACTCCTTCTCTTAATGCACAGGACCCATGCTTCTTTACCTTATGACCTCATATGTGTGAATCTCTGCATGCATCATCTTTCACTTATGACCCATTTGGCAAATCTTAAGAGGAAGCATGGCTCTCAAATGATTTTTTCCTTCCTTCATGAACGCTGACTCAGGCCTGTTTTGTACAAAATTGGTGTGAAAATTTAAACATGTAATTTGTAACATGTGTTGCTCATAACACATTAAACAAGTGGAGATACTGGAAATTCAGCTGATTATATATTCTGTTCAATTCACAAAAAATTTAGGCAACAAGCCAGGTTTGACACTGAGTTTAGGCATGGAATTTTCTCTCCCTCAGATCATATTCCTGGGAGACTTCAAATTGCTCCCATTACTGGCAGCAATCACAGCAGTTTCGAACATGAGCTGAAAGAAAAGTTACCATCAAAATAACACTATTTCACTTCTCAGGACAAGGCGTACCATATGTGGGTGAGAGGGCACGTCCTAAAACTGTATTAATGTGACCATGAATGGTTTGAATGTTAAAATGTTAAAATGATTTGGTTTGAAAGAATCTAATTTGTTAACCCTGTTATCACCTCATGGCTGGCTTGTTGATGGCTCCACAAGTTCACCGCGTTCAGCAGAGTTAACAGGTATGTGCAGCTTGCGCTAATAGCCTTAGTAAATCGAGCCATTCATTCCACACACATATTTCAGCTGCGTTTTGCACTGCGCCTTCCCACAAACACTAAAGTATCCAGACTCTCCATCTAATTAACTCCATTTCTTTAAGGTGCCCCTGTTGTGGCTAAAGGCATTCAACAGCTTGTATAATCTCCACAGAAAAGCATGGCTAACAGAATCAGATGCTCTGGAACAACCCCACATGGGCCACTATGCCCAATGCCAAACATCAGCTAAAGGAATTTAAAACCCCCTGAAATTTTGCTGTGGTGCTTTGGAACTGTGTTTTCTGGAGTTCCATCCATTTGGAATGAGTTGGGATGTGAACTAGAACTAATCATCAGGACCTGATCTCACTAATACTCTTGTGGTTGATTGCAAACCAAGTCTCACAGCAATGTTCCAACATCCATTATGTTCCTTGATGTACCCTTGATTCATGTACCCTTGATTTCAGAATAAATACTAGATGCACAGGTGTACATCTTTCAACATATAGTGTTCAAAAACTGGTACAATCATATTTATTAGTTTAGGAGCCCCAGGGACATAGTGGGTTGATTTTCTGAGTGAAAATGTTCGAACTGTTCAGTTGCTTAACATATCGGAGAAATAAAACATTAAACATGGCTTGTATGCAACTTACGAGTCATTTGCCATATTACAACTTCCCAGTATGCTACACTCTAAATCCATAAATTGTGCACTAGAATGAATATATTTAATCGCTGTAAAATATGCCTACTTATTTAGAAAAATCAACAATATATAAAATATTACCAGTGGTTATAAAACCTCTGCATACTATACTAGTTTCTAACTAAACTAGACACCTAGCTTTGAATGTCACAAATAGTAAAAGTCAGCAGTAGAGCCAGAGAAAATGAAAATGAAACAAAAAGAATGCAGTCAACGTTGTTGTAAATACGTTTCTGAGACGGCAGTCAAGGACAAGCATCAGTCCACATGTCCTACACACTCATCATTTTTCAACCTTTCTTTTAGCCTCAACAACAAGTAGTTAGCTTGGCCTTGAGCACAAAAGACAGGAGTGGTCACTATGCTGTTGTTTGTGCGTTTTGTCTTAGTTTTGACTTCCAGCACTGTCTGATTGTGTTATGGCTGTGATGGATAGCACAGCTGCAACAAGGCTGACGTTTTTACTGTGCCTCTGTAGGCCTCGGACGCCAGTTTGTCTTCCTCTCTTACGTCAGGCCTCCTTAAGACCACTTTAGGGGTGCCGGCTGTTATTTATGAGAAATGATCATTACAGAATGTTCCTTAAAGCATCTTTCAGATTCAGGTCCAGTGATCTAGCGAGTCATCAGTCAGGGGCATTCTGTACTCCAAACAAGGGCTGGAACCTGTAGAAGGTGCATCTCATGGAAAAACTCATTTCCCTTATTTATTTATTTATTTTTCAAATAAAATATATTTTTTTTACTATGTATGCACTGTTTCCAAAAGAGCCCGGTCTCACGGATTTTCGTGCAGCCATCAGGAAATACAATGCAATGAAAATACGTGCGGCGATCACGTCCTAGCACAAAAAAGTGAAGCATTGTCCCTAGCACGAAAAAAAAACTTAAATTGTGATCGCAGCACGTATTTTGATTACATTGTATTTTGTGATGGCTGCACGGAAAGTCGTGAGATCGAGTTGTTCCAAACATACCCTGTACTCTCCAGTCCATGTTCATATAAAGAAATTCATATAAGATTCATTATTTCTGTGTCACAAAAACAATACATTTACATACATTCACAAGCCACGTACCATGTGTCTACAGTCACTGTCCATTTTATCAGCTCCACTTACCATGTAGGCGCACTTTGTAGTCCATTTGTTTCTCTGTATCTTTTGTTAGCTCCCTTTACCTCAATCTTCAGTGTTCAGGGGCTCCGCAGGATCACCAGTGAACAGGTATTATTTGGGCCGTAGATCATTGTCAGCATAGCAGTGTATCTTAGTGTGTGTCTGTGTGTGTGTGTGTGTGTGTGTGTGATTCACTCTGCGCAGTGAACTTTCATCAAGAACTTCTGCAACATGGACCAACTGCAAAGTGGACCAGAAGATTAGACCTAACAAAGGGACAGCGTGTGGACATAAAGTTTAAAAACTCTAGCAGCCCTGTTGTATCGCCACTCTGTGCAAAAAGACTGAGCATGTTGGCAACCAGCTGTGGTTTCTGCGGTGTGTTCCAGTGCATATTTTCACAATAGATGAGAGGCCATGGTGCACTGATGGAAGGTAATCATTAGTCAGCGACAGATGCCACTAGTTCTCCTCGTCTGCTCAGTAAATCTGGGTCTTGGATGTGAATGGAGATTACATTTTAGCATATTTTTGTGAGGAAAATAACTCTAATGCTAATGTTTTGAATGTTTTCTTTTTTTTAATGTGAATGAAGTGTTTGTCTGTATGGTTGCTCTCATGGAGTTTATACAAACCTGTCATTGTATTTACTATTGAATTTTTTTTTTTTTTTTTTTTGCTTGAATGTTCCAGTGCGCGGTTAGAAAAGAGATGTTAATAATCCGAAAGTTCCCCAAATTACAGCCCATGCTAATGTGTCCAGTACAATATAGGTCGTCTAACACTGTATGCTAATGAAATGGACAGTGGCGCCGGGCACATTCATAAAAGCATTCCAATCATACAAGGCTTGACAGCATCTGTTACAACGTATTACAGGGCTATAGAACATGGTAATGAAATAGCGCTTCCTGCATGGTGGAGCCTGCAGATATAGGCAGTGGCCATTAATAAATGTAAGTCATGTAGCGTGAACCCCATCCTGGGCAGAAGCATTCTACAGCATATGCTGATGACATCCCGCCTGACTGGCAAGCACTGAGGAGCACACCCAGTTAATGAAAGCAAGCCACATCCTGTCAAATAACCTTTTCATTCAATCTTTTTCATTGCCATATATTGGGGCAGCTGGTGGCCTAGTGGTTAGGGGGAAGTTGCCCCTGCAATCAGAAGGTTGTCGATTCGAATCCCAGCACTGCTGGGAGGTACCCTGGAGCAAGAGAAAGAACTTCACATTGTTCACGCTGTGTGCTGTGCTGTGGTGTGTTCATATGTGACTGTAAGAGCCAAATTACTTTATATATACTATATGTCCAGAAGTTTTCATACATCTGCTTGTCTACAAATTCTTCCAGAGTCAAAGGTTTTAATAGAGAATTTGCTTATCTCTACAGGTAATACATTCTTAGTTAATATTAATTCAGGATCACAACTCAGCCCTACTTATCCCAAAGGTTTTAGCCCAACACAATTGCTCCAGTGTTTAGGGGTTCCGGAATTGGTCATTGTGACTTTAGGCAAATGTGCATCTTTTTCAGAGTGTTTATAAGTTGCGGCGACAACATTTTGATTCCTTGTTCAGTATCTTTAATTCTATCTGAAGTCTCTGATAGGTACACACACAAACACACATTTACACACATGCACACAGTTACGCATATACACACACAAACAGAGGGTGAATAAAAGCTGACGTACATGCGCTATAAGAAGTACTTACGATTTAAATGTTTATTCATTGATGTTCAGTGAATGTGGAGCATAAGGAGAGGGTTGCTGTACTGGATCAACTGACAGTTAAATACACTCCTCAGGTGCAAAACTCTGAGGAAGTGATCTGAGGAAGAACACATTAGAACCAACAGCTCTGTTGTGCTCTGTCAAAATCTCTGGATCTCTGGGCTCGGTGATGTATGAATTATTATTGCTGTGAGCGTTTGTCTCTGTGTGTGGTTTCCCAATGAATAACTATATAAGCTGGAAATCGGGCAACTGGGAAAGCGATTTGTTTTGCTCTTAAAGTGGAGAAAGGGGCTTAAAGTGGCTAAATGGAGATTAATCTCTCGGCCTACATTTACAAGCAGAATATCAAGGCCAAATAGTGTTCTCATTGGGGGGCCATCATGATTACTCCTGCTCTGAGATATGTTACTGTTAAAAAACTGTCCACTGCATTCCTTTAATTGTTTCCCCAGGCATGCAGTTGTGGTGTGACACCTACTGTGGCCAGCACGGCTCCACCAGCCCAGTAGCTCATTAAGCTTTGTTAGCCTGTTATTAG
The DNA here is from genome assembly GCA_037974365.1 of Hydrocynus forskahlii. Taxonomy (NCBI): domain Eukaryota; kingdom Metazoa; phylum Chordata; class Actinopteri; order Characiformes; family Alestidae; genus Hydrocynus; species Hydrocynus forskahlii. Next base: position 10,612,631 of record JBBPCX010000160.1, read on the forward strand.
ACTGTCATTAGACTGCTATTAGACTGTTATTAGAGTACATCCACACACGCACACACACACACACACACACACACACACACACAATCCCAACACAGACATAAACACATACTAGCACATATACATCCCTCCTACCATCCTACTTACATATATATGCACACACAGACACAACTGTGAAGTACGTTCAACTATGAAACTCTCTCTCTTTTTTCTCTTTCACTCACACCCAGACAAGCACACACACACAACCCCAAAATACCCACCCACAGACATATCCCACGCACAAACACACCCAATTAGCTGAGATTTTGGCTGACCACAACTATGAAGTGCTTAAAGTCTTTCTTTTCTCCCTCACCCTCCCTCACTCTCTCTCTTTCTTTCTCTCACACAACATGAGGTCATTACTACAACATAATTGCCATGATGTTAAATATTTCCACTCACCAAAGGCCGCTTATTGAGCCTATCGTATTTCATCACTCCCTCATTAAAACAGACAAACACACACTCTCTCTGTCCTTCAGTCTCTAGCGCAAGATTTGATGAGCTTTCAACCAGATCTATTATCTTTTCAACACCCTTGCAGCTAAAGCTCTATATTGATTTATTTTTTTTTTATTTATTTTTTTTTTGGGCCGGACAGATTCATTACTGAGTTGCCGCAGATGTGAAGGCGCAATATTGCGCCTGCTGATGTACAGTTTCTCCAGCAAACATTACTGGGCCTCTAATAAATATATACCGTGAATCGTTAATTTCAAAAATAATTATGCAGCTCATTTATGGCCGTAGTTAAAGTGTCGGTGAAAGGATGGATCTCGGGGTTTTGGTTGAGGGAGTGAGTGAAGGAGATATATTTGTTTATGATCTATAAATGCACCGAATTTGGCGATGAAAGATTATGGCGCGCCACAGAATGACAGATTACAGAGTAGCTGTGGTGACAGATAATCTGTCTAACAACTGGATGAATGCCGGATTAAAAACTCGCAGTTCTTATCAGAGAGCTCCTCAGGGATTACACACACACACTCACATAGGCACACACACACGCTTGTGCAGACACACACACACGCACACACACACACACACACACACACACACACACACGTACACACACAATAGTAGTTTGGCTCATGCACCCAAGTCTCATGATAATTACAATATGTTAAGTTGATGATACTTGTCCATTATTGATGTGACAAACATTTGTCCAACTTCCTCCCACATGCATATGTTTAGACAGATTTCCAGATAACTACACATGGCATGTGGACTTGGCCATGGTTTGTGACACGGCTAATGTGGATAACATGTCTGAGGTATGGGATTGATTGAGCATGTTCTTTTGTAAACCCTTGTAAATCTATAATATTAGGGTTAGAATGGGAATCCTGTCCGAGTAGAGGCTGAATAATTTAACTATTATAACAGGTGAAAGAGGACCAAAAAAAATGTAAAGATTTAAAGACAAAATTAATTTTTAAGGTGGACCAAATCACGCCAGACAGAGGAAACCATGGCTGAATTATGGCTTATTTGTTTGAAATGGAGTAAATAGCATCATTTACCATTTTGATTGAGCTCCAAAATTTCATTTCAAGTTTGGCCTAGCATAGGCCGCTGTATTATGATGGTTATTTAGTGGACATTTTATTTAGTGGACAAATGAAACTTTAGAAGATGTGAGCAAAAGTATAAAAAGTATTAACTTTGTCTTATTGCAGTGTGCCAGTTGCAGCACGCCCTGGCGTGCATCCAAAGAATGTGGTAGGTGATATAGGGTGATGGAAAGTGTCACATGTTTGAACCTTTACACCACAATATATAAGTGGAGCACAACATTTTTGCACTGATGTTAATAACAAGGGGGTGCTGCATTAACTAGGATCAAGCACCTGCCAGAGGTGAACGAGCTAAACAAATAACTGGCCACTGTCTAGTTCTGTCATTCCTGATTTCTCATGTGCTAAATCAATTATCATTAAGTTGAACTAGTTTGTTGCCAGAGTTCTGTAAAGTTTACATATGTAATTGTAAGTTTTACATATGTAATTACATATGTAATTGTAAGTATCTGTGTTTCAGTGTTTCCGGTTCATAAATGAAAGGGTCTCAGTGTCACCCTTACCTAAATACAGACCATGCTTTGTGCTTGTTCCTTATTCAAAAGTTTACAGCCATGATCAAACGTACGTTTGAGAACATTACCACATATAGGACTTCTTTTTCATCTTAGCATACCGGGATTTGAATATGTGCTTTAAAAAGCACTGTCAGCTCAAACCACAGCTTTCAACATGCCTTAAATATTATTGGTAGTGAGACATGTTTTTCGCACGAATGTGTTATTTGCCATGATTTTTTTAAAGCTGCAAAACATGAGAAACCCTTCCAGAAATACATGCGATACATTTTTATGCTTGAATTGTTGCATAGAAAACCACAACCCCAGGAAGAAACTTTTTACAGGTTATTATGAGTCATGGGCCATGTGGGTTTACTGCATTTGAAAGAGTCTATATCAGTGTATCTAGGAGTGTATACAGAGAGCGAGAGAGAGAGAAAGAAAATTGTTTCAAATTGACCTCTCCAAGTCATGACTCATGACCAATGAGAGCGAGAGAACCCTGAAATCCAAACCTTAAATCTAAGACAAACATAATGGGAACAGGATGAATTGCTGCTTTTTGTATTTCACAATAAATTTATTTTCACAATGATGAGCATTCAGATAGTCGGGATGAAACAGCATGGATAAGCGGATGCATTTTTCTAATTGGAAGGTCATTTTTTCTATTGCCAATTTTTTCTTACAAACCTTTTGTTAATGGTTAGCCATTCAAGCAAGCATGGTTTCAGCACAGAGGTAATATTTTTCATTACATATTAGATATATTATGAACATTTTATTTACATCTAGAATCATTGTACTGACCTAAAATATTATCTTAAAAAACGCTCATGAATCAGAACGCATAAAAACATGCTGGTGTTTTCTTCCTTAGCGCTGACTCCCTGCTGTTTGCAATCACTACTAGGTGGGGTGGATAGGTCCTGTCCTAAAATACCTTTAGAACAGGGCCTATTTACATGGTTGTGAAGTTCTTAACTTCGTTTACACTGATATTCAGATCAGAACAGATTGTGAGTGTCTGTATTTAATAAAAAGCCATATCTATCCGGCTTCCGTGACTGCAATAGTGCATATGTCTACTAGCACCCTTATGAGAGTTCCTGATTCTAAATTGCCCTTAGTTGTGAATGTGTGAGTGATTGGTGTGTGTGTGCACCCTTTGGTGAGCTGCTGCCTCGCCCAGGGTGAGTCCCTGCCTGGCACCTGTTGGTCCGGGTAAGGCTCCGGGTACCCGTGACCCTAGTAAGAATGAAGCGGTTACAGAAAACTAATGAATGAATAGACTGAATGAATGAGAGTTCCTGTTATTTGATAACCCAAGTTAATGGTGGTGACACAGCAGCACTATGCTGGCAAATATTTGGAGCTTGTAACTGCTTATAACACACATTCAGGTGAGATTTTTTTACTGTAAATGTAGACATTTTATGGAGTTCTGTACCCGGGAAGGAGCTCTAAAACGTAAAGCTACAGTGCATGGTCTAATGTATTTTTTTTTAGCTCTTCTATTCAGTTCATGACTGGTTGCCAGTGGCTATAGTCAAAGAAGGGTGCATCACAAAGGATGATCATCACATGGTTGAGCCAGTATTACTTTTCCTGATCTCTCGAGCTGTTGTGCCATAAAAAATATAGCTTAGATGTTAAAGTATCTTTTAAAAAGCAGAGAGAGCGACAATTGTTGATAACGTATGAGAGGGAAGGGCTGAAAGAGAGACAGAGAGAGAAAGAGAGAGAGAGACTAGGCCCAGCAGCATTGCCCTCCTCCACTGTGTGCGCTCGTCTTCTGCTTTGCCTCGTTTCCCTCATTTCAACATGCTCCCTAGGGCTATCTCCCTCACTAGTGCAGCCACCCAACACCCCTTAACCTCTCTCTCGTTCTCTCTCTCTGCCCCTCTCTCCCTAACACACTCTTTTAAATTCTCACTCTTTCTCCCTATCTCTCTCTCTGTCTGTCTGTGATAGATTGCCCATGATTCCTTTTCGCTGCTGGCGGTGGCCTGTGTCTTCAGCAGTATCTCTCTCTCCACTCATACGCGCGCACACACACACACACACACACAAGCACACACACAACTCTCTTCTACATCTCCCATTATCACTTTCACGGACACAGCCTTAGAGAAGATAAAGCTGAAAAGACCTATAATATGGGTGCAGGTCTCTCTCTCACTCTCTCTCTCTCTCTTACACACACACATGCACACCCTCTCTCTCTTCCTCCATCATCAGTGGACGGGTGTCACATCACTGAAATCACAGCCCAAAACAAGAACAAAGACCCTGCATATGGACAGAGTACTCTGCTGTCAGAGAAAGAGACAGACAGACAGAGGACAATAAAAGAGAGGGGAGAGAGAGAGAGAGTGGGGGGGGGGAGGAGAGCGAGAGAGCGAGAGAGAGAGAGCGAGAGAGAGAAGAGAGAGCGAGAGAGAGAAGAAAGAGAGAGAGTGAGTGAGAGATAGAGAGGGAGAAAGAGAGTGCGTGTGTGTGTGTGTGTGTGTGTGCGTGTGTGTGAGTGCCTTGTGTGTCTGGAACTGTATCTCCTAGCTCCCAGACATCCTCTTCTCATCTAAATCACATTATCAGCAGTTTGAGAGCACCCCCACCACCCTCTATGCAGATGTTAAAGGGCAGATAGCATGGAAGAAACCCTTCATGCTGCCTTTTTATATGAGAATGTGATGCACTATATAAATGCTATCAAAGTTCAAAACACATGGGCTCCTCTGTCCATATTTGCAAAAATAGCTTTGCATTCATCATGATAGTGATATCACAACCACATACGCATTTACTCTTGTTCATTTACTCTTCCTTATCTCTATTTCTCCTCCAACAGCAGTTATTTCACACCAGTTCATCTTGAAGGCCTGAAGGAAAACCAAAGGAAAGCTGGAAATGTTGTCGTCCAACGAAACAGACTTTTAGAGGAGCTTGTGGTAGTTTGTTTTTTTTGGCATCCCTTAGGATTTTAGTTTAGACTTCATTCCTTACATTCCTCACATTTTTTAATCTCCAGTTTTAAACAATACCCAGTCAAAACAGAGATAATTTGCTTACTTTGACCATAAAGGCACAGTAACATAAATCTTCAGTGTAATTATTAAGGATGAAGAGAGCTTGGAATGGTCATGCAGAAATGAAAAATGAATATTAGGGAATGTTTAATTCACTGGATTCTGCTTTCTAAATGGCTTTGGGAGTGGAGCGTGCCACATGCAGTGCTGAGGCTTGGCCTGTGCTTGCATCTGCAACTTAGGAGCTCACAGGTTTGTCTCTGAGGAGCCTTTATGCCAGCCCTTCTGCAAGCCTCATTCATTATGCCATGCAGGTAGGGCTGCTTCCACCTCACTGTCAGATAGCATATCGCCACGCCACAAATTAGAAGCCAAACATGTCTCTGTTCATGTAAAATGGATACGCTTCCAACGTGCAGCATGCTTTTAACTTGGCCTGCCTCCGACGCAGCCCTCCAGCACTACTAATCTGCTGCATTAAGACAGGTGCCTCCACACTTCACCTTTAATAATAGATGTTATTAAATGGATGAATAGAAAGATCATTTCTTCTCCCCCTCTCTCATGTGACCCCAAACACACACACATCTCTCTCTCTCTCTCTCTCTCTCTCTCTCTCTCTCTCTCTCTCTCTCTCTCTCTCTCTCTCTCTCTCTCTCT
>JBBPCX010000160.1:10645520-10664294 GCA_037974365.1 Hydrocynus forskahlii
GAAAATGTGATACAGTACAAAACTAAGCACCCTTGCAATATCCACCCTTGTGAAAAAAAGAATTGGTAGCACTTTGTTTCACAGTAGAGTAAGTTTGGTAGCAGTTAACTTGGTAAATACTTTATGTGTGAAATTTACCTGCTAATTCTCACATGAATGACTTTGGATTTACTCACTGAACCTTGAACTCACTGCACCAAGTATTACTTCTAACTGCTACATATTTATCCATTTTTTTTACTAACTATACAATTGCAAAGTATGTATGAAGAACGTATTTCTAATTACTACATATATACTGCAAAGTGTTTTAATTAGGTGCCACAAATTTTCAGCAGATTGCAATCATATAACTTCATCCAGAGTTTATGATCTAACCGGCCTTTGATCCTAGGAGACTCTGGACTCAGTCTCCATGCTGCAATGTCCTGCAATTTGGCCCTTGTTGAAAAAACGGTGTAATTAGATTAATATCTTTGGTCGCTCTCCAACAACAAACATGCAACACTTCTGTTTATGTGAGTAAAGTTAAAAGCATTGCCCATCTCATCAAGAGATTGTAAGTTCGATTCCCAGTGGTGCTACGACCAGCCATGGCCAGGAGTCCAAGAGAGCACTTTGCTCTGTCAAGAAGTGTAGGATGGCCCTGATTCTCCCTCATTATTTAGAGTGATACCAGCCTGTGCAGGTGTCTGTTAGCTGATGTAACAGAACTGGCAGTTAGTGCTCTTCTCCACTGACTTCACCCTCCCAGCATGATGGTATCACATGTTTGGGATACTCCAAGCGAGTTAAATTGGACACGACTACAAAACTGTTAGGAAAACTGGGCTGTAGCCTGTTTTCCCCTTATTATGGCATGATTACATACCAGAGGCGTTCTGGCTAGTGCTCGAAAGTGTGCCGATGGACCGAGCAATGGTCTCTTCTTTCAAAGAGCAAAGTGAAAATTGCCATTTCTTAGACATTTATTAAACATAAAGAGCTTGCAACAACTATAAACTGCATGAATAAATTCTCGAAGCTTGTCTGTGTAGGTGACCATCGAAGTGCTGAGATCATGTGTGTGTGTGTGTTGGGAGAGGAGGGATGTATGATGTATGTATGTGTATGTGTGTGTGTGTGTGTGTGTGTGTTCTTGTGTGCTCATCATAAGTATTCCAGTGATGTTTTCCTCCTCAAATGTCATATTATGGACCTCATGATTACAGAAAACAATTCAGAGGAAGCAAAAGATTCAGTCTCTGCATTAAATAAAATGGCCAAAGACAATGATAGAGAGGGAGAGAGAGAGAGAGAGAGAGAGAGGGAGAGAGACAGAGAGAGATAAGGAGAAAGCCCTAGAGATGAACAGTGCTTCTTAAATGAGGTTAAGACACCATCAGGCCCTATTTACGCGACATTATGCAGACCTGCGGATGTCTATCAATGAGCCTATTCACAAAACAAGCCCTGCAATTAGCCATCAACGCAACCCACACACACACAGCCTGTCACATTTCATTACAGCGCTCATCTGGAACAAAAGCATTAGCTGACACGTTCATTGTGCTGCGTGTGTGTGTTTGTTCGTATGCGTGCATATGCTTATTAACAATGCTAACATAACATTTGGTCATCTCATGTAGGAGCCATTTGGGATTGTTCGAATTGGAAACCTACTTAGTGAAAAGGGCCAGTGAAAAAATAAAGACACACTTCATATTCAAAGTTATATCAGCCTTATTTAAAGCAAAAGTAATTAAACAAACAAAAAAAAAAGTTTTAGAACAAGCGCTTTACTTGGCAGCAGACTAGGGAGGGCGAAGATTCTTTACTTTTAACAAATGATGCCATCCCGCTAATCCAGTTTTAATGTTCTTTTAAGCACATACGCAGGGAAATCAAGTCATATGATTATGTGCTGATAATTCTAATGAGTTGGTAAATGCTGTATGTAGCGAAAGCATCAATTTGAAATCACTCGTGGTTCTGCCTTGTCTGTCATGCTTACGGAGGAGCACCTAGAAAATGTAATGTAATTATCATTTCAAGGCGAGCAGTAATCATAGCTGACAGCTTGCTCCTGGTAAGCTCTGATGTCTCATCTGTGCTGAGCTCGGCTAAATCTGTGGCTCGCAGGTGAGTGCAATAATACCCAACACTGGTGAGTGTGAAGTCGACATGACACAGTTTAGTGATAACTTCCTCGCTTCTGTCTAGGGGCAGTGCATTATTGGAGAGAGGGATCAGGTGGGCTTTGAGTGATCAGACACTGTTCTGCCAGCTGGCTCAGGCTTTTCACAGCGCACAGCAGTTTCAGTGGTTTTCAGTCAGTTCGAGACTGATGAGGGATAAACCAAACGCTTTGCACCACAGTATATTCCAGAGTAAAGGTCCATATGGATATGGAATCCCAATCCGTGGCTTGGAGACCGGATTCTGGTCTGAAGAGTACTGAGAAATTTGAAACCCAGATCGAACCCAAGCCAAGCCTGAACCTCCTCACACACATGAACAGAGATGAATTATGACAGATACGGTTTTACAGTTTTACTTACTTACTGTACTTTGAGTTGAGTGTCTTCAGTCTGGGTATTATCAGTATATTTTGTAAGGAATTGTTGATGATACCTGGCAGAGAACAGCTGTTCCAACAGTTAGTAACTACATTGCTCACAGAAATAAGCCTAAGCCCTGTCAGCAGACTTAACAACCAAGGGGAAAGAGCCACTGTGACCTTTCGACTCATCATCCATGGTTTCACTGAAGGGCATATTCACCCACTCATCAAACTCCTGTGAGTGTGTATGTGTGTGTGTGTGTGTGTGTATGTGTGTGTGTGTGTTTGAGAGTGAGAGAGAGAGAGAGAGAGAGAGAGAGAGAAAGAGAAAGAAAGAGAGAGAGAATGCATGAAAGTCCCTCAGTAGTAAACAAACCAAGCCCAGCCCGAGCTCAATGTTACACATGAAAAATGGGCCCAAAACCCAATATTTTGTTGGCCTCTGTCAGGATTGGGTTGGGTAGCAGGCTGTCAGCCCAGGACGTATAAATGTTTATGCCATATGCAACATATTTTTTGTTATCTCATCATCTTATTCCACAGTATTCTTCAAAAACCTCAAACAAAGACATCTGTGCCACTGGATAGGCCACCACCAGCATCAATCATCATGCCTCATTTACCCTCAAACTTTTTACATGCTACTGTAGTGACAAATGTTAAAAAAACAAGGTTATAGTGGGCTTTGCGTGCACTGCTGTAATTGCAGTAAAACACCAGAGAGTTTGCAGGCATCGCTTTGTGCCAGCTGCATTGCAGGCATGCGCTGTGTATTGTGGGAGAATAAATCAGCAGACAGATTTTCTAAACAAGTTGACTTTGGGTAATTTGCTTTGAATGCGGCTCTCCTGTTGATTTTCTCCTGAATGCATGAGTGATTTCAGTACAAACACATTGGAATGGTACCCTCAAGAGTGCACTATTTGTCAGTGAACATTTGTTACTACTCGTTTGTACAGTTGTTGCAATTTTCTTTCTTCTGCCATGTGCATGGGCTAACCCCTGCTCTTGCAAAACCTATAGTGTAGTCATTTACTTTCTGAAAAATGAACATTATCGACGTTAAACCTAACATTATGTGGATGTTCTTGAAACTTCAGACAGGTACTTCACACTCACGCATCTCATCATAGAGTGAAGCAGGCTACATGTCGGCTGTTCCCCTTCATCACGATCAATTTATGCGGGATCAGTAAAGTTTTCTGAGTCTGATTTAATCCTGGACTGTGACCATTCTTCAGACTGAAAATGTAAGGCCAGGCCATGCTGAGAAAAAAGTAACAATTAAATTTTCAAAAAACAGTATAGTGATCTTGAATGTATGTTCAGTTAATGTTAAAAATATGTGATGATCAAACCTCAAAGCAAAAAATGCAAAACTATGTATATGTATTGTTTGTTTACAATGATTGTATTGTTAATTGGCAGTTATAGTACATTATTTACTTTGAATAAGCTCCTAAATGCTCTAATTGGGACAATATCTTAATATGTGCATATGTGAAGTTAACACATAACTACAAACAGGCTGAGCAGAAACCATGAACGTATACACAGAGGTATTCCACATGATTAAAGACTGTCAGCTCTTTAAGGTTCCTTTTGAGCAAAATCAGCTGCAAGGGCAAGGACGACTGGGCTATTTTTGTAAGCAAATGTCAAACATGCTGATGAATATGTTAGAGTTTGAAAATCATCTTGGTCAGTGAATTAATTTGATGTTCCTGACGAAGGGGAACAGCCGACAGGTAGCCCACTTCATTCCACCAGTTTGCAAATATGCTGTTGGCTAGTTGACTGACTAGCCAACAGCATATTTTGGTACTATCAGATGTAGTTTGCTACAAATTCTGTGTACTACTGTACAATTCAGATTTTATGCAATTTATTAATGTGCGAGTTTTAAAACATCATTTAGATCAGACTATGGGCGGGTGGTTTGGGGGGATAGTATAGATGAATGGATGCGCTCCAGTTCAGCTTAACTTCATCTTGAATCATTGGTTCTCCTGATGGACAGTCTAGGAATGCCTTTTATTTATCATTTTTTCTTAAAGGGACCATAAATTGAAAGATTCTTCAGAGAATCAAAAGTGGCTCCTCTATGAAATTGCATTAGGGACAGTAGAATGTTACTTGGTGCCACCAAATTTTAACGGTTTTGTCACTGATATAAGAATGTAATTTTTGGGCCTGTCTTCACCTATGACATTTTCAGCATCATCTAGCCATGTAAAATCCCTCCCTTTCTGCCTCACACTGCTTTTTGTGAGGATACTGTCCATCAACTGACCAATTCTAAGAATTAATATTGAACATTTAGTTCAATGTTTTAGTATACTCAACTTAAGACTTAAATTGAACAGTTTATATGCTGACGTCTTCAGGTTTCTTCTGATTCTGTCTATCCATCTTGGTTCTGGCCATCCGCTTCCTCTTTCACCCTCAATTGTTCAGAATACAACTGCATTTTCCAGTGAACTGGTTCTCTTCACAATATGTCCAGAATAAGAGCTTCAGTCTGGTTAACTTGAGAGTGAATATACTGAGACGTCTTGTAAATTACCTACCATTCAGTCCCTTGTATCAGTAATGATGCAGCAGTGGTTCAGTCATGTGCCCCGTGGTTTGAAACACCTGTGGCTCATTACACTCATTACATGACTCATCCTTTGGTCTTAGTCAATCCTTGTGAAGTCTTATTTCTGTGCCTTCTATACTGCCACACTATTCAGTCATTTAGTGCTTCCTTTCTATTGCCTTTCACATTTGTTTCGCGTGCTCTTCTTGTAAAGCCTTACGTACTCATGTTCTTTTCCACATCCTCCATCTCTGACAGAATGTGAATGCTGCTGAAAGCAAATTAGTCAGCCTAATTTTAGAATAAAAGCCCTTGTTGAAAATACATTTTGTGCCTGTAACACAATAGCAAGGCTGACTCAACTCTAGAATTTGATCTTTTCTCTGAGCGAATGCATTGTTGTTTTATCTTTTGCAGCAATATTCTACATCAAAGGTTATGCTTTATTTTGCACAAAAGTTTTTTCGCTGACTTTGACGTTCATATCACTAACATGGTCAATAATATGTGCACAACCCTTCTAATGAGTGGGTTTAGCTATTTAAGCTGGGTGTGCATTCAACTATGCAGTCTCCATTCCAAGATAAAATAAGATAACCCAGTATTAGTTCCATAAGTCGGATATTTGCACTGTTACAGCAGAAAAGTCGACAGTAAAAACAAAGGAAGTAGAAGCAGCATAACTAGTAGAATAAAAACACAACAGTTGAATAAAAAAGTATGTATGAACACAGTGGATATATACACATGTACACATTGGAGTATCCACATTCATATTCATGGCTGTTGTCATTGTAGGGTGGATACATTTAAAAGCAGCAAAGCAGAAAGCCACAAAAGCGCACAAAATTGAACATCAGAAGAAGAGCTGTGTGTCATTAGTTATATAGATTGGGTCACTGTGGCTTGATCAGTTGCAAGGCCAAGCATCAGCTAGAGGGGTATAAAGCACACTATCTTTGGCAGTGGAACACATTCTTTTGAGTGATGAATCACACTTCACGATCTGGCAGTCCAACGGACAGATTTGGCAGATGCTAGGAGAACCTACCTAATTGCACAGTTTGGTGGAGGAAGAATAATGGGCTGGGGTTCCTTTTGTCTTAACCCTTTGAGACATAGCCTATTTTTATCAGGGGTTATTGTTGTTGTTTGCTTGTTTTGATTTTGTATTATGGTCAATCACAATTATAATTTCAAAGTATTTACATGAATGTGTCACATACTATTATTTTAAGGGCAATGTTATTGTGACTATTATGAGCCTAACAAAACACTGATGGTAGAACTGCTGATTGGTATTATAGTTCTCACCCCCCAGACGCCATCTACCCAGCTCAAACCCAGCTAGAGTTCTTTCTCTTGAGCCAGAGCCTTTGACTATCTTTTTCAGCAGCTCTGGAGAGGTTCTTTACCGCCTGCCGGTGGGCCTGTCCATGCACTCCCAGCTCCTGGAGTAGCCTTTATGTTGAGGTTGCTGTAAACCCTCTGCAGCCTGCTTTGACTGGTCGGGCCTTTTCTTGCACTTATAGGCCTCTTCCACTGCATCCTCCCATGGTACAGTTAGCTCAATGATGTACCCGAGCAGGAGTGATGCAGACCATAGCACAAGGTCAGGTCTGAGGTTGGTAAATACAATCTCAGCTGGGAAACAGCGTTTTATATATTTATCTGTAAGTTAAACAGAAGCCATGGTTCTAATACTGTGCCAGGAGTTTAGGGAAGACCTTTTTATGTTTTAGCATGACAGCGGTGCTGTGCACAAAGTGCGGCCCATTAAGAAGAGGCTTAATGTGGAAAAAACTGACTCACCTGCACAGAATTTATCACCCAATATCAGTGCTGACCTTGCCAATGCCATGCCCATAGTTTCGGAATGAAATGTTCAGCAAGTATACATGGACCCAGGTGTCCACATACATTTGGCCAAGTACATTATCTTTACAGGTTGGAAACCCTTGTTACATTATGCATTTTTAAGTAAAATAAACATGGTTTGCTCATGCTGATTCTGCATTACAGAACTACAAAGGTGTCTGGTATGCGAAGATTCACTGGGGTATGAAATGTTTTTCAGTGTAGTGAGCCCTGATCCTGGTCCTGAAGAACCCCTTTCTTGCATATTTTAAGCGTCTGTAACACATCTGATCCAACGAATCAGCCAAGTAGCCCAGAGATTCTGGACTGCCCTTGAAAAACCCTAGATATATTAAGGACACTCATTGCTTTGCGAAGATGATCGCTATGGAGAGGGATTGTATCCATCAGCATTACAGTGACAGATCCTTTTATTATTTATTTCCTATTTTTAACATGCTCATTTCCTAAATAATAGTGAAACAAAGAGCTTTAAAGTCTCTCCCTTTCTTTGTGTTAAGGGGACTGAGGAAAAGAGAGTGACTGCTTTTAAACATAATCCCTTCAGTGCTAAATATGCCCAAAGTTGACAGTTAATTTTCATCTCTAACGAGACTAAATGACTTCACCAGATCTCCATAATCAGAAGACGCAGAAGTGCCAGTATAGCTTTACTGTTGTTCATACAAAGACTCCAGCGCTGGTTAACAGTGAGAACCCATCCATCCTGGAGATGATCAGAAATGAGTGCAAAAAAAAAGCATGAGTGTTTCCATTATATGGGACACCTCAAACACTTCAGCAGCCACTTCCCCTGCAAGTACTTTTTAGAGAAGCTAGGCCATGACTTTTTCTAAGTGGTCTGCACAAGTACAAGAGATAAATATATCTAACAGAGTGAGAACAGAACAGAAATAGAAACAAGCTATAGTCCAAAATCAGAAGGCAGTCCATCATAGGCAAATAATTCCAAATCGTTAAACTGAATCAGGGTCTGAGCAAAAGTGGTCTAAGTCCAATCAGGCTATCCTATGGGAAAACAAAATCATCAGGCAAGGCAAGAATCAAGGTCTAGAGAAATGGACAAAAGAATAATCAGAAACCAGAACATCTAAACAGAAGATAAACAAAACACTCGATATGCAGGAAAAAATAGCTGACAATACTTTGCAAAGTTCACTGGCGCATCAGGTTGTATTTATATCAGAGAAACAGAGTCATGTGTTTATAACTGGTGAATCAGATCTAGTCCTCAGTGTCTTTGTGGAGACGTGGACTGGGTTTGTCTGTGTTTTTATTTTATCTATCAAACGGATGTGAGCATTCTGTTGTAAGGACTATATACACAGCAGGAACAAAAGCATCTGGGATTACTGACGTTTTCTGATTTTGATTCTGATTCAAAAGTAGATGCTATTTTGAAGGTTTTATACAATTAATTCAGTCAGTATCAGCTCAAAGTATATTTACTAGCTCATTTCTTGGTCATTTAGAGGGACCATATCCATTTTTTTTTTGCATTTTATAGTATATAGTTCGTGTTATACGGACAACATTCCTTATTTATGACCATTTTCTGACCTCTCCGTATCCCTTAGAATAAAGTGTTCCATACTGAAATGATCCTTATGACCTAAGGGGCTAAACTGCTGTCACCTGAATAGGTGGATGTATGTAAAAAAAATGTGTGACATCATAACCAAATCAGGTTGGTATTAAAAACAAAACAGGTTGTTTTGTTGTTGATATTTTATATATGGCCCATATTTAGTGGGGAGTGAATGGTATATTTTTCAAAAGTACAATTTCAAACAATTTCCTCGAAGGAGCAGACCAAGGCAAGTTGAATACACTGGAAGGCTTTAAATGACACTCTGAAAGAAGAAGGATTTTGTTTCACTGTTGTACCTTGGAAGCATTCATGTCTTTGAAAATTTAAAAATACAAAACCGTCTTTAACATGACAATATCCGAACGCCTTGAAGAAGATCGAAGAAATACTCAGGGAAGCTCTAAGATAAGGTGAACCTGCCAGACTGTTTCTATGAAATATTCCCATTTGTGTGCACATGGGCTCTGAACTCCAAACTCTCGAGAAATTGTCAAACAGATGCTGGGAGGCCTTTTTTTCTTCGCGCAGAGCCTTCTTTCCTTTTTTTTTTTTTTTTTGTCTTTTTTAAGCAGCAGAGCTCTCGAGTGCTGTCTACTTTTTCCACTCACACACCCATGTGAAGCTGCATATCTTCAGACAGATGCGATGCCTGAGAATAAACAGAACATCACACTCTGCAGTGATACACACAGGCGTGATCACACCTTCAAGCTCTGTCGAGCTTCAGTTAGAGGAACACACACGCCTCCACATACACACACTGAATAAAATCAGTTTGAAAGAGCCAGTTAGAGAATAAGAGGGGCAGGCAGGGAGAAAGAGAGAAGAAAGAGTGAGTACAGGAAAAAGTATGAAAAATGCAGCGTGACCCCATTTATTCCAAAGCTGAATAATGCATCTGCTGGCTGATGACAGTATGCTGTGACACTGGCTGCTTGTTGGTTATGAAGCTCTGTCTCTTTGTTTGCTTGATGTCACCGATAGGCCTAAGTATTAAAGGCTGTGGCCCTGACTCTGCTGCGATGCACGTTACCGAATGCATTATGGATGAAGAGTGCCCCAAATATTGTCTGGAAAAAGTGCAATACCATCACCAGCACAACAAAGGAAGGTCAAACAGTCTCTAGTGCCTAGCGTGTGTGGAGCAATATCAGGAAAACGGAACATCGTGAATGTATAAAAAGTAACATGACATTCACATTACATTATATTCTTCTCTCTGTCAAATCCCATACACCTTTTCAAGGAGACAACTGTATCTTCTCATTGTTACAATGTTGGGATAAAAATGGATCATGATGTTGTGGTCTTGAGATTTTTTCCCTGCATACAGCAGCCATGTTCATCTTTCAGCAGCATTTATCAGTATCTACTACTATTCCCCCATTTATCTTTTTAGCCACTTAGGAGGATGGTTTATACTCTTAAAAATAAAGGTGTCAGAAAGGTCTTTTTGGAGCAGTGCCATCTCAGAGCCACCACTGATTCACTATAAAACCTTTCAATGGATGGGTCACTAAAGAAAAAGATGTTTGAGCGTGAAGAACACCCTCTCCAACCTTTCTGAAGAACCACCGCATACTTTAACATTTCTGTCGCTATCAGTCTTACATGTAGGTTAATACATTCCTTTAACTATTTAACATTTGCTTCAAGAATATTAGAGATGCAGTGATGTTTATCAAAGTGAAACGGATGAGCGTGTGGAACTGGAGCTTCATGTGTGTGCTTGATTTCTATCACTTTATTAAAGAAACACAATGCTGTCCTTATTGTTGGATGTGCAGTAAGAGTTTGCTAAGTGAGTGTGTGCATAAATAAAAAAACTGATCTGTCGTTGGTTTTTGGTTGTCAATGCTACTTAAAGAATGTATGTAACTGTGCGAAAATGAGTCATGTTGTGTTGTTTCAGTGAACATACATAAAGTTGGCGATTAATTTGATAGGCAATTGTTTGATTTGAAACTCAAGATTTAACTTATTACCCTCTGTGTGTTGTCTTTTCCTCTGGTCTAACCTTCTTCATGTGTTAAATCTTTGTTATAGTCTTTGGTTCACTGCCTAGCCTCATTCTTGTTGGTTTTAAGAGTGAGTTACCATCTACTCTGTTGCTGAGAGTGTTTCTGCGACAGCTACGTAGTGACTGACATGTAATTTCAACTCATAACCTATGTTGCTTCTGCTGCTTTAATTAGTTGAACAACACCATGATTTAACATCATATAAACACACATACGTGAAAATTTGCCATCTAGTTCATTTGCATTCATGCAAATCTCTTTCGTATGATTTTCTTGAATTCATTTAGTACATATTTCTCCATCTACTCCAGCCTCTAAAATGTCATTTTAACAAATTTTTGTTTTTTTTGTTTTTTTTTTCAATTATGCATACATGCATTTAATTGCTACCCCATTTATTCAAAGCATTAAAATATGACTGTGGTGTGCTTTTTTTGTTCATGCTGTGAAACAAGCAAGACAAAATTCTACACATTTTTGTCATTTGATTTTTTTAATCAATATGTCAACAGAAATCGTTCTGCAAAAGTACATTCAAAAGCATTAACTTCTGAAACTATACCTCTGAACCACAGTCAAAAAATACATTTCAGAACTTTTACTTTAAGTGTACTTTTACTTTAAGTGTAAAGTACAGTTGACGTGGAAACATAAAAAGGCCACACTGTGATGGAAGGATTTTTCTTTTTTCAAAGGAACGTTCAAATCCTACCCAGCACTTATGGCTGAGCTGCAGGTATACTTTAAACATTTCAAAGTAACACATCAATCCCATCTCAGCGGTAGGCCTGCTGAAGGACATAGTTGAGCCCCTTGGTCCGAAGTGTACGGCTTCTGGCCAGACTGATGGAAAACTTGAGACTTCATTTGCTGTCTCCATTTTCAACCTCATTTTAGCGCAGTAGTTTTGAAAGATGTTGTGTAACCTGAAAATGATTTTTAGATTCGCTGAAAAAAGATTTGATTATTTTGGGGTCATTTGCACTGACGTGCGAAAAAACAAAAATATCAGTTTGCATGTGACTCACGAACAAGGTGGTCCAGCACAAAGTATTTTGCCAAGTCATATTGCTGCTGGCATATTTCCTGAAGTCCTCTTCATTCAGGATTAAAATTACATGCTCCCAGTAGTTGTTACTGACATGTAAGCATTGCTATCCTTTGCCCTGATCTAAGTCGACACACTCAGTGTGTGGTACTACTGTAAGTAGTATCACTTGCTGATGAGGTGGATCTGAGGTATTAAAGCAGAGAAAACACTTAACTAAACATCAGTGGATTTCTAGGCCTATAATAAAGGCACATTCTGTAGTTTGGCTAAAGTATTTGTAGTTCTAAATATTGTTTAAGTGAGTTTTCAAGTGGATACAGTACTTACACAGTCACAGCCGCATTAATGTTCTCCAATCATTTGCACCCAGGGTTTTTTGGAAGGACCATAATCTTGAGTAAATGGAATATGAATGAAATATCATTTCACATAAACCCAGTGCACAAAGTGCTACAGAAGTCCTCTTTATAAATCTGTGGTATTCGTACAGTTCACACAGGATAAAAATGTGAATAATTTCTGTTAGCGGTAGGTTTTCTGTCCTGTGATATATAGGCTCCTTGCGATGTCTGTAAAAATGATTTGTGCTGTCACAGACGACTAATATCTCCCAATGTCTGCACTACTTAACGATGTCAGAAATAATTACGGAGGAGGCTAGTCATTTTAATCTTGTGTGAACAGTGCTTCACATACTCAAATACACACTGTTATTCAGCAAGGTCTTCATTTGCAATTTTATTTCTTTTCTTTTTTTTTTTTTTGAAAGAAGCCTTTCAAGTGTACGGCATTCAAGAGCTAGGCACAAATGTATTGTAGTCTTTTGTCATTAACTATATCTGAACGCAAGTCATATCCATAAAGATTTACAACAGTAGGCAAGTGGAGGATGAGGAGCTATTCTCAATCACTTTTATTGGTAACTTATGGCAGTAATGTTCCTGCTTGTGTAGAGAAATGAATCTCTGTTTCCAAGGTAGGTAGCAGTGTGTGAAAGACTTTAACTGTGAACTAATACCAGTAATAGTTATTTATTTTTCACTATTTTTAAAACTGAGATTTGCTAGAAGGGGTACAGTAGGTCGTGTCGTGGCCTCACAGCAAGAAGGTCTTGGGTTTGATTCCCAGCCAGGAGAGTGGAGCATCATTTCGTTTTCATGTTCTCATTGTATCCGTGTGATTTTCAACCAGGTGCTCTGGTTTCCTCCCTCAGTCCACAATCATACCTATCAGGTAAACTGGAAATACTAAATTGTCCCTAGGTGTGCATGACTGTGTTTTTCAGTGTGTCAGATCTAATAAGGACTGGCATCCTGTCTTTCCCCCTATGACTATTGGGACAGGCTCCTGCACCCCTGATCAAGGATAAGCATATAATGAATAATTTGGTTCCTTTTAATTATTTACCATAACAATGATGTGAGGATGCAGGCAAGCAGGATGTGATCGCGGGATCTAAAAGGAGGGGTCCGCGGTACACAAAAACATGAGAAAATGCAAACACAAGATAGTCTAAAGCAGTGGTTCTCAAACTTTTTCTATCATTCCCCCCTTGGTAGAAAGAAATATTTTCACACCCCACCTCTACGAAACATTGACAGAAAAGCCTTGATGTAACTTTATTTAGATAACATCAAACTCATTAACATTCATTTCTTCTGTATGACATCGTATCTAAAGCTGCAGGGAGTATGTGTGTGGTTTCTTGCACTGGGCAATTCTGTATGCCACTCCATATGTTGCCAGATTATATGATGACTGTATTCTCCAAGTTTTCTTTGAAAGAACTCATGTGGTTTATTGATTTGACTGGGGTGTAATGTCTTTAATTGTCTTCTTAATTTGTTGGGTCTCATACTGTCAGCTGCCAGAGTTTTCAAATATAAAATACAGACAGGTCTCTCCTCATCTCCTACCACATCAACCGTGGAGCCTAGAGTAAGATATGCGTCGTCGTTTTTGACGGGCTTATTTTTTGCCAGTTATCGGTACTTGCATCATTTCTCTCAGAAGCACCACCTGTTTTTCTTTCAGTACCTGTTAAACATCTGTCCATTTTGACCCTCTAAGGCTCTGAGAGCAGTGAATGCGCAGGTTGCTAACGTAACTGATGTGAATTCTTTGTTCCGCCGTGAAAATGACTCCAATGTTAAACATTAGTTTCACATGACTTTCCACCAGATCGCTTGCGACCCACCTGTCATGACTCTGCGTCCCACACTTTGAGAATCCCTGGTCTAAGGGATGGCAAAAACAGCAGCACAGCAGAAACAAAAAGGACAATAAACAGGTTTCACAAAAACAAGTTTTACTAAGAGATAAAGTATGTGTGAGTGAAACAACCCTCAACCCTACCCCATATATTCAGGACTATACATCAATGTTTTATGTGTTGTAATATTTGTTAGAAGTGGTTTTTTGTTAATATTAAAAACATCCTCAGGTTTTTCAAGTCAAAGGTATTAATATAACTCTCACACACACACACACACACACACACAGCTAAATATTTCATGCTGCCTGCCATAAGAAGTGTTTATAAATTATTTAGATTAATTAAACTTCTAAATAGTTGATTGCATCAGAGGTTACCTCAGGAGACTTCAAATATATTTTTGTACATTCATGCAGAATCATACACATTCTTTTTTGTCATCTGTGCTAGTCTCTGGTAAAACCAGTGCTTGTATATGGTGTGTTAGTGTATGTGCATGTGTGCATGTCAGTGTTAATGGGCTCAGTGTCTCTTTTTCTTCTGAACTGGTCTATGATGTCTAAGTGGAAAGTTTGGTACTCACTTAAAAAGTGATTTGGGGTTCATCTTCGGAGGAGATGATTTGTTGAGCTGAGCCTAGGAGTATGCGTGTGTAAATCTAGAAATGCAGTGAGTATTAGAATTTATGACAATTTATGAGCATTCAAAGTTTCAAGAGTGTGTTTTGAAATGACAAAAAGCTCTGCAGAATATTTTCTGGGTTCACCATGAGGCCTCATTTTATGGTGTGTGTGTGTGTGTGTGTGTGTGTTTGTGTGTGTTTGTGTGATGTACTGAGCAGTGATGGGAATAATTTTGCTACCAGTGAAAGTACGTATTTGATGTTATCTTTGAGTAAGGGTAGGCATCAAACACATGAGGGTTCTCCTGGAGTCACAGTCTAAATCCGCAGCTTTAAAATAACTCCAAACAGCTCCAGGACCTGCTATCTGATTTATGACTCCTCATAAACATAACAAAACCTGAAGATCATGAATTCTGTTGTAGAATCAGGTATTAATGCAGAAAAAACAAAGATCTTCACAATGCAATGTTCTTGCATTGTCATTTTCCTCTGAAATTTAGTTATGACATTTGCATGTAGTTGAATGGAGCAACAACAAACAAATAATCTCTATTTTACATGATAATTTGCCAGCTTCTTTTTACTGATTTAAATAGGCTGTTTTTTTTCTGTGCCTTTAAGACTGACACAGACCAGGTATAAGTATTTAGTGTGAGTAAAGTGTACATTTTGTCATGCGTGAACACAGGTGAACAGCACAAAATTGTTCTCTGCATTTAATCCATTCACCAAGTGAAGCAGTGGGCAGCCAGGAACACAGCACCCCGGGCTAATCCCTAACCATCAGGCCACCAGCTGCCCATGCCATCACAAAAACTGTTTAGATGGTTGATTCTTTTATAAATACAGGGGGTGGGGTCATTGAGTTACAACAGTCTCGACATATGACGTTTCGAGTTTACAACGTTCACTCCCACTCCTACTCGACTTACACTTTTAGCCTCATACATACAGACTACGTGTGTGAACTAGTTTGGTTGCGCAATGCGGAAGAATACGCAGTAATGCGGCACATAAGTGAGGGAGTTTTCCTTTTCCTTTTGCTGTGGCTTAGTTGTGTTTTTATGATTTTACAACTGTGTTAGGATAGATAAGTGACTTAGGCTAGGGTGTGTTTCGACATACACCAAAATTCGGGTTACAGCACTGTTGAAGGAACGGATCTGTGGCGTAACTCGAGGATACCCTGTATATACATATATATTCGTAGCTTCAGTCTCTCGCAGATTTTTTCTGAGAACCGAAATAAACATTCGTGGAAACCGCAGATATTTTGTTGCAATATAATTTTTTTAATGCATTTTAGTGCTAAATTATTAAGAAAAATATAATTTACTACTTTTGCAATATAAATATTAACATAAATTCAGCAACATTTCCATATAAAATATGACTATATTGTGCTCAGAGGAGGTGGGTTTGAAAGTAGCCAGTGTGAGAATGTTATTTATTTCTCCTTGCTTCTGATTGGCTGCTGCCCTTTGAAGAATCTCTGAAAGCCGCAGTCCAGAATTTCCCCCGTAGAGCTATCTAGAGTGTTCTAGTGTTTTTCGTTCTGTTCTTCTTAAAGCCCTGTGGTTTTATTACTGTGAATTAAATTCATTTATTACTGTGTTTACCCTACTTATACCAAAGTACAATAATATCGGTATTTTACATTCTAGTGCTGCAGGAGACAGCACTTCAGTGTAAACTGTACAGTACGGATATGGGTTTACCTTTACATTTTCTTTAAGGGTAAAGTATTAAGCTGAGTTTAAAATGAAATTAAAGTGTTTTGGGAGTATATTTGGGGTCATATTTAGGGTTTACACTATAAAAAGTTCTAAAACTTTTGACCAGTAGTGTATATATGTTACATATATATATATATACACACACACACAATAGATATATTAGGGTATTAACAGAAAGTCAACAAGTCGTGTGTTTTTTTCCTCTCTCTTGCAAGGGCGGTAACGTTGGTGCGTGGAAGTCAATCTACACACAAGACCACAAAAAGAGAGACATGGCAGCAGAGGCAGTAGGAAACAGATACACATCACACGTGTGGAGATACTACACTCTAGACACACAAACAGCACGGTGACCTGCACAATCTGTAATTCGGTTACAGTACAATAAAAGTACCAGCGTTCTGCATGCCCATTTGAAACAGCATCCGCTAGCTAACATGGGTGATGCTGCACTGCAGGGAGGCGTCCAGTCCAGAGGAGCGGAGTAGCTGTACAGAAAAGCCTCTGACTGATAAGAAAAAACTGCAGATCAATTATCTACGTGTTAATTTCATCTTTAAAGATGTGAGACCTTTGGCTGCAGTACAAGGCAAAGGCTAATGTTATTTAATAAAAGTAGTTTGGACGCCTGTGTTCCTCCGCTGCGTCCGATGATGTCATCAAACAACTTGTTGACTCGATTTCGACTATTGACAATCTGAAAAAAAAATGGGCTCTTTAACCAACTAATACAGTATAAACAACTTCAAAATGATCCGGCACCAGCAAAATGGTGTATGGACCGTAAATGTCAGCATGCACTTTCATGGGCGATGAAAGAGAAGGACTTAAAAGGAGTCTATCTCCCCAGTTTATTCTCTGTGTTGCGAGATAGAGAGAAATGCTACAAATAATGTCCCCCCATTTCTCCCCTTCTCTTTAGAAGTGTTTCATACCTTTTACCTTACTGCCTCCACTCTCCAGTCATCACTGCATTTCATTACGAGCAATACTTCGTTTATCAAAATAGAAGTGTTGTGACTAGATAAGAATAGTCTCTGAAAGGGCCTTATCATTCAGTTGTGCTACAGCACTAACCTAAAATATGGATTGAACCCCAAGAATAGAAAAATATGAACGCATAGAATAACATCAATTGTCTGTACAATGCATTCGATCTAATTGCAGCTGCTGAGTGCTAAAATGAGTCTAGAGATGAATGCAATGAATTTGCTTAGGAATGTTATTCACTACATTTGTCAGTGGCTTAAATGATGATTGGGTGATCTATTAATAATAGACTGTATATTACATCATTAACTACATTTACATGCACACCATTGGTTTTAGACTAGGGTGTTTTATGGACTGATAAGGTCTTAGATAACCTAAACATGATTTTAACACATTGTCCAGGTTCATACTGAACAGACTATTAAAAAATAGTCTGTTCAGTATCAACCTGGACAATAAAAATATGTATCACCACACTTACTTTCATGGAGAGTTACTCTACGGTCCTATTCTGCGGTCCTTTTTTGCAAAACCACAATCAAAACCACTATTCATTGACCAAAGGAAGATATGGTTTGCCCAAGCAGAACATTGTCCAAAGCATCACACTGCCTACACTGGCTTGCCTTCTTCCTATAGTGCATCATGGTGCCATCTCTTCCCCTGGTAAGCGTCACACACGCCTGGCTGCTCACATATTGTAAAAGAAAATGTGATTCATTATATTTTGTTGTCCTCTTCCATTGATCAATGGTCTGGTTCTAATGCTCACATGTCCATTGTCAGGAGTCAGCATGGGCACACTGACTGGTCTGCAGCGACACAGTCCCAGAAGCAGCAAGCTGTGATGTACTGTGTGTTCTGACACCCTTCTACCATAGCCAGCTCTTCTTAGCTCCCACATACATTAATGACACTTGGTCATGACCGTGTTGCCGGATAACTGGTTATCTTTTCTTGGAACAATGTCTGTAATTTCTGACCCAGTCATCTGGCCATCACAATTTGGCTCTTGCCAAAGTCACTCAGATTCTTTCACTTAACCATTTTTCCTGCTTCCAGCACATCAACTTCAAGAACTGACTGTTCACCTGTTATCTAATAAATCCCTCAGCTACAAAGGTACCACTGTAATGAGATAATAAATGTTATTCACTTCGCCTGTTAGTGGTTTTAATGTTGATTGGCTGATTAGCGTACATAAATGATGAGACTGCTGAGCATCCAATATCAGTTTAGCAGTTTAGCTACACTTATTCACGACATTAGAACAGCTGCAATGAAAAGGAGTGTTTCAGCCTGGACTATATTTTTTAAATGAGACGCAAAATATAACTTACACTTTTTACTTTACTGTTTCCTTTTTGCACTATGTTTGTTTCTTATGCTGCCAACAGAGAGCTGCTAAACGGTGTTTCATTGTTCCTGAAACAGTGACAGTAAAGATCTAGCTTATCTTATCTTATCAAACAGCATTTACACTTGTTAGTCTTAAAGTGGCATTGCAATGTAAAACCAGATTCTTAAAAGATGCCAAAAAC
>JBBPCX010000160.1:10664394-10676885 GCA_037974365.1 Hydrocynus forskahlii
ATCAAACAGCATTTACACTTGTTAGTCTTAAAGTGGCATTGCAATGTAAAACCAGATTCTTAAAAGATGCCAAAAACAGTTGCAGTTGTAGTTTCTCAAAAGATAAATCAACAGAAGGTGGTACTGCTACCCTTTAAACCAAAAAATCTCACTCCAGAGACCACTGC
Source organism: Hydrocynus forskahlii (assembly GCA_037974365.1). Lineage (NCBI taxonomy): Eukaryota > Metazoa > Chordata > Actinopteri > Characiformes > Alestidae > Hydrocynus > Hydrocynus forskahlii. The sequence goes on from JBBPCX010000160.1 coordinate 10,664,562, forward strand.
AGCACTGTCAGATGCAGGTAGACATGTTAACAACAGATGGTTTTATTTTTTTTAAGCAATAAAGAAAAATATCATGACTTTCATTTGGATGTATAATATGGGATGAGCGCATGTCTTATCCATGTTCACACTGCTCAGACGGCGGTGGAGACATTATTTTTCACAATAAACGTGGCAGAACAAAGGCGAGGTGATGTATTCTTGCGTTCCCTTCCCCTGGCTGAAAACGTTAAAACAAATAATTTCATCCTGACACAGCTTCCCGCCGAGATGAAACGCATGGTGGGACATCTGGAGGGCAGACGCAGCCAGGTGAATGGAACAAGATACTCTTGGGGGGGGGGAGCCTTCCACTGGAAAACTATCCAGTATCAAATGAAACACTTATTAAAACCATCTTTGGCAGTTGTGTGGTATTTTGGACTAGGAACAAACATTAGTCTTAAAACACTACCTCCGCAAAAATAACAGGCCAGACAAAGACGGTCAGAAGTGCACACTGTGGGGGGAGCGCTCACAAAACAGAGCTTTGTTAAACATACATTCCTGTGAACTGATTAGCTCCAGGTGTGCGCACTCTAGTTTTTTTTTTTTTGTTTTTTTTTGTTTGGAACTCAGTTATCCACTGGAGCATATTAACCACTCTCATGCCTCAGACCCACATCTGATGTGCAGGGGCTTGCTTGCTACTAGGAACAATGCTTTCACACCACTTTTAACTTCTCCATATGTAGAGGAACTTTATTAATCTATGGTTGACCTGCAAAGCACTAGTACCCATTAGCGCAAAATGCTTCCCAACATAAATACACCTACACATGGAGCCACACACACACACACAGACAGACACACACACACACACACACACACACACACACACACAGATTCAATGTAATCGCCCTAGCACATGTGGCTGTGCCACGTTCTCAGCCTGAACGTGCATAATCAAATTTGCTGAGGTCCTTTTGCGGAGAGCTGTTAAGAGGAAGTCATTGCTGCCTGCTTGTAAAAGCCTCTCTGATTCTGAACTCCTCCAGACCTCCCCAGCTAAAGTTACTCACGCTCCATCAAACGCCTGGCTCAAACACTTTTACAGGAAAAGTGGAGAAGAGCTGGAGGAAATTAAGGGCACTGTGTAGTTGGCTGCTAAACGGTGTTTCCGTATGAGACCAGGATGAAAGGGATGGCAAGAAATTCTCACAGCGTTGGTAACACCAAAAATATTGCGAGTTTACAGTTTGGAAGACTCCTCATGAAGTAGGTATGTGCACTCATTGGCCATTTTAGCAGGGTGTTACTGACGGTAGCCCATCAACTGCCGCACAATCTATAAGCCACCCTAGCAGGCAAAGAAGAGAGACCACCACAGGATCACCACTGACCAGATATCTGTGCCATTCTCAACAGAACATAGTAGTGGTGTGTTTGTGTGTTGCGTTGGTGTGAGTGTACCAGGAATAGCAGCACTGCTGGAGTTTTACACACCTCTGTGTTACTGCTGTGTTGAGGATGATCCAACACCAAAATAACATCTGGTCAGCTGTGGTACTATGGTAGTTTCTCTCTTTTGATGGACAGGGTAGAAGGATGGTGTATCTATTTCAACATTGAGAGAACATTGTGGTTACAAAGTCAACTGAATATGCCTTATACATAATGGGTAACCTGGTTACCATTCATACAGTAGAATTGGATTTGATTTCCCATTTGGCCAAATTACAAAGAAAAAAACGTTTTTTGGTTTTTTTCAGTGCTGCCAATCAGAGCAGATTGTGAAGGCAGATATTTAGTGACAGTATATAAACACGAAGGATCATTTGGATCTTTGGATTTTTGAATACACAAATCTAAATGATCCAAATGATCACAACATATCCAAGTGATCCTATAGCTACCTAGCTACACCAGACATCATTGACCAGCTAACTTACAGGATGCTAAAACACAGTTCAAAAACATGCAATAAAATGCAGCACACCTCTCAGATTCGACCTTCAGTCTTACCTGCTTTTGTTACTGTGCAGAAAACTTGCATTTTTTTAAAAATATGTATGTTCAGAAAGACAACAGATGCACTACAGCCAGGTGGGCGTAACTGATAAAATGACCAATGAGTACAGGTACAAGGAAGGTATACAATGATATGGAAAGCTACACAGTTAGAGGTGGGATATAGGGGCAGAGTTGATGTTGGCAGTTTTCTGAACTATCTTTATAAGAAGCACTACATAACTTTTTAGTTTTCACATCATTTCAAAATCTCGACCACATTGATAAGAGTGAAGGCCCGACAGCAGAGCCAATTACAGAGTTGCTTATTGTGCTGTCAGACAGAGTTGTCCAGAGGCGCTGTAATCTGCATGGCTTTTCTGTCATCTCAGCCACAGAGCCCATTGTTCTCTGTTTAGCACTCACGGAACGTCACATATGATCAAGCCTACAGCGACAGGTATGGATGCAAGTAGGGAAGGGGCTAGATAATTACCTATATGGGTGGGACTGAATATAAATATCATGACATCCAGGAATGTATAGTTCTGTTCCTTATGTTTCATCTCCTTTTAGAAACCCAGTGTGTATGTAAAATATATAGATTTTTTTAAACATTAAAATATAAGTCAAAGTTATAAGCAGGGCAGATAATCAAACTGTAGGTATAATCTCGTAAAATGTGATTGCAGTCCCTGTTTTCCAATAAGTACAGTGTAAACATATGACTTCTGCGCTTCGGTGGTGAACTAAAGAACTAATTAAATTTGCTTATATACATGGCCCGCAGCTGCTTAAAGTTACATTCCAACGGTTCTGCTCTGAAAATGTTTGCTTCTAGGGTAATATAAGGCACTAAATGACCCTCTCTTAGATTTCAATGGCCCACAGAACAAAAATAGCAAAGCTGTTCTCAGCAACTCTAATATACAGTTAATGCAATGTTACAGGATTACTTTTTTCTTCTGTAAAACTTTTTCTTCTGTAAGAACAGAAGTTGTTTGCAACTACTAAGTGCATGCAACTGAATCTAGTATAGCTAAAAGAGTATAGCTAAATATAGTATAGCTAAATACAGTATAGCTAAATACAGTATAGCTAAATATAGCTAAAAAGTTTGATCTATCACAATAAAAACTAGGTTCCATGAATGCCGTCACTACTTATAAATCACGTCCTTAGGGCACCCCAAGAAAGGCTTGTACATGGCTTTGAGGGTGTACGTGTGTTGCATTCCCAGGATATTTTGATTCCAGAGATGGTAGAACTGATGCTTTTTTGATATCCTCACAACATTCCAAGAACATCCTAATATCAAGCATTTATGGGAAATAATAAAAAAAAAAAAAAAGGAAAATGAGATTTATAAGCCAAAAAAGTCAACATTTTTGATACTAGATGATTTAAAGTGCAATATTTGTAACACAGACTGAAGCAATGATTCAAATGCGAGTTTGTTTTATTTATGTGCATATCAACAATCTGTGAGTTTGTTTTTTTTTAATAAACCAAGTTTCCATATATTACAAAAGCAGAAACACAAAAGACAAACAAAAACAAGAAGACAGGGAATGGGAAGGAGAACAGCTAACCAAAATAAACACACATACTTACAAAAAAAAAAAAAAAAAAAAAGAAACAGGTCATAATCCAGGGAACTCTGGAAAATACAAGGTCAAGAACACAGGAGTCCACATGAATCAACAATGCACAGCAAAGGACACGGCTGAAGAATGGGGTATAAACAGATATGGAACAAGAACATCTGGGCAAGATAACAATGGGAGGGGTAACAAACTGAGACCAGGTGAGGGGAATGACCATAGGGCAGAAAAAGAGAGGAGTTAGCAATCCAAATTAAGAACAGAAGCACATGGTCAAACATGAGAGAGGAAAAACATAACAGGGATGGAAAAACAGATAATACAAGGACAAAACAGTGCAGGATGTTCTAATATTGTTCATAGTACTGTATTTATAACCAGTTAAATATTTAAAATATTCAAAACAGTGCTAGAGTCTCACTGGACGTGCCTAAAACAAGACGGTATCCCCACTGATGTCAACCCAACAATGTCCTGGGTTTTTTTTTTTTCCCTGCCGGCTATGTGGTCAGTGTAGTTTACCTGTTTATGCCTTTCTGGTTTGGTCCCATCTCAGTTGGTGTTGGCTCCTCCTTGGTCCCAGTGTTTTGGTTCATGTTGGCCTTGCAGCTTAGGACCAAGTTGCTTGTGTCTGCCTTCTTATTGGCCCGCCTTGAGAGTGAGGCCTGGGGTGTAAGGGGTCTGTGTGTGGCTGTGGGACCTCCTTGATAGCAGGTAACAGGTTCCCTGATGGGATGGGTTGACTATGGACCTCATCAGGTGAGAGTGGCTGGCCTTCTGTGATGTGGCTTTACTGAGAGACTGAGTCCTCTGGGTGGCTGGTTTGTGTAGGCCGACCTGTTGGTGTGGTGTTCATCCATCCCCTGGTCCTGGATCAGTGTTGCTGCCGTGGGAGGTGTATGTATCTCTGTAGAATCTGTATTTCTTGTCTCTGTTCTCTGAAACATTTCATTTCTGAATCTTGTCTGTGTAAATAATCTTGTCCATTTGTTCCCCTGTGCTGCATGAGCTAGTGCTCAATATTCCTTTTGCTCCCTGTTTTCCCTGGGTTTTTTTTTTGTTTTTTGCAGTAAACCTGGTTTCACAACTCCTGTGTATGTGTCCCATTCTCCACACCCCCCAGTACCCACGTGACAGTTCTGCTTTCATGTGCACACCAAGAAAACCTTCATGACCCTAAGGGATTTGAATATTTCTTACTCCACCATGCAGTATATCAAACCTGGAGGAGTTTCAGTGTGTAAAGTGCAAGGCTAAGCTAACCTGTGATCTCAAATCCATCAGACAGAGCTGCATCAAGAAACCACAGTTATCGATAGTTGAGATAACCACTTGAGCAAGGGATTATGTAGACCTTTGTCAAGCCCTACAATATGGAGGTACATTTATAAATGTTACTGGAGAATTTATTGTGTGAGGCCTGAAATGCAGAAATGGATGTATTTCAACAAATGAAATTAAGTTGACCAGTCATGTTAAATAATTTTGAATTCATACTGTCTGCATGGAAATAAGACAAACTAAATTAAGAAAAACTGAAATTTTAATTGCATTTCCCATACTGTCAACATTTTCTGATTTGAGGTTGTAATCCAGGGAACTCTGGTAAACACAAAGATAAAATATTTAACATAGGGTACATCTCTTTCAATCTCTTTCCCACTCCTTTTTCTTTCTTCAGTGAAACAGTAATACAGAAAAGATTCATGTCATAAAAACTCTGTGTGGCAATGGCATGATCTAAGAATTTATGCAGGTTAATCTATCTTGAATAGTCTGGCCAAAGTCATGATCATATGTTTACACTTGCAGCCTTAATCAGACTAATGGTAGACTATCGGTGTGCATGTACAAACACTGTGGAGGAATATGAATTCCTTGGAACAAGACTATAAAATGAGGCTGTATGGCAAAATATCTCAGTTTTTGAAGGTCTAAAAATGTAGGCTGGATTGTCGAAATATTCCCTCTCATCCCTGAAGCAAAAACGTAAAAACCCTGATATTCTGCACAGGGGATATGAAGACCTGTTTTGCTTCGGTTGAGAAACACATTTGGTTGCCTCTGCTGCTACTCCTACTTTTTGCCAGGAGATAAAAACATTCACCTAAGATTATTGATGTGACCTCTTTACCCCAACCTGTGTTCTTAGCATTTACACTGCTGCTAGGCTAATTAAGGGGCAATAAATCCCCAATAAAACCTATTTTTTATTTTGATTGTGATTTTTTTTTTTTTTTGAAGCACCAGTTTTTGTCAGATACACCTACCATACAGACTGACTTACAGTTTGTGAGCCCCTCTACCAACTCTAATAATTGAAACAGACCACCAAAATCTGGACAGCAGTGGGGCTTTGAGATCTCTTTGCGTTCAGAGATGAAGTGGAGGGGCGGATAAATAGTGCAGTAATTGGGCAACAGTCAAGAGCCCCAACAAAGTGCTGCTAATAAACTGGCAACTCTGTGTCTACAGCTCTGGAAAAATTGAGAGCACTGCTAGTTGTTTTTAAATCAGCATCTCTATAAGTATGACAACCATTCCATGCCAGTGTCTGTTAAATTCCTACACAAGCACCTCATTCTGCTTTATGAGGTACTGATTAGTGATCACCTGAATCAAATCTTGTTTAATTTGGAAAAGTATAAAAAACACTGCTGTAATCAACACACTCCTCTTGCGATGTGACCAGTTGGATGGAAAAACACTGCTAGAAGTAGGACAAAAGTAATTATTGCCATTTTGTTTAAGAGTGAACAGGAGATTTGTTTCTTTGAATTATTAAAGTTTTGTAAACACTGCACCATTTCTCTTGTTTTGATGTCGTTTCTTGTAAAATGATGCTTTAAAGAACCTGTCAGCAGTTCTTACAAAACTAAGGCAAAGCTCTTCAGTTCAATAACTGCACCTATAAAAGATAAAACCTGAGAAACTGAACATTTTCATGGTGGTCTCTTAATCTTTTTTTCCGGAGCTGTATATTGGTCTAGGGCACCTGTTTCTAAATGCTGGAAAATCCACCAAAAAATACAAGCACTCAGATTCGGAAGAGTAGAAAATGTGGAGCAATTTAGAGGAAAAAATTAACATTTCATTGCAGACAATATGAACCCATAATGTTTCATGTTTCGCCTGGTAAGCTTCATTCCATGAATTAATATACATCCATCCCTGCATTTCAGGCCTGCAACACATCCATAAAAGAAAGTTGGGACATAGGCAGTAATGAGGCTATGACAAGCTCAGGATCATTTATGCCCAAGCATGATATCATTTAAATGCCATTATTGCAACATGACATTTTGACCAGCACATGACCCTTTGTGTTATACAAATATACTGCTAATTACTAAAGTCATCTGAATATCACTTTTGCAACATCAGATTATTTTTTGCAATGTCATGTTATGACATGTTTGCGTGTTATGTAAGTCTGGATGTCTCGCTTGCAGTGTCAAGCTATGACTACATAAAAATTTTGCCTAATGTTCTCTGAAGTCAGGATATGAACACAGGACCATGTATGGACTGTATATCCCATAAAGTCCTCTAGAGTTTGTTTTGGCTTTGTTTGGCTATGACAACCACAGTAATGGACAGGTTATGTTCAACATATGGCCATGTATGTACACCAATAAATGTCTTCTGAATTTTGTTCTGCAGTGTTGGAGTATACTACACCGTATGTATCTGTTATGAAAGTAACAGATGTACATGATCACTTGATCATAACGTGATGTTGCAGTTGTAATATTTGGAGTACATTAAGTAATAGATATACAGGATTCTATGTTTTTTATAACTTGATATTTTGAAAATAATGTCAATGTTCTCCAATAAGAATAGTGTTCTCTCATGTCATGACCACTTCAGGACCCTGGATGAGTGTTTATACCCTTTAAATATCATAAATAACATTGTCAAACAGATCATATTTGTATGTAGTCTATTGTCCTTGCAACATCAAGTTATGACCAACTCGGGACTATGCATGTATATTATTGCCCCATGTGTTCTTGCAATGTCAGATTCTGTTTGACACAGAAACATGTATGTTAATTGCTTATGTCCTCAGAATGTTATTCTTGCAATGTAATTTTAAGACCATCGTAGGACCATGTATGTGTGTGGTTTTACGTTGTTTGAATGTTGCTGTTGCAGCATTTGGTTATTTCCAACACATAGCCATGTATCTACACTGAATAAAGTGTTATTGTTCTTGTCATGTCCAACTACGACTAACACAGGACCATGCATGTTCATGCCTAATGTGATCTTTTTTTTCTTGTAATGTCAAGTTTTGTCCAACACAGGACCATGTGTGTACAGCATGTGGTAAGCATTACCTTGGGCTACCGATCAAACATGCTTTCTCATAGCAGGCTCTAATCAGGTCTTATTTTAGGGCAGATGTTACCTCAGTGCTAGCTGTTGCCATGTTAATCTCATTAGCACTAACCTCATTAGCATTGTTAGCTTATTCATGGTTTGAATAGTTCTAGAAATGTCTTCCTTTGCATTTACGCTTACATTAGAATCTGGCAATGAGACCAAAAAGAGTCTCATTAAAGTATATCAGGGTTACCCTGGTTTAAGTGCTTGTATTTTTCTATCAGTTTTTCTAGGGCTATAATTGGATATACTGTTCTTGGCCAACTGCTGACACAGGTTTCGCGTAATTAAAGAATTTGAACACCAAAGTTAACACAAAATTTATTGTCACTTTTATTATGTATTTTTATTATTACTTGTTTTCTAGATTTCCTTTGTGGTCTTTCTCTCCTCTCCCTCCTACAGTCAAAGTTGTGTCTTAAGATTCCTAATATGTGAATTTTGACCCAGTACAAAATGGAATGGTCTTTCCGAATTATGTAATACATTAAAAATAGAGATACAGTAATCCCCACCTTTCACGCAGATCAGCAGTCACAGTTTCAGTCCATTGTGGATTTTCGAACCTACCGCCTCTGAGTACAGCTGACTGAGACGTCCGGGCCTCGTGCGCCACACGGCATTTACCAAGGCAATCAGACACCTGAACAAAATAAAGCTCCGCTGCTCAGCGCCGCCCCCAAACATAAACAACCAGCACGAGGACAAGGGGGCGTGGCGCACGAGGCCCAGACATCACAGTCAACTGTGCTCAGAGGCGGGAGGTTTGAAAGTAGCCAATCTGAACGTTATTTATTTCTCCTTGCTGCTGATTGGCTGCTGCCCTGTGATGCTGCAGTCCAGAATTTCCCCCGTGGAATGTCTTGAGTGTTCTCATGTTTTTTCCATTTCGTTCTTCTTAAAGCCCTGTATTTTTATTACTGCAAATGAAATTTATTTAGGACTGTATTCACCTGCTTATACCAAAGAAAACGACAGCACATACCAAAGAAAATGCCCGTGGAGGAATTACTGTACAGTCTATACAGGGGTAACGTCGGTATTTACATTTTAGCACTGCGGGAGTTCAGTGTAAACAGTACAGTATGAATACAGGTTTACCTTTATATTTTCTTTAAGGCAAATGAGTTCAAAATGAAATTAAAATGTTTTGGGAGCGTATTTGGGGGCATATTTAGGTTTTACACTATAAAAATAGGTATTTTAGGCCTTTTTTTAACCACATCACATCAACGCAGTTTTTCACTATACGCAGGTGCTCTTGGAACGTGATCCCTGCGGGGGGGTTACTGAATTAGATTTTGTTCTGACAGCAACAAAACATTTCATCCCAGGTGGTACCACCCAGAGCCACAAAGGGCAGCTAGAAAGAGGTGCCTTGAAAGTTAGTGCTGCACCATGTACTGGACAGTGCCACCCAGTGCCATTGAGGAAAGCCAGAGAGAGATGACCCAATAGACAGTGCTTTCCCATGCTGTAGCAGCTGTGTCTGAGTTGACACCAACAGTAACAGCAGTGCCAGAGGTTGTGGAAAGCAACCACAGGAGGGTGAAACCCTCTCATGCTATCTGTTTTTCAATCAAAGGCCCACGCTGTCTCAATGAGATCCAAATGTAGTGGGTCTTGTGTGAGGCAACTCGGGCCTATTTTGAGGAAGAAAGATAAGACGGAGCAACAGATGAGGGAGCTGACAAGATGGAAGGACAGAAACAGTTATCTCAGTTCATGTTTGACTAGACTGTTCTGTTGTGAGTTCGCTAGAGGATTGAAATGTGTTTCACAGTCCTATTATCCATGGTTTCAGTTTCGTTCTGCTGACTTGTGAATTGAAATAAAGAGGAGTAAGTCCGCTGTCCTCACTTCTGTCTTCTATGTTTTAACTGTGCACATGTATTCTAAATTCCATCCTATGTCATGTGGTATTGGGCAACTAGCTAGAGATCCTTTCAGTCTTGTATGCACTGTAAGTACTGTCAGGTGAGAACATGGGTTAACATGGGCACTTTTACCCAGTCTGCAGCTACTCAACCCCATACACAACAAGGTGTCATGCTCAGTGTGTTCTATCACCTTTCTATAACCACCCACATTCGCCTTTCAGCACTTTGTGCTACAGTAGATCGAACAAGACAGGCTAGCCTTTGCTCATCATTGTAACTTAGGCACCCATGACCCTGCCACCAGTTTTTTGGTCGTGCATCTTTTGGAGCACTTTTGGTAGATACTAACAATCTAGCCATCACAATTTCGCATGTCAAAGTCACTCAAACTTGCCTATTTTTCCTTCTTCCAACTCCTCCTTGGCACTTGGCATGGTGAACTTCAGCTCAAATGTGGCATCTCCAGAGCATCCTAGCTGTGTGTGCACCACAGAACACCTGTATCAGCAATGTCTGCCTCCCAAAGTAGATGAATTCACTAATTAGAGACCACGTCTGAATCATTTGAACATATAGTGCAACATGATATCTTGGAAATGGATAAAAAAGAGGGGAACTATGTGAAGAAGTAGGCAACTTAGAGAAGCTATAGACTGAATTCATGCAGGCCAATGTAATCAGAAAACTCAGAAAACAAGCGTAATTGGACAAAAAGAGAATGTATTGCTCCTCATCTGTCCCATATCCTTCCAGGCAGCTTATTTTGATCTCTCTCTAGTTAATTTAGCCTTTCAGTCCTTGCTTTTGGGAGTCTCCAGCAAATGGCCCTCAGTTAATCTTGAAAGCTCGAACAAATCATTATAATTTTATACTGAGGCCAATTTGCCGTTTCACTTCCTCTCCCAGCAACAGGCCTCTGACAGGAACGAGCCCCATGGAGCACGGGCGCTAAGAAGCAAACACTAATGAATAAAACATCCGTCTCTTTTTCTTGAAACCTAAAGATGATGGACGTCAGGTGGCTTCGCAAGCATAAGGGGAACTGCGCCCGTTAATCATGGCTGCTTGTGCACTCATCCAAACACGAAGGAACACATTAGTGTCACTATACCTTCTCGAAGACAAAGTGGAGAGACTGAGCTCAATTTGATCCAAAAACATCACAAACACCCCCAACACACACACATAGACCTACATATCTTTTTCAAGTCTTATGGTCATACATACAGCAATGGAAAAAAAAATTAGAGACCACATTTCCCTTTTTTTCTGTTCACTGTTTGTACGATCAGCGGCACTGTGTGTCTGTACAATGCACAGGTTGCTGTTCTTTGATGAACTATTGCAGTGTGGGCTGTGTAAAAAAATACGAAATGCCTCCATATGTGTTCAAGGTTCAAGGTCCAAGGTTACTTTATTGTCATCAGCAGCTGTGTACACGTACAAAGTGAGATGATACGTTTCTCTGTGGACCACGGTGCAACATATAGCAACATACAACATTCAACAAAGTGCAGGTTACAACAAACAGAGGACAACAGACAGACAACAAATAGACAGCAAATGTGAACATTACGTAAACCTTCTGGAGTGATGAGTATTGCGCAGATTTCCAGGCACAACAGAAAACTACAATAAATAAACAATAAATAGACAATGTAGTAGCGTAACAGTAATGTGAATGGGAAACTTAGTTTACCAGAAATTAACATATTGCACTCTATATACATGTTACTGCACATGAGCATATGTTGCAGTGGAGTCATTTTCTTATTCTAATTGCAGTTAGCAACACAGAAAAACCACAGTGAGTAAGTGCAGAACTCTAACAGTGACTGGTCGTTAGTGTGCCTGTACTGGCAGTAAACAGGGTTACAGTATTAAGTGCAGGGTTACAGATGCTAATTAAGTGTAGTATGAGTGTAGAATTGGGCCTTTATTCATATCTTTAGATTCCAGGAAACTTTTTTTTTTTTTACTTGGACTAGCCCACATATTAGTAAATTTGATTAAATATTAAGTATTTTGAACTGTCAACTATAAATATAAATAAATAAAATCAATAAAATCATTAAAACAATGAATAAATAAATAAAATGAATAACAATTGCAGGTATAGGCCACACTCACTTCCATTTCAAATGCAAATACAGATGCAGTTATTGAATCATAGATAGTGGCACTGTGTAATACCTGTAACGGCCACCTCGTCTCCGTCGCGTCTGTCCCGGTCCTTGTCTCCCGAATTCTAAGTTTCCCTCCTGTGTCTCTTTCTGTTTCTCTCCGTCCCTTTACTTTTGTCCACCCTGCGTCTGTTCCCTTCTTCCCTACCTAGTGTGTCTGTCTCGTTTGGGTCACTCCCCTCTTATTAGTTTCACCTGCCCCTCGTCTCCGGTTCCCCCACCTGCGTCTCGTCCCCTACGTGTATTTAAGACCCAGTCGATCCCGAGTGGGTTAGG
>JBBPCX010000160.1:10699498-10710148 GCA_037974365.1 Hydrocynus forskahlii
GTGCCGTTTCAGATGCCGTGCAGAACGCCGGTACTGTTACTGTACTTCAACACCGACTTGCAGATTGTGCAGGTCACTGTGCTGTTTGTGTGTCTAGAGTGAAGTATCTCCACACATGTGATCTGTGTCTGTCTCCTCTGCTGCTGTGTCTCTCATCTAGTTGTGGTTTTGTGTTCAGATTCCACTCGTGCCAGTGGTACCGCCTGTTTTATGAAGGGACTATTATAATTGGTTAAGTTAAGGAACGCGTGTCAGCGTCAGCCAATCAGAGGCAGCGCGCAGAGAGGACAAAAACACATGACAAAAAAAACAACAAGTCGACTTCTCTCAGGGGGTGTTGACTTGTGCCTCTGAAGTCGAGTAGTCGACTTTTGTGTTAATGCCATACACACACATTTCAAGAGCAGCTGCGTATAGTGAAAAACCATGATGTGTGATGTGGTAAAAAAATGTCTATTTTTATAGTGAAAACCCTAAACCCTTAATTCATTTTAAACTCAGATTAATACAGCACCCTTAAAGAAAATGTAAACCCGTATTCGCACTGTACAGTGTACACTGAACTCCAGCAGTTCTAGACGAACTGTGATTGCCTTGCTAACCGCCACGGCCAAACATAAACAATCAGCAAGAGGATGAGGGAGCATGGCGGACGAGGCCACAAAAAGCAAAAACAATGCGGAGACTTTTAATCTCCAGCCCTGATAACCGGAAGAAAATGTGCAGTGTTTGTTCCGTGTGAACCCAGTGGTTTATAAAATAAATGGGTTTGATGCCAGTTGTCTCTCTTCAGTTCAGAGCTAACAGGCTTTTCCTGAGGATGCTGACATCCCGATATCTGACTACTTTGCTGAGTTTAATCGTTTTACACGCTTGCACACTTACACAGGCTTACTCAGGTTAGGCTCAGAAGCTGCAAGCCCTGCCGTCATTCTGACCCCAGGACAGCAGATAGTGCTCTCTGGCAGCCATTCGAAACATGGAATCAGCTATTGGGTTAAATCCTACAATGAGACCCCACCATGTAGAGTTTTAACAGTGGGAGAACATAAAAAAGTTCCAGCAAAGACAAAACCACCACAGAAAGCTCTTCAGCATTATTACGTTTTAGGGCCTTTTCACATTTGTTAAATCATAGACCCCACTTCCATTGGTTTCTAAAACCGGGTTAAAAATGATGCCGTCCAGTGCCAGTTGTCCAAAAAAAAAAACACCATACATGAGACTTAATCTGTTCTTGATTGAGCAAACATTACAGTCATCAGGAATGCAGGTGAATTAGGAAAGTGGAGGTAAAGTAGAATATAGTTCGTCACTGCTGAGGGTAATTTAAAGGAAATTGTGGTTCATGAATTTACCATGATTTGGATTATTATAATAAATGGAAGATTTTCTGTAATATAACGATACACATAATCAGCCATACAAGGTCATTTGAATGAACGGATTGAACTTGATTAACTTACCAGCATGGGGTCAAGTCACATGCACAATGATCACGTTAAATTAGTTACAAGAAGTCATGGCTGCAGTCAAACACGTTCAAATTAGGATCCTCTTCACTCTTCCGCCAGAATTCATTCTGAATTTAATGTGTGGTCATTAGGGAATGAATGAAATGCCAGAGATGGCTGTTTGGCCTCTGTGGGCAGTATAACAAATGCCTTGAAACTGTGTACTGCGTTTTTTTTAAAACGTATGATGTAAAATGAAAAACATATTCTGGCTTTAAAAAAGACAAAATATTTATTTAAGTATTGTGGGTTATACCAGTAGGCTTTGATCACTAAGGTATCACTGGAAGCTTCTATCTTTGATTGATTTATTTAGTGCTTTATTTTATATGCAAATGCAATTAAATTTCCCACTTGTGGTATTGTTATGCCTAGACCACAAATGTAGCTAAACATTCAAAAGGTGGTTCTTTAGGAAACCAAAAGAGTTTCTTCCATTGCATCGCTCAAAGATCCTTTTGTGCATGTAGGACAGTATGCAACTTTCCATTAGATACATAGTTATATGACAGCAAGATACCTGCCAGAAATGGTTCAAAATAAGTCACAGGTTCAGAGCTTTTCCTTTAGCATTTATGTTTCAATTTTAAAAGAAAAAAAAACTTTTGTTAACTCAGCAAAAAGAGTCAGTCAAAGAGTCAAAGTCAAAGTCAGCCTTCTTGTCATTCCTCTCGCCTCAGGTGTGTTAAGTGATGATTGAAATGCAGCAGCTCCAAGAGACAGTGCCACATTTAAAACAGAACCTACGCAAACAGTGGTGGAAACAGACAATAACTACAAAAAGTGCAAATAACAAATTGTACAAACAATGTACAAAAAGCTCCATTATGCAACATAAAACAATTACATATACAAGCATTAGGTGCAGGACAGTAGATATTAGACCATGTGGAATGGGACTGTGGAAAGCTGTTAGTCCACAGCCGTGATGTCTGGCCTAGGGAAGTGTTTGGCCATTCTAATTGGGAAGCCTTACGGACCCTCTGAAATACTTCCACTGACACTAATGAATATCCTGCTTTCTTTATATATATATGTACAATTCAGTAAGGCAACCAAATTGAAACACCAACTTATTTTAAGAGTCCTTTTAGTCCCTTGTTTGCTTACTTTCTCTGGATAAGTGATGCTCCTCCTCAATCTTCAGCTGCCCACAGCTGGAATAGCGGCAGTTCTGCCTGAACGGCTCACTGTTAATAGTCCTTAGCACCACAAACATAAGAACTGTCAGTATTGTCTATGAACATGTGTGTCTATGAATGTGAGTGAAGATTGTTTCACAGTGGTTGGGTGCAGCAAGGTTAGTGCAATAGATGAAAGTGAGGAGTATAGTTGTGGTAGCAGTTCAGTCTGAGTGTTTAAAGTCCTTCCGGCGGATCTGTTTGGCAGGCTGACTGTCTGCGGGAAGAAGCTGTTCATCAGCCTGGGGGTCTTGACCTGCGCACTGCGTAGCAGTCTACCTGATAGAACAGGGGCAAACAGTCGATTGAATGTCCTTCCTGATGCTGCTGACCTTCAATATAGATGATGACACTGATGGGCGAGCAGTTTTAACTACCTGTTGCAATACTTTCCTGAGATGGAGCAGTTTCCATACCAGACAGTGATCCACAGGTCAGGATGCTTCTGTAGGAGCAGCTGAGGATGGGTCTACTAAGTCAAATTAGCCAGTGCCTTTTTCACAAAGGTGAAAAAGGTGTTCACTGACCAGGAGATGTCCCAGGAACCTGATAAAGATATGATCATGTAAACAGTTCAAGGTCTTAGTTCACCTAAGCTTAGCATGAATAAAATATGTGGTCCAGGGTGATATAATCTTTGACTTTTTGAGATACATTTTAACATGTAAATAATTTCAACAGAAAACTAGACACTGAATATTTGAGATATAATGTGACCTTTTTGGTCGTAACATACAGATACACCAAAACAAACCTGAGTCAGAAAAGATATGACACTTCATGTTATTTGGTCCTGTTTCATCTTCTAGCAAGAATGGATTATAGATGCATTACCTAACCTGCTGTTTGCTTGCTACGTTTTAAAAGTATGCTTTGCCTTGCCATTTGGAGGCTGTACTTTTGCCTCTCTACCTCTTGCTGTGAGTTATTTATGTGATTCAGAATGATGCTATATCACAGTCAACAATAAGGTGAATAAAATAAGTCTAACTTGTCTTAGCTTTATTGTAAATATGGCACAAATGTTCACAAATGTCTGAAAGACCAAATATTATGGAACCTATAGCATATAAAAACATTTTCGAGTATTGCGATGTGATACATTAGCATTATCTGACATGTGCATGTGCTTGTATTTCTGTATGATGTTGGGGGTGGGGGCAGAAATCTGCGCCACATGACTGATCACATTACGCCTGCTGTTTGGGGAGCTGTTGGTAAACAGGGAGCCAGAGCTTGGACGATGAAACACTGTCTAGCTCCACTATTTATGAGTCAAGAGAAGATGAGAAAATCAATAATGACTCCACTCTGGATTCATGATCATTTCTGAAGCGCTTTTTTTCCCCTGACTAGATTTTTTCTCTTTCATATCTCATCTCCCTGGGGCTGCTCTTACTTACTGCTGGGCCATTGGCGAGAGGTTGTCCTGAGCTTGTTGGGTCTCATCTTGCCACAGATTAAATCAAGCCATTATTTCAGTATGAAGTTATCTTACCCACAAACCACAGCAGATGGACAGATTTTTCTCTAGTTGATAGCAGTGCTGTGTTATGCATTGAGCCTCAGAGCTCGCTAACTTTTCTCTCCTCTGAGACATTATTCCTTCATAACTTTAGGATAGAGAAAACACATGAAACAGGACTACTAACCCTTTCTGTGTCACGTACGGGAGGTTCCCGTTCAGGCAGGAGGCACAGACGCAGACTTTCTTTTCCAATTTTTTTCTCCTTATTTACAAACACCAAAATGAAGGGCACGATGGCTGAAAACACAAACAAAAGGGAACCACAACCGAACACCAAACTTCAGGGTAATGTGAGGGAGAACGGACCAAGAACTTTAACACAAAACAAGCCTTTTAAACACCACATTAACTCAAAGCAGCTGCGAACTAATTATTACCTCATCCCTGGCCAGTCAGCCCAAAAGTCCCTTTTACAACAGCGGCCTCTAACGGACGCTGACTGAGGATGTGACATTTTGTTTAGCCTTTTAAAGGGCATTCTGCTATCCTATTCAATTTTAATTCCATAATAATTTACATGGTTATGTAGTGAATGGCATTTAAATTATGTTAGTTTTCTTTTTAGAAACCAAGAACATGCAAAACCATGACTTTTCATCAAATTTGATTCTGCTATCCTAATCAAATGTACTTACAAAATTGTTTACATGGTAATGTAGTAAATGACATTTAAATTACATTACATTTTCCTTTAACTAAACAAGAATATGCAAAACTATTCAATCCAGAATGATGTATTCTCTTATAAACCAAAACTGCGGTATGGACTGAAAATTAGAAATAGCATTTCTTCTAATTAAATGAGCTACAAGTGAAAAAAACATTCAATTAAATTGCACAATGTTTCTGTAATAGCAACTGTGGCCTCCACGGATAAAACATAAGTATAAGGGCTACATGGTTTACAGTTCAGATTCTCATCAGTCCTCACCTGAATGTAGTGAGGTAGAGTGTGACCAAGCAGGGCTGGAACAGTGGCACTGGGTGGTTTGTAGTTTGGTAAGTGCTAGGCTTTACCAACTTGTGTGATTTCAGCTGCCAATTTGCAATCCGTTTCAGCTCTTTAAGCTCATTTGAGTTCCTGCTCATTTTGTGGCAGCATGGCACTGGAAAAAGGAAAAGTGTGTTTCTTTTCACAAGTTGTTGCCAGCTTTTTGTTTTCATGTCTAATTAAGGGACTGAAATACAGTAACACTCAAGAGGACAAAATTACCACTTATGGTAATGAACTGTCCTCATGTCAACAACTCCTTTGCTAAATTAATTACGGCAGAGTGAAATGTTTGTGGCTAATCATTCTAATTAATGGGCTCCGAGTGCTTTTGTAGGTACCACAAAAGTGTTCTCAGGCCAATATGATCTCTCTTACATTCCCATCTGCGGCTATTGACACCCTGTCAGGGTCAAATGTGCTTCGGTCTAACTCATCAAGCTTAGAGAAAGCCAATTAATTAAGAATGTGAACAAAGCTGAGATCCCGATAGCTCTCCTATCATGATTTGATAATAGGAGTTTGCATTATAGCATTCAGTTGTAACCAACTCTGGCCATCGCCTCCCCTTCTAGCTTTGAATCACTGACTGTAATAATGTAAGGAAATATTCACAATTAAACAAGAAAACGAAAGTGCTGTGAAAATGATGATAGCCAAAGAAAAGAGAAAAAAATTTTAAATGCATGTTGTTATATGTATGTGGATGAGTAACTTGGAACTTTAATTCCTTGGCTTCTTGGCTTGTTATTCAGTTATTTCGTGAATCTTAAAGGAGCACCCCAGCATTTTCCAACTTAAACTCTTGACTGCCTTGGGGTAACTTGGTAGTTGCTCAACACTGTGAATACACCTTGACTGCAGCTGATGAACAATAGTTAATATAGTAGCAAGAGAGCTCAAACCCCCAAATAAGACAAGGTTGTTTGAAGGGCGGTTCTTTAGAGCACCAAGAGAAGTTTCAGACCATGCTGGATGAAACGGTCCCTCAAGGAACCTTATAAACCAGCTTACGTCCCCCAGAGAACTGACCTTTTCAAAAGATACTATGCGGCTCCCTGAGGGGAGTCGCATAGCATAGCAAAGATGCTATGCGGCTCCCTAAGTGTAGCAAGCTGAGGAACCCCTGAAGGCAGCCTAGAATGTCCTTTCAGTTTTACATTGTCGCACCTGACTCAATGATTCCCATTCCAAATATGTGTTTCTGTTATTTCCAAGCAAACAGAAACATTTCAAAAGTTATTGGAATATTCTTCTTCACACAGCCATTATTATTATTTAGTAACTAATATGAATTACTCATGTACTAATATGCAATTTATGGCGTTTTGAAAGTAAGGAATTTTAGAGTGTACCCACATGTGGCCATTTAAGAGGTTATATTAAGGGGGGGGAAGGTCAGCAGTTCCAGCATACACCAGTAATGATAAGTGATAGGGAAAATGACTGAAACAAGAAATCAGCACAAAAAGGAGCAGCAAAGAGTGGGCCAACAGCTTTCATTTACTTGGATGGACATGGATGAATTGCAAAGCGCTGTCAGGCTGCCACAAAGACGTGAAAGCTGAATGAACATGATTGAATACAGATGTAGTTATGTGTTTGCATATGTGTGTGTGTGTGTGTGTGAGTGTGTGATTGTATGTGTAGCTGTGGATCTCATTTTAAATCTGACTAGAACTGGAAGCGAGTTTGGAAAGTGCAGGTAATAAAAGCTATGGGTAAAACAGATGAAGAACTAAAGTGGAAATAAGT
The DNA here is from genome assembly GCA_037974365.1 of Hydrocynus forskahlii. NCBI lineage: Eukaryota > Metazoa > Chordata > Actinopteri > Characiformes > Alestidae > Hydrocynus > Hydrocynus forskahlii. The sequence continues at coordinate 10,706,468 of JBBPCX010000160.1, forward strand.
AGATTATATCCAAAATCAACACAATACTGCAACCCAGTAGCCTAAAGCTTCAGTGTAACCTAATTCTTTTTCCAGAAACATTGCCCTCTCTGCTTTGGCAAAATGATGATTGTGTTTCATCTACATCAGATCATCAGACTGCTGACATTACACTTGGCGTCGACTGGACACTAGTGTAGACAGTTTTCTGTTTTACTCATCTGTAACTTAACCACAATTTGACACCTTCACTCCTGATTGACCAGTGAGTAGCATGAGGTGGCAGTCTTCAGGTCAATTAACAATTCACTATTTCGACATTGTGTTGTCAGGAGCAGGAGGCTATTTTTGTACAACATTTCTTAATCCTAGATGCATAATTCATTACATTCATTATCTCCAAACTTGCTTCTCTACGACTTACAGTAACTAGTTCATATGTCAATGGGCACTCGACTGCCCAGTTAGTCAAACAGTATGTTTTTCTGTTGCAGATGAAGTAGAGTCTCTGTCAGACTGACAACGCTGTTTACTTCAAGACTGTATCACCACTGTTCTCTCCACTTCAGGATTTTAGTCGCTAATTGCTACTTACTAGTGAGTTAACGTTTTTAACGATTATTAAACTATTTTCATCGGTCTACAACATCATCAGCTCCCAGACGAGAGACGACTGGTCCGATAAACGGTCAGCTTCAGTGTGGAGTTTGGTGAGCGCCTTCTCTGCACGGAGTGCGGCATGTTTAGTTCAGCCCCTCTCTCCGTCACTAGCATGAAGTCAGCAGTCATTTTCCCTTTCACCTATCATTACTGGTGGATCCTGGAACTGCTGACCTTTTTACTTGTGAGAAGTGTACGTTAGTTATGTATCTGACGGAGAAGGTTTCAGAATTGGAGGACCGCATCCAGACTTTAACTTAGGATAGGAGACGAGAGACAGGTGTGTTACTAGCCAGTCCGGTGCCTTAGGGGAAGAAAGCTCACCCCCGAATCCGGCTGTAGATCCCCCACAGCAGGGCAAAAGGGTGACGACTCAGCAGCATAGTCACAGAGCACTCTCTTGCAGGACAGCTTTCCCACGCGAGCATCACTCTCCTCCCGTTCAGGTGTCAAACAACTTTTGCCCTGCTCAGTGAAGCACCAGCTGAGAAGCCTGTTCGAAGTGCTCTGGTTACAGGTGATTCAGTTCTTTGACATGTGAAATTAGCTACTCCTTGAGGGACTGCAGCACCAGCTACTGTTAGGTGTATACTGGGTCCCAGGGCGCCGGACATTGCAGGGAACTGGAAGCTGCTAGCTAGTCACAGGTATGAGAGAATAGTGTTTCATGTAGGCTAGTATTAAAGAGGTGTGCAAATTAGCTATGACTATGTCAGATGCAGTAATATGCTCTGGCCCCATCCCAATACAGCATGGCCCGAGGCTTGCAGCAGGCTTTGGGCGCTGAATTGCTGGATGTCCAAGTGGTGCTCGGAAAACAATGTGGGATTTATTGACAATTGGTCCACGATCAAGGGCAAGCCTGGTCTCTCAGCCCGGGATGATATCCACCCCTCGCGTGAGGGTGCTGCGCTCATCTCCTGCAGCACAGCCCAAAGTCTGTTAGCTAGCTGGCAGCGCAGCTCAGGTAGTCGCTGCTGATAAACCAGTGCCAAGGTCAGGAGGCAGACAAACTGGCTTAACCAACCTACCTAGGTTTCACCCTAAGTTTTATAATATCAAGGCTGTGTCTGTCCCCTGAACTAAACAGACAAGTAGGAAATACCAAAAAGTGTGCTTGAATAATTTAATTAATCTCTCTCATACTTCCAGTAAGCTCAGCACCTTAGATCCAAAGCTAAAGTTGGGACTGTTAAATATAAGATCACTCGCTCCCAAAACTGCTCTTGTCAACGAATTAATAACTGATTAGAATCTTGATACTTTATGCCTTACAGAGTCCTGGATTAGACCTGACGAGTTTGCTGCTCTAAGTGAGGCAACACAGTCCTGGACTAAAGGGTAGAGGGGGTGGCACAGGAACCATATATAGAAGTTCCTTAAGTATTAAACAGATAACTGAGTTCTCATCCTTTGAAACTCTGTTCCTTAATATAACTTGTTTAGATACAAATAAAATCTCTCTCTCCCTAATTACTGTCTACAGGCCACCAGGGCCATATACCTAGTTCTCACAAGATTTCAGCTGTTTTATAGCAAATTTAGCCGTTTGCTGCGATAAAATTATAATTATTGGAGATTTTAATATTCACTTTGAAAAAGAACAGGATCCTCTAAAATCTGCATTTACTTCAATTCTAGATACAGCTGGCTTCACCCAACATGTAACAGGGCCTACTCACTGCTGCGGCCATGCACTTGACCTAATCTTGACTCTTGGCGTTAATGTGGATAACATAGCTGTTCTATGCTGCTCTGTTTACAGTAATCTCAGATCGCTACCTTATTACATATCTTCATCTTAATCATGCAAGCACATCCCTTCGCTCTCGTATTAAATGTACAATTACGTCTGCCACAGCTCATAGTTTTATTGAGAATCTTCCAGAAATATCAAAACCATTTGGCACTCCATCTTGTCCAACAGACCTAAATAACCTAACTGAATGCCTCGAGAATTCTCTTCGATCCACACTTGACTACTTTGCACCTCTAAGTCGTAAAAAAGTCAGACAAAAAAAGCTGTCTCCCTGCTTTAAAGCAAAATGCGCGTAGACTAGAACGCAAATGGCGATTGACTAATTTGGAATCCTTCCACACCGCCTGGAAGGAGAGCCTTAGAGACTACAACAGAGCACTTAGCATGGCACGTTGAGCCTATCTATCATCCCTCACTGAATCTAATGAAAATAACCCCAGGTTTCTGTTTAGTACAATTTCTAAATTAACTAGGAACCAGGGAGGTATAGAACCACAGGTTCCTGCTAATTTTATTAGTGATGTTTTTATTGACTTTTTCAACAATAAAGTATAAATAATTAGACAAGAAATTAAATCTAGAAATTTGCCGCCCAATTCAGCAGACACAGATACTGCTCAAATCTCATCTTTTAACCCAGTCCGACAAACAGAACTTTCTGCAATTATTCTCTCTTCAAAATCCTCCACCTGTACGCTCAATTCTATCCCTACAAGCTTGCTTAAAGAAGTCCCGCCAGTAATCATCGGGCCTCTCCTATCAGAATTGAATGCCTCACTTAGTATTGGTTTTCTACTGAAATCCTTTAAATTAGCAGTTATTAAACCTCTGTTAAAAAAAACGCACCTTGATCCATGTGAGCTCTCAAATTATCGAGCTATCTCTAACCTGCCATTTCTATCTAAGATTTTAGAGAAAGTCGTGGCCCACCAGTTACGTTCATTACTACACAAAAAACGTATATATACGAAAAATTTCAATCTGGGTTCCGGCCTCATCATAGCACAGAAACAGCCATAGTAACAATAATAAATTATCTTTTACTGTCCACTGACAAAGGATAAGTCTCTTTGTTGGTTCTGCTTGACCTTAATGCGGCATTCAACACGACTGACCACGCTATTTAACTTGACAGACTAGAAAACCTTGTCAGAATCACTGGAACTGCTTTATCCTGGTTTATATCATACCTGGCCTATTGCTATCAGTTAATGGGGAATCCTCAGCACCCACCAAAGTAAAATATGGTGTCCCACAAGGTTCTGTTTTAGGACCTCTTTTAT
>JBBPCX010000160.1:10710248-10728539 GCA_037974365.1 Hydrocynus forskahlii
GTACAAATTGGCGTATGTGGCAGTTTTCAGTATTCACAGCGCAAAATGTGTACTTAATTTGAGTAACTTCATACTGCGTGCCCTGTCCCGCCCCTTGACTTCACGGCCCGAGACACGCCCAAGACGCACACCACCCACCCAGAACCACGACCGAGGCACAGACCAACACTCCCACCCCACCAAATCAGAATTCTACTACATTATAAATTAACTGCAGGCTGTCTGTTTTGAGGCAGGCAACTGGTTCAAATTCCTGTTTCGTTACTTGGTGCTGATGTCTATGGATCCACTAGCAGTTTTCTTCATCTGAGATCTCTAAGTCCTCAAGTGTCTTTACTGATTTAACTCAACATCATGGTGTCTTTGTGCTTTAGTGGCACTGACAATTGCTCCAATCACATCAGGTGAACTTTGTTCATTACGTTACATTACGTTATATGAATTCGACAGACACTTTTTTTCTAAAGCGACTTACAGTTTGAGGAAGCATTCAAGTTTCAGGGCAGTGTGAGAACCAGAGGAGAGTTCTAAGTTTTACACTTGCTCATGTATTCTATGTGCAAAGGTGTATTTTTCCAGTCTGGTACTACCAAGTGATTTTGGTAAACCCTGACACCCACTGATGCTCAGTTGTGATCAGCGCCATAATTATATATGTAAGGGTATCATTGTCATTGTAAATAGTTAATGCAAAAAATAGGTAGTCTCTGAACTGCCGACTTCAAGGCTTGAACTCAAGCTTTCCTGAATGTAGACTCTAATAGTTTTTTTTTTTCTGCAGGTGTTAAGGGATGTGAAACATAGCCTAGTTTATTTTCTTGTCTTTGACAAAACATCCCTCTTTTGAAGCATCCGTATGCTGAATGAATGGGTCCTTGAACTTTGGGTAAGCCTCTGGGGGGAGGGGGTTATGCAGTACCCTGAGATACTTTAAAGCACCTTGGTGTATGGGTTCCCACATTACCTTTTAATGTGATGTTGCTTGTCCTGATCTTTTTGTTTTCCTGACATCCTAACCCTCAGGATTTGGGGCCGACTCCTCAATCAGCAGGTCATGAAGGCATTTTGCATGGTGAAAGACATCACACCAACATCCTCGTGGAATCCCAGAAGGCCTAGGAGTTTCCTCAGTTCCCTGACATTTATAGGTGTTTTGCTTTTTATGATTTCATGGCTGCGATGTGACAAATTTCATTTTTAAACAGGTCATACTTGTTTGGTCTTAATTTGGTGTCATTCTCTCCCTGACATTTCAGAACATCTTTAAGATGTTTTGTGAATGTATGGCTTTAAAGATGTGGAACGCATTTTATTTCTCAGCCCTGCTCAACTCTAATTTGTGCTAAGCTGAAAACTGGAAGATCTTTTTTCAAACTGTAGGCTTTTTTAGGTCCTCACTGATGCAAACTTGATGATTAGCTTTACAGTGATGAAACATGCTGAACCAGTCATTACCTCCAAGTTTATCAACGATTATGTGCTGAGGTTTTTTTTTTGTTTTTTTTTTGCAAAGCTAGCAAACCTTCAGTCATAGTCTGTCCTGGAGATGCAAAGGAGGAGAAGGCTTTTTTAAATAAACCCTTTTCGTTTCAAATACTGAAGATGGGTTTTCGCTTCCTCAAATAAGAAATGTGGTCTTGGATTGTATGTTTTGGCCACTGGTAAATTGTTGTTTCAGTGTCTGTCCTTACATTTTCAATAAAGCCTTCATCTTTGGTTCTGGCAAAGGAACCAGATTTTTCTTTGAGCATTGCTCTTATAGTGGTCTGTTGTTTTGTCAGATGTTTGACATTTACTGGTGGATCCCATGATGTGCCTCTTGTTTCACTTATTTGTTCCTTTCATAATAAGCTAGCTCTTAGCTGAACAGAAGCTATTGTAGCTGTTTTGTACTCATCAGTGTAAACAGGATAACAGTTTTTCACTCTCTTTAAACTGTCAGTCACTGCTCTGGGTGGCAAGGAGATTTTATTGTTAGTGGGGTTGTAAACCCTGACATTGATTTTGCAAGATTTGTGAAGGTTTACTGACTGGGAGTGTATCTTCAACCCCTCATCTATGACATTCCCTCATCTGGCTTAAACAACTCATCACTGAGATCTTTGACATCACAAGAAAAGGGATCACAGGGACAACAACAGTTGACCTGGAAGGGCTACATGTGTTTTTTATAGTAGATATCATTGTCTTCATTAGCATTCCGGATTAAATTTAGCGATATTTCAGCCTTTCCCTTTCTAAGCCTCAGTGAATTCCTTAGTAAATACAAATTGTCTTTAAACTCTGTGTCAAAAGTGTCACTGTTATTGGTTTTTATGACCTATTCAATGACATTAAAGCCAATAATTGGTTTCTCCGTCATATCTTTACTGACTAACATTGGTACCAGTGGATCTGTTCATCTAGTTAGTTTGGATTTTGGTTCAAGCAAAGAAACACACTTCAACCCAGGCTTGAAATGGGATTTCTGTGCCATTCCCTCATTTTCCATGAGATCACTGATCGGGTTGAATGGCGTGTGTGGCAAATGCTTGGACCTCTTTTCCTCACTCAGAATGGATACTTGTGCCCTTGTGTCACACAGAGCTTGAGTCTTCACTTTGTTCATGGCACACCACCCCAGGCACTTTTTATCAATTAGCTGTGTGATGCTTTTGTGCTTGGTGGGAAAATTACTCAATTTAGGAAGATAATCGATTTGTACTGGCTCATGCTGGTTTGGTACAATCTGAGGGCTTGTGGTGTGGTCTTCTGTTTTCTATATTTCTTGGCATGATACTGTGTGATTTCTACCCACTGCATTTCAACTCACTGAGAGAAAACTGATCTAGTGACTGGATCTCATGATCAACACTGGTGTTTGATGTAGCTCCATTAGAGGTCACGACCTGTCCCCCAGTTACAACCTCTGTACATTTTCTGGTATTTTCCAGTCTGTATCCCTCAGAACAGTGAGTGTCACTGCCACAATTTGGTTATAGTCTTGTACTTTGTACACCATTCACCTGTATTTTTTTCTCTGATGCAGGTTTGTAGCAGATTTGCTGCAAAACTGTATCTAGAACTGAATCAACCATGTAATTTGTATTTATTTTCCCCTAAATTCAAATTAACTATATGAGTCTTTAATAGTTGTTCTTGTTTTTTGAGTCTACTCTGTTTCATTTTACTGTGCAACCTGCATTTTCTCTACTAACAGTTCAGCACTAGTGTCTATGGATAGCAGGTGACCTCTCATATGTGCTCTTATAATATAATTTCATGAACCTGTGACAATGCACTGAAAACTCCAGTTTTGCACTAACTCTCGGTTGTATTTCAGGCCAGACTGGGCTTGTTCTGATGCAAGCAGGACTCTCTGATGCAAGTATAGCATTTGAACCAGAAAATCCAGGGCTGTCTCACCTGAATCCTGCATAGCCTTACTCAATGCTGACTCACCCACAGCTGATACAAGTCAGTGGCATCTTTTTTTCTGCATAGAGAGCTCTGCATAGAGGGTGTATAAAGTGAGACCTGTTCTGTCTTCTGAATAACTCCTCAATTTACTCCTGGACTCACGGCCTCCATTATTCCCTTTTCCATCTTCAATCAGATGCTCAAGGCTGATAAAAGTTCATTTATCAATTTGATTTGCCTCACCAACTTGTCTGATAATTTTAAAGCCCTTTGGATAGCTATTCGAAGACATGCAGCAAGTGTTGCTCCCCATGGAGTCTCTGCCCCTGTGAAGCATGCAGCCCATCCTTCTCGGTATGGACTCCAGCTCCCTTGTTAGGTGTGGCTGTGTCAGTTACCCCTCAGTAGCCAGTGACTCTTGAATAACCGTTGCACTTGCTTATTCCTTGGCTGCAAACATTGTTGCACCTTCCTCAAGGATGTCCTCTATGTTCATTAAATCCTTTGGTATTAATGCACACACATGCAATGCAGTACCAACTAGCTAACAGCACTTTCAATCAAATTATACTTTTGAGTCCTTCATGGATGTCTCATCCAACAAAATAAGTTTTATCTCCTCCCTGGATTTTACATCTTGCAGGGATTTGACAAGGACATCAGTGCAAAAAGAGTTTGTAGAAGTAACAGGTCAATTTACATTTTATTACTATCCGCAATGCATTGTCAATGCCTGTACGTGCCAGGTGCCTGATCCATTCTCTTTATGTGTGCACTCAAACATATTCTTGCCCAATTTGTACCACGCATGTATGAACATTTTAGATTGGTTTGAAAATGCTTATGCGAGTTTAAAGCAACAAAAAAATAAACCACAGGCATAGAACAGGTTGGGCGGTGTTGAAAAGAGATTTCAGTCTGTGCTCAGAAAGCACTGGGCATTGACTCCTCACTTATTAGCAAACTTTCTTCTCTACTATTAACACTAACTGTCCTTCACTTTGTGTGCAGTTGACTGTCCAGCTGGTCTAACAGTAGACTATTAATAAAACATGTTTTAAAAAAATTACTCTACTCTAAAAAAGATCAATACAGTAGTTCTGCAGGTTAACAGAATGCACTGCAAACTAACCACTGTATACCACATGACACATTTCAGTTTCCGGCAGGTCCTACACCGGTCTTACCTAAACATGACTTACCTAAACATGACTAGTTAACAGTCACTACAGGTATGAGATCTGAAATTCTGGTCTTGACAATATCTTCTTTCCTTTCATTCTTTTGCCTCATTATTGCCTCTATTTGTCAATGAATTGCTCAAACTCTAAACTACACTAAATGGCATTGTTAACATTGTCTGTTTATTTAAAGTAGATGCAGTTGACTGCATGACTTAAAAGCAATAAGCTGCAACTACAACTACTACTATACAATTATTACAAATGCTTTATATGTGTAAACATATATGTATATTTCTTTTGGAGCAAGCGTCATACTCCAATCCTGTAGAATAAAGATTCACAGCAATTTTGGAGTAATTACATTTGTCAGTCCATTACAATGTTTATGTAATGTAAAGAGCATAAAAAGCAGCTGGAGTCAAATATTTTTAAAGAAAAAAAGCTAATAATGGACAAAATTCTGCTCTCAAAGCAAGGATATGCATTCTTTTTATTCCTCTTCTTCCTCTTGTCACGTCATGCCTCCTTCTCTTCGCACGCAAATCAGGCACACTTACAAGAGTTTGTGCTGCATTTTGTCTTTTCTTTTCTTTTCTTTTCAAAACAAAACAAAACAAAAACTGACTCAAGGGTCAGACATAGTACAGCTTCAAACACAGGAGAATTAGAGAGACTCCAAACTAATCGGACAGTGGACCGACACTTACTGTCGGTCCCTACAGCCTTTAAATACTAAACAAAACCCCATAAACAAATCAAAACACCCACACCTAACTAAACACAGCTGTTATTAATACATAACCAACACCCAGTGAACCCTGTCAACATAAAAGTCCCCAAACATAAAATTAAACAATGGTGGCCTCTAGCGGCGACCCACAGTCACTGTCCCCAGTCCTGATATTCTTCTTCTTATTATTATTATTATTAGTTTCATGCAGTTGTTGTTTGGTTGCTTCATAGGATCGGCAAAAGATTTTTATTTAATAAAAATCAGCAAAAAAAATTATATGAAAATCATATGAATATCTTTTAAAAAAATATGATCTATATGAAAATATTGACACTTGGGTGGGACATACCTTTTAAGTAGTCAAGGCAGGGTCTGCTGACTCTGAACAGCATAATGTGTTTAGAGACAATTCACTATAAAGACCTCTCTCGGGAAACAGGCTGAAAAGATATGAGAGTATTTAGCAAAGGCAATAGAGACCTTACCAGGGGCAGAGATGCTAATCAGTGCTGGCCGTTCGCCATGCACTCATTTCCAATTCTGACGAACGAGATGGGAATTGAATGTAGTCCAGCGGCAGCTGGGCCCAATTGCAAGCTATATTGTGCAAGAGCACAAGCTATTCAATCAAAGATGCAGATAGAGGCAGCTGCGGGACAAGAGAGTTATTACATTAGTGGCTGAAGTTAACGTTGGCCAATCAATGTTGTTTCATCAAAAAGTGTTTCTTTCATCTTGGATGAACATGGCTGAATTGCAAAGCTCTGTCGTGCCACCGCAAAGGTGCAGAAGCCGAATGAACCTGATTGAATACAGCTGTAGTTTTATGTGTGTGGGTGTTTCTGCGGCTGTGGAAGGTAGCGTTGAGTGTGTCAAACGTGAGATACTGACACATTTCACTCTCATCAGCTCACACACAGGATCACCCTGAACTTTCTCTCTCTGACTCTTTCTCTCTGGCTGGCACACACAGTCACTACATCAAACACCACACCGGAAGATAAATACCACTGCCACTTTTAATGCCCCCCCTCTCCCTATGATCACAATAAATATGATTGATACCATTCTCAGCAAGTGCATTTAAATATACATGAAGAAAAACAATTTACAGTCTCCAGATTATTCTATTGAAAAAAACAAGCTACAGTATTGGATTTTAGCAGATTTCAAAAATACTGCACCCACTCCAATGCATTAATAATAGAATTAAAAAGTGAGGGGAACAATTCTGCCGTGCAAAGGCAAAAAAACGTAACATCAATTTTGGGCGAAAATGAGTTATTACCATTTTTGGAACAATGGACATCAGTTTTATCATGTAGAAAAGTATCTTGAGTCAATTTTTCTGGTAAAAATGAGATGTTGTTGCCCCCTTTAACTTCAATAAAGTGAAAAGAAAATTGTTGCAGTAGTTATTTTGCTATCTAGCATTAAGAATGGCCTTTTCTCGAGGGAAAATGATGGTGGAGATGGCATTGAAACGCAAACACCAAGATCAAGGTAAGGATGATATGGATACAAGAAAAAAATTAAGATTTTCAGATATGCAGTCTACTTCAGATTTTGTAAAATGATACAAAGGATACTGGTAGCCTTGATAGCTAGCTAGCGATGCAAACTTAGGCTAACCTAGGTTACTTGACACTCAAAACACAGCTGTTCCTGACCCACAAACTATAGCTGCAAGACACCATAAATCAAAGCCTGGATACTATTAACTAGTAGTACAAGTTTTCTCGTGTCATACAGGGTGGCTAGCTGCCTGCCAATCTGACACTCCACTCACTGACAGAAAACAAAGCGAGTAGCGCTGGGGATACCTCATGATACACCTCCCCGGCGAGAAGAAAACATTTACACCACGCACACAAACCAACCCATCAGATATAACCTAGATCACTGCTTACCTTCTCTTGAAACCTGGTCAAAATCCATGGAAAACAACATCCACTGGGAAGACAAACCATTGTTTAAATCCATAACGAGTTTTCAGAAAGCCCATTCGCAATATAAATGTGCCGGTTAGCTTCTTCTCATAGAGACTGTTCCTTACAACATTAGCAGAAGTGCATTTTAAAGACAGCAGTGTTGAATTAAATGTGTTCGGTTGGTATATATCAGGATTTAGACTTGGAAAAAGTTCCTGAACCTAAATCTGGGTTTTTATTTTAATTATTCTGTTCAGTCTGTACATCATCTGCATGTGGTACAAGCATATTTGTTTTCTCAGAAAAGGGTTGATGGTATTTGAGAAAGGGTGTCTAAATATTACTGGCATAGCCACATCAAACCTTTCAAATGTAAGAAATATAGGTGGAGGGTTATGTTATATATAAAATATATACAAATACAGATACACATGTATAGGTTACTTTGACCTCTTAAAGTATTATTTTATTTAATTTTAAAGTACAATTAAATTACAATGTAAGGTTCTGAAATGATCCAGTACGTTTGTAGCCTTAAAATTCTCATTATTTTTCATGTTGTAGTATTCTATTCATGTAATATTAAGCCTTACTAGACAGAACTCACAGAATGTTATTTTAAGGCTATAATTGTTATCATAGAAATGTTTGTATAGAGTGATAAAAGTCCAAATGGTTAATAAATTATAAGTTAAGGTATTTTGCCTTTGTATGCAAAAGCAGAATATAGTAACTTCTGAATAAGGGTCAAAGGTCAAGTTTGAGCTTAACATTTTTTATGTAGATAAATGTATTCATTATCACAACTACTTGGCAAATTTTCAGTGTCATACCTATCATACAATTGGCTGGACAACAGTCATTTTTCTCAGTTTCACACTCTGGTAAGTTAAGGTCTTTTGCCTTTGTAGGGCAGAATTATTCAGACACGTAATTAATTAGTGTAAAACAATTACTGCTGTCATTTTAAAAGACCATTGTCATTAGGTGGGGACATTACGTGCCACATGTAGCTACCGTGATGAGGGTAGCTATTGTGATGAAGGTTCTAAAAAGTTCTCAGGACAAGATCTCAAATGGAAATAGCTACAGAACTCTAGCAAAGGCGTTAAACATCCCTCTCACATCACAAATCTTTTAGAACAATGAATTCTGTAGTGTTTTCTGTAGTAAGATTTTTCACATGATCCAAAGAACACCATACCCATGACGAGAGCACTGTGGGACATGCCATTGAAAGAAACACAGGGTGATGTACCAGGACATATTAGAGGAGAATTTTATCTAAATTTGGAGAGATGTTCCAACAAGACAATGGCTCCAAAACAGTCAGAACAACTGAAGACTGTCATGGATCCTACCCGTCTCCAGGCACTTTAGGAAGGTACAGACGCACCAGTCATAGTCAAAATGCTCCATCTTTAGGCCATGTCCACACGTACACGGGTATTTCTGAAAACGGAGATTTTTCATTTTAGTTTTAAAAAAAAATCGCGTCCACACGAGCACGTTTTCAAAAATATCTCTGTCCACATGCAATCGCAAAAAACGCTGACAAAAGCATAACAAGGCAGCAGGTGGCAGTATAACCAAAAACCCATTTAGCATTGGTGACCAATCAGAAGCCTTGAATGTAGGACGTCATTACCAGAGACAGTGGGCAGTGTTGCCTTGTCGAAAATGCTACCTTTAAGTTTATACAGTTCATAACGCTAAGGATGAGAAATAGGCAAATGATATGCATACTCAGAGAGAAATATATTTTATTAAAATGAGAAGAGCCTAGATAGATAGATATTTAGAGGTGCATAGAGCCAGTTTATACAGTCCGGTTCTAACACAGAAATGCTACCGTGAAGCAGGACACAGGCTCCTTCAAATCGTGCCATGCTCACAGCTTGTGGTGATCCTGGACAGTGCGGATGTTTCCGAGCTTCAGATAACATTCTGCAAACTGCAGAAAAGGGCATTTTAGAGTCAGAAAACTTTATTGATCCTAGAGGAAAATGCTTATGTAATGACGGCTAAGACACATACACCAGACTAGCAACACACACTCATTAAAAGAGCTTTTAAGATTTGAAGCACTGTAAACCAGTGGCCCGAACGCAAGATAGCACAGATAAACCAGCTTCCCTAACGCTGGGGAGCTCAGAATCCAAAGACTGCAGCAGGGTACGGTAGCATGTTTCGGCAGAACACTGGACCGGGTTAAAGTCGACCCAAAACACCGTTTGCGTGTGGACAAAAGGCCAAAACACATAGAAAAACCTCGGTTTTCAAAAATACCCAAGTACGTGTGGACATGGCCTTATTCTTTAAACAAAACTACAAAACCAAAACTACAAAACCTACTGGGAGCGCCTCACTGTCCTCTGGAATGGAGCCCCCTACCGGGAGCCCCTCACTGTCCACTGGAGTGGAGCCCCCTACCGGGAGCCCCTCACTGTCCTCTGGAGTGGAGCCCCCTACCGGGAGCCCCTCACTGTCCTCCAGAGTGGAGCCCCCTACTAGGAGCCCCTCACTGTCCTCTTGAGTGGAGCCCCCCACCCAGGAGCCCCTCACTGTCCTCTTGTATGGGGCCCCCCTCCCGGGAGCCCCCCACTGTCCTCTTGAGTGGAGCCCCCTACCGGGAGCCCCTCAGTGTACTCTGGAGTGGAGCCCCATACCGGGAGCCCTTCACTGTACTCTGGAGTGGAGCCCCCTCCGGGGAGCCCCTCTGCAGGGAGCCCATTGCTGTGCCCCTGGACTGAGGCCCTTCTTCCTGGAGCACAGCACCTGTGGGGGGCTACTCTCTGGCCTCCAGGCCCAAGTCTCCTCCGGGGAGCCCCACTGGAACCCTCCACAAGCCCAGTACACCTCCCCCAAAAAAAAAAAATTCAGGGGAAGACCCCCTACCCTTGGTGGGGTTTCAGGTCCTGCTGGAGGGGTAGAAGGCCCCTCAACTGTGGCTAAAGGCTTTTTCTGCAGCTAATACCCTCTCTAGCCTCTCTAGGCCCCTCACGGGTGGCTACAGGCCCTTCACGGGTGGCTACGGCTACAGGCCTCTTGGCTAAAGCTGAGGCTACAGGCCTCTCGGCTAAGGCTGAGGTTACAGGCCTCTCGGCTAAGGCTGAGGCTAAAGCTACAGGCTTCTCAGCTATGGTTAAAGCAACAGACTTTTCTGCTATGGCTAAAGCTACAAGCTTCTCAGCTGCAGCTAACGGAATAGACTGCTGGGCTACTGTGGGCAGCAAGGCTCTATTAATGAGCCACACGGCTCCTCTGAAGGGGCCTAATAAATCTACCAGCTCTGGGCTACCCGCACTCTCCCCTACATTAAGCCTCATTATGCTACCTTGCACTGGTGGGTGAAGCCAGGGGGCTGGCGTTGGAGGCTGCAGTCGTCTCTGGGGTGCTGGCACAGGTCTCAGGAGTGCTGTCTCGGCGCTTGAAAGCGTGGTCACAGCGCTTGAAAGCGTGGTCACGGCACTTGACAGCGTGGTCTTGGCGCTCAAGAGCTGAGCCTTGTGCTGCAGAGATGCATGGCTCGGGAGCGGGGTTTCTTGACTCGGGAACGGAGCTGCTGGTCTCTGCAGCAGTGCAACAGCCGCGGCGACCTCTCGCTCTAGGGCCCACGGCTCCTGCGGGAGGACCAAAAAGCCCCCATGTCTGACTCCTTCGTCGGGGGGCCCAAGGCAGGCTTCTGTGCCTGCTTCCTCTGCACAGGTCGAGGATCCAGGCTGGATGCCAGTGGGAGGACCGAAAGAGCACCCCTGTCCGACGGCTTCGTCGGGATGCTCAAAGCAGGCTTCTGTACCTGCTTCCTCCTTGCTGGACGAGGTCCCTGGCCCTTAGAGCTGTAGCCAGAAACCATGTCCTGAGCTATCAGCTCCTTAGAGATTAGAGAGAGCTCTCTCAGGATCATTTCTTCTTCCTCTAGGGAGAGCTCCTCCCTCCCCCACACCACGTCTGCTGGTGAAAGGTTAGTCAATCTGTCATGGGTCCCCAGGCACTTTAGGCAGGCACAGACGCACCAGTCTCCATCTTTATTCTTTAAACAAAAGTACAAAACTAAAACTGGCCTGAGAGCCAGACTTTAGACTATAGTTTCTATAAACATAAAGAGACAGGATGACTTCAACAAAGAGCTGGGTTGACCGACAACTAAAACATAACCTCTGGGAACTTAAATACACTAGAGACTCAAACAAGAACCAATCATAAAACACAATCACTAAACTTCAAAACACAAAACAGCTGACACATAACAAAGCTCCCACTCCAGAGGCCCTGGCTCCGGCCGTGGCCCCTGCTCCTGCCCCAGAGGCCCCAGCTCCAGCCGTGGCACTAACACCTGAGGTCACAGGGCCTGCTGGGAATCCTGCCGCCTCGGGGTGGCCACCGATGTCATCACCGCCCTGTTGCCGCACCCCGGTGGTGCGTCTGTTGAGGGGGGGAATGCCAGCTGAGCCCAAGGACTTCCCCCAAATAATTATTTGGGGGGCGCTAAGGGGATCCATCTCAGAGGAGACCCCTGAGGGAGGCATGACTGAAGGGGGCGTGCCCAGGACAGCCTTGGCAAGGGCACTCGAGTGGAGCCCATTTTGTTGTCCACCTCCTCCCCTCCACCGCCTTTGTGTTGGCCCAGTGGCTCTTTTTGGGCGACCCGGAGTGGCGCCATTGAGGGGGGGTACTGTGACGTCCATGGTCAGCGGCCACTAGAGGCCACTATTTCTTTAACTTTCTTTAACTATCAATTTCATTTTATAAAAATGGTATTTGCTTATGCTCATAAATAGAGATACGAGGTTAAAAGTAGTATTTGTGTAAATTCAGATATATGCATTGGAAGTGTATTAAATATGGTGGTAGTAACCTAGTGGGTAAAACACTGTGAACCCAATGACCACAAAGTTGCAGGTTCAAACCCTTGCTCCAGTGGGACTGTGCCTGTAAATAATGATTGTAAGTCGCTCTGGATAAGAGTTTCAACCAAATGCCTCTTTAAATGTACCGTGCCTGAATAAAAAAATGCTAATTGTTTCTTCCTCAGTGTATTGAAGATGCCATGTCTACAGTCACCCAAGGTACGTAAATGTCAATGTCCATGCATGTTGCATAGTAGTTCCTTGTTGCAAGTACCCTTGTGGTAATCAGAATTAGTAATACAGTAGACCAATGGCACATACAAATTATCAACAATACTTGATATCAGGCCAGTCCAGCAATTGATGTGGTATCGGTATCATTACACAAATACTGTTGTCGATACCACAGCATGCCATCATGTCTGAACAGACTAGTTAGTTAATATAGATATGAAGGCTATAGCAATGTGGAATTAGCATTTAAAATCACATTCATCACATTGCAAACTGTACAAAGAACATCTGACAACTTGCCTCAATATGGCCTAAACAAAAGCTTAAAATACCTTAACAGCAGGTGAGAGATGAGTTAGTAGCTAACACTCAACAAGCTCTACAACATACATTCACAATACTCAAACAAATTTGACAGCAGAAAGGCAAAGGCAAGAAGAAAATTTAAAAATCCCAGTTAATCATTGTCAGCACTCAACTCAAGAAACCAAGCACACAGTACATGGAGCCAAAGTAGGTAACAGTGTATCTAGACTTAAATTATACAACCAAAGCTCCTGTATGGTCTGAAAGCAGCGAGCTTAATTACACACAGATGGAGCCCAGATGTCTCTCCCATGTATGTGCCTCACACCTCACTGGATCAATAATGGATCACCTTGTTTAACACCATGTGCACATGGAACATGATATCTGCCTTCACTCGGTTCAAATGCTGTACTTGCTTTAACTGATCCTAAAGAGAACCTAGTATCAAATAAGTCACACAAAATTGTATTTCTGCTATCACTGTGACAGGCATTGCTTTTCTTGTACTGGAACAGATTGGTAATGAAACATCTAAATGTGTAAATTATCAGTAGGTCTGAGAGTACATTATTTTATAGTTACATTGTTTTATAATAAGGAAGACAGGTAAAACATGCACATATTAAAACTACGCTGTCATGCAGCTGGGTGGAGAAATTTTCAAATTCAATTTCCTAATGTAATTAAGGAGTAGCTCTAAGCCCTATAAAGTTAGTCACTGATCTAATACAAAATACGATACAGAAGGGTGAGCATGTACCCCGTCCAGTTTAAAATGTACAAACAAAAAATTGTCAATAACAGCCAGCCTCTAGTGGGTTTATTGCTTTTATAAAACAAACAGCATAAAACACATAATAAGCTGTTTTCCTGTGAAACATGTTATTTTAATAACTTCAAATGAAGCATTTCAGCTGTGTGCAATCATGTGTATATGGATCATTTTATAACTACTTCAAACATGGCTCATCCTATCAGACTATAAACCAGATTCTAGCAGAGACTGCTTTGTGTTTTTCCCATTTTACTACAGGTGCAGAGGGGGTCCCAGAACTATGTGCTATGGCAGTGATCTGGGGGCATCCAATCACAGTAAAGTGGGAGGGGTTTATCATTTGCTTAAATAACTAGGCATTTTACTGAAGTTCCTTATTTATTCCTGGAATTACAATGTGTGGGGCTTATTACAGTACTGCATCTTATATAAATACATGTTTATTAATTTCAGACACTTGTTAAATACATGGGCAAAAGCTGAAGTTAATACATTTGTGCAAATACTTAAGCCGCACTACTGTAATCCATCTATAACAGTCAACACATCATCACTAGTTGTACTGTTGTTACATCCATTGTTACTTGTGTTACTTCACCGTTATTAAGGACAAAGAAAACCCCAAGTTCTGTTTGAGATCTTTTATTTATCTTTGACATTTCAAATCTAATCCAACCTTGACCTTATGATCTAAATGAAGCTGAAAATATGGGAAAATATCATACTCCT
Organism: Hydrocynus forskahlii; assembly: GCA_037974365.1. NCBI lineage: Eukaryota > Metazoa > Chordata > Actinopteri > Characiformes > Alestidae > Hydrocynus > Hydrocynus forskahlii. The sequence goes on from JBBPCX010000160.1 coordinate 10,724,393, forward strand.
CTACAAATAAGCAAGTCTAGACATTCTCACATGCTTTGTGCAAATTGTACAATATGGGCAAAAAGGAAAATTATAATTAAAAACTATCTGGTATGTCTGGGCGTGAAATGATGATGGCTATTTTAAGAACATCAGCTACACCTATCAAACTGATACTGCTTTAGTAATGAGATTATCATTAGTGCATGACAAAATTCAGAATACTATTAAGCATCCTTCTAGCAATAGGGTGAAATTTCAGGAATGAACTGAATGTTTCCATCTCTTTCTGTATCCAGCCACAGTTCTTACAATTTACCGAAAGCTCCAGAGGTTCTGTTCACAGCACAGCAGCCTCCGCTGTGCCTTACAGTTTAATCACTGTTAGTGTGTGGCGTGATGCTGCGGCACGAGAATCAATTTCCTGCTTTACTTCAAATTAAATCCCAGATATTAGTATGGCGACAGCTCCTCCTCCTCTCTCTCACAGCACAGCCCAAACAATCTGTTTAGTGTGGGTGGCCTTTTCATTTCAAATGACCTGTCTCGGTTGAACCAGATATTGCCAATATTTGTTCTTTTTATGTGACTGTCAGCACATCCCATTCATTTGACACCACACTTTCAACAGAGAAACAAACAGTACATCATTATATGGGTCAAAATATCACATTGTCTACTAATAAATAATTAGCAGCAACATTGATTAATTGTGGTGATTTCCATATGAACTATAAGGTCAGTGGAGTGGATAAAGTGCACACTATATAGCCAAAAGTATGTATACACCCCTTCTAACTACTGAATTCAGGTGTTTAAGCCATTGCTAACAGGTGTATAAAATCAAGCTCATAGCCATGCAGTCTCCACAGACAAACACATACTGAAGAGCTCAGTGACTTTAAATGTCTTCATGGGATGCCACCTTTGCCAGCAGTCGGTTTGTAAAAATTCTGCCCTTGCCAACTGTAAGTGCTAGTATTGTGAAATGGAAATATCTAAGAGTAAGACAGCAGAGGCATGGAGCTTCAGACAACCCAAACTCAAAGAGCAGGGCCTCCAACTTCAGAGGTCCAAACCATCTCTGAAACATCACATATCCTGTGTGATTAGTTTCATGAAACAGGTTTCCATTAATGAGCAGGTGCATTGTTATATCTAAGATCATTACGGCCAATGGCATGTGCTGGCTGGAGTGATGTAAAGCATGCTACCACTGGACTCTGGATCAGTGTAAATTTGTTATCTGGAGTGGAGAATGCTTCAGTATCTGATAGTCTGATGGGTGAATTAGGATTTGGCAAATGTTAGGCGATGAAAATGCGTGCTGGCTCAACCCGACCTCACGACTTTTCGTGCAGCCATCACGGCATAAAATGTATTCAAACACGTGCTGCGATCACGCTTTGGGCCTTTTTTTCGTGCTAGGACAACGCTTCACTACTCTATGTATTTTAATGCGCAATGCGTAACACCGCCAGTATCTGCGCTAACTGGTGACTGTAGGGTTAGGGTTAGGGTTGGGTTTAGGGTTGGGTTTAGGGTTAGGGTTAGGGTTAGGTTTAGATTTAGGGTTAGGATTAGGGTTAGGGTTAGGTTTAGATTTAGGGTTAGGATTAGGGTTAGGGTTGGGTTTAGGGTTAGGGTTAGGATTAGATTTAGGGTTAGGGTTGGGTTTAGGGTTAGTATTAGGGTTAGTGTTAGGTTTAGGGTTAGGGTTAGGGAGTTTCCCCGTCTCATGGCATTTCAGCCTGTTTCAACCTCTTTGCAAACAAAAACGATATGGAAACAACTCATTATTTCTCTCCTACTGTCCCTCAGTCACCAGTTAGTGCAGATACTGGCGATGTTACGCAGTGCGCATTAAAATACATAGGGGGTAGTAAAGTGTTGTCCTAGCACGAAAAAGTGAAGCGTTCTCCTAGCATGAGAAAAAGACCTAAAAAAAGAGGAAAGACCTAGCAGTACATTTTTGAATAGATTGTATATCGTGATGGCTTCATGAAAACTTGTGAGACCGGGCTCGCTGGCTACAGTAAAGTCTGATGTAGATGGAAAAATTAGCTGAGACCACAAGAATAACCACTGAACAGCTCACAAGATCTGCTGTTTTGGAAATACTCTGACACAGGCAGCAAAATTTGGTCCTTGAAAAAGTTGCTCAGATCCTTACACATATATTTGCCCCCTTACAAAGACATAGTTTCTCTGTATCTCTGAAATGGTAACTTTACAGAAGGAAAAATAAATACATTAATGGAAGTTTATTATGCAGTGCTGGTGTAAAAGCATAAAAACGCTCCTTTTCTAATTGCTTCTATGGCATATGAGGGCATTAAAGTGGAAATTAAGTGGTATATGTTTACCGTCATGTATAGAACAAAAATATTACTCATAGGCTAGAAGGTTGTCTGATTGAAAATGTTCAAGAGTGGCAGTCAAGGCAACTGTTGACAAAACAGAACATATAATAGGAGCGTCTGAGGCAATACTCAAGGCCATTCAACAGCTCTCAGCATGCTTTGAGTCCTCTTCAATCAGAATTCAATTAAATGCTTCAGCTGCATCTTAAAGCCCTGTGCGATCATGCATCAGTGCCACAAGGGATAAAGAGGGAAAGTTCTACAAAGGTGTAGGAGGTCTATATGAGGAACCTGTTGTTAACATAACCTGAAGGGTAGTTTTTTCTGTTCAAGTTTGTTTATATGAGAGTGTGAGAGAGGAAAACGGTTATTTATGTACACAAAGCTGATATCAAATTTGATTTATATGCAGGATGATTGGGGGTGTCAACTATTTAACCTGTGCACTGAAGAGGTGAGAACAGACGTTATTACACATCGGTATCCTCAGCCTTTAACATTATTTTCAAACTTCCGTTTATTTACCTCAGTTTTTCTTTTTTGATGTGAAATTCTTTCTATGCACTTAACCCATTCCCCAACTGAAGCAGAGGGATGCTACCAATGAAGGGCACCCAGGGAGCAGTGTGTGGGGACGGTACCTTGCTCAAGGGAACCTCAGTGAAAACACTAGCAGTATTGGAATTCAGACCCACAACCTTCCTGATTGCAGGGGCACCACCCTAACAACTAGGCCACAAGCTGACACTATAGAGTCTATTCCCAGATGAACGCAACATGAATAAATCAGTAAACCTGTGGGAGCTGTCAGTCATGAACGTTTTCCATTACGTGAAAAAAGTTAGTAAGGATTAGTCATGACAAGGTAGCCTGAATAATCAAATAAATTGGAAAACAAACGAATTAATGCCCCACAAAATCATCAATTTGTACATAATGGTTAAGTGAAAAAAATGAAATGCTGTGCTTTATACTGAAAATTACAGTTCTCCTGCTTTTTCTCATGGACCTCATTCTCACATTCACAAAAATCTCTCAAAAAGCATTGTTTTGCCTCAATATACAAGAACTTGACATGCCATGCTGCTGTTTACTGAACCAACTCACTGTTCCATAGACGTTTTATGCGAAATCGCTGTATTTCCTTGTTTAAAATTTTCCTTGTTCTTTCCCAAACGCGTTAAGTGCTATACCTGTTTTTTGGCAAAATGTGACAAAACAGCTCTCGACCAATCAGAGTGCGGTCCAACTTGGCAGCACCCTGAAGAAAGTTTAAATGCAAATATATTTTGATATATATTTACAAATCCTTTATGTATATATATTATATACAGCGGTTGACATAAGTGGTATGCAAATGCGCGGCAGTTTTGAGTATTCACAGTGCAAACGCATATGAGATGATTCAAGATGGCGGCGCACTAGGTCGCAGCGGCCACTCCAGGACCAACACTTTGGTGCAAAAATGTGTTTCTTTTCAAACGTTCACACCGAACCTCGTCAAACGTGCATCCGAACAGCTGGTACGCATGTTTATGACCACCAGACCCTGCACCAGATACGAGAAGAGTGTGTAACTTACCTCGGAGACGAGGTGCTGCTGCTACTCCGGGAACTCGGCTTGCTACGCGGACCGAGCCCTCAGACCACGGCGCTGCCTGATGCTGCTTTGCGGGGGAAGCGACATCGCAAGCGGTGCGCAAGAAAGCGGAAGCGGGGCAAGCGTGGGGGAGTCCATGCTAGGCTAAAAGCAAACGCTAACCGGCCGGCAATACCGTCAATCTTTCTCGCCAACGTTCGCTCCC
>JBBPCX010000160.1:10733858-10751160 GCA_037974365.1 Hydrocynus forskahlii
GATAATTATCTTTTATTAATAGATAAATGGGCTCTATGGTACTCACGCTGCTTCGGCCTTTAGTTCGCGCCTGAACTAAAATGAATACCACAGATAACTCTATGAAAGGAAAGAAAATGTTTTGAATGGTAAACCGTAGCCTTGAAAATTGTCATGACAAAGACATCTATTTGTAAAGTCTTTAACAACACAACAGCCACTAATAAATGTAACAACTGAGCTGACAGAGCATGGCAATGTGGGACTGAAATGAGAGTTGTAAAGAAAAACTTTAAAACAACTGTCACTGAAATCACCTGCAGCGTTCATAGTACAGCATGGGAAATATGACCATCTGCTGTTCGCAGAAGTCTCCCACGGCAATGCTGTAAAGACTGCACAGCATGAAACGATCTTCTCATCAGCAGAATGAGGAGAATTTGCTATAACATGCAGAGATGAATCAGGCTATGCAATAAAGTGTTATAAAATGTCGCAAAGAAAGAGATGGTAAGGTAAAAGCCTGAAATAAAAAATGTTTTGATGTTCCAAAGCATATTTTTAATGGGTGAAACCTTGCATAGTACATAGTAACCTCTGAAATTCATGTTCAAATAATGATATAAACAATGAAAATAACCTTTGTATTTTTCTCTATGCAGGGTAATTACAATTAAAAATAATATCATGTATTTACAATGGTGCCATACATTGTTTTCAGGATTCTCAGATAAGTCAGATAAGATATAAATGCTGGCAGGATTTTCATGTCTTCATGAATTTATCAATTTTTAAAAAGACGTATATAATATCTCCAACATTGGTGAAATTATTAGACTAGAATTCCTGTGGACAAAAAAAGAACGAATTTTGACGGTAATTCATTCTGGGGCTTATGATTGTGATCCAAGAATATCATACCTGAAATGCATGGGAACTGAAAGATAAAGCTGAACTTTCAACTCCGGAAAAAAATAAGAGACCACGGCAAAAATGTTCAGTTTCTCAGATTTTATCTTTTATAGGTGCAAGTATTGACCTGAACAGCTTTGCCTTAGTTTTTAAGAACTGCTGATAATAATACAGATAATAAAAAATATTGTTTGTTAAAGCATAATTTTAAAGGAAATGATAATACATCAAAATAAGAGAAATGATGCAGTGTTTACAGAACTTGAATAATAAAAAAAAACACAACAAAATGACAGTAATTACCTTTGACTTCTAATAGTGTTTTGCCATCCAACTGGTCACATTGCAAAAGGAGAGTGTTGATTACAGCTGTGGGTTTTATACTTTTCCTCATTAAATAAGGAATTCAATAGACACTGTCATAGTCATAGAGATGCTGATTTAAAAATACATTGTAATGGTCTCTTGTTTTTTTCTGAGATGTAATTAATTGCTAGTTTATTGAGTATTAGTTGGTGTTGACATATTCATTAATTCAATTAGTTGGTTCCTCTTTGAGCTGACGAGATTAGAACACAGACCACTGTTAAACTGGAGCTCTTCATGTTTTTTGTTTTTTTTTACTTTTGGTGAATTGCAGTGCTTTGGACCGCTTGCTTCTCTCTTTACATGATATAAAAACAAGCTATAATAACACAGATATACATTTACAGCCAGGTTACTTGCTGGTGCCTTGATAAAATTGAGGGTATGAGAGGGTATGATGCACTGATTGTTTTTTTACGTATATCAAAAGTGTATTAATCTGTTCTTGAGTAACGTTGCCGGGAGCATAATGCTAGCTATGCAGTCTGTTCATAAAATGCAGGCTTTGGATTCTCAGGGTTGAAGATGAAAAGTAAACAACAGAAAATGTAGATCATCTAACTCTGGAAAGCCAATCTCTTTCTCCTTCCTATCTAACTGCCTACAACTTTCCATCTCTGCCCTCTATTTGCAAAGTTTTCCACCAATTTCTCACCCATTCAGTCCTTCAGTCTTATCACTGTTCTGTTCATCACTGAGCATCCAGCCTACAAGCTTAAACCAAGTTCTAAAACTAAATCTTGCAAAGTTTGTGATGTCTAATGAATGATGAAGGATTTGTGAACAGATGCTGGGGACTTCAAACGACTGTAGAGATGGACACCAAAGTCACTAAGCAACAAGTAAGCAGGAAGCAGCAAGTTTACAACAGTGCTACACGTACTTTAGCAAAACAGTACAGTCAAATTGCACATTTACCAATGAATTATCCAGTTTTCATGTCACATCATTTCAGGCAGGATAATTTGGCAATGTTGATAACACTATTGCTTAACTAATAAAGCTTAATTTCCTATTTCATCATTTATGACTTACATATGGTTATTACTCATACCTTTCCTCAAAGGAAGGATGAATTCTATGTCGATGTGAAGGATGACTTCTATGGTGAAGCTCATAGCCAAGGCCAGTGCAGAGGCCCCTCATGCCAGATTCTGATCTGTTCCCAGTGCTTTACTTGTGTGGCGGAGTTTTAGCACACTCTGAGTTCATTGATTACTGTGCACTTGGCCCAGATAAGCACGGCTTTGTAGAATGGATCGACAGAAACTTCCATCTGATCATTAAGCCTGCATTGCGCCGCCCGCCCATTTGGTGTTTCACATTACCATTATAAGTAGCCACAACAATTGAACCTCCTAGTACCTACTTTTTTACTTTATTTTCAGATTTTTTCGCTTGGCTATAAATATATAGAAATATAACATTTGATTGAACTTTTCAGTACCAATTCAAGCCAGATTACAGGTGTCCTTTGCAAACAAGAGACACAAAAAGAGCAGCTCAATACTGCAGCAATAACAATAATAATAATCAAATCTTTCTCTCATTTCTCCGGCCCTCTCTACTTGGTGCAAATGTCTAAATAGCCACACTGACTCAACAAACGCAGGCCTTTCACAAGTGCTGCTCTCTTGTTCAAAAGTCTTTTGTGCGCTTCAGTTTGTCTTGCACAATCGGCCTTCTTGATTTATACCAGAGAAACAACCGACAATGGCCTTTTGTAGGCGAAGATCATTTCCACACTTTGGAGGCCTTATAGCTTCAGTCCTGCCACTCCCACATGGATTTCCCACGTTCCTTTGCAATTGCTTTTTGTCTGCTCACATTTTGATGGCCCCAACATAGATCTCAACCACTCACTGGCAAATGTTATTTGGACACAAAAACACTGCATTAGTGTTACTGAAAGAATTTTCCAGCAAATCAAACAAAGGCCAGCTTATCATGAAAAATATGCACAAAATCTTAAGGGTTTTTTGGGAGCAGTTTTCATCCTTGGCTCATGTTCTTGGGCATGCAGATTTCTCCTCTGCAATCTAGAGGACTTGACTTTTCATCTTTAAAGTAAAAAGTTAAGTGGCCCTTATAGTCACGCGTGAACACACCATAGCCCAGCACACAGTGTAAGGAATGTGAAATTCTTTCTCCGCATTTAACCCATTCACCAAGTGAAGCAGGGGGCTGCCACCAATGAGGGGCACCTGGGGAGCAGTGTGTGGGAACAATGCCTTGCTCAAGGGGACCTCAGTGGTGACACTAGCAGTCCAGGGATTCAAAAACACACTACCTTCAGATCTCAGGGCTAAGTCCCTTTAGACCACTAAGACCACTAAGGTACTTTAGACCACTAAGGTACTTGTCGGTCATCTCAAGTCTTCTATAGCTCCTCCAATGGCTGGTCATCAGACCCTTGCAGAATGTGTCTTGCCAGAAAAAGACAAATATTATTGCTGTGATAATTATTTCCAAAAGGTAACATCATATTTCATTTTAGCTTTTATTTCATTATCATTTGATTTGTCAAATGATTGCTATTTATCTTTATATTTTCAGTGCAAGTCAATGTAAACCTGGGGTGTAACTGTGATCAGCAAAAAAACAATTTTATGGACACCCCATACATTATTTTATGCCTGAATATTTCATAAAGCGGTCCACTAGGGGGCGCACAGAATGACAATCACAGTTCTAGCTGCAAGCTAATATGTTAGCCCCCAAGCTAACCTGTTAGTCAGATACAACAATATGATACAATACAATAAACGGCAGAACAGATTTATGCAACATAATACACGGTATTGTTACAAGTGGGCAAAGCGAATAACAGAGTGGAGATGGAGAGATGAAATCGAGAAGATGGGTGGCAGCATGTAGATGCAGAGAGCACAAGATAGGGATGCGTGCAGAGAAATGTGGAGGCCATCTACCAGCAGTGGCAAGAAGAGCTAAGATGATGAGATGATGATTGTTACATAATTACATCAAGAAGTATGGAAGAATTAATGGTTAGACTCAGAATGGTTAGACTCTTGAATATCTGAAGAGGGTCAAACTGAAGACTCATCTCTTTCAAACCCATTTAAACCATCACACTTATTAACCCCTTACATGCCCAGAAACCACTTGTGACTTCTTCATTATTTATAAGTAATATTTGTGTGTTTGTGTTGCAATATCTGTGTATGCTTGTATATGGACACAAGAATTGGGATGCCTGACCCAACAAGGATTTTAATGACAGTGAATTGCATTCAAACACATTGACTTTAATAATGAGTTGGTCTCCCCTTTACGGCTCTAACAGCTTCCAGTCTTCTTGGAAGGCATTCCACAAGGTTTTGGACTTTCTGTGGGAATTTGTTCCCATTTATTCTGTGGCGCATTAATGAGGTCAGGCACTGATGTTGGATGAGAAGGCCTGGCTCACAGTCTCTGTTCCAGTTCATCCCAAAGGTGCTGGATGGGGTTGAGGTCAGGGCTCTGTGTGAGCCAGTCAAGTTCTTCCACACCAAACTCATCCAACCATGACTTTATGGACCTTTCTCTCTGCGCTGGGGCGCAGTCATGCTGGAATAGAAAAGAATGTAGTGGAACATTTACCTGAACTGTGTCCAGAAAGTGGGAAGCGTGGTGGTGTTCAAAATGTCTGGGTATGCTGAGGCATTAAGATTACCCTTCACTGGAAGTAAGGGGCCCAGCCCAAACCCTTAAAAACAGGTGTGTCACAATACTTTTGTCCATGTAGTCTATCCTGTAATCAACTCTGATTCCTGTCTCTGGCAGTGCCTTAGCTTGGCAATATCTTTGGACCCTATCTGTACTAGCTTTAGGACACTTTTTACCAACTGCTAGGAAAAGTTGCTTCTGCTAAATGCTGTGAATGTATTTTAAAGCAACAGTGAAACCACAAAAGTGAGAGAATTAACGGCAAAATGCAGTCTATATAGTCTTCATAAAGTTTTCTATAAAGCACTGTGAATGTCCTTCATTAGACAATGTGGTAGCTGAAGCTAAATGTTTATTTTTTCTCCAGCCTATTAAAGAGAGAGTTAGTAAAGAGGATGTTCTTGCACTGAGAGATGTCTATGAGTAAAATGAGCAGAGGAGGGGGGGGGGGTTTAGGGGATGAAAGATTAGCATACTTGAGAAGCTTTGCCTAACGATGCAAATTCTCTCTGAATTTTAAACAGGCCAGGCAGGCTGAACGTACACTGCCATTATATCTTATTACCATACACACCGGCGTGCGATGCTCTACATTTGTCCCCCACCTACTACTACACCACCTCCACAGCCCACTCACTCACACACACACACACATACACATACACACACACGCACACACACACCGTTTCCATGTTAAAAATCAGTGTCACTAATTTCAATGAAGGTGCATGTGATCCTCAAAGCATTTTTTAATGCCAACCCAATTTCCATTTGCATAACAATTGACGATACCGAGAGATGATAAAGGCGAAAAATAGCCTAAATAAATCGCAATTTGGCCAACACGTTCCAGATAAAGCTTGTTGTTGTTTGGACTCATCTAAAAAGAAGGCGCTTTTCAAAGGAAAGGATTCAATTGTAATAGGGGTGGAAGTCTTTGATTCAGGGATATTAAAGAACAGTGACAGTGTGCGAGATTAATCCTCGCCATAGGCACTCAACACCAACACTTACTCTTTTCCTCACATGTGTACTTACATACTCTCCCTCAGTGAATCGCATGCACACGCACATTCTTTTCAAGCTGACACCTCTGCTTAAAGCGGCGTGGGCCCGTGTGCTGCACTGACACAGTGAAGGCGGAAAAGGCTGCTACCCACCATATATTTCCTAGCAGTCATTTGCTGTCTCCGACATGGCCTGATCGGCTTTAGCACTTCACATAGCCAGGCCGAGTTCGGGGGCTGCTCCCAGGAGAACACACGCCACTCCTTAAACGACATGATCACAGCATCAAGACAAGGTCGTTAGACTTAGCCGCTGCAGCCACAGCTACCACCGCTGCCCCTGACACTCAGCTTAATCTGGATTTATGAGGCGGATGTGTGTCTGTGTGTGTGCGCATGGGAGAGACAGGCATTCAGCTTAAACTGTTGAACTAAATGTTCATTCCTTCCACAGTTAAAAGTCTTGTGTTATCAAGAAAGGCAACATTTCAAATACCATAATCATAAATCATGAGGCAGGCTGTAAATTTGTCTGACATGCAGGGGGGCAATGTTGAGAGGTTGTGTAAATGTAAACTTTGATCCAAATATCCACAGTAAGAGTTATCAGATTATCAGGACTTTGAATAGCCTATATATCACAAGAAAAGCTTAATAATATCATGCGCAATATTAATGTCATGCACATGTACCTTTACATATGCAGCATTTGGCAGACACTCTTATCCAGAGTCCTTTGTAGTCCACTAGAAAAAGTCCACATGAAACATCGCACCAAGTCAACCCAGGTTTAAATTAAGAGCTGCTAACGGACTACATTTTTACCAGAGATAATACTCCACCAAGGCCCTATCAGATCACACACGAACAGAAGAGTTTTTTAATTATTTGTGAAGTTTTTTAGCTAAGTTTGTTTATGACATGAACATGCAGCTGTTATTAGTGAAGAGGGTCTTCAGTGGGCATTTGAAGACCCTCTTCACTGAACTTCAGCAGTTCTGACAGTCAGTGAAAGTTATTCCACCTCTTCAGTGCCAAATCTGAGAAAAGTCTTGATGCATGTCTTTGACTTTTGAGAAGAGGTGGGTCAAGTCAGGTTGTGCTTGACACTCTAAGAGGGTGAGCTGAGACCTGTGGTCTGATAAGTGCTGACAGGTGAGAAGGAGCTGGACCACTTTTGGCTTTGTAGGCAAGCTTTAGAGTTTTCAGTCTAATGTGAGCAGCCTCAGGAAGCCAGTGAAGGGTTCGCAATAGTGGACTGGTAATTTTTATTGAAAAACAGACATCCTTGTGGTCTTCAGAGGAAGGCTGGCAGGGAGCGAGTTACAGTAGTCTAGTCTTGAGATGACAAGTGAATGAAAGAGTATCTGACTGGCATCAGTTGTGTGTTTGTCATCAGTTTAATCAGTTCAGTCTTTGTAATCATAAAGAGTTTATTGTCCAAGACAAAGGCAATTTGTCAGTCAGTGATTTTCATAAACTGACTTGAACGCTTAATTTGCACATATCAGCAAAATACCTCTGTTATAATCGATATGATCATAAATAGAAGGAAGGACCGTCAATAGCTGTTGTGGCATAAATCAAAAAACAATCAGAGTAGAGTAAATATGTAAATATGTCACATTTGTAACATGTATACAGGGTGAGGTTAAATGTATGGGAATCTTTGCAAACACAAACTGGCTCGGCAGTTAAAACATAAATCACATTTTCAGAAATATGTTCTCATATGAGCAACTGAACAGACAATAGCCGTGCAACATTGGTACAATACATAGGTATATATATATAAGCTTTGTATTTTTTAAAGTGCATTTAACAATATGTGTATAAACCCATATAATTTTTTGCATAGTGTTTTTTACACACGTGAAAAAATGTAGCTCAACAAAAATTTGCATCGCATTTAGAATGTATTCACATATGAAAAAATATGATCATGTGCGACCTTCTGACACATGAACACGCATTATTCGGTGTTTACTTCCGAGTGTGATTTTTAGTCACATGTGGAATATGTGACAAAACCATCATGCAGCGATTCTCCAAAATAATATTATCGTTGCAGAAAGTGTGTGGGGGATATCTCCCCCATATGACTTAAATTAACCCATTAACAAAATAATTTTACTGTAGTGCATGAAACTAACGAAATAATAGCAAGTAGTATGAAACTAATGCCTCAGAACAACTCCTGATTTAGGGGGAAGTGGGATATTTACACTGTTTTACATACTTTTAATGACGACCTAATTAGTTTTTTTATATTTCTGTTTTTTCTTTTTCTTATGCGACCAAAAGACTATATTTAATATGATAAACGCAGTGAATGTTGAAGCAAGGATTGAAGGATATCTACTTACAATTGTAAAAAGTTAGTCAACCGTGCTCGTTTTAAAGCCGCTTCCAGCTGTGTGCTGGCCAAATTTGGAGACCTTGTTTTGCCCGGGGGGTAGGCCAAAGTGTAGCATTATTAAACATGAGCCTTCATTCTGAATATACAAGAACTCTGTGCACTGGATAGCACCGGGATACTGAAATCAAACAATGTTTTTGTGCCGTTACATGACCTGAGGCCTGTATTTCACATTCACACAGAGGATGCCCTTCTCCTTTTGATCTTACTGTTCTTACAAGAACACTTTTTTTTACAGCCATGGTAAGATTCTTGAAGCAGTATCATTATAGGCAGCATTCATATTGAGCTGCACACTTTTTGTTCTGTTGAAAGAAAGTAAGTCACTTTAACTTAAACTTCCCACAAACTACAGGCACCACAAATGGACTGATATTTGCCAGTCCTTTGAAACACTTGATGAAATGCACACTAAAAACCTCATTCTTTATGAGGATCTAAAAATATTCTCTGTTCATAGACCAATATAACAGACTAAAATATGAGGCACTCAGTATGCCTTTGCACAAGTTATTACATAAGTGAATAAAATCAAATATAAAATTGAGAATAGGAAAGAACATTTACATTTTGTGACAGTTCTTTTGACCTTTAAAAGTGTCTCTCCATCAAATATCTCATTTACAACAATGAAAATCACTGGAATCACTGAAATCAATGGAATCACTGAAAGATCCTGTTGTGGCATCTTTTTAAGAGTGTAGGCTAGCTCCATGTTTGGGACATCAAATCTGTGTGTCCAAAAGTATGCAGACACATGCACACATTATCTAATGCTTTAATAGTATTATCTAACGCTTTAATAAAAAAAATCAAAGGCATTAATAGTGAATTTGAAGGAACACTGCTGCGAGAATTCAAATGAATTTGTGAGGTCAGGTACTGATGCTGGATAATAGGTGCCTGTTTTTGGCTAGAACTGTCTGCCTAAAACTGACCAAGGGCGTTTTTGCACAAAAAGACAACAGCACACTCGAATTAGAAATCCTCATTTGTTTCTCTTTGACATGTTGGTGAATGAGTCAAATGACATAAACGAACTGTCGAGTAAATTTACTGACTTTTCAGAAACTGTTTCAGTTGACAGTGTGCATGACCAAGCCTATTGGACGCCTCTTCCTCTTAGTTCTCCACAGTCTTACTGCAGTCTCTATCCTAGTTACTTTTACAGTGCCACCCACTCATGGGGAGGTGTAGTGACAGTGACAGTCTGCAGTATCAGAGTCCATCTCTGTTGTGTCTGTAAACACAACAGCTGGTTTCCTAGTGGTCAAGGAGTTGCCCCTGTGATCAGAAGGTCATGGGTTTGAATCCCAGGACTGCTAGTGGCACCACTGAGCAAGGTACCGTCCCCAAAAACTGCCCCCCAGGTGCTGTGTTTATGGCTGCCCGCTGCTTCACTTGGTGAATGGTTAAATGCCGAGAAAGAATTTTGTGCAGTTCACAATGTGTGCGGTGGTGTGTTCATGTATGACAAATGGACACTTTATACTTTACACAAGATCTCCCCTGGGACCCCGGGAAATACCACAACCTCATTATGAACTGAACGTAGCATAAGCAGCATTAAGTATTTTATGCTACATAATAGCAAGAGGTAACTTCATTTTTCAAAACCATTTCTACCTATTATATGGGTGTATAATTACTGCTGTGGACAATGTTAATGTAAACAGGAACAATATCCTTCCAGGAACCACATTTAGAAAAGTGGCTCTGCTGTAGTGCTGTGCTTCAGAAAAAAGTGTATGTTGTGCTTGTGCTGAGTCATAACCACGGTGGTAAGCAATAAATGTCTGAAAAACATAAGGGTTCTGTAACCAATCTACATTCTCTAAGGTATTTAAGACTAGCTATGCCCAGAAGTGTGCTATGTATAATACTTAAAACACTGCGTATAGGGCTGTGACTTGCCTACATGCTTTTCTTGTCTCCTTATACTCAAACCTATGCCATTACATTTCTGTGTCCATGATGAGCAGTTTGTCTTGTTAAAGTCTTTACTGGGCTGATGTTTTCTCACTGTCCACTTAGAATTTACTCTTGCTGTTGGACTACTCTCACCCTAACTTGATTGTATTTTCCTCTGTCTTAGGGAGGCGGTAGGATGTTTTGCTTTGTCCACGTTGGTCTTCCCCCTCAGGAGCTGAAAGAGGAATTCACTAGTTGTTGCTTTAGCTGTGGCATGGTAGTTGCGAAGCATCTCAGTTACTGTAGGCTTCTATGGTTGTTTATCTGCTTGTGCTGCTCGAATTAAGTCTTTCAGCACTCAGTTAAACCATGCAACACATCAATTAGCTTGAGTGTAGTAGACACTTGTTCTGATGTGCCTTTTTCTCTCAGGAACTCAGTGAAGGCATAAATAGCAAATTATCTGTTGTAATGGCACAGGGGTTTCTTTAACATGCAAAGACAGAAGCCAGGAGCACCATGGCTGGGGCTGTATTTGCAGCCAAAGTAAAGGCTATGTCTGTCCATTTGATAAAATTGACAGTGAGAGCGATGGCAAATCAGCAGTCCAAGGCTCCACATTCTAAACAAACGCACAATGGGAACAGACAAATGCTGAAAAGGGCCTCATTCAACAGAACTATGAGATTCTAGGTTTTCCCTGTGTGGCCACTAGTAAAGCTTTTTGAGGTGTTGTCTCCTCTGAACTGTGCACTGGTGCACGTCACGTGGCAGATGTATTGTCCTCTCTTAAAGAGGCTTAAAGGAGATGAGGAATCTGAGCTCTGTGTATTAGTCTTTCTAAGAATCCATAAAAGTGCAGCTGCCTGCCATAAGATTCTGACCATGTGGACAGTATTGCACATCTCCCTGAAAACGCATCAGCATAGTGGACTATCTTGCAATCTTTACACCAGCTCTGTTCATGCTTTGGTATTGAGGAGAGTGGTAAGAGCTTGTTCGTCAGTTCAGAATGTAAATCTGTGTCCCCGTTTGTACATCTTTCCACTGTCCATACATAAGCTAGGGCCTCGTTTTCTGTAGTGGTGCGCTTCCTCTCGTCAGCATACAGGAATTGAGCATAGTCTGAGCAGAGTTGCATCAGAACAGCTCCCAACCCATAGTCTGATGCATCTGTAGTGATACAGGTAGGTAGCCTGGGGTCATAGATGCCAAGCGCAATCTATGTCTTTTTCAGATGCATTGTTTTAAGTTTAGGTGAAGCTTTTGTCAGATGATCCAGGTTTACGCATAGACGGTCCTTAGAACTGACATGCCTCTGACGTGAGCTTTTGTCAAAGTTTACCAGAAGGCCAGCATCCCTAAGACACTGAAGGACAGCTTGCAGGTGCATTTCTTTTTTGAGTCTCCATAGACTAGTATGGCATCTAAGTAGTGCTATACTCCAAGCAGATTCTTCAGGATTAACTGTATCATTTTCCAGAAAGCAGATGGTGCTGATGCCAGGCCAATTGGAACTCAGTTGGAAGATGCTGTTATGGGCTATGAAAGCAGTTAGCTTGTGGCTCTTGCTGCAGAGATAGCTGGTGGTAAGCTGAACTTTAGTGTGCAGTACCTGGCCTCCATTTGATGGAAAGTGTAAGAGTCCATAATTGCACCACTAGGGGACTCACCCATTCAGATACACTCATTCTATAGAGCCTACTTGTTGTAAACTGTTGAGCTCTGCCAACCCTTTCTTACATTTCCTCAATGGTGTCTCTACCCTATGTACCTCGATGGGGTGGAGCAGAATTCACGTTATACACAGTGAGTAGTAAGAAAGCATGTGGTACATTTGCATCATCTCACTTAATGTAGTTCACCTAACTCCCAGTGATGCTGATTTTGAGTGCTTTAATATATTCCAGGCCTCAGTTCCTTGAATACTTGGCCAATAAACACGATTCTGATTCTGATTCTGATCAAGGTGATCCAGATTTGCAGAAGGAGTCTGGAAAAGGAGGCTGGAAATTCGTTGCTTAGATCCACCATGGCAGCTGCAGCTGGTAGACAGCCCGTAACCGGTAACACACTTTTAGCATAAGTCACTAGTTTGACTTTAGGTCCTCTGAGTAAGCAGTTTGCAAAATATTGCTTGCACATTGTCGCTGGCAGAACAGATACAGAAGCTGCAGTATCTACAATTAGCTCTAGGGCATGAGAATTTCCCACTGGTGTTTCAATGTCAACAGGGCAGGTGATCTTATCATAACCTGCTGCCACAAAGTTAACACAGTCTACTCGGAGCACAGCTTGCTTTGGGACATCTCTAACCCGACTTATAGCTGATTCACATGCCTTAAAGAATTGTCCTTTTATCCAGCAGCATTTTACTGAAACAGCCGGGCAGTTTTTTTTTTTTTTAATCATTAGCCAAATGTTTGTATGCGTCCATATCTGAAGCTTTTACATTGCATTGGTTACAGCTTGTCACTTTGCGATGGTCTGGTGCCAGAAACCAGAAATGTAGCAGGTCATATCTCTCCTTTCCCAAAAAAACAACTGTATATTCACTATTCCAGCAGCCTGTACTTTGGCAGTCGGGATGCTCTGGCTGAAGAAAGTATTGTGGCATTTTTAACTGCTGCCTCCACCTGGTCTATGATTGTCTGAGCTTGGTCCAGTGTGAGATTTTGTTCCAGTAGTAACTTGTCCTTCACAGAGCTGAAATAAGCATTTGAAATTAGATGATCTCATATCATCTCACTCCCCATTTGTTCAAAATCACACCATGTAGCTAAGACTCTTAAAGCAGGCACATACTGAGATGCAATTTCATCAGCTCGTTGAGCATGCTGTTTGAATGTGTGTCTTTAGGCCACCACACTGACTTTGGGGACAAAGTGTTTCCCAAGGACTGCCATGGCCTCCTTATATGTTCCTTGTCTCAGAACAGGCATTGTCTCTTCAGCCCTGACAGTAGCTCCTGGTCAAGTGCCCCAGGCAGCATTTATTACTAGCGTGTAGTTGGCAAAAATCTTCTTCGGCCATAGGCATGTGCAGCTTTACCAGAGCTTCCCATTCTGCTGACAGTGCTTCACTATTGAGATTACACAAACTGTGTATGTGCAGAAATGAACACCTGCACAATGGGTCTAACCTTAAAGCTTCTATACTTCTACAAATTTAGTTACAAGGGTAATTCAGTATGCGTTTGTTCTGTTTGAATGTATGTTTGTATTGTGCTGATTGTGGAGATGAACTGTGTCCTGTGCAGTTGAAGAATACGTTAGTGGTCATTAGGCAGTGAGTGTGTCTTGCTGGTTGTGGTAGGAGTGCCAGGTATCAGAAAAAAGGAAAGGTAGCTAGGGATTAAGAGGAATCATTAATATGAAGTAGAATCCCTAAGGAATTGAACGACTGGGCATGCTTGAACATGGACCAACCGAAGGGGGCGTGCATAAAAGGGGAAAACAATAAAAGCTTGCATCAGTAAATAGGATCAGCAAAGGTTTGGTTATGGAATTTAAAGTAGCCAGATATCGTACCGTATATGTAAGTTAACCAAATGGAGCAGGTGATATGGAGCATTGTATTGTCTGACAAGATGCATAGTTGGTCGGATGGGTCAAGAAGACACTGAAAACATGCTAAAAAGCTGCCAAAATGCCTTTACGAAATGCTGCAGTAGGAAGCTTTAGGCTAGAGGTCTGGAAGTTCAGTCATGGGTTTTGTCCATAATAATGAAAGGCAGAAAGAATATAAAGTGAAAGGTAAGCATTGCCCTGAGGCAAAGACATTTTAGCCTGGATCAGTAGGCCATGGTGGCATTTATACTCTCTGCTGCACCAAAGTTTTACTATGCTTTAAAAAAAAGCTCATTTCATTGCCACTTTTGAGGGACAGAAGGAACTTTCAAAATCCAATGGGTCTATTTTTAAATGAGAAAAGAAGTGCAGTCCCTTTCTTCACACATCTAAACATGGCTCATTAAATCTCATTATTTCCCTGGAGGATTACTCTGGATAATGAGAAAAAGGGACCAAATTTATCTTTCATTTTATGAGAATGTTCTCTTTTTGCGATGTTGTGGCTCTCTTTTCCAATATCTGTGTCCTCAGCATTAGACAGTCATCACTTTGAGATCAGGGGGGAGGGTCCTTTCAAACCTACTGTGTATGTGTGCCTGCCAACTCAGACATCACTGCATTCACATGTAAACATGCATAGAAGACTTTTTTGAAGTACCAAGCCCCGCTTTATCAGAAACACACAGTTAGACTGTAGACATGCACACTTCAGCCAGATATTTTTGGTGACAGATCAACACTGTCAGTGCCTGGGAATGGTAAATATCATTCAGATACTATCTGGGTAGTAAACAGTGGCCAGTGAGAGGAAGACCAAGACAGATATTTCTTGTGAAGTGCACGATGAAATACATCAAAACTTGTTAAATAATGTCTTCATTCCATTCTGTCTTAATTCCATGTCTTTTTCATGACTTAAGCATCTTGAGGATATGATAAAATATCCTGATGAAAGCACTTTGAGTGTTTGAGAGAACCCTGAGGAGATTAAATGCAGCCGTCGACTAATCATTTGCATGTTAATTATTGAATAAAAGCAGCACTGAATATTCATAGAGCAGTTTGTTGAACTTTCTAATTGTGACTGTTTGTGAATCCTTTGCACTCTGGTGCTAAATGACTGACTAAGAAAAGTCCCTGTTTTGTCTTATGAATATGATAAACGATATAATGTCAATCAGCCAGAAGGAAAGCAGTCAGAAGGAAAATTGTGGGAGCCTGCTCCACTTACCAACTCCGAGTTATTTCAAGCTTCGAAACTTCAAACGAAGGGTGGATCTCTGTAAGGTGGTAAACCTCACAGCATCTAACTCATAACTAATAAATGAAATAAGGCTTGTGACAATTCTACTCAGAAGCTGAGTGCTGAACGGCTTCATTGGACAGCCCATCACTCTGGCATTAAGGAGAGTATGCTGTCTCGCCGCTCATGCAATCTCTCCTTTGTCTGTTATTCCCTTTGGAGGCTTTGCTTTGTCGCTGCTGTTTGTTCTCTCCTCTTGCAGCTGGAATAAAAGTTTTATAAAGTCCTTCTGTCTGTCTGCAAACGAAGACGGCACATTCGATGGACGTCTGAACAAAGCTGGGGAGATAGAACTGGGTCAGAATCCACATCTGATTGCGAGAGAGGCAGCGATTTTGAGAGGAGAAATGAAAAAGGAGCGGAGATGTAGCCCTCACTAATGGTAAGGACAGGCCGCAGCTTAAAGCCTGGAATTCTGGATGATTTAAGGTGCCGCTGCTACTTGTTAGTGGAGAAACCAGTGCCCACCCACAGTGAACTTTGATCTTTGTCTGTCACGGTGACATGACTTAGTCACAAGAGTCAACAGGGCACAGACTTTCAGTTGACCGAAAACACTGCCGTCTGAAAGATCAACAGAAAGACATACATCATGCGAAATCTGTAAAGGGGAATGTTTGGTTTCTACCTTTTACGTTTGTACATTTTCCTTCTTTAGTAGTTTTCTCAATATTTGTTTGTCATTGACTTTTAGAACAAAGGATCTGCATGACACTATGTTCAAGTTCAGTACAAAATACAAAATAAAATAGAATAGAATGAAATTGAAGAAATAAAAGAAATACAAGAATACACAGAAGAAAAGTGAAAGTGCAATAGAAGTGCAAATGTTTAAAAGGAGAAGAGGCTCCCAAGTGGTGCAACCATCGTCGTAGTAAGGAAGTCTCATTTTTAACTGTAAGCTGCAGATTTGACAGATCGAGTTGCAGCAAGAAAGTCATTGTTAAGATGTCAGAAAAAGAAAAAGAGTCTTGCCTGGACCATGAAACACCACCAATGGACTATTGAGGACTGGACGAAGGACTTATGGATGGTGGTTCCTCGGTGTGTGACATCAACTGTCAAAAATGGAGGAGGAAGTGTGATGGTCTGGGGCTGCTTTGCTGGATCCAGGGTCGGTGACTTGTACAGAGTGAGAGGCACCCTGAACCAAGACAGCTGCCACAGCATTATGCAGTGCCATGCAGTACCCACTGGTATGGACCTAGTTGGTCAGGGGTTCATCCTACAGCAAGATAGTGACCCAAAGCATAAGTCCAAGCTATCCTGGAGCCATAGGAAAAAATAACAAGATGGTAAGTTTGAAAACCTGGAGTGGCCAGATGTCTCCAGACTTGCTTTGGGATGAAATGGACAGAAAAGTGAGAGAAAATCAACCTACAAGTGCCACACATTTATGGGAAACTTGTGAAAAAGAGTTGGGAAGAACTATTTGCAGAATATTTTATTTCCGTTGTAGAAAGAATGCCACGAGTGTGTGCAGCTGATATATCTGCAAAAGGTGGCTACTTTGATGAGTCAAAAGTAATCATAGATTCCATGATTTCTTTTTGAACTTCTTTTTGAACTTCATGATTTCTTTTTGAAGTTCTAATACACTTACAAATGAAATCTTGTACTACTAGAATTGACCTTTATTAATGATCAGTGTTCAAAACAGCTGGTGGCAATTTGGTGGAATGAAGAAACAGACTGTTTGTTAATGGGGAGATGAGGAGACACAAAATGACTCATTTCATCTCCCTACACTTTGCTGTCGAGCCTTTAGGGGGTCTCAAGTATTAATGAGGGGGTCTCACAAAGCTTGGTTGCATATGACATGCTTATATGTACTCGCGAATAGTCATAGTAAATAATCGCTTAAAGTAATGTGTTACTGGGATCCGTATGTGGGTCCACACTTCAGTTCCACGAGGCTTTTATTATCACTGGCAAGAGCTGCAACTTCTTGCAGGCTGTACATGTTGACTTCACAGCGCTGCGGCCCATGCCATTACAGCACGGAGGCTCTAAGCCAGGGGTGCCCAAACCTGTCCAGAAAGGGCCGCTGTGGGTGCAGGTTTTCGTTCCAACCAAAAAGAAGACAGACCTGAGTAACTGAAAACCAAGACCCACTGATTACAGAGGTGGAATCAGGTGTGCCTCCTGCTTGGTTGGAACGAAA
>JBBPCX010000160.1:10753042-10764146 GCA_037974365.1 Hydrocynus forskahlii
GGTGTGCCTCCTGCTTGGTTGGAACGAAAACCTGCACCCACAGCGGCCCTTTCTGGACAGGTTTGGGCACCCCTGCTCTAAGTGGTGTCATTGTAAATGAGGAGGCTGGGATCTTCATTTTTGTCAGCATAGCAAGAGCCTGGTGTCTGGGGAGTAGAGTGCAATATCTCACGCAGGCTGGACACAGGGCAGGGGGTGCTTTGGCACGGCAGTGAACTTGTCTGCCTCTCTTGGTGTCAAATTTAACTAATGCAGCCTCAGGCCTCGGCCTTTAACATGGCTGGCAAAGAGGTAATTGATCTGTAAAGACTGTCAAAAGCGACCAGTGATTCCCAGCAGACGGACACACACCCACAGCCACACACACACACACACACACACAGTTCACTCCTCTGCTCCCTTGAGGCACTCCTCTTGTTGTAACTCTGTATGTGTGTGTGTGTGTGTGTGTGAGAGAGAGAGAGAGAGAGAGAGAGAGAGTTGCAAAGAGCCTATTTGGGTAAAAGTAGGCATTGATTCACTGGGCATGAAGCCCGTTTGCTAATCAGGTTTTGGGTGATATCATTCTGTGACCTTTTCCCTTAATAACAAATGTATGCACAGCTTAATCCCCCAAACCCCCTCCTTCCCCACCCCACCCGCTCTCTCTTCCACAGACTGCATTAATTATGATAGATAGCTCTGCTCTAATTTTAGGGTGGTAGGGGGTTCTCGCACTGATTTTCCGTTGTTTCTGTGTTCGGCAGGGTTTTTAAAAGCATTAGAATCTGAAAATCCTGCCTACCATGAGGATTTCTCACTCGTGGAAAAGAAAGAAGGAATGAATAACGCTTGCATTATACACATACACTTTGCATATGCATTTCATTTCAATTTATCTAAGCTGTTCCGGCGCCTACAAGCATTTCCTTAATTTCAGTAATTACATTAATCCTGCCATTTTTCAGCGCATTTTCATTCCATTCCTCAGACTACAGGCCCACATTTCATCCTTGATAAACCTGCTGTCAAGCTCGTTACCTTGGTTACAGCCTTAGAAAATTGTTTTTCATTCCGAAGGCCCTTTGCTGGGCTGACCGTCGATTATTGATCAGCGCACCAAAGCCCCACTCAAGCCCCAATTCTGCACACACTCGTCGCAAATCCCCCCACACAAACACCCCACACAAACAGCCTGCCATGCCAAATGCCTCCCACATCCTCAAAAGGGTCTGTTTCTTTTGGCAAGAAATGCTCTCCTTACCCCCCTAAAACAACAGTGGACCAATTAAAACAACAAATAAGCCCCTCCTGCATATCCGTAATGGATTATTCAATAATTCATCTGCGATTATGCTCTGTAATTAGCATTGGAGCAGCGCAGCATAAAGAGGCAAAGCGAAGGTCAGAGAGGACCTGAAGGAGAGTAGTAAGGTCCAGAGCTGCTTTTATTGGAAGGCAGTGCGGTGTGCAGGGACTCGGCACATGCTCCTAATGAGGACATAATACAATTTAAATATGCCTGAAGGTCAACACAGGGCTTTGAAAAAATATTCTTCTTCCTCACCAAGCTATTGTTCCCACCTCCAAACTGAGAGAAATCCAATTAAACGTGCAACAAATAGAGGTCAATTATAGGCCTGTGATGGAAAAAGTGGGGAGAAAAACACAGAAAGGAGAAAAAGAAGACAGAAGCATCTGAATAAGTGACATCAAGGTTAAACTTTAGGGGTTTTTTTCTTCCCATTTTAGCTCTGTACTTTCTGTTATTAATGAATTCAGTCATGGCTTATGAAATGAAAGAGGTCAGCTTAGTGAACTCTGACGACGCCTGCAGAGGAATAAGGCTGTGATCTGTGGCAAGCAGTTGATTTAAGTGGGAGGGAACGTTTTCTCGATATCGCGGAGAACATGTGTCGTCAAAGGCCCGATTGGAAATTCCGATTCATGCTTCTGTTCAATGTGGGGTTAAGAGTCTGTTTTCACTCTTCTGACACGGAAAAGGAAAATATCAAAGAGACGGAGCCCATGGAATGGGTGCTTGCTGAGAGACAGAGGAAGCGAGAAGGAGGGAGAGAGAGCAAGAGTGATGTTGTACAAAGGAGAACGACCTTTTATAAAATTGGTAATAAAGCCAGCCACGGTACAGAGGGAAAATGAGAGACTTGATGTAACAGGCTTGATAGAGGTCAAGACAAATCATGGTGCTGTGGCACAGATGCCATGTCATTCAGGAATCCCCTTGTGAAAAAAATACTATATTTTAGCACACGAACAGTGAGTTGAAGTATATAAAAAGTACTAAAAGTCCATTTTTTATTTAATGTGCAAAAAATTCATTTACATTATACTTTATACATTTACAAATACATACACATTTATACAAATACATATATATTATGCTTTAAGGAAGTACACTTCAATAAATGCATTTATTTTAACACAATATGCAAACTCAAACAATGTTATACAGAACTGTCATTTCAAATTAAGCATATTATTGAAAAAGTACATTTTAAGTTATGCACTATATGGACAAAAGTATCAGGACACCTGACCATTACACCAACAGGGACTTTATTGACTTTGCATTCAATTTCATAGATTTAAATAAATATGGAGTTGGTCCCCCTTTGCAGCTATAACAGCATCCACTCCCCTTGGAAGGCTTTCCACAAGATTTTGGAGTTTCTGTGGGAATTTCATCCTGTAGAGCATTTAAGAGGTCAGGTACTGATGTTGGACGAGAAGGTCTGGCTCACAATCTCCATTCCGGTTCATCCCAAAGATGTTGAATGAGGTTGAGGTCAGGGCTCTGTGTGGGCCAGTCAAGTTCTTCCACACTGAACTCATCCAGCCATGTCTTTATGGAGCTCGCTTTGTGCACTGGGATACAGTCATGCTGGAAAAGAAAAGGTTCTTCTCCAAACTGTGTCCACAAAGTTGAAAGCATGGTGTTGTCTGAAATGTCTTGGTATGCTGAAGCATTATGATCGAGCCCTTCTCTGGAAGTAGGGCCTAGCCCAAACCCTGAAAAATAGGAGCGTCCCAATACTTTTGACCATATAGTGTAAGTCTTAAGCTATACTTTTGTATAATGTGAGGAAATACACTTAAATCTTCACCCTCCCAGCTTGGTAGCAGCATGTGATCTAGCTAGAGAGTGGGAATTGTCTTAAATTATTAGTATTACAGATGGAGTATCACCTATTACACTCTACTAAAGAATATCCTAAACAAATGTATTCAGTAGTCTACTTATATTTAGAGTGTATTAACAGTTAAATGTAAAACAAATAATAGCATTAAATGCAGAACTAAATACATTTAAGGTAGTAGCTTAATTAGAATTTGGGCACACTTAGCATGAGTTTTGTATGCATTTAAGTATGTATAAGTATGTGTAAACATTAAAACTATACATCTTTAAAATGTATTTTTCTTTCCCTAGGGTCTACTGGAACAGGCCAGTCTTACTGTTTAAATAGAAGGCTTATCATTAGAGGATCACATTCAGCAAGTTAACCCTCATTACAGCCCAGGCTATTTCTGGGCATGGAGCGCAAGCTTCACATTTAAGTGTCCGCGGTATGTTAGCTCTGTGCCTCTATGAAATTTGCAGAATCTATATTAGATGTAGTGATCATTTACACATTTCTGCAAGAGCACACTTTTTGATGATATTTTAATAATATGCAAGTTTTATGACTGTCTATGTTGGGCAAAGACATAAAAGTGGCAAAATTGTGTTTGCTCTGTATATATTCTAAACTTAATTTATTTTTCTTCTTTTGTAATGGTCAGAAGCTAACTGTGTTAAAATAATAAAATACATCTTACAAACCCAAATTAATCCCCACCCAAAGTGAACCTAGTGAAGCTTATGCAAAAGAAAGAAACAAAAATACAATTACTTTCTAGGTAACTCAAACCCAAGGGAAAACGGATTAAACATAAATGGCGTTGACTTTCTACAGCATGCTATTTACAAGTGCTGGTTGTCTCTGAGTGCTAGTTACAGGATATATACAGTGGAAGTACTCAACCCCAAAGGGACTAAACACAAAGTCAACAGCACACAGAAGATCATACACAGAAGATATTACGTTACATGAGACAAAGCACAGGCAATAGTTTATGCATGAGTGTAGACTGATGATGTTTAAACACATCCAGAACAGTACACAGTAACGTGTCTATTCATCATATGTGAACACACCACCGCACGCAGTATGAACAGTGTGAAATTCTTCTCTGCATTTAACCCGTTCACCAAGTGAAGCAGTGGGCAACCCAGGAACACAGCGCCTGTGGGGCAGTGTGTGGGGACGGTATCTTGCTCAAGGGTACCTCAGTGGTGCCACTAGCAGTCCTGGGATTCAAACCCACAGCCTTCTGATAGCAAGGGCAACTCCCTAACCACTAGGCCATCAGCAGCCCCATCCAACTAATCCAACATCCAACTAATCCCAGAGCATGAAGTGTAAACTTCCAATGACAATACTGGTAAGGTGGAAGCAGGTTGTGACACATTGCAGTGGGTTGAAAGATGACGGTGACAAAAGACACCCATACCATCACCGACTGAGACACACAAATGGTCCATTTGTTATGTACCAAATAGTCCACTGGTACATAACAATGAGTACATTAAAGAGTGAAATATAATGTAAATCAATGTGTTTATGTTGACAGCACTCACAGGCCCTTTATACATGGAAAGTACATTTTAGACATAATTCTACAGAGAAGAAGCAAAAATGCTCATGCTTCTGTGCAAAAGAGGTGCAGAATGGCCAGCAACGCATTTGTTTTCAGAGTCAAGAGTTTTTATGAGAGAAAAAAAAAGGCTGCTGGACATCTTTGTGCATGATTCCTATGTTGAGTTTATGTTTGAATGTGTGCACCCCGGTAAAAGACAGTGTAAAGGCGTGATGATGACCATAACTGGCAAAGGTATCCCAACAACGTCCTTAGAGTTTAGAGTGTGAAAAGGGATCATGAGTGTGCACAGATACTGCTGTGCACAGACAGAAACTATGAATTGTGAAGGAATTTTGAGAGAGAATTGGTGGTCTTAGAAATTGCTCTTCAGTATAGTACCTTTAGAACAAAGACAAAGTCATAATATGAACCAAAGTCATTGAATGTAAACAGTGCTGCAACTGGATTTGAAGTCAGTGGTTAAACATGGTCACCAGAAACTCAAAGCCTCTCCACAGCATAAATATGCCTTTTTAAAACACTAAAAAGTCATTCACAAAATCTCACTGATCTGTGCACACATGTGTACATGTACTTTCTGGATCTTTCTCTCGCTCTCACATAGCCACACACACACACACACACACACACACACACCCGCACACACCCGCACACACAAACATCCCTGTCCTCCCAGCCTAATTATGGGGCCATGTAAATGCACTCCTTGGGGAGATTATATTGCTTGATTTCTGACAGGTAGAAATTAGATGCCTAATGGAATGGAAGCTTTCGACGGAGGACAGAAAAAAATGAAATGCACTTTTAATTTAGTGGCCCCTTAAATTAGATTTTAATTTGAAGAGCACCATGAAGGAGCTAATAGACTAAATCTGCTTAGTTTTGGCTCAGTTTGAACGTGTGTGCGTGTGCGTGTGCGCATGGAGGAGGGGGCTTGAAAAGTTGTTCCACCACTGTGACATCAGTTAGGTTCATTATGTAGACATAATTACACTTTGTTCAAGATTTTTATCAACAAGTCATTAGCCTGACTTGTAGATTACATACAGATCACAGAGGTCAACCTATGGCCTTAGAGCATGACACAATCAAGGAGATGTTTCTTTTTACTCTCAAGAGTAATTTAGTGTAAATATATTCACTGATGTACAATTTAAATGTAATTATGGAACTTCATATTTAATTATACAGTTAAAGTGAAGAAAAGTGGCCCCTTATAGTCATGCGTGAACACACCCCAGCACAGGACACAGTGTGAACAGTGTGAAATTCTCTCTCTGCATTTAGCCCAAGCAGTGGGATGCGCCCGGGGAGCAGTGTGTGGGAACGGTACCTTGCTCAAGAGTACCTCAGTGGTGCCACAAGCAGTCCTGGGGTTCAAACCCACAACCCTCTGATCGCAGGGGTAACTCACAAACCAGTAGGCCACATGCTGTTCATTAATGGATCACAATGGAATCTGATCTACGTTATGGATCCACAGGTTCTGATTTTTTTTTCTGTTTGTTATAATGCTAAGAAACAAAAGAAACACGTCAAGAACAGCAAGACATTTTTTCCTTTTTTCAAAACAAGACTTTTCACACACAGTCATTTGCAAAAGTTTGGGCATCCCTGGTCAAATGACATATTTTGTTCATATCCTACATGACAATAAGTACACATTCCTCACAGAAAACACACTTGTGCACATTTGAATGTGCAGTTACTGTTCATTTGTTGAATTTGAACACATTCTTCCATTCTATGAATGAGAATGAGAAATGATTATTAGCAGATTACAGCTTCATTTTTTCACCATTGCCACCAACATGTTTCGGACTGGAGCAGTGAAGAAGACCTGAGGATATATGGTAGTGCAAAGAAATTAGGAGCTGGGAAGTTAGAGAGAAATGAGAGGGGAAGTGAGAGGAGAGAAATGCTGCGCAGCAGAGCAGTGGCATAATATCAAAACTTTCTCTGCCTGCAGTCAAACTCACATTACTGTACTCCTCAGAAAATAACTACAAGACAGATGATCACACAGACACAGTTCAATAAGGACCAAGCAATAGCTTCCTTATGTGTGTGTGTGTGTGTGTGTGTGTGTTAAATTGTCTTTTCTGCAATAATTTATGTTCATCCAAAGTTTCCAAACAAGCAGTGCGATGTGCAATCGAATGGGGACTGAAACAGTCAGAAACAGTGTGGGGGAATGATATATTCATTGACAAAACATGGCTAAGCTCAAAATATATTAATTCTCCCCTCTTTGTCACTCATCAAACTAACAGTTAGACTAGACTGGCATTAGGATGTGGTTCTATGAAAGAGCACAAATATGGAATAGAAAGAAATAAAGGACAGAAAAAAACTAAATGTGGCTCATTAATCTACAGGCTTGAATGACAGAATAATAGCAGAAAAGTTTTGTTAGACATTATATAGTTTACTTTTTTGCAGTTTCATGTATTTCATGTTTTTCCTGTTCTGATGTGGATGCACAGTAAACAGTTCAGTGTCATGATAGCTTGTGGTTCACTGTGACACCAGCCATAGAAGAGAAATGTAGGGTTCAACCCAGCCGCAAAATTGATGTGTCCATCCAAAAAAACACTGGTGCCATTGTGTGTTTGATAAGGTCTGTTGTGCAATTGTTCTGCTTATCTGTCCAATGTTGTCCAGTGAAATCCTGTGTAAAATACACAGTATATTTCAGCATTTCTGTGCATTTCTGCTGGCCAAAAGTGTTACATGTTTGAGGAAGACAGAAAAAAAGAAAGAAAGAAAGAAAGAAAGAAAGAAAGAATGAATTAATCAGACTCTCAGATTGTGAGTGTGTGTGTGTGTGTGTGTGTGTGTGTGTGTGTGTGTGCAGGTCCAGCAGCATTTTATGCTCAAAGGGTATAAGAGAAACCTAAGTTAAAAAGGCTGTGCACACTCACACCCACTCACCCAACCAAACACAAACACACACACACACACACACACACACACTCACACACACACACACACAATCCAGCCTGAAGCTAATATTAAGGTGTAAGCAGTTTGACTCACATTCTTTTCATGCATCTTCACTCTGCACTGGCAGAGAAGGTGTCTTTTTGACACCTTAACGGTTCTTGGCTTGAACAAATGGTTAAAGTTCCTTACTGGTACATTAAGTGGTTCAGCTCTTGTAAGAATATAATCACTATGGTCTTATTTATGAAATATTTGGCTGGTTTGAAGAGCCCTTCTTCTCTGGCATAGCTCCAAAGTGTCTCAGCATGCTGTCTCGACAGGGATCCCGCTCTTAGTGGTTATTGCAGACGAAAGCAGTTTTAAATAAATAAATAAATAATTACCATTTTAAAAGCCGTAGATGTTTCTTCAATAAACATCAGTTTGTTTGATCACTGAGCATGAGTGTCACTAAACAACAGTTAATATCACACCTTATGTTGTTCGGAACTCTGCTTCTTCAAAGCCCTGCCAGCCTAGTTCTTGTCAAAGCAGAATTGATAGGGTCATATTTATAAATGCCATAACCCCTTATTCAATCAAGAAAACAGCTTTTTTGGAAGATAAAATATTTGTTCACAAAATCTAAATCGTACTAACTTGCATATTTTGCGAACAAAACATCCTAAATTGTTTAATCTGTAGTAAATGTTGCACAAATATGAACAATTTCACTTTATACAATACACTACTGTTCAAGCATTTGACATGACTGATTACGTGCATCATTCTTTACACTACAGATTCACATCCGATCTTGTTAATGAAGTCTAACAATTATGTTTGTTATGTAGAAACAGAAACAGTGAGAAACACTTGTTTGTTGTATACCTTTCCAGTCCATCCGCTTCCAGTTTAAACATATGGTGTCTTTCAATTTTGTACTAATGAACAGAGTTGGTATATTTGTGGAATATATTATAACAGATGATTTTGTAATTTCTGTATACATTTGTCATCCCTAGCAATTATGTCTTATGTGGCTAATCTGCATAAAATGCTTTGTTCTCTGTAGAGTGAAATATTTGTAATGTACAATGTACCCTATTTATTGCTTTGTTCCCCTTGGAATGTTATTTATTCATATTTAAAGATTAATAATAATAACCCTACTCCTCAACAAATTTGTGATCTGTTTCAGCACATACAAGTTCAAGTCACTTAATCGTGTTGTGTGTATTGCTGGAATAAAAGAAGTATAGTTATTATTCCATCGCCCATCTCCATTATTCCCAAAGATTAAATATAAGGTCTATAAACTCATGTAGCATAGTGCTTCAAAATGGGCTGCAGAGTACCTAAGCTCAAACTTACTATTCCTCCAGCATCTACCCCATCAATAACATTACTATCCAGATCATGTATGTGTATACACTTCCAAAAATGCTGTACTGGGCCAGAATTGTGGTTGCCCTCCAAATGAATGTGCACCAGGACCGATTCAAAAGACAGCTCTGTGTGCTGCATTATTGTGTGCTGCATTATTTACAGTTAAAGGGACAGGAAGACAATAGTTGTCACTCATTAGTGTGGGTGAGCTTTTAGCAGTAGATGAGTAGATAATACCACCAAACAGCCAACATGAATCAATTTCATTAACATTCTGTTAAGCAGCAGAGATGGAGTTGAGGTTTGTGAGTCCAGTTCAAGCCTTGAGTCTCTGGAGTACAAGTCCAAGTTGAGACTCGGGTCTCTGGTGTAAAAGTTCAAGTTGTGTCTCGAGTCTCTGATGTACGAGTCCAAGTTCAGTCTTTAGTCTCTGGCGTATGAGTCTCAAGGGTGCAATTTCGAGTCAAATCTTGAGTCTGCATCATTTCACTGTGGAGCCTGTATGTGACAAATAAACAAACATAAATCTTGAATCTTGGTTAGTCTGTGCATTATATAACTATAGCATAAAGAATGTGGTCTGTAAGTTACTAAGACTTCAGCTAATTCTTTGCTCTCAGCATCAGACTAATGGTTTTGTAATGAAAGGATTGCTATTCAACATCAAATTGAACCTGATGGCACTATAAGCAGCAGGCCACTATGGAACCGTACATGACTATAGGAAAACTAACATCCTTATGTTCTTTTCTGCAGTCCTCAGTCACAAGCCTCATGTTAAGAAAATAAAAAAACAAATACTTGACTTTTCATGAATCTCACTTTTTTGTTTTGGTTACTCTGCCTTTAAGACTGATATATGTCTCTGTTCTGACTGCCAATGACTATTCCACAGCGTTTGTCATTCTGGTGTAGAACTCAGTGTTAATGTTAAACAACATGTGACTTCTGCTGCTATTATGTAACATACTTTATGTTTTGTGTTTCCTTTGCTTCATGCTCTGATCTGCAACAAACAATTCTATGATACATCAGACCAGATCTATTACAACAGGGGTTCCCAGTCCTACACACCTGATCCAGAGCACACAGAGCTTATTACTTAATGAGTTGAGGCAGGTGTGCTAGACAAGCCAAAGCACTGAATGTGCAGGATCAGCAGGATTAGGATTAGAAAACCCTGTGTTGTATAATTGAATCGTTTTTCTTTTTCTCGTCTAATATCTGAAAACAGCATTTTCTGCAGTTATCAATGTGATTACAATACCAAGTAATGGATGGATGATATCTGTAATGGACAGCATAAAAGTGAAGCAGTAAATGGTTGTGAAGTGAAACAAAGATCGGTAAGGTTGGTAAAGAATGGAAATGTGTGAGAATCAGAGAAAGAGAGAGAGAGAGAGCAAGAAAAAAGCTTATATTTCTCTGTAGCTCCACAGCTCTGACATCTCACTGGACCACAAAGTCTCTGAACAAGATTGTGCTCTGCTTCATGGAGTAATATTGTTTAAACAGAGGTTGGCTGCCTTGACCAGTCAAAAATGACCACAGACTAGAAACCACTAGCAGCCAGCCTTCCAGAAAACAGAAAATAAAATCCCAGCAATCCCACAGTGACCTGCCAAATAGAGCAGGGCTTTAGTATTCACATGCAGATATCACTGTCATTTTGCTCTAGGAATAAAAAGCTACTGAATCTTAAAAGCAGAGTGAGAACCTTACAGAGCACGAAATTGCAGACCAGTTTCAAAGCATCTGTTTCAGTTTTTTCCCCTCCTGTTGAAAATTGTTCATCTGTCCATTAGAGTGAGGTACACATTAAACAGTTACATGCAGCTCGCTTAATGAGAAAAGGAAAGTAGACCCACGTGAAATGGGTTATCATCTTCCATAAATATGAATACTTTTAGAACATGTGATTCTTATCTTGATTGCAAGGGAGTAGATTTCATCACAATTTCAGCTACACAACTTATGACATTTGCGTAAGTGTAAGTGTCCATTTCGTTCCCTTAGAATTATAAGGTTCTATCTACACTCTGACCAGTTTTGAGATATTGAGGTTTAAAGTTTTTGCATTCTAAAT
>JBBPCX010000160.1:10770156-10783709 GCA_037974365.1 Hydrocynus forskahlii
AAAAGGTTATTGTCAAGAAAGTTATTTATTGACAGCCATAACTCTTTCATAGCCAACAGTGTTTGCTTACAAAATTGCTGTTAAATGATGTTAAAGTAATGTTAGCAAGCAGGATAACTAGCGAGCACTAGCAAGCAGGATAACTTGGCTAAGTTTGACAAACACTACAGGAAAATCTACACATAGAGGAAAAATGTGAACTTGCCTGAAACTTGGGCCGGTGTCCTTCACTTGCGAACTTATGAAGTCTTGGATTTTCAGGTTTCACTTAAATCTTCTTTCATTTAAACTTTCGTTTAAGGCTGTATTAGACATTTTAGGTCTCCCCACATTTAGATCATTTTATTTCATAGACTAGCTAGCTGTTCTTTTCCCGCATACACTGAGTAGCGCGGGACTGTTGACACATAAAGAATCTGAACATGATTGGTCTGTTTAGATAGAACCAGATAGAACCTTATAACACCAAGTTAGAGTTTCCTTTTGCAGATACAACCTTTTTATTTTTAAGATTAAACGACCAAAAATGAACAAAACTTAAAAAAACACCTCCTATTATGTAAATAAGTGGAACTGAAATAGGAATATGCAAATGACTCAATTTTGACAAAAATGTCAGATAGAGCCTTAAAATTCTAAGAGGACGATTTGTCATGCGTGAACACACCACGGCACACAGTGTGAACAGCAAGAAATTCATTCTCTGCATTTAACCCATTCACCAAATGAAGCAACAGGCAGCCATGAACACATCACCCAGGGAACAGTGTGTGGTCAAGGGTCAACCTTTATCAAGGGTTCCTCAGTGGGGCCACTAGCTGTCCTGGGTTTCAAACCCACAACTTTCTGATTGCAGGGGCAACTTCCTAACCACTAGCCCATCAGCTGAATTCATGCACCAGAAATAGTTAATGTAACTATTATGTCATCATCTCTTTACATCTCTTAGGTTGTTTTAGTGCCAAGACCTCTATTCTGATTGGCTGCCCTGTTTCGCACTTAATTGAAAACAGCATTCATGCGACTGAAAAAAAAAGCTAATTCCAGAATTTCCAGCTAATTCCAGCTAATTCCAGAATTTCCAGAGACAACTGATTCCACACAATGGATAAGTCCATTTTAAGAGTCATTTCCACACAATCAAGTTCACTGTCAATCTAAAAAATCAAGATGTAAGCCCCTTTCACGCATTGAATTCACGCTGGGGTTTAAAGGTAATTGAATGGGAAGGGAACACACGTGAACAAAAGCCATCACTAAAATACCAGTAAGACCGACAGGACAGTTTAGCTGCATGAGACAGAATGCAGTATCTGCCAAATTACTAGGAAGGCTTGTGTGTGAGATGTTTGTGGAGAATGTATAGGATTGTGAAGGTTGTATGAGCAGAACAAGCCATGCAAAAGACATGGAAGCAAATGGTACCCAAAATTAGGACCATCTAGTTTACACCAAAGGCGAGAATAAGTGACCAGGTTTAGATAATACAAGTAGAGATACCATACATACATATGTACATACATACACACATTTATAGGACAGTGTTAAAAAGGAAAGGAAACACTCTGTACATGTACACTATATAGACAAAATATTGGGATGGCTGACCATTACACCAACAGGGACTTTAATGACATTTCATTCAAATGCATAGACTTTAATATGGAGCTGGTACCCCTTAGCAGCTATGACAGCTTCCCACAAGATTTTGGAGTCTCTGTGGGAATTTGTGCCCAATCATTCTGTAGAGCATTTATGAGGTCAGGCACTGATGTTGGAGAAGAAGACCTGGCTCGCAATCTCCGTTCCAATTCATCCCAAAATTGTTGGATGGGGTTGAGGTCAGGGCTCTGTGTGGACCAGTCAAGTCCTTCCACACCAAACTCATCCAACCATGCCTTTATGGATCTTGCCTTGTGCATTGGGGCACAGCCATGCTGGAACAGAAAAGGTTCTTCCCCAAACTGTGTCCACAAAGTTGGAGGCATAGCTTTGTCCAAAATATCTTGGTATGGTGATGCGTTAAGATTAAGCCCTTCACTGGAAGTAGATGGCCTAAAACAGGTGTGTCCCAATACATTTGTCCATATAGTGTATATTGTGTGCCAACAAGAGACATGATTAGAAAGAAAACAAGAACAAGTTTCTCTGCGGGACTTTAAATTGTCATTTATCAGCGGCCGGTCCGAATGAAATAGGTTGTAACTTTCTAAAACGCAATCTGAACTAAAAGGCCTTATGTCAAATACTGCTCCCTATTCTGGGCCTTTAGAGTGTGGTGTAGGCATGCGGAGCAGATAACGCTGAAAGAAGCAAAGAAAAGAAATAAAAGTGTTAACTAGTTGAATAGGAGCGCACCGTTTATTACAAAAACCTTTTGAAATTGTAGTTTGCTTACTTTGCCACGTCTTTTGAAGACCTCATGTTTTTGCTGTTTCATGTGTGGTTGCTGTGTGTGTAGATTATGTTTGTGTGTGTTTATGTGTGTGTGTCGGTGTGTGTGTGTGTGTGTATTTGGGTCAGGATAAAAGGACTGAAGTCTAATTCGCAGGAATAGCAGCAGCAAGCCTGCAGTTAATTAAACTGATAAAACTGTCCGCTTCATTACTGAAAAACGACATGTCGCGCTCCTGGTGCTATTGATCACTGCTGCTACCATGCGTGCGCACACACACACACACACACACACACACAACCCAGTAACACCCTCAAACCCGCTCACACACACTGCCTCAATCGTTACCGCACACTTCTGCATCATGTACGCCCATTGCCTCTCACTCTCTCCTCCGTGTGCTCTCTCTCTTTCTTACACACAAACTTTTGACAGCACATTCATCACATTCCCTATTTTTAGTGCTTTAATTAGCTCTGCACTTAAATCTGCTGTCACTGGGCCTTCGCAGCACACAGTGCTCATGTCAAGAGGCGCTCATGCGTGAGACCAGATCGGAGTGGGGTGGGTGGGCGTGTATGTGTGTGTGTATGTGAGAGAGAGGAGGGGGCACTTTATCAGCAGGACAGGGGTACAGTTGAAACATATTTAGAAACTTTTCTTCCTCCAGTATTCCATATTCCTCCGTGTGTACCAAGGTTGTATTCCACAAAGAAAGATATTTATTATTATTACGATTATTTGGTTTTTCCTAATTTTCTCACCAAACTTGACTCTGTGTTTCTGCAATCTGGCAGAGAAA
This sequence comes from Hydrocynus forskahlii, assembly GCA_037974365.1. NCBI lineage: Eukaryota > Metazoa > Chordata > Actinopteri > Characiformes > Alestidae > Hydrocynus > Hydrocynus forskahlii. Next base: position 10,773,354 of record JBBPCX010000160.1, read on the forward strand.
CTGATTGATGGATGGATGGACTGACAGATGGATGGATTGACGGGCACACAGAAAGACAGACAGAAGGATAGGTAGATAGATAGATAGATAGATAGATAGATAGATAGATAGATAGATAGATAGATAGATAGATAGATAGATAGATAGATGGATGGATGGACATACGGATGGACGGATGATGGATTGGGGGGTTGATGGATTGGGGGGATGAACGGACAGATGGATGGACTGACGGGCAGACAGAAAGACAGATGGACAGATAGACAGACAAACAGATAGATAGATAGATAGATAGATAGATAGATAGATAGATAGATAGATAGATAGATAGATAGACTGACAGGCAGATTGAAATGCAGACAGACGGATAGACGGATGGATGGATGAGTGGATGGATGCATGGATGGATGGATGAGTGGTTGGATGGATAGACTGATAGATAAATAGATAGATAGGTTTGGATAGCACTTTTTAGCCAAAGTGTTCATGCTAGACACCCCCAGCCTCTTTTCTTGTAATTATTTTTCCTTTCTCTTCACCAGTCATCCCTCTTTCAAGCCTATGACCTCTGACATGTTTTCTCACATCTGCATCTGTGAGAACATGAGCTGATCACTGGATGCTGAAGATGCCTTGTTTTCTGTGAGCATGAGAACTGGTGCATCCTGCTGTGCCTCCGAGCTGCAGAAGAACGGCATAAAGAAAAACGAAAGGAATGAAACACTGAGTGGGGTTTGTTTATGCAGCTGACATGTGCCTTCTTTATGAGGCAGCGGCAAGCCTAGAGATTTAGATGAAATATTACAGACCCAGTGACATATCGCTGGCTGCTTCAGTATGAGCCACACAAGGAGCTTTGGGTAATGTAGTTAATGTAGCTAGCTACTGTGCTCACTGACATTTAGCCCCTTTGAAGATCAATGCTGCAAGGACAGTGAAGTGTGCTCCGAAGAGCTTCCACCGGCAAGTGTTTTCAAAGGCATATTAATTAACTTCAGTATAAACGGCAACTTCTTTTTTTCCCCTTACTTCATTACATGCTAAAGCTGACACTTCCCACCCACACACATAAAATAAACAAACCTGCAGAGACATCACTACATTTTGAAGAACCTACAGCTAAAAGCTCTTTATTTAAGGCTGATACACTTAAAAGGATCCAGAAATCCCTTCTAATTGGAGAATTCAGCTTCTGAATCCATTGCTGAAGCAGGTGATCAATTGATTGCGCTGAACAAAAAAAAAGGTCTGCGAGTAATGTCATAAGGTAACTATTCCCAGTGCCATGCATTGTCTATAGGGGTATATTGGGCTGTGGAGCAGTGGCACTGTCTTCTCTGTCCTGATGGAGCACCACTGAAGACCTTTGGGATGCACTGGAGGATTTTGTTTGTGATCTCAAGAACTAATCATCCAACATCGATGCCCAGCCTCACTAATGCTCTTGAGGTTGAATCCAATCAAATCCTCACAACAATGTTCCTGCAGCAAAGTTGGGACAAACTGCCAAGTAATTCTCTTGATTTCAGAAGAAATGATTAATGAGTAGCTGTCATACTGTGAACTTCTTTCAAGCCATGATGATATGATTTGGGAAACAGAAACTATGGTTAAAGAAGATACAAATGGATTTTTCAGTGGAAAACCCATTGCTGTCTCAAATTGTCATGAGCTTTCCAAGGAGCACCTTGGTGACTAACCAGTCCTCTGGTTTATCTTATATCTTCTTCTATATAATTAAGAAACTTCGGGCACTTACCCTCTTCATTGATTCCTTATTTGTGTATTAACCTCTGACTTTTTTTTTCTTTTGACAGGGTTTCTTAAGGTGTGTAACTTAGCTGGCAGTAACTTGGTAAAAAGCAGGTGTTGATTTTTGTATAGCTTTACAGGTATAAAGAACATACGTAGACTACTTAAGCACTAATGTACATCGCTCTGGATAAGAGCGTCTGCTAAATGCCGTAAACGTAAACGAGCTATTACCTTGAAGCAACATCTCCAGGGCTTGATGGAGTAGAACTTTTCCTTAGCCCCTAGCCACGTCTGTATTCAGTAGGAGGAGCTGTGAAGAAGATCTTGGCAGCAATAAATGGGTCAAACAGACACAAAGAGCAATATTTATTGCTCAGATTATCATATCATACCATTGTCCTCTAGGATAAAAGAGTTTTTTTAAAACTATTATTCATTTATGTTTTGTTTTGTTTTTTTTAATTTGATTCTCAAACACATGCACAAATACCAAACACACAGTTGCGCCCATGGGTACACACACAGCCAGAGTGGTTGATACTCCAGGCTGAACGCATGAATCACTCTGCTGGTGTAATTAATCTCTGCATTGTGCCTAATTGGTTGGCGTGCTCGTTAAGCATGAATGGAGGGCGAGCCATTATCAGATAGCGTTGGGACTTGAGTGTAAATAAGTTCTCTCAGATCCACTCTAATTGTTCCAGAAATTACTTGATTGTTTTTTTTTCCCTTGTGTACTTTATTGCTGTATTCCACCAAATGTCATGTTTGAAATGCCAACCATATCATACTTAACACAAAGAGAAATCACATCCACTGTTTTCTTAATTGATTTAGCACTTCTAAGGTCAGCCCTGTAGAAGCAGTTTAGAGAAATATCCGAGGACCACCCACACCCCATAACCACAATTGCATGATTCTGCTTCTTAAAAACTGCAAAACAAGTTGCTAAAACCCCCAACCATGTGTAGGCTCACATCCTCAGCTTTCTGATCGTAGGGGCAACTGGCTAATAGAGTTGCCCCTGCGATCAGAAAGCTGTGGGTTCGAATCCCAGGACTGCTAGTGGCACCACTGAGGTACCCTTGAGTAAAGTACCATCCCCAAACACTGCTCCCCGGGCGCTGTGTCCCTGGCTGCCCACAGCTTCACTTGGGTGAATGGGTTAAATGCAGAGAGAGAACGTTGTGCTGTTCACACTGTGTGCTGTGTTGACACTTTAATACCAGGCTTATTATTCAGTTATTCCTCTTAAGACTAAAGTTACTTTATACTACTACACAGCTCACAATGTCTTAGGAAGAATAACTGAATTATAAGCCTGGTATTAAAGTGGTTAAAACTAAGCTCTAACCGCTAACAAATAAAATAGTTAGTTGCTATGGGATATCAGAAAAACAGAAAGCGTGTTAATGTAAGATTTGTACTCTATTTTTTACACCCACACCTTTTAAAGAATATTTTGGCATATCTGATGAAATAGACTTGATGAGAACAGCAAATATTGAGCAGAATTAACTTCCAGAAACATTTTTAGACTTACTTGAAGGCGAGATAGTTTTTGCTGGTTAAAAAGAATAACACTAAATTATGATTTGAATATATTTGCCAACTAAATACATTTCGGTGGGACATCAGGATGTGACCAGTGTTGAGTATTTTGTTTTCTAATTTACTAATTACTTCTCTCAAAAGGCAATAGAATAAAAGTAATTGCACTCTTTTATACTTTACTTAATAGTGGCTGTTTTTGCTGCTTACATGGTTACTTTTCACAGTAGAAGTGGTGTAGTCACCTGTCACAGGTGTCATAATAAGCTACCCTGTATTATGTCCAAATACAGGGCAGTCTATTAGAACAGAGGTCAAACAGTGCATATATCAGTCTGAAGGGCACAGCTGCAAAAGCAGCCTGTTAAATTTTAGGAGATATAGAGAGGTTGGAATAAAGATGGATAAAAAATGAACTATTGCCACAGACCTAAAAAATAAAGACATGTAGAATATGGTTATCATTCATTTCAATTTGTTCGTACATACATACATATAACACACATGTATTTTGTATTATTTCATGCAGAAGTGGTAGGGGCACTCATAATTCTGATTGGTTCAAGCTGAAGCCAGCACATGATGACATCCATCCATTTTCTGTGAGTCAATTGAAAGGTTTTGGTGTCAGGAATCACATGCTTCTATGAGCCGTTTGGACAGCTCCCCTATTATGACCTCAGGATGAGGAAATTTGCATAGAACCACCCCTCATTTGTCGAGCCCCCACCCACTAGATTAGTTGAAGATCCTGCTGGTTTTACCAGCACGCATAAGACTGAGCGCGATGGCTACAGGCAAAGGCAAGTCACACATGAAGTGTTGTGTTAATCTTGCTCTGGGTCTGACCCGGGGTCCAACATATAGGGCTGGATAGCGCCTCGGTTTTCTGCCTTTTTCACGTGTGGTAAACGCACAGCGTTAGCATGGGATGGGTGGGGCATGGCCAACAACAGCTTATTTGCATAAAAGTGACAGAGCCCTTAAACAGCTCATTTTGAAAGGGGCTGAAACTGTGAAGAATAGAGCTGGTGAGATCTCTTTATGTGAGAGTGATTTTGTCATGAACATGTTTTGTAGCCCATAGACCTATTATAACTATTATAATTGTTTAAAAAGAGATATAATACGTAAAGAAAGTGGATTCTATTAAATCTGATATTTATGAAGACATTAAATTGAATGTAACTAAATGTAACATTTCTTGGTTGACAGTTCATCTGAGCAGGCTTGCTTTAAGTGAATTGCATTTGTGTGTTGTGTACGCATTTACATCCCCCTGAACATCCAGTATAAGGAGACAGTGGCAATACCTTTTCCCAGGGAAAAGCGGATGTGAATGTGGAGAGAATGGATGACAGCATCAGAGTGAAGGAAGCAGACCGTCCAGACTGCCCTCAGGCCAAACACACTCCAGGAGAGAGTTCATGCTATTCCTAACTCTAGACTCCTGCTTCAGCTAGAGCTTCAGGTAGCACTAATATTAATCGCATTTTGTTAGAATTTCAACCATTTAGCAAGCTTAGCAAGCACACTCCACATGGGGTTTATTATAGTACTTCCAGTGAACATTCTGAGAGAAGTCAGAAGGAGAAAATCTTGTTTTCTTTCCTCCTGCAGTGTAACAGTCTGTAATAGCGCACACATTCTATGTGTGGTGCACTTCAGTTCACTCTGCAGCTGGAGAAATACAGGTATTAATATAGTTGCCCCGGTGTTTTGATTTAACGGTGCCAAAGTATAAAATGTACTACATCAACACAAGTTCCTGGCAAAGCAAATCAAAAGAAAACCGAAAATGTGTTAATATAAGACTTTTTTACTCTATTGCAAACTTATATCCACATATTTTAAAGAGTATTTTGGCATATCTGATGATATAGATTTGATGAGAACAGCAACTATTGAACAGAATCAGTCCAACCTTCCAGAGACATTTTAGACCTGCTTGAAGGGGATTTAGTTTTTGCTGGTTAAAAAAAAGTTTTTCTTTCAAAATTGCCGAAATGTTACTCATTGTTTCAGTGTCAGGAAAAAGTAGGAAAAATAAAAACAGAAAATGATTTAAATCAGATTTATCTGTATTTTATTTGTGTATTATTTTGTCCAGTCTGCTGCCACTCTTCCAATCATCAACCCACCTAGTTTCAGCTCTCCCATTAAATCCTGCTCCCAAAACCCTCACATTTTGTTACTTTTCAAAAAGACATTCACACAAATGACTACCCACACACACCTCAGCTGCCTCATATATCTATCTCTAAAATGACCAATGGAGAGATTTCTGGGGATATTTTAGAGAATGATTCAATCGCATAAATTAAAATAGATTAATTTGATTAATTGTCTATATGTTTTGTATAACAATCTCCCACCATCCACAGGTAGAAAGTCACTACCATAGGAGAGCTACTTGTTTCGCAAAAAACATTTTTTTAAAGAATCAATTTTATAAACAAGATGTGCAAGTAGGAAGAGCTTTTTTAAAAGTAACTTCACACAATGTGAATGTTCAGTCCAGTTCAAGGTCTTTCCTACGCCCTTACATTATGCCAAGAGGCATGTAGGAACCTTTAACTATGTGGTTCTCAAACCAGTTCTCAAAGACATCTAGGTGATCACAATATTAGTTTTAACCCAACTTTCAACACAATGAATAGGTCAAAAAACTGATTCACTGCTCTATCCCATATACCCTTTTTTGGCTCATTAAGAAGAGCTTTGGGCTGTGTTATAATACCTTGCTCTGCTCACAGAGTGTTTATTTTTTCCTATAGTGAATGTGGGTGTATTTATTTATTTTTTCTGTATTTCTCAAGCTGGCAAACCTTTCTCCTATGAACTCCTCAGAGGTCCCGAAATGATTGACAGGTAACAGAAAGCTATTAGCCTGGTGTGTTGTATCACAACACCACTCTCCAGCTCCGAATGAAAACAAATTACCACCGAAATTAATATGAATGTCTGTCAAAGGGGACCATGAAGGAAGAAGTTAGCGATGTTTAGAAAAAAGCTGAGAAAAAGATGGGAAGGGCAAATCAAAAAGTAAGTGAGTGAAAAGAAATTGTGAGTGGGGTACAGAGACATCTGTAGATAGATAAAAAGATAGCGAGATGAGACCATGTAGAAAAAAAAATTGCTAGCTAAACACGAAAGCAACAGCCGGTATCAAAAGCCTTTTCTTTCCTCTGCCGTATCTTGTTTTGTCCATCAAGTTTTAGAACCTTACACGCCTACGCTCGTCTCTCTCCGAACTCTGTTTTCTCCTAATGTTACTTAATTAAGAAATTCCGAAGCTGGCGGGCTTCAAAGGTGGATGCACTTTGTGGTAGGTTTCTCATTGTATTGTTGAGCTGTTGATCACTCTGTTTCCTCTCTGTTATTAGATTCATCAGAACTTCTATTTCAAGCAAACAAAGTTAAGAAAGGCTTTGACAAGGATCTCACAATCAGCGCTGTGATGTTGACGACCTTTTCTACAAAGTAACGACAGATGTTCCAGATATTCCGTAGATACATGCAGTTGAAAGGAATCAAATATCAGCTAAAAACATTCTTAACTTTAGCAAATAATGAAGATGCTCATGGTTGAAGACATCTGGAAGTTGTTGATTTTCATGTTTCCTCTGGAATGCCTACAGCCAAAAATGAGGCAGGTGGTGTTATTATTTCTGCAGATGTTTGAGGTAGAAGTGTGAGGGGGAAAGCGGTGGCCTCTCTGCAGGTAAGTGCTATACAGCCCCTGTTTTAATCCTGATGTGGAGGAATGTCACTGTCACACCTGCACTGCTCACCAGGAGTGTTAGGAATACACATTTATTTATAGAGATGTTATTTTACACTTTTCTTTTTCTGTATTTCTGGAAAGTTGAAAACTCACAGAACAGACACAAAGGAAGATGCCTTCTAGCAAAGACACAGGCAGAGAGTGAGAGAGAGAGAGAGAGAGAGAGAGAGAGAGAGAGAGAGAGAGAGGGAATAACACAATTGCATTTGAACGTGTGAGAGGACCCTACACTGGAGGTTTTATGGTGTTAGTGTCTTTTCTGTGAAGACAAATGTATTATTGTTTTCCTTTTTAGCATACATTACACATTCTCTATCTATCTTTCTCTTTCTCTCTCTCTCTCTTTCTCTCTCTCCCTCATTCATTTGATTAGGCATCAATACACAAATGTTTTTTTGTTTTGTTTTTAAGTGGTATAGTTATATTTTTTATGGTAAAGTTTTAAACCATCTGGTGCTCATTAACAAAAGAAGTACAAATGCACTGATGTTTATTAAGTGAACAGAAACTGAAGAGAGAGAGAGAGAGAGAGAGAGAGAGAGAGAGAGAGAGAGAGAGAGAGAGGAGACCTGTTTTTTGTATTTAAGTGAGATCAATTAAAAAATGAATTATGTTTGCTGAGCTCACTCCACAGGGGATCTGACACAGTTTTGAAGCAAATTCCTAAAAGGAGTCCTGATTCCAGACTGGTCTTTATGGTCCATCTTCCCAATCTTCCTGGAGGGATGAGTATAATCTGATACTAAGCCTCAGTCATCCTGATTTTGATTAACTGTCACACCTTCAAAATAATAACTTTTCCAAACACTAGAACAAACCAAGTAAAATACAAACTACTTTTGTAACAAACTTTTTGCTTGTCATTCTCATTTACATTGTATGGACAAAAGTATTGGGACACACCTCTTTTTCAGGTTTTGGGGTAGGAACCTTACTTCCAGTGAAGGGCTTTATGCTCTTAATGCTTCAGCATCACAAGACATTTTTATCACAACACAATGCTTCCAATTTTGTGGGCACAGTGTTTGGAGAAGAACCTTTTCTATTCCAACATGACTGTGCCCCAGTGCACAAAGTAAGCTCCATAAAGGCATGGTTGGAAGAACGTGACAGGCAGAGCCCTGACCTCAACACCATCCAACACCTTTGGGATGAACTGGAACAGAGATTGCAAGCCAGGCTTTCTTGTCCAGCATCAGTGCCTGACCTCATGAATGCTCTACAGAATGAATAGACACAAATTCCCACAGAAACTCCAAACTCTTGTGGAAAGCCTTCCAAGAAGAGTGGAAGCTGTTCTAGCTGCAAAAGGGGAAACCACTCCATATTAAAGTCTATGTACTTGAATGCAATGTCATTAAAGTCCCTGTTGGTGTAATGGTCCCAATACTTTTGCCCATACTGTGTATTTTACCTGAATACTCTAACAAAGAAAAACTGTCCAACCGAATGTTCTTAAAAGCTCTCTTTTGTGATTAAAGTAGTAATTCTTAAGTCAAAGCCTAAGTATATGCATCATCAGTTCGTGCTGGACAACGCAGTCTGAACAGTGTTAGCCTTACTCTGGCTGCTCCATTGCTGACTTGTGGTGGCTGTCATGAATTTGCACGGTTATAATGTTTATGCTGAATAGTTTTGTCCAACAATGACATTTTAAATGTTAAACCTTAAAGCCCATGTATTGGTTTTTTCCTGTGCTTACTGAGGAGCACATTTCTATTTGTGCATTCATGAAATTGTCACAGCATAAAGGACAGCTGGCTTTCAAAAGATGCAAAAAATGGAATAATAGTGATATAGAGTGTTCAGACAAATAAAAAAGAGCCAGCATGCTCATTTGATTGACAAGTAGGTAAACACAAAAGAACCATTTGAGGTACCAAGACGAGGAATAAACATTTTGAAATTGACATATATAATAATAAGCAAACTCTTTTTCACTTTCAGACTGTGGTAATCTTTGCAGAGACAGACCAATAGACAAGCTGTTCTATTATTGATTGGTCAGCTGTGATAATGTGTGGTGTTCTTTTGCAACATTTTTCAACTTCAAAACACAAAGTGCGTGGCACAGAGGAGAAGAGTGGGCTTCAGTCGCAGTGTGTGTTGCTCCACAGACAGCAATGACAACAAGCAGGTTTGAGTCTGAATGCCCCCTTACAAAGTTCTGATCTGATGGTGACGGAATTCAAATTCATTCACTCTCACTCACTTTCTGTAACCACTTAATCTTCACTAGGGTGGCAGGTATCCAGAGCCTATCCCAGGGTCAGTTGTGTAGTTGTGAGTGTGTGTACAGAACAAGACACAAAAGCCAACCTTTTGATAAAGGATTAAAAAATGGTGGCAAAATATTATGCCAAGTTATTTTATCAGTATAAAATACGTATCGTTCTTGCTATGTAGTTTCTAGGCAGTTGCTCAAGTGTAGGAGGTTGTTGCTATGGAGTTTCTAGGTTGTTTCTAGGCGGCAGGCCCATTTCAACATTTCTTCAGGAAGTTTATTTCTAGTTATTATTATGGGACTGCCCAAAAAGCAACTGCTTTTTCACTGTAAAGTGATAGTACAGCACACCTAGCACAATAGCACTTGCTGTTGTTTGCTGTATGTGGTTTGTGAAAAGCTGTTCACAAGATCCCAAGTCAAGACCGTGCTAATCCAGCTGTGTTTTGTTCTGCTGGGAAAGCGGAAAATATTCAGGGGCAAAAATCAGCTTTTAGTGTCTGATTTTTTTTTTCTTTTTGTAGGCTCTTATGATCATGTCTTTGCTCTTCTCATGTTATGAGTTCAGACACAGAATGGCATGAGATTAATAAACAGTTGAGCGTACTTGGCGCGTTTGAGTGATAGCCTCCACTGCTCTCAGCACGAGCCATCAATCAAAATGTGTCGCTAATGGCGTCAGCACACTCTTCAACACGCACACACACACACATAGCGTGGGAGACATCCTGACACAGGAAACGGCTTAGCGTGTTAAAGCAAATCTTAGTACTTCCAGCTCGGATTAAAGCTGCATTATTTGACTTCAGCATCTGCGGTTCTGTAAAATGGGTTTTGACCCAAATTACATCATAAACTATCATTTTCTAGTAAGTGCAGACATCTACTTTTTTGCCATTCATTCATTTTCCCGCCATATGTCACTTGATCACCCAAATTATGAGGTCATTAACCCTCTAAGGCAGGGGTGCCCAAACCTGTCCAGAAGGGGCCGCTGTGGGTGCAGGTTTTCGTTCCAACCAAGCAGGAGGCACACCTG
>JBBPCX010000160.1:10783809-10833862 GCA_037974365.1 Hydrocynus forskahlii
CCTCTGTAATCAGTTGGTCTTGGTTTTCAGTTACTCAGGTGTGGGTTCTTTTTGGTTGGAACGAAAACCTGCACCCAGAGCGGCCCTTTCTGGACAGGTTTGGGCACCCCTGCTCTAAGGAGCTTAGTTCTTCATAACAGTGTCATGCCCTTAAGAGAAATATTAGAATTCCATTCAAAATTTCACTGCTTCACTGTTAGCTGAAACAATGTTTTCGCTAATAAACATTTGTACCTAAATACATGAATCTGGCAAATGTGAGCCCATATTTCAGTCTGCAAGGTCTCATGAGAAAAAAACAAAAATTGGATATACCAATTTGGTGCCAAAATTTTTTGGGGGTGCATTTACCTGCTATTGTGCAACAGCCACACTTACAGAAAATAAATAAACCAAAAGCTTTAATATGTCATTGCTGATAGGCTGGTAGCTGATAGATTTGTGCTGAAAATGTGTAGGTAAATATGCGGAAGCCCATGTAGCCATCTTGATTAGCTTATGATTGCATTGTCAAGCCTACCAGACCTATAATATATAATAAAGTTTGAACATCAAACTTTATTTTTGTGTATGAATATTAGTAATGTTGTGTATATGTTAACTCAGCTCATGATTCCAGCAGTGAATATGTTGCTCACAGATAATGGACGTTCTAAGTGCATAGATAACTGAACCTGTTTTAGATGATATTCACTAAACACTGAGTTGACAAAAGCTGTGTGTTTCTTTTGAATTAATTTGGCAGAAAGATCTATGAGAGTAGCTGGTGAATTCTAACACCTAAGGCTCTAACCCTTAATAACTCTCTGTTTTCTAACATTCTAATTGCATTCAGGATCATACTCCCAGGGTCCAGCCTGAGCTCATCACATATTTGTGGTTGCACTCCTCAATGGGTTAAAGATGGAGAGAAAATGGGACTCTTTACAGCTATGCAAGACCTGGTTTGACCACCAAAACTGTCAACATCAGATGGCACTTTCATCTTTCAGCTTTTAGAGATAGGAGGGAATCAAGCTGTACTCTTGCTTCAGATCTGAGAGGTGTTTCTCTCCATCCTTCCAATGTGAGAAGACTCAAGGCTGTGAAGCTGAAAAGATGTGTTGCTCTTCAAAAGCCGTTACTGAAAAAAGGAAGCAGACAAAAAAGAGAGGAACATTTGTACTAGAACCCTCAAACTGGACAGCTCAGATGTGGAAATGGGTCAGAGTAACTCCATAATTAAAATACTTAAAAAAAACGCAACCAGCTTCTAAAACTTACTTTTTTAAGATTTACAAGACACATAAACAGATATCCCTGTAGATTTCTGCAAAAAAACAGAAACCAAGTTTCCTGTGAAGCAAAGGGTGGACACACTAAGTGCTAAAAGAATCATATTTTATTATATTTATATATTTTTATTATACTGATATTATATTTAGTTGCTGAGGCTTCTGTGTAATTTTCTGTTAAATACATCTGTCTTTTTCCTCACTTTAAAAATCAAATAACTTGACCATTAATTAAATAAATGAAATGTTAGTCTCTGATGTTTGTGCAATATTGTGTCATTTAGTTGGTCCATGTAGAATAAATATCACTGGATTCATTAGAGTTACTACAGTGGCAGCTAATCTTTGGCATCTTGACTGCTGTGAATCAATAAAAAAATGTATGCCCTACAGGCAAAATTAAACGTGTTTGTAGTTTTACTTACTCGTGCATGAGCTTCCAATTAGACAAGCATTAAGCATCTAGACAATACAAAGAACATTAATTGACCTATACTGATGGAAACCCTGCATGTAGCTTTGTGTCTGCTAGAACAGCGAGTGTAATGTACACTTCAAGGTAAAGATTCAACTGATGGTTGTCTGCACCTTTTTTTTATGTCAGTTTGAAGACCCTAAAAGTGCAATGAAACTAGCAATACTGCATTTTCAAAAGAGTTCAAATTCATACCAAGATCATATTTATTCCAATAAATTATATCCATTAAATATATGATTTTTGTAAATGAGATCTGTCATTGTGAAGAATAATTTTTAAATGTTCATAATATGCATAATTTAAATGTTTAGTACTGAATCATTTGTCCATCCCAAGAACCATTCATTTTTAAAAGTGTGGGGATAATCATTATAAAGTCAGGTAAAAACCAGTAGTAAACACTGAAAACAGCAACTATGTGTACACGCAGCCTACTAAATTATTAATTATCAGAATAATAAGGGTAACAGTGTTGTGCAATATGGCATGTTTGATCTCCAGGGATGCCACAGCCATTCATAGCCAGGAGGAGCTCAAGAAAGCACAACTGACTTGATTCTCCCTTAGTGGGCTGGATGGCCATTGCCCTTTCTCCCCATCACATTCCATGTTAGCCAATGCAAGCTGACATAACAGAATACCAACAAAACCTTAGTGTTCTTTTCTAAACCCATTGACCTCTCCTATAATGTTGCGTTGGTGGCAAATTCACCCCCTCTACATTGGTATTGTTGTGTGAAGAGGGAGACTAGTGTGTGGAACTGGACATGAGTAAATTAGGGAGAAAATTGAGAAACATGCAAAATATTCAAAAAAAAAAAAGAGAGATACACTATATGGACAAAATATGGACAAAAGTATTGGGATGCCTGACCTCCAACAGGGACTTGCATTCAAATACATAGAATTTAATATGGAGTTGGTCCCCCCTTTGCAGCTCTAACAGCTTCTACTCTTCTTGGAAGGCTTTCTTCAAAATATTGGAGTGTTTCTGTGGGAATTTGTACCCATTCATTCTGTAGAGCATTTATAAGGTCAGGCACTGATGTTGGACAAGAAGGCCTGACTCACAATCTCCGTTCCAGGTAATCCCAAAGGTGTTGGATGGGGTTGAGTTCAGGGCTCTGTGCGGCCAGTCATGTTCTTCCACACCGAACTCATCCAGCTGTGTCTTTATGGAGCTTGCTTTGGGCACTGGGGCACAGTCATGCTGGAATAGAAAAGGTTCTTCCCCAAACTGTGTTCACAAAGTGGGAAGCATGGCGTTGTGCAAATTGTCTTGTTGTGCTGAAGCATTAAGATTAAGCCCTTCACTGGAAGTAAGGGGCCTAGCCCAAAGCCTGAAAAACAGGTGTGTCCCAGTACTTTTGTCCATGTAGTGTATATGTTAAAAATAAAAATGGTTTCAATTATGCATCGAAAGGTTATCTAGTAGCATTTGGTGGGTTACTGAAAAAGTTAATTAATTTCAAAGTACTTTTCAGTGTTGAGAACAGGTTTTGAAATGGGAGCACTATCAATTTGAAGTTGCCAGTATCTATTAAACGATATGTCTGACCATAAATCGGCATAAAGAGTAACTGCAAGCACGCAGATTAGACAAAGGATTATAAGAGTTCCTCAGTATGAAAATATACACAGCCCTGTTTACATTTTACACTAAGAATAATACTTTACTAATAATGTCTAATGACGTTTAGTGAAAACACAATGTACACAATTAGGAATTTGAAAAAGGAACACATAGTTTCTCATTCCTCACACCTTGAGAAATGGTGTTTGCCTCTGGAATATAGAGCCAAGTGTTCTGAAAGGCAACACTGACTATATGAAATCTCTGGCAGCACTTACGATGGCTGTGTCTCTTGAATCGAGTGTGCAAACATGCAAAATGTCCATATTACATTTTGTTTTCTTGTTTCTTTGTTTTTTAGTAGGCTTACTAATCATCAAGATCAGAAACACAAAATAGAATACTCAGAGCATATAACACAAAAAAATGGTGCCACAAATCCTTGAGTGATGCGTGAGAACAACCATTTGTCCAACTAATAGTCTCTAATAACTGTGTTATTGCATATTAATAATACATACAACAGCAAAGTAACTAGTAGTGATGTACTCATGGTTACAGCTGCATTACAGTAGTACAAAATATGTCATTTCACATGCTTTGACTTCAGATTATACTCATGTAATTACACTCTTGTATCCTAATGTTATTGCATGAGTAAAAATTGGTTAATACATATGTGCAATCACACAAGAGGCACTTCTGTAATCCAGCAGTAACAGTGAATACATCACCAGTAGTTACAATGATGCTGTGTGTGTATTGTTCATGTGTAACTCCACAGCTAGAACATGAAGTGGGACCCAACCATTTTATTTCCTAAAACAAACATTTTTTGTGAATGAAATATTGTGAGCATGGAGAGCCTTCAATGGTAGAAAGAACCTTCACATATGTAAAGGTTCTTTATCAGTTTAAGGGTTCTTCCAAGAATTTGCATGATGTGGAGGTCTTAAAAAACAAGGTATTTCACACTCTTTTATCTCATTTATGAAAATGGCCCTTTTAAGAACCATCCATTAAAATGAAACTAAATTGGTTCTTTTTAAGCATCATGCAAAGAAGCCTTTCTCCACCCTTATTTTTAAGTACACTTTTTTAAATACCAGCTCTCTATAATCAGCATTACATATCTGAGTAAATGAAATGTGTGATGCATTGAATTGACTTTATTCAAATGAATTGATCATTTCCATATGTGGAAGTTTGTGCTGACGTTTAACTCCCACAGAAATGAAACTATACATGTTTGAAAAAAGTATATTCAATATATCATTTTTATCAGTGTTCTTTATGTAGCGTGGTAGAAGTGTTTATGGAAAAAAAATAAAATTTTACTATTTAACAATGCTATGAAATGCAAAATACTGATACTTCATCCAGTGTTACCTTCATTTGCATTTCATTTCTATGAATGAATTAAAAAGAATGAGAAGTAAATAAGTACAAAAGCTTTATATATATTCTTAAATCACTGCATGGGTCAGTTCTTTCTTAAAAGATGTGGCAGTGAACATTTGTGGGTGGATATGCAGTGTCACACATAAACTTTCACTCCATTCATCATTTACTTCCTGTGATTTGGAAATGAGTCATAGGAGAGTCAACGACATGCAAGTGTATCTTCTAGGCAGCAAAGTCAGTATGTGGTGTTAGTCTCTATTTATGTGAAATACACTTCTTTGCTGTCTAAAATGGAGTGCTACATACTGTATACATATTAAGAACAGTAATATATGCTTTGGCTTGAGGTTACCATGTTATTTACAGTAGCTGCCCCTTCAGTCTCTAAAGTACATGCTGATAAAGACTGACCTGAAGTGAGCTACAATACAGGCCTGTGTTTTGTTTTTAGGAAACAGTAGGCGTTCCTGGAAGAGGTAGACACGGGAGAGAATGCACTGGATTTTTTAACGGCTTTGTAAAGTCAAAGTTGAAGTAAACTTTGTCATCTCAACCATATACAAGTATACAGAGAGGCAAAGCTCAGGTTTCACAGTGTACATATAGTGCAACAGACATAAGATATTGTGAAACGAATAAAACTGTGCAAATAAGAAGTATGAAATAAGGGAAGGCAACCTTTTTACAGGGAAATAATGTACAGCTGCTTTACTCAAAACAGTGGTTCGCTTTCCAGCCCTCTGGAACCCAAAGACGGCGCATATTTGTGTTCTTTCTCGAAGTGTTGTGGGATGGAGCTCAAATCCTGACTGTCATGGGGTTCCTGATGCTCAGTTTGAGAACCATCACTCCAAGTGTGCATAAAGCAAAGTGTCTACTGAAAACACCTCACGTTCAATATACAGCCCATTCAGCCAATGGAAAGTTCGTTCACTTTTTTAGTAAATGTCTATCATACTTAGCTTATGAACAAATTTAAAGATATTTTAAACATTTAAAGAGTTAGCATTTGTTCAATTTTCTTGGCTGGATAGATCATTGAATGAATCATTAAGCAATTTCCTCCTGGATCAATAAAGTTTTCCGATTCTGATTCTGATTCTGAGTGGATCATTTCTATGAAGAAAAATAGAGGTTTAATTGGGTTTAAGCTGCGAATAACCTGCTTGAAGCGGTGAATTCCTAGAGTTCCTAGATAGTCTGTAATGAAAATGCCTAAACTGGATGAAGACCTAAATTGATTTGTAACAAACAGCAACTTTAACAAGTCAAAGTTGCTGTTATTGGCAGCATGTAGAGTTTGAAGTTTGTTTGTTTGTTTGTTTTCCAGGTTAAGGTCAGAAGAAGAAAAAGCAACCATCATCAGTTGGATGATTTGTTGGTTGATTTATTTTTTTTATCTCAAAATATGAAAGGTCAGTTTCAGGTATATTTCAGTGTGAATGTACCAGAAACTGGTACCGCAGCAAGAAAATAAGACCTAGTCCACCCCGTGACTGCAGCGGCATCCGGATATTTATTCAGGAATATGACAGACTAATCTTTATAAAGCGCATTTTGACATACCATTTAGAAGAGAAAAATAGACAGGTCTCATCTCTTTCAATCTTGCTTTTGAACCAGTCAACCAAAAGTCAGCTGTCCATGTATAGTGCAATAAATCAACAAGGAACCTAATGAGGCCTTAAAAGTGCAGGGGTATTATTTGTAGAATATACTGTTCTAGTGTGTGACTTGTGGGGAAGACTTTAAGAGGATAAGCGTTCTGAAGCACACACAAAACAGACTGTTTGTAGTTCAAAGCTTTTGAGTGGAGCGACTCCACATCCGCACTGTCATGTTTGATGCCTGAAGGGCCCTTTGGTACACAAGGCCACAGCTTTTACCAAAAGTGCTGAGAAATGTGCGTCGGAAAACAAAACCTGCAGGAGACCAAACTCAGCAGAGGGGACAAAAAGACAGAAGCATTCAAAAGATACAAAGGGCAGTGCAGCCTGGAAAAGCAGATATTGTAATGCGGCGGGGTCGGGGAGTTGCAATGCTGGAAATGTCATGATTACAAACACTGTCTACCTACTATACTAAAACAACAAAAGAATCATTTATTGATTTATTCATTTAATGATTAAAACTAGGGCTATGGCAACATGAATTGTATGAATATTCATACAAAGAGTACTCTACAAACACACAACATGAGTATGAACTGACTGCAGAAAATATATAACTGTATAGGTATACAGATAACTTAAAGATGGGATACTTAACTGTGGCAGAAGTTAGTGTTACCTCTATGGACTAAAGTATTTGGACACACCTGTTTTTCAGGGTTTGGGCTAGGCTCTAAGCAGTGTCCAGTGAAGGGCAATCTTAATGCTTCAGCAGACATTTTGGATAACGCCATGCTTCCAACTTTGTGGACACAGTTTGGGGAAGAACCTTTTCTGTTCTAGCATGACTGTGTCCCAGTGCACAAAGCGAGCTCCATAAAGACACGGCTGGATGAGTTCAATGTGGAAGAACTTGACTGGCCCACACCAAGCCCTGACCTCAACCTCATTCAACATCTTTGGGATGAACTGGAACGGAGACTGTGAGTCAGGCTTTCTCGTCCAACCATAGCGCCTGACCTTGTAAATGCTCTACAGAATGAATGGGCACAAATTCCCACAGAAACTCCAAAGTCTTGAGGAAAGCCTTCCAAGAAGAGTGGAAGCTGTTATAGCTGCAAAGGGGGTCCAACTCCATAATAGAGTCTATGTATTTGAATGCAATATCAGTAATCCCTGTTGGTGTAATAGTCAGGCGTCCCAATACTTATGTCCATGCAGTTCAGAATGTTTTTGTGTGCCTATCTCTCTCTCCCTCTTCTTCCCTCAAAAGATTTGTTGTGACGCTGTACAAATCAATCGCGACCTGGTTGGAGACCATGCATGGTAGTTAGACTTTTTGGATCTCAGGCACATCATTAAGATCTACATGGTTTCAATCTCAAGGAAGCAAGTTTTCTAAGTCAGGTGACACTATTTCTTTCCATTTAACTATGGAAACTGAAACAGATGACAGCAGAAATAACAACAAAGCTTAATCCTCATTGGCCAGAAACTCCCCCTACAACCAAGTAGACACAACGTAGAGTAAATAAAGCACACAGCCTATCAAAAGGTATAGTGTTAGTGTTTATTGTTTTCTGATGCTAAATTCAAATTGAGTTTTTTCAAAGAAACGTATCTTATAAGCAAACAGAGTGAGGGCTGCTAGTTGTCTTATCCGCTTTGTTCTCAGTTCCTTCCCTACCAGCAACTGCAACTCTCATTAACTGTCAAGGCAAGTTCATACTGAACTTTTTCAAAGGTGTACCTGTTTGCCTGTATCAGTCATGTGAGAACTACAGATCAATCGGTCACTCTTCACTCTTCACTCATCATGACCAGGTTTGGCCTTCTGGGTCATTGTGAATGTAATTATGGGCAAAGCAGAGTTAATGGCAGTACTCTTTCTTTGAAACGCCTGACTCAGAAAACATACACTGAATAATCTAAAATACAGTGATAAAGTCCAAAGCTTTTAAGTAATAATTCATCTTTATTATTTCTTTTTTAGCTTTGATTATTTCTTTTGAAAAGACATCTTCCAAAGTAGTTCAGAACAGCAATAGGCCTAAATATTCGAACTATGCTGTTGGCACTTATCATGTTTGAGGCATATTATCATGTATTCAGCTTGTCAAATTACAGTCTCACGGACCAGGCATGATCTCAAAATGAAAATACCTTTCTAAGAACAAACTTTTGGTGCTGGATTGTAGCAAAATCCACTGCTAACAAGTGTAAGCCCCCTCTAAAACCCGTCTCCAAATTCCTCTAGTCTGAGCTTTTTAATGTCTGGAGTTCAATCCTTTTGCTTGGATGCATATCCTACAGCTTGTCCTTTCCTGAGCATAGGTGCCAGTTCTTTCCATTCTACACTTACCCTGTCAATGTCACTGAGAAAGGCTAGATGGTCAATGTCTCTGAGAAAAGCTAAATTGTCAGTGTCACTAAGAAAGGCTGAGGCCACATAAAGCTAATGGTATTTTCAACTTATTTCACTACTGTGAATATCTCATCTAAAGCTAAAGCACAGTCTGGTTGAACAGAACTGTAATGTTTCATTTTACCGCACTCTCCACACACATTCACAACTCCACATTTTTAATTAGCCAAAACCTTCCTATAATGATTCCAAGACCTTCTCATCACGAGAATGAGTCTAGCCCCAAGCAAGGTCTCAAATAATTGCTTTTGGAAGGAAACGTTGCATTTCTGTTTATTTTACAACATTTTAACACATATGTGAAACATATATTTACAGACCATCCAGAACATTAAAACCACTGACATGGAATATCTCATTGCAATGGTTCATGTCAAGGAGTGAAATATATTAGGCAGCATGTGAGCAGTCAGTTCTTGAAGTTGATGTGCTGGAAGCAGGAAAAACGGTTAAGAGTAAGAATCTGACAAGGGTCAAATTGTGATGGCTGAGTCAGAGCATCTCCAGAACTGCAGGCCTGATGGGGAGTTCCTGATATGCAGTGGTTAGTACCATGGTTGAGATGCAGCAGTGATGAACAAATATCCGTATATTATTTTCTCATTCTGTGCCATCTTCTCTGTCTCTGTGGGTCAAAAAAGTCCTGTCTGGCTCTCTGACACACCCCCTATTAAGCTGCACTTTTTTATTTTGTATTTAGACAGTGTGTTTGTGTGCGTGCTGTAGCTCTGGCGTACGTGTCTCTAACACCTCCATGTGTGACACTACAGCCGAGAGAGCCATGTGACCCCCATGGCCCCTAATGCAAATAAGTGAAATTGAAGGTTTCAGAACGCTCAAACAGATGACCTCATGGTTGACCTCATCACTGAGCTGCTGTGAACTGTGCCTGAAAGATTCACACAAGCTAACCCACTACACAACAGCTGAGGAACAGTGCACTCTTGACTCTGTGTAACTCTGGAACAGCATTTGCCTTTTACAGTTAGTTTAATTATGATTCTCTTTGTGGATTTTGTTTACGCTGGCATACAAAGCGAGTCTTTCTTGTGAAATGGTTGTGTGTGTGTGTTTATACCCACTGAGGCTTTAGCATGCAGTCAGGATTTTGTATGTCCCGATGTGTGTGTGTGTGTGTGTGTGTGTATATGCAGCCCTGTGTGTGTGTGTGTGTGTGTGTGTGTATATGCAGCTCTCTTACATTGTGTACCCTCACACTATGGGAAGGTTTTTGACTAATTATTTTTGTATTGCAGTAACTGGCTGTGTAGGGTGTGTGTGTGTGTGTGTGTTTGGTCAGACAGTACTCCGCAGCCTAACTGCACCATAGCATCAGCATCTTAGCTATCAAAGACACATAAATTAGATGTAGCACAGCACTAATGGGAGAAAATATTTCTCAGCATAATTCATTTGCAAAAACTTAATTGCAGTATTAAGGGCGCCTGGTCCCCACTGGCGAGTGTACTGGCCCTGATAAGAGATTTTTCATTAAGTTTACTTGTTTACAACGCAATCAATTTAGCTGGCCTATTGTCATGCAGGAGAGGCGGAGAACACAGGAGGCAGCCGAGGCGGCTGAGTTGGAGTTGCGCTTATCATAGCCTCAACTTGCCCGCAGATAAACAAAGCTGTTTTCTTATAAGCTACATGTAACATTTCCTTCAGGGCTAGCAGCTTTGAGTTGTATCATGTTGTTGGTTTTTGCAGTCAGTCTTTTGATGAGGACTGGCTCTGTGGTGCTGCAGGGAGTGTGCATGTGTGTGTGTGTGTGTGTGTGTGTGTGCATGTGCATGTGTGTGTGTTGAGTGGGTATGTATTTAGCTCTTTGTGAAGACCAAAGATAAATATTTAGATGTTGTGAGCACAATATTTTGATGTTGTTCGTTTTAAATGCATGCATATACATTGTATATAAGGTTAGGGTTGTGTTTGGTGCAGAGCAGCATTCAGCTACACTAACACCAATACACTAATAATGATGGAAATGTCTCAAAAAGACAGTAATAAAAAAACTGCATGTACAATGTACAAGTGTGCAAGGTTTGATGAAGGTTATCTAGGAGTCATGGCTGTTTTCTTACTTGTTGATATTGTGAGTGACGAGCCTCTCTCCTCTGCTGATCCGCTCTGTTGCTCTTACTGTTGAAGACGAGGAGCTCTGTCAAGCTTTATATGTGGTGAGCTAAAAAGAACAAGACAGAAAGGTAGCAAGGTAAGTATCCTCACACATACACAGACACACACACACACACACACACACACACACACACACACACACATACTTGTGTTGAGAAAAGACAATAGCATCTGGCAGGTATATGTCAACATGTGTTCTAAACTACGGTTTATTCTGCTGCATGAAAGGAACTGATTTGTCGCTGCTGAATGTGTGAGTGTGTGTGTGTGTGTGTGTGTTAGTGTGTGTGTGTGTCTTTGTGCATGTGTTTCTCCCTTTTGATCTTACATTTCTCCTACTGAAAAAAACAACAGATTGTGCAGTGCCTTCAGAATTATGCACCAACTACAATTACTACAAGTACTACTAATATTAGTACTGAAACTACTAATATCACTACAACAGATACAACCACCACTAATTCTAATAGCATCAATACGACTACTATTACTATTGCTTCTACTACTACTACAACTACAACAACTACTAATACTACTACTATTAATAATAATAATAATATAGTACTGATGTCACTACGATTACTATGACAATTACAACCACTGATACTACTACTACTGAAACTAATATTCCTTTTTTGATGCGACTTTTACTACTGCAGCTACAATTACTACATCACAACTACACAACTACAATGACAACTACAATTACTATCACTACTACTACTATTAATCCTGTTACTGTTGCACAATCTACAAGCATTATCAATACCACTACTGCTACTATTACAACAGCTTCAACTAATAGCACAATCATTAACTGATTAGCAGCATGACTGAAACGTAAAACTAAAAACTTGCGCTAAACTTGCGCTAAGTTTACCATTCATACAAGGCTGTACCCATTACTTTGTGTATAGCAGTCCATTCGGTAAAATAATACAGCAGATTTAGCTTAATAAAGGAAGAAAATCAAAATAGCTAAAAATTACTACTAATTTATGCAGAAGAAAATACCTTTGTTGAGCCTGTGATTGATAGTCCTGTTTATCGAACACAGTTAAGTATTTGTGTGACAAAATGCACATCCGGAGTAAGATTTGGGTCAGAAGATCTCAATTTAATGCAAATGTGTTGTTTGTAGATTCTTACAAGAAGAAGAAGAAAAGAGAGAGAGAGAGAGAGAGAGAGAGAGAGAGAGAGAGAGAGAGATAGTATCCCCTACTTTTTCCTTATCATCCCATGCTTGTTTTCGCTGCCAATGTTTGCTGACATTAGGATACATGTATGTTGACTTGATCAGTCATGACAGTTATTTACCTTGTGTGCGTTGCCTCGTTTAAAAGAAAACAACAAAAAGAAACAACACTGCCATCAAGTGGCTCAGTGTGTGTTTGCTGTGCTTGGGGCTATCGTGCTTCTTTTCTCCTTTTTTTCCTGGGTCTACAAAGGTTTTTGGTGTCAGGAAACAAAAAGCTGATCCTAGACCGAATCATATCTATACAACATAAAGGAAGAAAATAACCCTCCCAATACTGCATGATTCAATTTAAAAACAGGTTCATTTACATGTACAAGTTATCCATACTAATAACATGCTCAAAAGCAATTATGGACAACAATAAAACTAAAATGTACTCACATGCACAAAATTGTAACTTTATGCGAGAAACAACAGAACCCTCTCAACTTTTTTTAAAAAGATTTATTCTGTTCCAGAAAAATATAGATCAATGGTTTTGTTCTGATGATATGCACTCCCATTATATATGGGGGAGATTGTCCCATTGTTGCAGCTTTCAATTTTAGAGCACCAACATTTTAAAATAGATTGCTCTCTGCTGTCTGCTCATGTTCTCTGAATCAGTGTTAACTCATAATAGACTTTATTTTGATGGCTCCCTATAGTAAGAGTGTTCAGGCGTGGTCACGTTCTGTCGTCATTATTGTTATCGCTATTCTGTTGGTGTGGTATTTCAGATGGCAAAGACCCAACAAAATCAAGACGTATTTCAATAAATAACACTACATGGACAAAAATATTGGGACAAACCTGTTTGTCAGGGTTTGGGCTCGGCCCCTCACTTCCAGTGAAGGGTAATCCTAATGCTTCAGCATACCAAGACATTTTGGACGACATCATGCTTCCAACTTTGTGGACCCAATTTGGGGAAGAACCTTTTCTATTCCGTCATGACTGCTGCAAAATGGGCACATCATTCCATCATTCTACAGAATGAAATCCCGAGGAAAGCTTTCCAAGAAGAGTGGAAGCTGTTATAGCTGCGAAGGGGTACCAGCTCTATCTTAAAGTCTATGTGTTTGAATGAAATTTCATTAATGTTCCTGTTGGTGTAATGGTCAGGCACCCCAATACTTTTGTCCATATAGTGTATAAGCTAATAATAACCCCATCATAACATTAGTATTGAAACAAAACCAGCTCAAAGGTAACCAGATGACACAGCACAAAGCACATAGTCTTACGAGGCTGCACCGTATAGCCACACTGTAGTAGTGAAGAGTGTATGAGTAGCGGTTATTTCATATTATTCAAAAAAGCTTTGAAAGCATGACAAAGAGACATGCACTGGAGACGCCTGCAATACTAAATTAGGGTCCATAATATACTGATAAAATTGGGTTTCACCGAACTGACCTGATTCATTCAAACGTGCACATTTCCACATGAATAAAATGGATTACAATACAAGAGAGATTAGCTGTGCTAGGTTTGTAATACACATTCAGTCGGTGTAATATATTTACTCGTGTGGAAATGATGTACATATTCCAGTCAAGCCAGTTCAATATAAGGAGTTCAATCAACTTGGCAATCAACAGGGATCACTGCAAAAACCTGAGCTGTTCTTTTTGACTGCCATTGCATATGAGTAGATGAGCAGAGAGCTCCATGTTCTAATATCTTCGCCTTTCTTTGCCGCTATGCTGTTGGAGTCTGTTATCATCGCACTATCTACAGGCAGATTCACACTGGCTACACGCCATACAGAGCAATGGAAAAGTGAAGGTAAAACAAAACTGAGCACTCTTCTTCAGTACCTTGGCTCTTATCTAATCTTGGCAAAAAAACTTACACTTGCTTGGAGATATTTGCTAAGTTTCACAGTGTTACATTAAAGTGTGAAGAGAGCTCTCAGTAGAAGGCACTTCCAAAAAAAGAGATAGTGGAGCACGCTGCAGCCCTGTTTACTGCTCCCAGATCATGGGCTGACGAATCCTCAAACTATTTTAGACTCACTAACTCACTCACTTTCCGTAACCTCTTAATCCTTACTAGGGTTGCGGGAACCCAGAGCCTATCCCGGGGTCAGTGGGCCTGAGGTGGGGCACCAGCACAGGGCTCACACACCATTCGCGCGCATACTCACACCTACGGTCAATTTAGAATCGCATGTCTTTGGTCTGTGGGAGAAACCAGGGACCCCGGAGGAAACCCACACCACCATGAGGAGAACCCTATTTTAGATGGAAAGGAATACACATTTTTAAACCATATTTCTATTTAATGCTTCTGAACTGTACAGTCCATCACAATGGACAAACATTTTAATGCATTTCGCTCATTTTAGGGAAGAACAAAAGATCCCTTCACTCAAAATGGAATAGAAGCCAAAGGGAAGCTGCTGAGGTTGTTTATGTGAACAAATGTTTGTGTGAAACCTATTTTAAGTGCTTGTAAACTGAGCATTCATTCATTTGTGAAAGGGAAGACTCTTTGTGGTGACCCTTTAAACCATGATGGGCTGAGTTTGCCTGTCTGATTGCACGTACATACCACAGGAAAAAAAAATAATAACGTGAAGCCAGATTTGTTGTTGTATGTTTGCTTGTTTTATTGTATTGCTTCAGTCTTCAGAAAGAGGATACAACTTGATAAGAGCAGCTGTGATTTTATTTTAGCAACACATTTCAAACATTTAGTCGAAAAAGCAGCTACTGCCCCTTGTCTTCCATTATACACCTTTAAAGGTCAGAGTGCCTGGATGGGTCTGATGCTAACTATTCTTGGCTCCCTAAAGGACCTTTCAAATGATTAAAAAAAAGCCATTTTTAAAGAACATTCACACAATGCAAAGGTTATTCTAAAAACCATTACACTTATGTGATGGCCTCTTTATGCCTTTAAAAGATTCTTTGATGCTCAAATGGTAGCGCTCACAGAACTCTTAACCCACATGGCACCTTTTTTTAGGGGTGTCAGTTTAGATGATTTGTCAGTCAAAGGGTTTTTGATACTTTTCTAAGTAAAGTCTTGATGTCTTGGGAAAGCAACAATGGTAAAAGAGCAGCAGACATAGGTTCAAAAATACTGGAATATTCCTTTCATATGAAAAAAGTAATGTGTATAATTTTGCAGTTACACCTTAACTAGTTCATCAGCCAAGACATGTTGAAAATCCAAACTGACCGCAAGTCAACACTCCTCCAAATCTTTTCTGTACACATTCCCAAAACTTCGCTGCTCAAACTGAATGCAGCTCTTCATTATGGAGGTGCAAACCTGTGGATTAGTGTGACTTGCTGTGAGCTGTAAAATGTATTTTAAATTTACCTTCACCACTACAGGCAACAATGTCATTTATGTGCAAAGCAGACATAAAGAGGACTCTTAACAGTTATTAAAAACTATTAACATTAATGATTTATCCATGAACTTAAATTCAAGTGGTTTTCAGTTTTAGCAGAAGCCAGAATTGGTGTGAGTGGAAGTAACTGTCTGTAATGCTGCATTTTTGTTGAGTGGACCAAAGGTCACACTACACTGCACTGACACGTCTCTTCCACCTTACTGAAGACCTGTAGGTGGTGTGAATGGGTTGTGAGAAGTTTTGGGGATATATTTATGGAAAGGATTTGAGTTCTAATCTCTGTTAGCAACATTAGTCTCATAGCTCCTGTTCTAAACCAAAGAATCAAAATTCAAACTCTAAACATCTGATTGTCTACACTTGGTGTAGGTGGGACATTCCTGAGCCATCCCTTTAAGGCTTACCCAGAAACTCCTATAAATGGTTACAGTTCTATAAATTGAAGAGCCTTATTTTACACTGAGAGAAAA
Organism: Hydrocynus forskahlii; assembly: GCA_037974365.1. Taxonomy (NCBI): domain Eukaryota; kingdom Metazoa; phylum Chordata; class Actinopteri; order Characiformes; family Alestidae; genus Hydrocynus; species Hydrocynus forskahlii. The sequence goes on from JBBPCX010000160.1 coordinate 10,799,793, forward strand.
TGCGATGCAAAATGGTTTCCTGCATTTTATTAAACGATGTTTAAGTGGCAGTGCTCATTACCGACACAAGTACATGCCTGAAATGCACTAATGTTTTTTTTTTGTTGTTATTTTGTTTTATTTCTTTTTTCATGTGTTACTATCAACACACATGGGTATTTAAACCCACCAGGTTGAGGGTGCTTGTTAGAACACTTTGCAAAAAGTGGAGGAAAAAGTTAAATATAAATGTACAATACATGATGCAGGTCCATTTCCTCAGCCGAAACCCGATCTGGTTTGCCAGGTTATTACGCCATAGTAACGGCGACCCGCCACAGTCCATGCACTCCTGCCTTTTGGAGCTTCTGATTGGTTTATTATACGTTAGGTCCAAAACACACCTCTATTTTCCACTGTCAAAATAGCAAAATGGATTTGGGCACGCCCATAAACGTTAGTTACTCCTTGCAATTTATGCTTTGCATTAGATTGTCACAACAGACCCCTTCAAGTGTTAGGCTCATTTCAGGCAAAAATGTCCCTTCTCCTGTCTGACACAGTATACATGCATTATTCTCCTCCTACATTCTGCCTGTCTCTCTCTCTTCACCGCATGATAAGAGACAGATTCATCAAATGATGTCTCAGTCTGACATATATACACACTCACACACACACACACACACACACACACACACACACACGTGCACAAACATGGGTGAACGTTTCTCTCTTGGTCTCAAAGCAATAAAAATGGTTGATAGTGTTTCTCTTTTAATAAGGCCCTTAGCCTCTGTGAGATTGTTTATAGTATAAAATGTAAAAATTACCACCAAATGGCTGTGTGCCCTCAGTCTTCACACTACTTTCTGAAGAAACAGCTAAAGCGATATGAAAAGAAATGAGGCGCAGATTTTATTTGCTTTGATTTGTTTGTAACTGCAATATTGCCTCGATTAGAATAGCGCTATTTAAACTTTGTGCATTTTTTTTTCAAGAGCTGGAGGTGAAAGACATCATTCTGTTTACTCTTGTCTTTTTTTGCTACTAATACAAGAAATCAGATCTGTCTGGCTGGGAGCTGGGAACAAATTTGATGTGACTGAAAGCAGTAATGTGGCTTGTTTGCATATAGTCAGCGAGCAAAGCAGGAATAGCACTAAACTGTGTGCATCAGTGGGAGCACTGCGGCGAGAGGACATGGTGATAAAAGGAGATTTATGGGGTGATTTCGGAGTGGAGCACTTATATGCAAGCATATTCCAACTCTGTCCACATTCACACACACACACAGACACACACACACACACACAGACATACACACACACATGCACACACATATACTCTTTCTCCCTCACTCATAAGCCATAAATAAGCCATAAATCTACCGAACAGAAAACAAACAATCAAAAAAAACAAAAACAAAAGTGAACGTCTGGCTACAGTCTCATCTCCAAAGACAGACGGAACATTTAGACACAGTTTAGCAGCTCATTCTGTCTCCCTCTTTAATGTCCCCCTCTCTGGAGAGGCGTGTGTGAATGTTAAAAATGCCGCTGGTTTCTTTAAGCTCTTAATGAGCCCCTTTGGGAATTTTAATACCTTCAAGAAGAGCTTCTCTTCGGTCAAGATGCGCTTTGTCGAACTGATCAGCAGATGATGCCTCGCTTCTGAAAAGTGCTCTTTCAAAACAATGCTCAGGCCCAACTCTCGCCAAACAATTCATTAGATAAATGAGCCTCATTAAGTGATCAACCTATTAGTCCAGTGGTTCCAAACCTTGGTCTGGGATTGGCGGCCTGCTCTGCGCATTTCAGTGCTTTCACCGCTCTAACACACCCACAATTCACAAAGGGCTTGTTAATGAGCTGATTAGTTGGAACAGGTGTGTTACAGCAGGGGAAAAAAAAAAAAACACCAAAGTATGCAGATCAGGGATACTCCAAGAGTACGATGGGGAGCCACTGTGTTAGAAGTTTGTTAGGACAAAAGATAAATGCTTTGTCCATTTTGTACTTTTAAGGCCAAGACAAAGCCTCAGTTCTGAAATATGGAACAACTTTTGTGTCTGGGGTCCTGCATAGACCAAGCCCAATAGAACACACTTCATCATGTTTACATTACATGCCGTTCCTTTGGCAGATGCTTTCATCCAAAGCAACCTGCAATATGAGGACACATTCAAGTTTCAGGACAGTCTAAGAGCCAGAGGAGAGTACTAAGTGCTAAATCTTTATGTAAAAGTAGTGCAAGAGGGAGAGGAGATGCTCTCTGAACAGATGGGTCATCAGGAGGTTTTCAAAGCTGGAGAGGGACTCTGCTGCTCTTGTCAGCTTAGGCAGCTCATAACCCCAGCAGGGAACCACAAACGAGAGTCTGGACTGGGTTTGCCTTGTTTGTAGAGGTGGCAGAGCCAGGCGATGTTCCTTGGAGAAGTGGAGTAGGAACATTAGACTTAACGGTGAGATTAAGGTAGCGGGGTGCCGACCCAGATGTCACTCTGTTGGCAAGAGCTGTCTCTGTTTCCTTGTATGTAAACCCTTTGTCTGTGTCTTACCAATTGCTGAGCATTGTTTGATCCTTTAATTCTGTTCCCTGTTGTTCTTTAACTGTTTTAGTGCTGTTCACTAAAACATCTACTAAAACATCTACCTTTTTAAATGAATTTATAACAGAAGTTATACTATATGGACAAAAGTACTGGGACACACCTCTTTTTCAGGGTTTGGGTTCGGCACCTTACTTCCAGTGACGGGCTTAATCTTAATGCTTCAGCACAGCAAGACCTTTTGGACAACGTCATGCTTCCAAATTTATGGACACAGTTTAGGTAAGAACCTTTTCTATTCCAGCATGACTGTGCCCCAGTGCACTAAGCAAGCTCCATAAAGGCACGGTTGGATGAGTTCGGAGTGGAAGAACTTGATTGGCCCGCACAGAGCCCTGATCTCAACCCCATCCAACACCTTTGGGATGAAGTGGTACGGAGATTGTGAGCCAGGCCTTCTCATCCATCATCAGTTCCTCACCTTATAAATGTCCTACAGAGTAAATGGGGACAAATTCCCACAGAAACACTCCAAAATCTTGGTGAAAGCCTTCTAAGAAGACTGGAAGCGGTCATAGCTGCAAAGAGGGACCAGCTCCATATGAAATTCTATGTATTTGAATGCAAAGCCATTAAACTCCCTGTTGGTGTCCGATGTCCCAATACTTTTATCCATATAGTGAAGCTGCTTTGTAAATACCTTGTAAAACCCACCGACTGTAAATATATAAATGGCCATTTTTGTCACATATGAACACATCACAGCACTTACAGTGAATAATGTGAAATCATTCTCTGCGTTTGACCCATTCACCAAGTGAAGCAGTGTACAGCCAATGTTGTAGCACCCAGGAAGCAGTGTGTGGGGACGGTATCTTGTTCAAGGGTACCTGTTACATCTGTGTTACATATCTGATGATATGTCCGTGTGTTACTAGTTGAAGTTAATTGAAGTTCGTTTATCTCATTATTGTTCGCGTTGCGTGATTGGCTGTTGGTGTGTGATCCCAGGTTTAAAAGCTCAGCCAATCCGGAGGCGCGTGGTCACCAAATTCCGTCTGTGGTGGCAGTGGCAGTCCTGGGATTTGAACCCACAACCCTCCAATTACAGGGGCAACTCGCTAACCACCAGCTGCCAAATATGTATATATTTGTTTATGTTAAGCCCATCTAACTTGTATTATGCAAAATTTCATCCTTTGGTCTAATGCTAATGTTTTGTTTGCATTTTGTATGTATTTCACCTTCCTCAAACATGCACACATTCTTTGACAGAATTCAATCACTGTCTACTGGGTTTAAATAGGTCTGTAAAACGACAAATGTACAAGAATATTTTGTACATTTAATGTACAAAATATTCGTGTTAATATTAATATTCTTGTTATTTAAAAGGGCAAAACAGAGATGTATTGTTTGGTGAATCATTTCCTTTTAAGTAAGTCAAAGAACCTGTTCTTTAAACCCTGACAAGTATACCATTACCTGTTATTCTTTGCTCTCACAAAGTGAGCCATCACAGTGAGTCACAAAGAGATCATTTCTTGATGAAACCATGGACAGCTGATATTTAGGGCAGGCTGTTGCATGCAGAATTCTGAAGCTTCATTATTATTAGTTGCAACTGTTGCAGGTATGTTCATTTTTCAAGGAACTGTGAGGTGAGATGTATTGCTCGATATACCCCTTTCTGCTGTGAGAGAAAAAGGAAACCTAACCACATTCATTCTAAAGCTTTTGGTCCGGCATTTCATAGTCTGAGCGATTGTGTACGAGTGTGTGTGCGCCCATGTTCCGTGGAGGTAATCATGACATTCATGATGTGTGACATTTGGAGTATTTTCATTTACTGGCATTTCCTGTGACATTTCTGCTGCAGCCTTGTGCAGGGCCTGGTAATCTGTATGTGTTGAGGAGGGGGTATTGCCTGAGGTATAACTGACCTTAGTGCTCCAGGTCAAAGAGTCCATTCAAGACAGCCTAACACACTTCAGCTGATATGCTGATATTTGCTGGATGTTCTACTGCCGCAGACTTTTGCTCAAGTTGTTTTTGAAAGGCACCTCTACTTTTACTTGAATCAGTTTTAAACTAAAGTAAGACTTCAGTTTGGGTTCAGTGACTTCAGTTTGGGTTTGGGCAACTCTATCCACTTCTGTTCACTGGCCTAAATATTGTGAAAAAAAGGAAAGATTGCCATGTAGATGGTTATGAAACCAAACCTGCATGTGATATATAGGGAAGTGGGGTGTGAACTAATGCACCCTGTCATTTTTGCTGATGCTGAAGAATTCTATTCCTCTTTTTTCAGCAGTTTCTCAATAGCATCATGTGATCTGAGTTCTCCAGTCAGGTTTATCTGTTCCAAGGTACATAAGTCTACTTCGAGGGTCTAAGGGTCCTCATTTGTGAGGTTAACATGACTGTGGTAGCCACACTTCTTGCAGTACTGGGTTTTACCCTCATGGGCTTTGACGGGGCCCATGGCGGGACCCAGCCTGGATCTTGCAGGCTTGTGTGTGATCCTTTACAGTCTCAGAGCAGCGCACATGACATGGGAGCCAATGGCCTAGTCATTCCCCTCTCCTCCTCTGGAGGGGGTTCTCCAGGTCCGGCAGGGCCTCCTGGAAAAGCAGGTCCTCCTGGCCCCCCAGGCCCGAAAGGAGAAGGCTCCATAATACAGGGTGCAGTCGCCTTCTATGCAGCCCTGAAGCAGGAATTTGGCAACGACGAAGTGCTGAAGTTCAGTAATGTGGTAACAAACCTGGGCAGCCGGTATAACCCCTCGACTGGCATTTTCACTTGCCGATCAGCTGGAGTGTACCACTTCAGCTACAACATTGTGAAGACTGGACTCAGCCTAAGGGCTGACCTGGTGCTCAATGACCAGGTAAGTTAAAGAAGTGTCATAGTTTCCTAAAGAATACATAAATGCAGGAAATAGCTTGAGCCAAAAGCAAGCACATGCACTTTCATAAAGAGTCACAGGTATTACAGGCTATATTAACATGGAATTAGATATAATTTCTCATTTGTAGCTCTTTGAAACAAGCTGAAATTCTCTGAAAATCCTAAATTTGCCATCAGTATCACCTCTGTGTTTGTTACTATTACATACAGCCCTATACATTTTTTTATTTCCTGACACTGACACAAAAAGAACAAAGCCAGAAGTGCACCATTTTAACAGCCAATCTATTTAAAGCTTTTTATTTAACCTGTAGCTCATTTTGTGTGATTTAAATAACACATGATGACGTCTCCTGAATTTTCTACTTGTTAAAGTCACAATATAATTAAATGTATTTGCTCTTTAATGGGTCAAATTAGCATTTTAAATTCTAAAATGAGAAAAAGTTGCCTATTTTTTGCTTTTATTTAACACGAATCAAATAAACTCCTTTAACTCTTAAGAACAATTAGTCTTGCAGAATTATAAGATGGGATTTTGGTACAGGTGTAATAGCAGTATGCAGTTAACATCTTTACAACATCTTTACAAGTCTAAAGGTATAACTGACATTTTGCAGTAGTTTAAACTGAATCTCACATTGGCAGCCACTTGATTAATTACCTACCCAGTTACATTCAGCATGTAATAAAATATATAACAATATATGGAACAAAATTAATTTAAAAAGCTCCTGTCTGCTACAAAACAAACGTGTTGTTCGGTGCATTATTTTCCATTTGCATATTGAATTGCATTTCACCACTTGTTTCAAAAGCTGAATGAGAAAAACTCACTAAAAGGAGAACTGGAAATAGGTTTGAGAAGAACTTTACAGGAACTGAGTTCTAACAGAATGTCTGATGTGTGTGTGTGTGTGTGTGTGTGTGTGTGTGTGTGTGTGTGTGTGTGTGTGTGTGTGTTGTAGGTCGTGGCCAGTGCAGTGGCAGTAGATGCACTCCACACTGACACAGCCAGTAACAGTGCGGTGCTGCAGCTGAGGGCTGGAGACCGGGTGTTTGTGCGCCTCAACAAGAGCGACAGCACTCTAAAAGATACACAAAACCTCTTCAGCACCTTCTCCGGCCACCTGCTGTACGAGCTCTGAGAAACCCAGTCACGGGACACCAGCTGTTTATAGTATAACCATCACAAAAGTCCCCTGATAACTTGTCCACACACATTTGTATCGATGAATCACTAGGCCATTCCTTGCCTGTGGTGAAATGTCTCTGCTTTTGTCTGAGAAACCTTCTGTTTGCTGCTTTGTATTCAGACTGTGAGTTTGCAATTGAATAAAAAGGAAAGATCTGTTACGAAATCCCTGACTAAGGCTTTTTGTTGCCACGGTAGAATCAGTTCTTCAATTTAGCCACAAGGCCGAGACCTTGGCAACACTTTCCATAGGGCATTGGAAGAGATGCAGATCACAACCCAGAACTCTCTCTCTCTCTCTCTCTCCACTAGTCACACGAACAAACAGTTGCTGAAGTGTTACTAATGCTTTAAAGCCCGATTCATTGATCAAAGCATCCCAACTACATTTTTTACAGGAGACAAGTAAAAGCACCAGGTCTTGGGCACAAGCCCACAGGCATAAAAAACGACCGTTAAACAATTTACGTACGACTAAAATTAGACCAAAACAACAAATGGGTTTCTCCATATCGCTTGTAGTGAATTAGACTCATCAGAATAAAATAAGATGTACACTCCTCCCCTGATTGGCAACAGCTGGGACTGATTTAGAAGGAGCCAGGACACTTGAAATATGGAAATAGTCCAAGCCACAGCAGGGAGAGAGGACCTTGCCTGGAGAGCCTTGTTTCAGGCTAGCCAGAGAAAGCTATTCATGATGTGTCAAATAAAAGCAATGCTTTGCACCCAAAGCTGGTTTCCGTGTGTGTTCTGTTGGGTCCTCTTAAGCTTCAAAGCCACTGTAGCTTGGCCCTAGGCTGCCACAGCTCTCAGAACTAAGGTAATAAGCTATCACTGGGGTAGTTCTCTTTTCCTACTGAGGTGGTACCCTCAAGAGTGTCTTTAGTACCTTTGGTTAGGTTACATAATTTTACCATATTCTGTTAAGAATTTCTTTTTTTTAAGTTGCTGTGACTCCATAGCCACTTCCCTGTCTTTAAAACCTTGTGTTGGAAAATATGCCCCTTTGCTTTGGGGAAAAAATGGCACAATTGGACCTTAAACAAATTGTTTGTACCTTGACGAGTGTACGGTCACTCTAAATAATGTGTCACTATAAAAATGGTTTAAATATGAATGCAATGATCCAGCATTATGTCTTTACCAGAACTGACTGCAGTATCTTACCAGTTTTTAAAGATCATACACCAACACGAGTTCATGGCACTATTCATTGTTAATGCCAACATACAGCAAAAACATGGCTAGAAACTTAAAAGCGAACATGCGACAATAACATCATCTAATTCGACTTATAATCAAATGTCTTCTTTTCTTCTTATGAATACAAACGTGGTATCAACTGAGGTTCAGAAGTTGCAGTTTTGACAGAATTTCTTGGCTTCTTTTGATGAACTATGAGTGAGAAATTATTCATCTAAAATTTCAGCATGCTTTTGTTATCCACAGCTTCTAAGGTTAACCGTGGTTAAAAACGTCTATACTCTTCTTTAAGGTCTTAATGAGCTCCTCTGGGATTCTGGGTTTCGTGCCCAAAAATAGGGCTCTACCCTGTGCTAATGTAAAGGCTTACTCCTGAAATATATTCCCCACTGAGTCCTGGGCCGTGTTATCTTGCATTCCATGTTGAATATAAATGTATCGCATTAAAGCAATGACTTGGCTCCTACTCTTGATAACCGACGAGAAGTCTCAGCACAGCCCCTGAGCGTCACCAGGTCAACAACGGGCAGGAGTGTATTCACTAATGACAAAAGTCATCTTCAGCCTGCATTGTTTAAAACTGTCATCTGTTGGAGTCAGCTGACATTTTACTGTGCAACAGCTTCAAAAGAAGGAGATAAATCCCGCCCAACCGTCTTTTCTGCACAAACCATTCTCTGGCATTAAAAACAGCACAGAGAACTTTCCTCTATTATTTACATTTACGGCATTTAGCAGACGCTTTTATCCAACGCAACTTCCAATCCTTAACTACAGGGGACAGTCTCCCTGGAGCAACTTGGGGTTAAGGGTCTTGCTCAGGAACCCAGTGGTGGTGTGCTGAAGGTAGGATTCAAACCCATGACCTCTTGGTCATCTTGGTCCAGAGGCATGTATCCTACCCACTGAGCTACCAGTGCTATGAATGCTATGAATGTTTCACAGATTACAAAGGAAAATGTAATGTAGTTGCACGATATTTCTGAGGACTGTGTAATGTGCTAGTTCAGTACCTCACCATCATTTCACACGTGACAATGTGCATTTAAATACATCTACTATTTAAAGAAACTCTTTTCAGGCTTGATTTTTATTTTGTAAATAGTACTGTATTTTTTATTGTATTGCAAAAACATTGCAAGCATTCGACATAAAAAAAAAACAGGCAACTAAAGCAGTGAAAAAAAGCAACAAAGAATTTTGGAAACTTTGGTGTGACAACTCAGTGCCTGTAGTCATGTTACAAGTTCAAATCTTTCACGGTGCACCAAAATGCAGGTATCATAGACCCACAGGTTCCAGTTAAATTGCACTGTCTGTCACTCAGTTCAAGAACAACTCCCACATTCTGATAAAAAAATACACAATATTAAACATTTGGGTCAGTTTCTTGGTGATTAAAGAGTAGGGATGGGTATCAAGAATCACTACTACATTGATACCAGTTCCTGACTGGTCGATACCAAAATATTGTTAAGCTCCTGGATAAAGCTTCAGTAAAATCCTAATGATACCCATCCCTATCAATGAACCTCTAAAAAAGGTTCAAGTAGACACCAGGAAGACACCAGCACCAGCTTTCCCTATAGACACAAGCTGAAAAACTCCAAATTAGTTCTAAAGAGTGTCTATGAATGCCTACATTCATCCTGGTTAGTTTATACACAAAAACATGCTCAATATATTAAAAAAAACGGTTTAAAAGGTAAGCATCTGTTTGTCTTAGAAGTAGAAATCCAGTATCAGGAAAAGAAACCAGTGTTTTAAAGGCCAGGTAGCATAAACTTGGCCTGAAAACATCATTTAGAGAAGATGTTTTGATGCTCAGTGCTCTGATGTAGCCTTTACATTATCACAGACACGGTTTTGCACATATCTTGGGCATTCATTTCAATAGTGCTGTTTTTTTTTTTTCACGCAGTGTCCTTGAGATATATAGCGCATAAACACAGTGTGCGGTGGCAAAGGTTCAAGTTTATTGCCATGACTTCTTGCTTTCTTGAATTACACATGTTCAAAACATGTAAGTGTTTGAGTTCCTTAAATGAGTAGATTGATAAAAGTTGGAATAGTTTAATTTTGGCAACATAAAACCGCTAATTTAGTATCTAGGGCTGTCACAATTCTTCAAGCTTGTGTACATGAAATCACTAGTGGCGCACTTTGTGTTCAACTCACTCAAAATAGAGCAAAAGAGATAACATTACTGAGTCTCCCATGGGTGCTCAGGATTTGATGCCTCGTCCAGGAAGAACCACTCCTGCTTGCCATACTAAGAAAGTATGCTCAAATACTGTTATACTAGTCAACACTTCACTCATCTACTACTGTGTCCATAATTATCTGTGTAAGAATGCAAACTATTTACAAAACTAAAAACAAATCTGTTATTACCATCATGTCTGATTTATTTCTGTCATGGCCATGTAAAATAAACCTGTCTTTTGCTTACCGCTCCTTGTGTAATGTTTTAGTGTTCGTATAGACCACAGTGTATTAACTATTGACTTTTATTTGAAATTGCATGTGCTGTTCAAAAGCTCATCTACAAAATAAAACTGGCATATATATACACACATACGCACATGTTCTAACACATTTTAATCTGAATGCAGCAGCTCTTCTTGAGTCCTCTGAGCATGGTTAGAAGCTCCTGGCAGTAATATGCTGTAGAGGCTGTAGAGCGCTGGTGAAAGGTTCCAGTGACTGCTGACTGCAACATCCAGTGTTTCTTCTTCTCTCCTTATTCTCCACTTTTTCTCAGAAAAGACAGGTCAGTTCTTACAAATACCCAAACTGATCTCATGTCATTTCTCACACTGTTTCATTGTTTCCCTTAAACCCGCCTGTCTCACTGTTCATCTCTCTCCGCTTTGCTCATGCACACATCGGCAAGCGTTCTGAATTTGGGTCCGAGGGAATCAAGGAAGTCCAGCGAGTCCTGGTCACCGAGAGCACTGCAGCACCCAACAGACCCTGCAGGAGAACCCTTGCCCTCATACCCATAAGCCTTCAGCAGATCCGGCGCAAACCGCCCATCTTCATCCTCGCCAAAATAGACCAGTTTCTGCCACACAGAAGAAAGAAAAGGGTCAGAAGTCAGAGGAGCTGATAGCATCACTCATTTAGGAAAGAGAAAGCTTTGTGGTAAGGAATTTCCGAAATGTGCTAAATGCTATGAAAGAAAAGGGAGAGTGTGGGGGGAACCGGTGAGATAAGGCAACGAGATTCCCAGATAAGGGCTCACAGAAGTAAGTGTCAGGGGTTCTATGCATAAATATTAGTAGAGTGTAAAAGTTTCAATACGGTCCATATTTGGAAACAAAGCAACAAAATAGTCGCTTTTGAATTAGTTGTTTTTGTGATGTCACATGTATGTATGTTCATTTTACCGTTTATTTAGCCTACAGGAATTTCATAGTGATGTAAATAAGGACTGTATCTGTCCAGGCTGCTTTTAGAATAAGAATCACAACAGAGCTCATTTACATATATCATTCTTAAAGGCAAAGTTTAAATCTGCAAGATTTACGGTTGAATAAATGGTCATGTGTAAATATTAACTATGAATGTTTTGGGCAAATAAATGATATAATTTGACATTAGGGAGAAAAAAAAAAGAATAAATACGAGACATGGCCCCTTTAACTTTCTTAGCGTGACCCCAGGGTGCAATCCCCACCAGCTGAAAAGCGGGAAATAGGAGAGACAGGACTGGAACATTTAGATCTATAAGTGGACACGCGTGCCACAAAGTCAGCAGCTCCACTTACACTGTCCAGGTAAACTTCATTGGTCCTCCACGTGTCCAGCATGGACATGTCGGAGTATTTGTTGGACAAGGTGTTGCCGTAAAAGCCTCCACCATGCTGTTCAAACATGCTCATGTTGGTTGTATAGCCTTGCATGCCACTCTGGTACATGCTCCCTCCCTGGAGGGTGTTCTGCCCATAGAGCCCTGCAGCCGATCCAAGCATCATTTGCTGGTCTTTAGAGACTTCCATTGTATTTCCCCCGCTGCCTGGCACCACCAGCAGTGCGTCTTTCTGTTGGAAGATATATGACCATTATTTCCATGTTCTTCACAGTGGCATTTATAGCAGAGGTTTGTTACGGCTGCAGCTAAAAGCAGACATTGGAAATTACATGAACTACTGGGAAGCTCTTTCATTACTCTTTTAACAAAGAGTTATATCAGATTAGAAATACATGGTTGTTTGTTTGTCTTCCATAGCCTGTTGCAATGCTAATTCTTCATACTGTAACCTGTTACTGTTATTCGTCCAAGTTTTTAAATGGTATAAAAGGTGCACATATAGCTTTAGCTAAATGGTGCTTGTAGCCAACCTATTTGCCTAGTCTTGTAACTCTTGGATATGTTACTTGTGCTTAATTTGTTTCTTCATTGTGTTTTTATAATTTCACTTCTCTATTGATTCTGTTTCATGATAATGTTATGCTAAATAACAAGTGTGAGCAATTGCTTGGCTGTCATAAAGGAAAGGTTTACAACTATAAACACTTCAGCCCAGGTTTTAAATACTGATGATATTTGTTCCCTGCAGAAATCTTTCATTTGCACCAGGCACATTTATGAGGTTAAAGCCCCAACTGCCTACATTACCCAAATGTTAATGTGTTAGAATAATTTGAACTGAAAGAAAACCTCTGACACAGCTTCTCATACAGCGGGGATTTGTTGTATAATTAAACTGGGATTGCAAGTCTCTGGTCGAAACCACTTACAGCATATAAACATTCTCCTCTTAACTCACCCTTAAGTCACACACTGGAGAATAACTTCTCCAGTAAGGCTGAAATCTTTCTAAACGAGGTAAACACATTTTGTGTTTCAGAGTAAGATTAAGTCATTATGTTCCCACACATTAAGCCGTCGCTGCCCCTGTTTAGGTAAGCAACGTGGGTAGAATAAGGATAGAGTAAAAATAAAACCCCATACAGGTTCCTGATAGAGCTTCTGATCGAAGCTTTCGTCCTAACTGTCTTTGTTCTATTCTCACATAACTGAGCTAGTGCTGACTGTGTGTTTGTTTAGGTGTGCTGGAAGCTGGAAGAGAACAAAAATGTGAACTACTCATGGGGTCACTGAAGGCTTGGTTGCTGAAGACAATCCTTGCTAAGAGGCTGTGTTCGGGCCCAGCACAGGCATGCTAAGCAGAATATTCAGTACACTTTCAGCAAAGGGCGAGGTTTAAAAACAAGTTCTTACCACTTCCTCCCCTGGAGCTTCAGTGTTAGATTTGAGCAGCATTCCCCCAGCTCCATCGTAATCATCAGCCATGCGTACTTTCTCTCCCTTTGTGCTGCATACCAAGACAAAAAGAAGACCTGCCACAGGGAGAGAAATTAGAGCAGTTTTTAATGAATCTGCTCATGCATACTTCCGCTGTCACTGATAAATACAAATGTATGTGAAAAATTTACTTTTGAGCTTCTTAAGATCTTTCATATTGATTTACTTTTTTAGGTAAAATGAGGGTCTGTCAGTGTCAGTTATATTACTAATCTACTACTTGTTTAATTATCAGTTTGTTTTAAATTCCTCATTAACTGAACAATAGCAAACCAGACAGAATAACAAGTGTTGCTGGCAAAAAAGCCTCTTGAAGCCTTATATACGCTTCTTCTTGTTCAGAAAGAAGAGGCTTCATAAGGCTTTAGTAAGCTTCAGAATTAATCAAAATGGACACTTATTGCAAGAGTAGTAGAGGAATCTATGCATTCACTAAAAGATACACATCAAAGGTTTCTGTATTACCATAATAACAAGAACAATCATTTTGGATTGTTTTGAATGGGAGGACTATTCCGATGTAGCATAAAAATATATTTTGTAGGAGGTGCACATTTACATAAAGCTGTGCAAATCCTTTAAATCATACAGACCCACAGGTAGCTCTGAAGTGAGCATGGTTATACTAAACCAACTTATCATCAGTACAGTGGAGTGTTGGAGAGAGTAAAAGTGTTTCAGTATTTGGCCAGTAGAGGGAACTCACAGAGCAGGAGGAGCAGCAGCAGACCCAGCAGCATGGCCAGCACACCCCACACTCCCAGCTTGGAAGAAAGACTCTGAGCTGCGCACTCTCCATCCCTTACACACTCACATACTCGGATAGACACAGTCTGTTCTTCCCCTACACCTTGAAGGTCCTTCACCAGCAGAGGGACTTGGTACACACCATTGGGCATGTCCTGAGCCTGCTCAATGGTCACTGAGGTACCTGAAAAAAAAAAGACAAAAAACTTTCTTTCACTGTGCAAAAACATGTCACTTAAGTGACAAATATAGACTGTCGCTATTAGATGAAAACCTTTCCCCCCCCAATCTTATGGGATTTGTGAAGACTTCATACCACATACCTGAAACAGAATTCTTTAGCTTCCATTTCCCAGCACTATCTATACCCAGTGCAAAGGAGAAAGGACCAGAGTATGGAGACTCATCATAGTCCACAGCCTCAACCAAAGTGGAGCCCCATTTACCATCCTTTGAGCATAAAACATGATCCCGCTTTGGGATCACCGGGTAATTATCGTTCACATCCTCAATCATGATCAGCACCGTACCTGTACCGGTCTTCTTACCTAAGAACAGGAAAGCATTGACATTGTCATTTATACTATAACATGCAGTATTAACTTTTTCACTATTAATGTGATAAGATCATTCTTAAGGGTCTCTTACTGTCAAGACAAAAGCACTTTATTTGTGAGACACAATCCCATGTAGAAAAAATTCATTTATTTAACCCAACAACGGACTGAATGCTATTTTCTAACATGCTTGTTTTCAAGATAGTAAATTATTACTGTTATGAGAACAAATGAACATCAATCAAAACTGGGTTCAAGACACTTCCATAACCCAAGGCATTTCTTCTCTTATTGGAGGAACAAAAACATTAAGATCTCCTCAAGAATGTCATTCGACAACTTTCTGTGACAATAAGTTTCAGCCAGAAAAAAAACATTGCAACAACTAGAGAACTTCAGAACGTTCTGATCTGCAATCAACCACACCCTTTTGGGGCCCTATTTTCACAAGTGTTCAAAGACTTGTGTTGCAACATATTAGGAGCGCTATGACATACTGGTAGCTTTGGGCATTGTGCCCTTATTGTAGTCCATGTGTATGTATTCTTGCTGGAAATGTGCAGCACTGGAATCAGTAAAAGAATAAAGCTATATTACATTTTATTGCATAGCACTCACTCCATTGTGACTAACAACTTCTGGTGAATGGTCTGGCTCTGCCTAAATTGCTTGGCTTCAACAGAGTAATAGATCACATTATTGTGCAGAGAATGAGGCAAAAAATTAGTTTGTGCTGGGCTTGCATTTGGCACACACCTTCTCGGTGCTGTCTCAAGTGATCCATTTTCATCTTTAGTCTCTGTACATACTGCAAAGTGAAACAGGTCTGGCTGAATATATACTAAATTATCACCAGATCTTCTATTTAAGATGCACTTCATTCAACCCATTTGTACATAATGTGGATGGATGTGTCTATATACAAGTTGCATGTGCCCTGTTATGCATCCCTGTAGTTGATTTTTTGAAAATAAGGCTTCTAAACATCTTCAATGAGACAAATATTTCAGTTTGTAATGTAATATTTATATACATACTCTCATCCACAGCCTTCAAAGTGATGTTATAAGTGTTCATGTAGACAAGAGGTGACTCTCTGTCGATGGTGTTTGCTGTCTTCAGATCTCCAGTGGTCTCCATTACATTGATCCAAGAACCCGGGTCCATCAGCTTGTAGTATCTGACAGTGGAAGATAGTCACATGTTACTGTATAGTTGATATCTTCCACACCAAAGTGGCAAAAAATGTGACATTATCGACTCTTGTTGAATTTTGAAGGCGATTCTACTAATCACTTTTGTCTCTATTGGTGCACTGACGACCAAAACGACGAATTTAGTTTGTTCTTCCAATCAGTACTTTTGGACAAAGGTTGAGTCGGTTTTAGGCTGGATTTTGGGAAAATAAAACCACATAAATGTCACAAGTGGACTCTATATCAAATAGCAGAATATGGGCCCTTTAAGAACTAATTGTTAAATATTATATTAAACTTAGATTTAAATAAAATATCATTCCATCCCATAAATCTGACCATGTATCACTTAAAGACAACAGACACCATCTGGCCACTAGAGCCCTTACTTTATGCCCTTGCTGCTCTTAGTCTCTGGATCAGTGGCTGTGTAAGTTCCGATGAGCGTTCCATTGGGTACGTTTTCCTTGACTTTGAGCCGCAGTATAGGTACAGAGAACTCTGGTCCCTCATCCACATCTCCCACTGTGAGGTCTACTCCAGCCCTCATCCAGGAGGACTTGGTGCGCACCAAAGGAACCTCGTTACGAGCCATCACCTCCAGCTTCACCACATCCTGTTTCTCACGATCCAGAGGCTGAGGAAGAGAAGAGGTAGATAAAGAGATAAATGTTTGGTAATTCAAGTTGAAAAAGGAATTACATAACAAGAAAAATCCTTTCACTTTGGCATATGTGAGAGTGGAATTTCCCTTGGAGTCAGAGACAGTACAAATGTAACCAAAAGTCTATATCTGGGGTTTTCATGAAGCATGTTGCGCTTTATTTAATATTGTTATTTTCATTGTATCTAAATATATGGCAGTAAGGGGCTAAATAGGTCAACTGGTAGCAAAATTCAGTTTCAAGTATGCTCATAGCAACCACTTACATAACAGTTATACATTACAAACAGTGACCTCTCTCTCAGTCTCTCTCTCTGTCTCTGTCTCAGTCTCGCTCTCTCTCTCTGATTTTCTACCACAATGCTTCCTGATACTACCTGTACTTCAAATCATAGCATACAGACTATCAGTATACTTCATTCAAAACAAACATGTATTTTCAACTATGACAGAGGGGATTTCTCTAACAGTAAGACACAGACATTGAGGAGCTACCTTTGTTATCTTATTGGTCTTAGACCAGGGTGTGTCTGCAGTCATAGCATCAAACACGCCATACAGGCCAGCACTCTCACACCCCAATCATAAATACTAGGCCAGCACTGTAACACCTCTATAAATAATATACACAGAGATACAGTACCAGTCCAGATTCAGGACAACGCCCCTGTTTGTTAAACAACCACTAATATGCAATACTGTTCAAAAGTTCAGAAACTACTTATGTTTTTTATAACATACAACCAATTTCGTTGCAGTGCATCTACAGATTCCTATGTTGCTACTACTGTGTAAAAAAGTTTAAATGACTTATAAGAATAATTGATCAACTCGCAGACTGAATAAAAAAAAAAAAAAAAACTGAACTGAGCTGACCATAATAAGTTGAGAACCAATGCTTCCTCACGATTTGAAAGCTGGGCATTTCATTTTGTACAGTAGTTTATATAATGTAGCCCATTATATCAACTGTTATTTGTCAGTTTATTTTCTGTTTGGACATGAAATTTCTTTGTGGTGCATCACTAGGTAAAAATAATTTGAGCAATTAATCTGATGTGCATGTCCGTGGTAGGAAATCAGAGCTGTTGAACATGCAAACTCCACACAGAGAAGAACCTGGCTGCGCCAGCTAGGAACCAAGGACCTTCTCTCTGGAGGGCAACAGTGCTAACCAATCTGACACTCACTCACTCATGTTCTGTAACAGCTGAATCCTCACTAGGGTCGCAGGTACCTGGAGCCTATCCCAGGGTCAATGGGCGTGAGGCAGGAGCTCACAAAATTCAAAACTCACAATCTTCTGATTGCAGGGCCAACGCCCTAACCACTAGGCCACCAGCTGCCCCAAAGCAACTGGCCAGGATGTAACGTGCTGTATATTTTTAAATATTACATTTGTTTCTTAAATACATTTATTTACACAGGGGGGTGTTAAATGCAGCCACAATCTCTTTGGTTTCAATCTGTTCCGCAAGAATAATGTGTTTCTCCACACTTCAGCACTCCACCTCCCTTCTCAGCCCATCCCTCACACTCTTCTCACCTTTATGACATGGAGCAGCCCATCATTGGTTGCAGGGTCAGTCTTGATCCAGAAGTTTCCACTCTCATTGCCCTTGGTGATCTCATACACAGCTTTCCAGTTTGGAGTTCCCTTTAGGTCCTTATCTTCTACGGGGATCCTGAGGACCATAACATTTGCCTGGTTCTCCTGCACTTGAGCCTTATACTGTCACACAAAAACAACAAATGATTATAAATGATACAGTCTCACACTAGACAGATATGATAATACAGATGCATTCAAGAAGTCCTTCTATATTGCCATAATACACTTCAATGGTTTGTAAGCAACTCTTACAGTGTTGTACTAACTTCATGTTTTATTTGGAACATATCCAAAGAGAACAGTTTAGCTGTATTTTGAAACGCAAGTAACCCGCTGCATTGACTTTGCTCTGGATCCTTAAATTCGGAGAAATCAGGAAGCACCCTCAAAACAGCATGACTTTATTACTACTTAAGTAACTTCATAATAGTTCGAGAACAGTTACAGGTCAATAGTTTCAAATCAGTAGGGCTGCAAGACTTATAATTCACATCACAATTCTACCTTGTGGTTCTTTGACACCATTTTGAGCCGAATAATGTTTGTATTGATTATGTTTTTAAGATCAGATCTATGTAAATCTTCTAAAAGTCTTCTAAAACATACAAGAAATTGAAGTATCACTGTCTACTGATGTCTCTCTGAGAACTGATTATGGAACTGGTACTGTCTGTGCTGCTGAAAGGCAAAAAGACAACTTACCACTTTTTCTTTAAAGGTGGGCGGATTGTCGTTGATGTCAGTCAGAGCGACCGTGGCCAACCCCTGGTTGGAAAGCGCACCAGCTTCTCCACCCATGTCTTTGAGCTCAACTCTAACAATGTACCTGTCTTGAGTCTGAAAACAAATGCCATTAATGTTATTAAAATAATTATAAAACTTTTTTTGCTATTTAACTTCTTCTATTCATTCACACATGTCAAATATAAGACCAAGAGACTCAAAATGCAACTGAATACAAGTTCAAATGTGTACACTGAATTGACTATACACTACATTATGTCTTCTTGTTTGCATAATAGTGATGAAATAATACTTATGTGGACATTCACATCTGAATTAGAGCTGCACATTATATAGTCTGTTATTGGTCTTGCCAATATTGAAGGCTGCCATTTGCAAATAAACCTCTAACCCATCACAGCATTTATGACAGGGTAGGCAATCAAAGCTCCGTGAATCAAGGCAAAAAAACATTACTTTACAGTCTTTAACTAGTAAAGACATTTTAAAGGGTCCGTCTTCTACATTTTGCTTTAATTAGATTTGTTCCATGATGTTTGTGAGGTCAGAAATATTATTAATAATTTATCGTGATGCCTTTAAGACTGATGTATGTAAATTAGCTCTTTTCTGATTACTTGCAAACAGGCAGCTTGTGCAGATTGGTTTCTATATATGGACTGTATGAAATAGGAGAATTAATTTTGAAACTTTGAAACAAAGTTTCAATATTTGCATAAATCAAGCCTTTTTAATTTCAGAAAAGTAATATGGTCCCTTAAATATATTGAAAGGCACTACAGTATGTAGCAGAACAATTACAATGCTTCTATTTTGTCTATATCATACAGCTCTGATTTGAATAAATTCAGTGCATGACTTTTTTTTGCCATTCAGACTCATCCTCAGTACATTTAACAAGGTAAAGCAATGCATTTTCGTGCAGAACATACCTCTCTGTCCAGTGTGTTGGTTTTTGCAGTTATAACTCCTTTGACAGGGTCGATGAGGAACAAGTCAGTGGCATTCAATAGAGAATATCTGATACTGGTATGAGGGGTGTTGGGCTCATCCCTATCTGTGGCATTCACTTTTCCTATAACAGTGCCTTAACATGGCCAAAAAAGGCAATTAATTCATGAACAACACATAAGACTTAATACACATCACTTAATAAAACTTACACCTAGTATGAACTGCTAAGGCCCTGGTTGGAAACTGTTAAGGCCCTGAAAGGAAGGGCCAAAATTTTTATCTGAACTGCCTTCAAACCTAAGACTAAGTACTTGTACTTTGTTTTGACTACAACTTCTCCAAAGCTAAAACTCCTCAGACCTACATATATTTGATGACATGTTTTTTCTGTGCGTATTTTAGGCTAGTGGCAAGATGAAGTAATTTGCACATATGATCACCTGCGTCACACTGCTCCTCCACAGTAAACATCAGAGGGCTGGAGAACTGAGGAGCATTGTCATTCACATCTTTCACATTCACTGTGATTGGTAGAGGTAGGTCTGTATCTTGATGGGTCGATGTGCTTAATGCACGAACTGTAAACTGAGGAAGAAGAGCAGTTGGTAAGGCAGGTAGAGAAGTTGGTAGAGCAGGGTGACCTGTCTCATGGCGTGTTACAGCACAGGCATACATTTGTTTTAGTGCTACACACTCATTTACAGCCCTTTCAAGTTATTAAAGAGCCAAGGAGTCTCTGAATATTAAGTGTGTGGGTAAGATTAAGGTCAGGTTAATATACTGCTTGCACCACTTCTTTCACTTGTATGTCCATGCAAAAACATGTAATACGGGTTTATTAACATCAAACCTTATTTCATAGAATATGAAAAGAAAAAGACTGTGGAACAGAAGAACAGAAGTGACTCACTATAAACTGAGGATACTGCTCACGGTCAACAGCGTAGTGGACTTTCAGCATGCCACTTTCACGATTGACTGAGAACAGTTCCATAGGGTCAGATGTAACGCCAGGTCCTTCAATGGTGTAATAAACTGTGTGGTTTAGTGAGGAATCTGATGCAATCTGATGGGTAAGAGAAACACATTAAAGCTGATATGAGGAAGAGTTGTACAAGCAAAAAATAAGAAAAACAGGGAATATGTGAACTGGAGATTAACTGCATTTGCAACAATTAAAGAACAGCATGGTATTGCGATATTTTGGTGAAAGAGTATTATTCCCCAATGCTCCAAATACTGATGATATTTCATTGTTTGTTTTTTTTTATTACTCAAATTCATAATTTTTAAACAAACAGAATAGCAAAATGTTCTAATCCAAGAGAGAATAGCTTTTTTTCTCTTTGTAGAGAGACCAATGCTTCCTTGTGAAGTTATTATTATGAGTGTCTGGCTATTATATCAGACAACATAACTGTAAACTTCTCGGTATGTATCTGATTAACATGAAAATGTTAATTTTATGTAAATGTATAGTATATATCACAAAAGAATACCTATCACATAAGGATATATCACAAATTCTTTAAGCATCGCAACAATGTTGTTTCATGGGGCCTCCTAGTGATTCCCATTCAAAGATATGAAAATAAATAAGCATGAAAGCCTTACCGTGTCTATTTCCTTAGGGAAAGGAGGTTTTTCATTCTCTACTATACTGAAAGGGGGAGGACTCCATCTTCTCTTAGCGCGTCTGAGAACCGCACTGCTGGACTTTTGAGACACCTAAAAACATAGAAAGAAGAACTAACGTACTGCATCCTTTGACTGAAAAGAAAACATGATTTCTCCTCTCGCACTTTTGATCTTACCCCTATAATTCCTTGAGGAATTTGGATCCTGACTGAGTTTTATAACTTCAATAACCAGACTGAGGCACTCACTGAGTGGAATTACCTGATCAACGGGGGAAAGACTGACATCCACCTTCCACTTATGTCCTCTCTGGTCCTGCACCCATACAGAGAAAGATTTGCCGTCGTCTGGCACTGTGATGACGTGCACGGTGAGAATGGTGCCATCGGTCTGTACGGTGAAGTCGGGGTCACTGGAGGCCAAATACAGCTGCCTGAACCCACACCTATCCAGATTCACTATGAAACAAGTAAAAATAATGTCAACACCAACTGGTCAGCCTCCTGATTCAATAATAATTACAAGGATAAATCCCACTGAAATCTTTCTTAACCTGAATGAACAATACTTTAAAAATACAAAAAGTGCATTTGTTGCACAGGATATTCACAATTCTGTTAATCCGTACCTTTAGAGACAGCATAACCAGCCTGCAGCTTCTCAGGAACATGTGCTTGGATATGCTTCTGAATACATGACTCTGCTGAATAACAGAGCATCTGAGAGAGAGGAGAAAGAGCATGCTTAGTTCCAACCACCTCCAGCTTTCCTAAGACGTGTACTTTCCATAAGTATGCACATAATTTCCACTTAACATTAAGTTACTGTACTGCTGATCATGTAATGTTTTATTTAATGTTTTATATCCACTTATATATTACTTACATACCCACTCTGTGTGTATGTATACACAGAGTGGGTGTATAAGTAATATATATATATATACATATATACATTGTGTACATACATACATACTTGCTTAAGTCTACATATAGTTTACATATAGTTTACAAATACATATATGTATATTTTATGATACAGACGTCCATATTTTATATTTCTAGATTGTATAGTGTACATTTTATACTGTACTGTTGGTATAGTATTTTATTCTATTCTATTGTTTTTTTTGAGCACAATCTGCAAAGTCTCTATATGGCCCACTGGCAACAGTAAACATTTTCCTCCTGTATATAATCAGACACATATTTTATTCCCTCACCGACTCTTTAAACATTAAGGTGCCAGTTTTTCATATTCCTCACTACCTTGCAAGTTAGCTTCATAATAGTTACTAGAATAAAATCACTCAGTCTAAAGACTAATAGCTGAATAAGAGAAGAATGTGTCTACTTATATTCAGTCCATACTGTCAGAACTCATTTGGCACTAGTGTTAAAGTACACACTTATGCACAAACTGTGATTAGATCAACATGGATTAACACTATGGGGAATGGAAAATGTTTTGCAAATGCAGTATATTAATCAAATGCATTCATTTTAGCATTGTAACCCTAAACATACTACTCTTCTGGAAAGAATAAATGTGTAATACGTCCAATCTAAACATTAAGCTGACGCCAAACATGTTTTTCTGTAAAAGTATTATCTGCTGATACTATGCCAGTAGTATCATTGCTCAGGCTTGGTACAGTGTGGGAATGTAGGCTGGCCGAATAGCAACAGTTACAGGATTAAAGCGTGGGTGAGGCTTCATGTGTAAAAGCTTGCATATTTTCATAAAGAGAGGGACTTTCTCCCTTTTGTTTTCTGTTTCACTCTCTCTGGCTGTAAATCCCCAGTCAAGCTGTGGTTTAGAGGGAGAATCGATGATTGGGCATTTTTCTTTTTTAATTATAATTACAAGCAGATGTTGAAAGCGAGTAGCAGCACTCCGCCCCTGTGTCAGCACAACTCTATTCTCCTTTCGCACACACCCTCCCCCTGCATGCTATCTGCATGAGCTTTACAGGGCGGTGCAGGCTGAGGTCAGTAATCTCTGCAGTAGTAACAGCAATGTTACACAGAAGGTGAAAGTCTGAGGCACTTCCAGCTTATTAGGACAAATACACTATCAAGTTCTGACCCCACAAAAGTTCCTGTAAACATGTTTTACACATCACTTAGGATCTTCTCGGTTGTAAAGCAGAGAACCTGACACAACCATTTTTTCATCCTGGAATCCTTTTTTGATATTTTTTATGAAACTGATGCAAAGAGCATCAAACAAATAAATGCATGCACAGTAAAGTCCAGCACACTGGACAAAGCCTAGATAAGCTTAATAATAAGTCTAGACAATAAAATAGACAAGGATACAAACATTTTACATCTTGCGGATGTCTTTCAATGACTACATTAACTCAAATACACCCCATTGACTGACTAAGGTGTCCCCACACTTTGTCCTTTCCTTATTTAACCAGGTTCCTTTTAGGATGCATTTATAATTGACCTACTTTCATATTTACAGAGTAGTGGTTGTGAAATATGCACATTTGACGCTTCAGGCAGTCACAACTCTGTGGTGTGTAATACGGAAGTCTGCATACTCAACAACACAATAAACAATAATTATAGTTCAATTAGCACACACAATATACGCTGTGCCCAAAAGGAAGTAAAGAAAAGGAAATGTGGTGATAGTATAATGGTTCATGCTTATGAATGTTGCATTTGATACATTTCCCACTTGTGGGACTCATAAAAGTTTATCTTATCTTATAGTTGAGAGCATTTCATGTCACCTGACACATTCTTTTACAAAGGTATAATTGATTAAAAGTAAAACAAAATGTTTGACTCACAACTACGATTTCTTTCTGTTTTTTTACTCTGCTAATGTACATTTTCGAACGTTTTGTAACTGCAGTTGCGTGCTTGCTCTGGATCATTAAAACACAGTCATCAGTGTCTACTTCATTAAAACCCGTATTTGAATCTGTTTCCTCCATTTGGCCTTCTGCCCTAGCTGAACCGATCCAGTGCAATAAGGAATCTCTCCAAAATGATAAGCACAGCAGGAAGGGAGAGGACTAATACATTGGATGTTATCCTAATGGAGGCTTCAATTGCCTTTTTAAAGGCTTTGGATGCTGGTTTGTGAGGAACAGCCAGACTGCAAGATTTCACCCTGTCCAGATGCCAAAAGATATTCACTTTAGTCACTTCTATGATTCATCTTCTGTACCAAAACACAAAAGTTTTTTACACAACATTTAACCTAGGCAATGTATATGTCTTTACACTTTACACTTGTGTGAGCAGGACAAATCCTGATTCACAGTGTCTCTGTTTCCTGTATGTTTTAATTTGTTAATAACAATATAATGCATTGATCAGACAGTGCTCGTATTTACTTTTTGTTTTAATGTGTTAATCACAGAAAGTGTTTATATATACTGTATATTTTAATGTGTTAATAACTCAGTGCTCCTATTAACTGTGTTTTAATGCACTGATCACAGTGCTTCTATTAGCTGTATGTTTAAGACAGTGCTCCTATTTACTGTACATTCTAATGTGTTAATCCCAGACAGTGCTCCTACTTACTGTATGTTTTAATGTGTTAACACTGTGCTCCTATTTACTGTGTATTAATGCGTTAATCATACAGTGCTCCTATTTACTGTTTTAATGCATTGATCAGACAGTGCTACCATTTACTTTATTTTAATGCATTGATCAGACAGTGCTCCTATTTACTGCGTGTTTTAATGTGTTAACCTCCTATTTACTGTGTTTTAAGGTGTTACTTAGACAGTGCTCCAATTTACTGTATGTTTTAAAGCATTGTTCAGACAATGCTCCTAATTACTGCATGTTTTAACGAGTTAATCACATACAGAGCTTCTATTTTCTGTATGTTTTAATGTGTTAATCACAGACAGTACTCCTATTTACTTTGTTTTAATGTGTTACTCAGAGAGTGTTCCTATTTACTGTGTGTTCTAAGGCTTTAATCACAGACAGTGCTGCTATTTACTGGATGTTTTAATGCTTCAGTCACACAATGCTGCTATTTACTTTGTTTTAATGTGTTACTCAGACAGTACTCCTATTTATTGTATGTTCTAATGCTTTAATCACAGACCGTGCTGCTATTTACTGCATGTTTTAATACCTTGATCAGACAAGTTCTCATATTTACAGAATGTTTTAACAGAGACCTATTTACCCTAGTTTCTAGTTTTAATAGCTCAGTCCTACTGTTTCGAGAAAGTTTTAATGTATTAAGATACCCAGTTTGTTTTTTAAATACAGCATTGCTCCTACATGCCTGCTACGAATGCAGCCTACCTGCTATTACCTTTCAGAAGATAAAACATGCTTTTGGCTCCTCAGACTAATCATTAACCCAGCTTAAGGGATAGTGTGTCGTTAGATACAAGTTGTGGAGAGTGACCTGGTGAGTTATACGTACGAGTTATTCAATAAAGCCCTCCAAAACGGTTTTAGAGCCGAGAAAGCCCACCTCGTACTACTACATTCCTCCACTGAGCCGGTGAAGCCTAGCAACCCTTACTTTCATCCATAAAACTTTGTTTTTCACAAACAAAGCCTCTTAAACGTCATTGGCTTGTTCTTTAACGGTTCTTCTTGGGCTTTCGTGATGAATAACGTTAAATATTCGACGTAAAACAGGAAAACTTAGATGTATGCACCACGTAAACACGTTTGTAAGGCTGACTATCGAAATAATGGAGTTTAGTGATACAAACTTACCAGAAGAAGTAGGCAAGCGCAGAAAAGAGCGAACCGAGGCATGTCGGAGTGAAAGTGGTTCGTGTCCTTGCTCCGGACGTGCTGCTCCAGTGGACGAGGCTAAGCTAAAGTCTTGTGGGCGAGGTGTGGTGGAGGGAGGAGGTGTAGTCAGTGGTTCTGGGTGTGGTGGGGTGTGAGCCTCTCTCCCGTCGAGGCCTTGCGTCGACCTGCGTTTTTGTTGTATTGTGTGGCAACGAGGTGAGTAATAGTTTAGCTTCCTCCACCACACACGCTGACCGAACGAGCATATGGCTGTTCTTTAGAATGGCCACGTCAAGGTGAGTGGAGAGAGAGTCAGTCAGGGAGAGGAGAGTGAGAGAGAGAGAGAGAGAGAGAGAGAGAGAGAGAGAGAGACACTGAGTGACCCAAACACTACACACACACACACACACAACTCAGTAGAAACTTGACCGCCTTGTTTGCAAACATCTTTTTGTTTTTTAACACGTTTTTTTTTTCTTCTAATTTTTCTACTGCTATTTCTTCTGCTCACTTGATGATGATGATGATGATGGTGATGATGATGATTATTATTATTGTTGTTGTTGTTGTTGTTGTTCCCTTTGACAATACTTTTTTATTATGACCATGCTTAAAAAGCTTATTGAACTGAATTGAGAGATAGAGTGAGACAAAAAGAGAATGAGAGAGACAGTAAGTGATACAAAGCCTTGATTTTTTCTACTGCTATTTCTCTGCTCACTTGACAATAATAATAACAACAATAAGAAAAAGAAAAACTATTATTGTTGTTGTTGTTGTTGTTTGCTTTCACAGTACTGTTTCTAAATATGATGCCAGTAAGGCTTATTGAATTGAATGTAGAGGAAAAAAAGCAGGAGAGAGACAGAGAGAGAGACACTGAGGGAGGGAGTGACCCACCCAAACACTACAAACACACACACAGACACACAGCTCTATAGAAACTTGACCACCCTGTTTGCAAACATTGTTTTTTTTAACATGTTTTGAAACTAATATTTCAACTGCTATTTTTCTCCTCACTTGATAATAATAATAACAACAACAATAATTATAATGATAATAATAAAAAATAATAACAACAATCATTCATTGTTATTTATTGTTCTTGTTGTTCTTCACCTTGAAAATACTGCTTCAGAATATGATCATGCCAGTGAAGCTTACTGAGTTGAATTGAGAGAGAGAAAGAGAGCGTGAGAGAGAGAGAGAGAGAGAGAAAGTGAGAGTGAGAAGAGATAGTGAGAGTGTGAGAGACGTAAAAAGAGAGAGAGAGCAAGGGGGTGAGAGAGAGACAGACAGCGAGAGAGAAAGTGAGAGTGATAGAGAGATGGAGAGACAGACAGACTGAGAGAGAGTGTGAGAGACAGAGAGAGAAAGTGAGAGTGAGAGAGAGACGGAGAGGGAGACAGACAGACAGTGAGAGAGAGAGAGAGAGAGAGAGAGAGAGAGAGAGAGAGAGAGGGAGAGAGAGAAAAAGCTGGGTGAAACTTGAATGAACTTTGTTCCTACTGGGAAGTGCAGGTAAACAGTGAGGTCTATTCTTCTGCCAGGCAATAGACTGATAACCTTAGATATGGGGCAGGACTTACAGTGTTTTCCCACAAACCAAAAAGACATTGCATGATCTATTTAGAACTGTTTGAACACATTTCTGCCTCATTTGCAGCTGTCTGCAGGATAATACGGGGGATCCAGCGTTATTCAAACGCAAAAATGAAAAATGAACGTCAGTTTGATCCTTTCAAAATTGAGCTGTAAAAAGATCTTGCTTTAATTGTAGATGCATGTTGACGGGTGAAGTACTTTTCAGTTATTTTGGGCTGGGTTCACGGACAAGGCAAGTTATGAAAGCAGGCCTGCATCAGAAATGCAGTCATGAAACTGATATGCTCTGATATGCTCATTTCCAGGACAGATCAAGCACTGATTAAGAAAAGTATTATTCATACAGGTGTGTCATAGGTGTGGGTGTGTGTGTGTGTGTGTGTCTTTATCTCGCTCTCGCCGTCTTTCACTCCCTCTCTGTCTCACACACACCCCCACACCCCCACACACAGTCACCACCACCAGACTAGATTTCTCCCATTGTTGTGGCTGTTCACCTTTTAATATACTTTAAGTGCAGGATCTATTTTCAGGTGTACTTTTAAGAGGTAAAAGCCATAGGAGATTACAGATTTCTACTTTCCTTAAGTACTAGCTTTGAACACATTTTACAATGATACTTTAGACTCTTTGCTGCATATCTTGCAGTAAGACTCAGATTCAGATTCCGAGTTGAGTCAGGGTCTACGGGAGTCTCCAGATGTGAGAGGAGAGAAAGAAGAGTCATGATGCAATCTTAACTCCTACAATAAAAATATCACATACTGCTGGAGGCTCAGCCACAGCAGCAGAAGGGTAAGTGTCAAAACATGCTGAGTATTTAACAGGACGTCACGCTCGCTTAGATTGATAGAATGGGGCCGGAAAGCAAGGCAGAGGAATTTGAGACATTACTGTGAGCTGCTGTGAACCCTCTGCCCCAGAGTTACTGTTTTTCTGGCTAAACTGTTTAAAGGACAATGAACTGCAGGGTACTTAAGACAAAAACACAACCTTAGCACCTGCTATTCATCAGAACAGTCCATTCAGTTTTAATCAACCATTTGTGTGCTGCGTAAACAGCTTTGTTTTTTACATCATGACATGTAATATTCAAGACATTAAATTAAGTTAATTAACAGTTTATTATAACAGCAGCTATGTGTTATTCTGTGCCTTTGGGACAAAATGTTCTGTACTGGTTGTGATGGACACAATATATATGGGGCGTGTGGTTCTCACGGGTTATTATTATTAAGTTAATTATTAGGTTAATTAACAGTTTATTATAAATTAAAGTAAACATAAAGTTAAACTTCAATATGTATGTTTATATAAAAAAAAAATTCTTTTTTTTCTTACAACAGAAACTAAGTGTTATTCTGTGTTCTTTGTGACAAAATGTTCTATACTGTTTGCGTGTGGTTCTAACTGTTTGGTTTTCAGTACAATGTTTTTTATTTGTATTTTTTATTTGATTCTACATATTATATTGATCCCTGAGGATTTAACCTATTTCACATTAATTCTGCACCTTGTTCCAAGCACCCACCACTGCCTAGACCCCATAAGTGTGGCCTGTTGTAACAAACAAAGGGTCACAAGCCAAAAAAAAACCTGCTATGTTGATGCAAACGCAATTAACTCAGTGCAGTTGTATGTAGTCAAAATAAATATGACCCATGACAAGACTGCTTGTCAAACACTGGCGCAGTTCTTTTTTCGCACAAAGCAGAGCAGCAAAAGGCTGATAAGGTTGCAACACTTATTATGAATGTGTTTCCCATTAGAACATTTTAGTTTATTATTCTGTGAAAAGTTCAGAAAAAGGCTAGAAATGATCTCATTGTTAGAACACAATTAGGCCTATTCCTGTGAGGACTGTATTTATTTTTAGTTTGTTCTTGTTACAAAATGTTATACATGCAAAGATGCTGATTATAAAATTATATAGTTTTACACTAATTATACACTAGGAATGTGTAGGGCGGTAAAAAGTAGTGGGCAGGCGTGCTGCTCTCTACTCTTGTCCGGGAGGAGAAAAGTGGGGGTGACGAAAAAACAAAGATTTTGAAAAGCGGGGCTATGGTGTAACTGGTTAACTGTTCGAGCTGCCAGTGTTGGAATACTGATGTCACTCTGTGGGTGACTGTTATGGGAACATGGAGAAAATACAGTATACAAATAACAGTTCCATGAAAACACAGTTTTATATTGTAACACATTTCTGATACATTTTTTTTGTGGTAAAAGTATGTTATCTGCTTCTCCAAAAAACAAACTGGTGCCTTAATATAATGATGATGTTTAGGATGTGAGAAGACAGAGTTTGCGTGGCTTTATTCTGGTAGCTCCAGAAACCGTGAAGATATATTTCTCTGACGAACTGACATGTCGGCACACAGGTCCTTCAGAGGAGCAAAACACGTGTGGAAGATGATGAGTCAAGAGACCCTGTAATGAGGGGTGTTACCTGTTTGTTATAGAAGAAGGGAAATATCCGGGTAAGTTTTCATTTATTTTTATGCAGTACTTTCTTTGACTCCCAAAATGAAAGAAACCTCTAGAGTTAAAGACTTCAAAAATATTTTACTTGCATTTTAACCTATGTACCCCTTCTGCCCTTTTCAAAAAGAACTTGTTCACAGGTCTAGCTTTTTTCAGTTATTTTTTGGAATAATGAGACGAATATGAAGTGACAAGACTCCCCATAAACTGCCTCTGATGAGGCCTCATCAGCATCCAGTGTTGTTTTGCTTTGTTTCTGTGTTGCAGCTAATGAAGGCAGCCTTCGTTAACTACCGATTTTCCATATGTGTTTTTGAATAATAAACATTTTGACGTATTCTTGTGCCTGTACTGTTACATGAAAACTGTTAGAGCAGTCAGGATGCCCGAGCGGTCTAAGACACTGCATTCAGGTCGCGTGGGTTCGAATCCCACTTCTGACAGCCCTGAATTTTCTCCAAAGGAGAGAGAGACTTGGGCAACAACTGTTTATTATAGGGGCAGCTGGTGGCCTAGTGGATAGGGAGTGGCCCCTGCCATCAGAAGGTAATGGGTTTGAATCCCAGGACTGCCTGTGGCACCACTGAGGCACCCTTGAGTAAGGTACCGTCCCCACACACTCCTCCCCAGGTGCTGTGTTCCTGGCTGCTCACTGCTTCACTTAGTGAATGGGTTAAATACAGAAAATAATTTTGTGCTGTTCACACTGTGTGCTATGATGTGTTCACACAGGACAAATGGACACATTACAAGATCAGCCATCTCTATATTCTTTTTCCATTTGCTTTTTTTCTTCCATGGCAATTTTTTCCTTCTCTGTAGTTAACCAGATAAACTTTCATGAATGCTAACAGACACTCGAATGTCAAAATTACTAGACATCTCTCTTTTATACATGTCAGTAAATAAAAATGCACTTTAAGTTAACGTGAATTGAAAATCAATACTGTGATGTGTTTCTGGAGGAAGCATGGGGTCTGAGTAGCTGTAGCTGAGTGTGTAACTCGATGATTGGTTGAAGGAGATCGATGGCAAGTGTAAGGTGAAATGAAATGACACATAATGTATTTAATTGGGCTATTACACTTTCCCCTACCTGCTGGTGCACATTTTACAGTTCTCACACTTTAAACAGATAAGGCGGAGAGACAAGAACTGTGTATTTTAAATGATGAGCCTGACAAGCACCTGGCAAGTACAGGCCAGCTTTCAGGTGGCTCTGTTGCTTTTGGAACCTGAGACCATGACAAAAATCCATCTGCTTGAACCTGTTTAACATAAAAAAAATCCATGTTGTGCTTTATCCTACAGTAGGTTATAATCATTGTACATTTCTTACTTAAAAACAGACCGGCACAGCATATGATTAGAGATTCCAGGTTTGTGACACTGACAGCCTGGGCGTGCCGTGCTGAGCTCCTGGCGTACATACACCCAAACACCTGAGGTACTGTGTGTTCTCTTGAAATTTTCAAATGATGACTTATGTGGATGTGGTATAGGTGAGTGTGGGTGTGTATGTGTGAGTGTGCGTGTGTGTGTGTGTGTGTGTGTGTGTGTGCAAGTGTGTGAAAGCATACGAAAAACAATGTCTAGTATTGCACAATACACATTGAGGCTTCATTTTGAAAGGACTGCTGCTCTTCAGTGTGCCTTATAGAGTGTAAGTCCCAATATTTCCCCTTATAAATGTATGGAAACCATTCCCACATCAAATATTATATACAGCCATGGACAAAAATAAGAGACCGCATCTTTTTTTATTTCTGGCTACTGCGTTTGTAATTTGTGGGAGTGTGTCTGTGTAAAATGTGCATGTCACTATTGTTTTATACACTGTTGACCACACTTGATTCAAAATGTTTAAAAATAATACATACAAATAATTTATTGTACCTTGGAAATGTTAAACTGCACCACACTCTACATTACATAATTTTACAACTATAACAATTAAAATAGTGATGTTGAGAGCACAGTGTGTGCATGTGTGACTCTGTTTCATCCCATCAGTAAACTGAATCAGGAGTGAAGCTTCTGGAATACAGCACATAGAAAAGCTGCTCTACAAACACTGCTGCACTCACAACACATATGGAGGCGTTTCTTATTTTTTACACAGCTCACACTGCAATAGTTCATAAGAGAATAGCAACAGTGCATTTTACACACACAAACACACACAAACAGTGAACAGAAAAAAAGGGAAAAGTGGTCTCTTATTTTTTTCCATGGCTGTATATATTATATATTATATATTATTATAATGATCAATAATCCATACATTTCCTGTTGGGACAAAACTTCCAATCCAAAATTTGGCTGTTTTTTCCCCCATTTTTTTGGCAAATCTGGAAATGCCCAGGAATGTTAAACTACCAAGTCACATCTTTTTGATGAACACAGCACAGCGTAATTGAACAGCTCAGCTCACTTGGAGGAAAATGCTGACTACCAATTCTGTTATGTCAGATGTGATGGGGGGAGAGGGCAGACATTCTACCCACCAATTCAATTGTGCTGTCTTGGACTCCCAGCCACAAACGGCTATGGCATCACTGTGGTTTGAACTCCTCGAATCTCCCAAAGACCAACGCTTTCACAGTGCAGCACTCGGGAGCATTTTTGGTGTTTGATTTAAGAACACCAGCTGCTGTTTAAGTTGTTTGTACGTTTCATGATGAATGGACCGGCAGAAATAGTCCTGACTTGTAATAAAATATTTATTCATTATGAAGGTTTAGTTTATTAGCGACTGTAGTTTATTTGCTGTTAAATGGAAAATGTTAATAATCAAAAATGTTAATAATCATTAAAATCTTACTTATCATTAATTATTGGACAGTTATGCGGTCCTTATTCCATATCTGTGCATCCCTGTTTGCATTCTTTCCAACAAACTGGCCAGGGTTGTCACGCAAGCTGTGCGGTGATGAAATGCAGTAGCGTAGTGTAGCATGGGATACCCTGTTGAAGACTTGGGCACTGATGTGTGCTGGTAATTCTAGAGCTGTGACCTCAGTGCCCCCTCTCTTACTCTGTTCTCTCTCACTGGCCTCCATCTGGGCTCAGGTGACCAGAACCGCTTGCATGACTGTCTCAAATAAAACCCTCTCTCTCTCTCTCTCTCTCTCCCTCCCTCTCTCTCTCTATCTCTCTTTCTCTCTCGCTCCCTCTCTCTCTCTATCTCTCTCTCTGTCTCTCTCTCTCCCCCCTCTCTCTTTCTCTCTCTCTCCCTCTCTCTCTCTCTCTCTCTCTCTCACTCTGTCTCACCCTCCCTCTCCCTCTCTCTCGCTCTCGCTCTCTCTCTCTCTCTCTCTCTCTCTCTCTGTGGGAAAGTTTTTCAGCAAAACCTCACCTTTGTGTTGTATGAGTAGTCTGGGCTTTAAGTCAAACCTGAGTCAGAGGTAATGACCGCACTGATCCACCTCTTTTGGTCACGTTGAAATGTGAGCTTTGTAGATCAGTGCTGCTTTGGCTGAGCAGAAGTGTAGTTCTTTTTTTCTTTGTTGTTTTCTTCTTCCTTTTTTTAATTTTGAAGGATTTTTAAATAAAAAAACATTTGCATTATTGGATTTCTGTAAAAAAAAAATAAAAAATGTCAGAAGCAGTGCATGGCTTAAGCTTAAGCTGCGTGCATATTTGTCCGGGTCCCAGGATCTGTAAGTCTTACAGGTTTGGCAGAGCATGTTTTAGTGAAAATTAGTCCTAAGAAAACAAGCACGGTTACCATGGAGCTATTCTGCGAATCACACTGTAGGTTACACAACATTAACCATGCAGTAATGATATAACTGGTAAACCTAAACCTAAGTAAAACCTAAATGTAGGACAAACAAAAAATAAAGATGCCTAAAAGGAAATTGGAGTGAGCCACTTTCAGGTCCCTAAAGGAGGGGTTCTCAAATATTTTTCAGCCAGTGGACCCCCACCCTCCAAATCTTCACAGCAGACACATTG
>JBBPCX010000160.1:10833962-10845205 GCA_037974365.1 Hydrocynus forskahlii
GGGGCTCGGTCTAGATTTCCCAAAGTCTCACTCGTTGTCCGGGGGGGTGGGGCACAACTCTGTGCCTTGGCTGTTGTCCGTGTGAGGGGGGAGTGGGCGACTGGGAGTTGCCAGCTGCAGGGTGTGGGGGGTTTGGGTGCACGCACGTCTCAGCTTTTGGGAAACAAAAAGTGGGGGGGAACGAATGATTTTTGCTATAATGGCTCCGGCGCCCATGCTCTTAACCCAGTGTTTCCTAGCCCTGGTCCTGGAGCCGCTGCACTGGGCAACATTAAAATGTGCAGTGCAGTTCGTTTCCAGAGCCAGGGTTAAGGAACACATAGCCTAATAATTCAAACATATTTACTCTCACTGCTATTCTGCTCTTCACTGAACAGGGGAGGAGCACTTTCAGACAAAAACAATACCTTTATAAAGCTGTCTTTGTGGTGGTGTTCCTCAGGGCTCCATGTTCAGTACCTTTTATTTGGGAACAGAACTTTGCCAAAATTAATTTGTAGTTTTGTTTTTTAAGTTGTATTGATACCATACACCCTGTCCACACTCCTTTTCTAGTCATGAAATGGTACAAATATGCTCCTCCACCCTAGTAAAATAAAAGTAGTACATCTTTATCTTTCACTAAAGGCACACTTTTGGACCTTATGACAATTGTTGTTGAATGCAGATTGAGAGTGCGTTGACATTGTTTGTATTTTTTGGGGGAATAAAACTTACTTGGACTTTTTCTAGTTTAGTGCTTATAGATTCTGGTCACACAGCTGTTGGGTTTGTGTCCTGTCAATAATTCATGATTTTTTTGTAAACAGCTGACTGGTGTAGCAAGGTACAGAAATGGCACTTTGGCAGAAGCGGACATAGGGCTGAAAATACAGGTTGCGGATCAGAACGACAATCCACCAAAGTTCAAGCTTTTCAAAGGGTCTGTGACTGAATGCAGCAAAATAGGTATGTGATGTTGATCCTATTACTGTATAATTACCTTAACCCAACTCTTCATACTGACTTAAATCACCAGTGTCATATACCAATGGTGGATACTT
This sequence comes from Hydrocynus forskahlii, assembly GCA_037974365.1. Classification (NCBI taxonomy): domain Eukaryota; kingdom Metazoa; phylum Chordata; class Actinopteri; order Characiformes; family Alestidae; genus Hydrocynus; species Hydrocynus forskahlii. The sequence continues at coordinate 10,835,006 of JBBPCX010000160.1, forward strand.
ATAACTCTAAAAACAAAATCTCATCTTTAAATCAATGGAAGGCATCTTCAAACATGGGAGCACACTGACCTCTGTTGGATATCTGAGGATTGTGGATTATGTGGATTAATATCTGAGCACGTTTCTAACACCACTGCAGGAACTCACACCATGACGATAAGAGCTGAAGATGCAGATGAGACAGGAACAATCAATGCAAAAATTGCCTACAGTATAGTAAAGCAAATACCAGAGGGGTCGGGTCCCATGTTCTCCATCGACAGAGACACCGGGGCCATCTACGTTAAAAACCGCAATCTGGACAGAGAGGTCAGCTGTGTTCAGAGCTAAGAAATAATCATTTATTTGGTTTAAATCACTGAATTGTAAATCATTGAATTTAATACTGATTTAAATCATTGAATTCAATACTGATTCTAAACACAGCTTAATGAATCTATTTGATTTATTTTCTTTTTTGGTGGGTGTAGTATAGAAGCATTCTGATGCATATAAGAAACTCAGAGTGAGAGCAAGTCATGCAAAAGTACTTTGACAGGATTTGATTTTTTCATTATGTTGCAACTAAGCGCCTCTAACAGCGACAAAGTTGCTACTAGTGATGTATTTACTGTTTAGCAACACATGTTACACATGTTTATCAACTTCAATATTTTACTCATGTAACTACATGTAATTCCATTAGAACAGCTGGTATAATTATATGAGTAAAAAAGTTTGTAATCCATCTGTGATGGTGAACACATCACCAGTACAGGGGGTACTCGAGTTACGACACAGATCTGTTCCTTCAACAGTGATTTAACTCGAACTTTGGTGTTAGTCGAAACACATCTAGCCTAAGTCACTTATCTTTCCTAACACAGTTGTAAAATTCTAAAAATACATCTAAGCCACAGAAAAAAGAAATATGCCGCATTACTGTGTATTCTTCCGCACTGCGCAACCAAACTAGTTCGCCCATGTAGTCTGTAAGTACAAGGCTAAAGGTGTAAGTCGAGTCAGAGTGGGAATGGGAATGAGCGTTGTTAACTCGAAACGTTGTATGTCAAACTGTAATTACACTGCTGTTGCCTGTACTGTTAATGTGTAATTCTGCCGTTATTGTTGACAATACAAAGTGGGACTGGATTGCTTGTACTAAAAGTAAATAGGAAAATAATTACATATATGCAAAAATGTGTTATGTTGTTTACTGCAGTCCCTTGCTCATTTCTAAATATATGCAGCAGACAGAAGTAAACTGTCATTTATATGAATGCATATGCTCTCTCTCATAGACTTTCGACTCCTACACTTTAATAGTGCAGGGTGTGGATATGGACGGAGCCCCAGGTGGCCACACAGGGACGGGCACAGTGGAGATTAAGGTCTTGGACATCAATGACAATGTCCCTACTCTTGAAAAAGATGAGGTAAAGTAAATCTATTTACATTTAAATCTATTTAAGTATTAATATAGAGTTTTTATAAAATGAACCACTAACTGATGTGGAATTTGTAAATTTATAATAGAACAGTGCCCGTTTATGTTCTCTGCACTTGCTGGAATACACATTTGAAGAAATTCCTCTGACTGACAAAAACATGTGGTTAAAAATGCTTTCATCACTTAACCATGAAAGGTTTTATAGGTATAAGTATGGGTTCGAACATTACATGAAATCCAGCAGAATTCTAATAGGTACTATCAGATAACTGTTCATTCAGACAGAAACACCTTTAAATCAGGCCACTTAATTTAGTGGGACAGGATTTAATGAGTATCATTCATGAAAAAAGAGTTAAAAGAATTTAAAAAAAAAAACAAAAAACATCAACCAGTATACATTACTTAGGTCATCATTCGGTTTTCCACACTTCCTTCACATGACATTTGGTATTGTATTGTGACACTGGAGGACAAAAAACAATGTTCAGTCTTACATATATGATGTTATATGTGAATTTTATACTAAATTAAAATTCTATTCTGACCACACTTGACAATTTTGTCTGTATCTCCTATATTAGTACACTGGTGATATCGATGAAGGTTTAGCCGATGTGGTTGTAATGAGAATCAAAGCTCTGGATAAAGACTTGGAGAACACCGATAACTGGCTGGCCCTGTTTGAAATTGTCAAGGGTAATGAAGATGAACTCTTCACTATAGAAACAGATCCTAAAACCAATGAGGGCATTCTAAAGCTGGTCAAGGTATGTATGCTCAATTAAACTTGTATTCATTACAGTTTCAAATGTTTAATTTCAACTGTTTTATTCATATTCCCACATATTTTTAATTCCACTCTTTCATTTTGTTTCCCGCACGAAGCCTGTGGATTATGAAAAGGTTAAATCGCTGGATCTCGGCTTGGTCATTTCTAACGTAGCACCTTTTATAAATGGAACTGCTCTAGCTCTGGGTCTGAGTCTAGAATTAGACGGCCCTGAGGGACCAGGAGTTGGGGCTGGGGCTGGGGCTGGAGCAGGAGCTGGAGCTGGAGTAGGGGTCGGTGTAGGTGCAGGTGCAGGTGCAGGTGCAGGTGTTGGAGTGGGAGTAGGAGTTGGAGTTGGCGTGGGTGTGGATGTTGGGGTAGATGTAGGAGTAGATGTGGAAGCAGGAGCCGATGTTGGAGTAGAAGCAGGTGCAGGTGCAGGTGCAGGTGCAGGAGTTAAGCCTGGTGTCAAACCAGGAGTAAAACCTGACACTAAACCAGATCTCAAACCTGGTGTTAAACCTGACACCAAGCCTGACACCAAACCAGGAACTAAACCAGGCACCAAACCAAACACTAAACCCGGAACTAAACCGGACAAAAAGCCATCTCCAGGAGGAAAGAGTTACCCAATAAAAATAGCTGTAAACAACCTACCTGATGGCCCAGAATTTTCGCCAGTGGTAAAGGACTTCCCTGTATCAGAGGACCCAACAGACTTACATGTTCCAATAGTCATTGGTTCCTTTCCTGCTTTGGATGGTGATACGGGAGAAGTTATGGAAAATGTCAGGCAAGTTCAGACAAATCGAATATTTTTAAACAAATAAAGTCCAAAAGTAGTAATGGACACTGCCTGATACTTCTCTAACTGCAGCGTCCACTCAATATGATATTTGTTCTGTAAAGACTCTCTGGTGTGTTTACCAACATGTGTTTAATTATGCAGGTATGCCAAAGCATTTGATCCAGACAACTGGCTAGCCATCGATGAGGAAACTTCAGAAATTAAACTTATGAAGATTCCAGATCGAGAATCAAAGTTCCTGGTCAATGGAACTTACTTTGCAAAGGTCCTGTGCATGACCCAAGGCAAGATACGCTAATATTTTAAAGCACATTCTATTTCAGAAAACACACTGACTCAAAATCTTAAGTCTCAGTATGAATTTGATCATCCATTTGATTATAATATTAGCCCTGGTCCCGGAATATAACTGCATTTATTGGGTATTTCTTGGATAGATGTACCACCCAAGACAGCGACTGGGACGATAGCCCTAAAGGTGCAGGACTCAAATGACCACTGTCCCGTGCTGACCAGCATGTATGAGAGTGTCTGTTCTGATACAAAAGTCATAAACGTGACTGCATTTGATGAGGATGTCTATCCAAATGGAGACCCTTATAAATTTGTGCTGATAGAAGAGGAGACTCGTGGAGAATGGGAAATGGTTCCTGTAAATGGTAAAGGGCAGCCAAGCACACTTTACAAATCCTGTCATACATGTCCACAAAGATATATCATTTTTGTACATTTATCTACTCATGTCCATTTATCCCTTTTAAGGGACAACAGTGAGCTTCCACACCAAGGAGTTGCTGTGGCCAGGCTTTTATGAGCTGACAGTGGAGATCTTTGACACACAGGGTTTGGGCTGTGAGGACAAACAGAAGCTTCGAGTGGAGGTGTGCACCTGTGAACACGGTGGCTCTTGCAGTGCCAGACTAGCCAAGCAACATGGTTCCCCGGCCACCGTAGGACTTCCAGCTGTTGGACCACTCATTATGGGTTTAGCCCTGTTTATGAGTGAGTCAAAATGCTTCCACACATGTATATGAGACATACAGTATGTGCATCTCTGGAGACTTGTCTATGAGAGTAATGGCATGTTTGGTCTTTTTGTTGTGTTTTCAGTGGTTCCATTACTCCTTCTGTTCTGCCACTGTAAGTCCACGAGTAAATTCACAGATCTGCCTTTCGATGCAAAAGAATACCTTATCGCGTATCACACGGAAGGCAAAGGAGAAGACAAGGTACTTATTTCTATAAAATGCCTTCATGATGGAGTCTAAGAAATCTGAAAATAAACATGTATTTGTAGCACTTGTCTGGAACACATACTGGTTGATTCAAGCCTAATAGTTGGGGCAGCTGGTGGCCTAGTGGTTAGGAAGTCCGCCCTGAGATCAGAAGGTCTACTCCCCAGCTGCCCCTCTTTGGTGGCAGCCCACTGCTTCACTTGGTGACTAGGTTAAATGCAGAGAAAGAATTTCACATTATTCACGCTGTGTGCTGTGGTGTGTTCATGCAAGACAGTAAGGGGCCACTTTACTTTACTTTAGTTGCCTAAGCCACAGATCGCCGATCATGGTTACAAGTTTTCATTCCAAGCAAGTAGCAACATACCTCATAGAACAATTTAGCTGTTTGAAAACTGTGAATTGACTGTTGACCTATGGTCTCAACCAGTGCTTGCAAACCTTGACCCATGGTGGAACTACTGTTGTCCATGAGTTAGAATATGGTTGTGTAACCAAACATAATTTGAAATGTGACTAATGCTATAATACCTTGTTAAATATTATCTGCAAAAATAGGTCTGGAAAAATACCAGTTATTTAGTTCTGTTTGTATTTTCAGTGCATGTTACTATTTTTAATCATATAGATTTCATTCATTATGGATAGATGATTGAAGAAAGGTATTTACACAAGTAAAGAGGCTAGGTCAGAAGCGGCCACGATATATCCCAAAGAACATCAATACAACATTAACTGTCTCACATTAGACAGTCAGGAAAAATCTTCTGAAGGGCTGCAGAAGCTTTTGTAAGAGCTTTTGGACCATGAGTTGAATAAGTTGGGGAACCCTGGTCTAAACTATTTCAAGGGTGAGTATCTCAAGGACTGTAATAATAATAATAATAATAATAATAATAATAATACACTTTATTTAGGACACCGTACAATAAAACAAGTGCAACAGACAGTAACAGACAAAATTAAAAGCATATTCAATTTAAACAATTCAAACGGTGCAAATGAATCAAAGAGAGAAAGCAAGCTTGAACAGATGTGTTTTGAGTGCGGATTTAAAATTGTAGTTGGTAGGAACAGTGATCCTCTGCTAGATAAGTTTTTCTCCTACTTGCCTCACTCATGCATAAGTGTTAGATTGGGCACAAATATTTATACTCAGCCACCTGCACATTATTGTGATTTTGAAAACTCAAAAAGAAAAATGAGTTTACATCATGGGAAGTAGCCTGAACACATGATCTTGACTCTTTGTTGCTGCCGGAGGTTCCTTCAGAACACTTTTTAATATGGTGAAGAGCATGAGTGCCCACTTGTGGACAGAATTTTTCATACCAATGTACGCACTTCATTTCAAGAATACTTGTTCATGGCACTATAGATATAGTCCAGTTTAGTGCAAACAGAATGAAGTCTTCCAGCATTTTGAAGCTAAGTATCTTTCTTGCTCTGTGTTCACTATGTATTTGCAGGAGGTGCCTCTCCTCAGCACTCCATTTGTGGCAGAACAAAATGTTCTGACTGTAGCTGGCAATGGTGCCGGCATGATGTTCGCTACACAGGCCGGTGGCAGGGCAATCTTCAGTCAGGAACTAAATGAAGGGGTTATGCAGATGGACAGCATGTCTGAATACCAGCACAACACTTTCGCAGCTGAGCATTATGGGAGCACTCTACACTCCACATCATTAAGGCGCAGGATGCATGATATTTATGAAGGAATATCGCTGCCGGATTACTATTTACACGAATACTTCTCTGAGGTAGGAAATCAAGGACAGCAATATACATGTTGCATGTAAATATTTTATACAAAGACACATTCATGTACTTGCACACAACAATGTTGAACCTTTCATTGCAGAAAGCGAGTGGTGGGAACCCTCCTGCCAAAGACAGTCTGTTGGTGTATGACTTCGAAGGTCAAAACTCTCCTGCTGGCTCAATGGGCTGCTGCAGTCTTCTGGAGTCAGAGAATGACCTGGAGTTTCTCAATAATTTGGGACCAAAGTTCATGACTTTGGCAGAGATTTGCGTTCCCCCAAGACCTACTCTGCCACCCCCCAAGGTCGAACAAATCATCAAGTCAGTGGATACCAGCATAAAAAGTGAGAGTTTTGTCACCGCCAGCACAGTTCAGATTTCAGAATCTGTTGCACCTCCACCACAGCCGCCACCACCAGCGCAGCAAAGCACAGTCACCAGTGTTACCAAGACTATTAACCAATCAAGTGACATTTCCATGATCAATACTGGTCAGGCATTGCTTGTGCAACAGCAGCCTCTGTACTATTTGGTGGAACAGCAGGTACCAAGCACCATGATTCTGGCTGAGAGATCTGCTCATGGGACGTATTTGATCAATGGGGCAACAGGAACTGATGGGCTGATTCTCCAGGGCGGTAAGATAGCACAAGACACTCTAGAACAACAAGGAATGTACCTGATTGATGGAGCTTCTATGCTACAAGGGAATATGATGTCAGGCAGCTGTACAAATTCTACCAGTGCAGGCAGCTTAACTCTTCCCACTATATTATTCCAGGGTGAACAAGGCAAGAAAATATTGCGGGGTACTTTACCTCGAATGTCTCCTCCAGGAGACTCAGATAAAGGTACTGGTGAAAAGAGTAATGTAAGGAATGCTTAGACTTCACTGGTTCAGCTCTTAACAATGGTGGGGTTATGAGGGAGAATGATCTTGAGGCAGCATGCATTTACAACTGAAAGGCTCCTACAGAGATGTTCTTCCAGAACCAAAGTCTCCATCCCCTGACCAGAGAGTGTGTGTGAAGAGGCGAATGAAGAGAGAGTCATGGACCATCTTTGAAAGTGTGTGGCTTAAAAAGGTTGAGAAAGCTAGACTTCTGTGTGCACCCACACTGACCGTTTTTCTTTTCTTTTCCTTTTTGTTGTTACATTTATCCATCAGTGTGGCTTTAAATTTAAATTGTATTTATCTGTGAGTTTCTCTGTTGGGGATGTTTATCTTTTCTTGCCTGCAGTAGGAACACGCTCAGCAGTTTTCCTTACTAACTCAAGTTGCCTGACAACTGTCATCATGTATTCCCTTGAACACACACTGCAAATACATGTGTGTGCAGGTGTTAGGTCCTCTCTGTAAAATAGTCTTATCTATGTCTCGTGTTAGTTGGTTCGAATATTGGATTGGAGGGCTAAAAAATGACATCAGCAGCTCTGAGGCAGCACATTTATAAGCCCCTTTAAATCATTATTAAAGGGGACATATTATGCAAAACTCACTTTAAAAAAAACAAGTTATAATAGGTCCAGGGGCTATACAAAACATGTTCGTGAAGTTCTTTGCACAAAATCACTCTCATATAAAGAGATATCACCAGCTTAATTCTTCACAGTTTTGGTTCCTTTCAAAATGAGCCGTTTCAGGCTCTGTCCCTTTTATGCAAATAAACTGTTGCTGGCCACGCCCCACCCATCCCATGCTTAAGCTGCGCGTTTAAATTCTGGATTTTACATTAGAATCCATGTCCTTAACACTAGTGAAAGTGTTTCTTTCTTTCTTTCCTTCCTTCCATCCCTTCAATCTGTGCCAGTGGTCCTAGCCTGTAGGGTGACTAGGCTGAAGGACGGAAGGGAGGGAGAAAGAGTGAGAGATACACTAGGTGGACAAAAGTATTGGGACAAACGTGAAAAAGGCAGAAAACACAGGCGGTATCCAGCCCTGTATGTTTGACTGCGAGTCGGACCCAGAGCAAGATGAACACAACACTTAATGTGTGACTTGCCTTTGCCGGTAGGCATTGCGCTCAGCTTATCCGTACTCGTAAAACTAGCAGACATAATGGCGGATCTTTAACTAATATGGTGTTGGGGCGCAGCGGAGCGCGCCTTACCGTATACGTCCACTGGAACAACACACGCATTTTACGCTGTGATTGGTGTATTTTCACGCCAATTTCTTTTCCTTAACCAATAGCGGAGGTTGCTTTATTGTGTTTTAAGTGAGTATTGGCCAGCTGAGCAGAGCGAGTTTTTGCCACTGCAGTGGTCAGGCACGGCCGAATTCAGCAGACATAAAGTTGCAAACACCCAAAATGGCTGCTGAAAGGGGTGACAAGCAACAGGCTAGTGGGTGAGGTCTGGACAGATGAGTGGCGGTTCTATGCAAATTGGCCTCCTCTTGACGTCACCAGGGGCCCTCCGTCCAAACGACTCGTTTTGAAAGGGCCTGAAACTGTGAAGAATAGAGCTGGTGATATCTCTTTATGTAGAGTGATTTTGTGCAAAGAATTTCATGAACATGTTTTGTATAGCCCATAGACCTATTATAACTAGAGTGAGTTTTGCATAATAGATCCCTTTTAAAGGACTAATAAAACCAGCAATATACAAAGTAAAAAATATCTTGAATGTCCGTTGCCAGTATGTTATCAGAATTTCTTAAGTTTGGGGATTCTGGGAAAGGTAGTTGAGTTATTATATCTTGAAAAAAAAAACCAAATAATAATTAAACTTTTGCATTTTCAATTCTTTTACATCAACAGGATGGTAATTAAACCTGGTTCTAATCTACTCCATAACATACCAGCGTCTCCTAGTACTAAGTGTTGACTTTAGACTTTTTTAGTGCCTGTAAAACATGTTTACATATCCTATAAAAGAACAATACGGATATCGAACATACACAATTTTCTGTTCTCTAAAGTGTATTGTTTTCTGATCTGGGAACATTTAAAGTAATAAGCATTGCCTCTGGTAAGTCAAATTGCACTTGGTATGAATGGGCAGAGTAGAATAATGTGGAGAATCCTACTGCAGATTATGTATATAGGCAGGAAGCACATTTACTGGGATTTTTTATGACTTTGGGTTATCTTGAATTAATATTGTAAAAATGTATATTGCCCTGTCCCAGTTGGTCCTCTACCCAGTTTATAATGATGATCTTTTACCACTATGCAAAAAAAAAAACTTTAAGAATGTAGCAAAAAGTGCATTTACCATATTGGTCTATTTGGAACAGGGTTTATGTGTGCTTATATACAGTTGTGCTCATAAGTTTACATACCCTTGCAGAATTTATGATTTCTTAACCATTTTTCAGAGAATATGAGTGATAACACAAAAACTTTTTTCACTCATGGTTAGTGGTTGGCTGAAGCCATTTATTGTCAAACAACTGTGTTTATTCTTTTTAAATCATAATCACAACACAAACTACCCAAATGACCCTGATCAAAACTTTACATACCCCAGTTCTTAATACCGTGTATTGCCCCCTTTATCATCAATGACAGCTTGAAGTCTTTTGTGGTAGTTGTGGATGAGGCTCTTTACCTTCTCAGATGGTAAAGCTGCCCATTCTTCCTGGCAAAAGCCTCCACTCCAGTTCCTGCAAATTCTTGGGCTGTCTTGCATGAACTGCACGTTTGAGGTCTCCCCAGAGTGGCTCAATGATACTGAGGTCAGGAGACTGAGATGGCCACTCCAGAACCTTCACTTTAATTTGCTGTAGCCAATAACAGGTCGACTTGGCCTTGTGTTTTGGATCATTGGATCATGTTGGAATGTCCAAGTACGTCCCATGTGCAGCTTCCAGGCTGATGAGTGCAAATTTTGATAACTTACTGCATTCATCTTGCCATCTTACTGCATTCATCTTGCTATCAATTCTGACCAAATTTCTTGTGCCTTTGTAGCTCACACCCCCAAAACATCAGCAATCCACCACCATGTTTCACTGTGGGAATGGTGTACCTTTTATGGCCTTGTTGACTCCTCTCCAAATGTAGTGTTTATGGTTGTGGCCAAAAAGTTCACTCCAAATCACTCCAAATGACTTTGTGCCAGAAGGTTTGAGGCTTGTCTCTGTGCTGTTTGGCATATTGTAAGCGGGATAGTTTGTGGCATTTGCGTAGTAATGGCTTTCTTCTGGCAACTCGACCATGCAGCCCATCTTTCTTCAAGTGCCTCCTTA
>JBBPCX010000160.1:10854337-10875815 GCA_037974365.1 Hydrocynus forskahlii
TCCAGAAACTCACTGACCTTTTATACACACCCACTAATTACAAGCAAACAGATCACAGGTGAAGATGGTTACCTTTATTAGCCATGCAAACTCATTTGTGTCAAGTTGTGTGCATGTTATCAGGCCAAATCACCAGGGTAGGTAAAGTTTTGATCAGGGTCATTTGGGTAGTTTGTGTTGTGATTATGATGTTGGACAATAAAGGGCTTCAGCCAACCACTAACCATGAGTGAAAGAAACGTTTTTTTCATATTCTCTGAAAAATGGTTCAGAAATCATAAATTCTGCCAGGGTATGCAAACTTATGAGCACAACTGTATCTTGTGCTTTGGAATGTGCATTAGACCTAAGTATACAAAATGAAGCATTATGTGTATAATTTGCAACTTACAGTGTGTTTTACTTGTTTGCCTAAAATTTGAATGTGATTTGTTTCAACATATAGAAACACTGATGATATGTTCTGTGTCATGTTATATCACAAAAGGAGTTTTCTTAGCACTAGTGCTGATTCTCCACTGTAAGTTTTTTCTTGTTTGTTTTTTTATTTTATTAATTTTTTGAGTGGTTAAGGGGTGCTTGGGTGACCAGCAGAACCCATGCTCTGGAGAAAATGGAGCTGAAAGAGATATACGGTACAGTGTTATCATGTTATTCACATGTCATACAGTTGTCTCTTCATCTTTTTTCCCTTAATGTCGTCTTAATGATGCCTTTATTTGATATTACATTTGGTTTACTTTTACAACTACACGATAATCTTTCAAATGATTAATAAAATGAATAAACCCATCCTTCAGACGCACGTGCACGTCACTGTTTTCTTAAAATTTAGTTGTAATCAGTGCCCAGCACAATAAAATCTCATGTGATGTGACAGAAACTCACATAATCCAAAACAAAGTGGCCTTCAGTGGTTTATTATTGCTATAAATGAGATGTGCTGTACGTTGCGTACAGATGTGGTTTGCCTGGATAGTTTTGCTGAGAGTTTCAGATGTTTAATTTGGTCATATTATTACCAATATCTAATCATCTTGCACTTACAGATGGAATATAAATGTGAATGTTCTAATTAATCAGCTTTCATTTTCTAATGGAAGATCCTGTACTGTCAGCATATGCTTGCTGTTCAGTAAAGCCTGTCTATGCCCCAGTGTTTTATTTATTTCTGCCAGTGAATCGCACTGTCAGCTGGATTGTTCTAGTTCAGTGCTGATGGCAGTGTTTGGCATGCTCTCAGACAGTAATGGGTTAGGCATACTGACACATTCCTGCGCCGTTAAATCCTGGGAGAACTGCTGCCAGTGCTAGGTGTCCTGGCAGTGAAGAGGCTTCACTGCCAGGACTCTAAACCAAATAGGTGTTTGCATGTCTGCACAGTTTTTTTCTTTCTGTAAAGTTACCTTTTCAAAAAGATTTTCTTCAGATTTGGCTGGAAAACTTAATTCTTAGAAAGAATGCGTAGAGGTATTACTTTCTTAGCCTGAAGAGTGAAGCTAGCAGGTGAAAAAGCATGGTTCGTACCACAGCAGACGTTTCTTTTTGAGATAATTTAGTTTTTAGATAATCATGTGTTTGTAATATCGACTGAAGGCGCATCTCATAAACATATAGCGAAGACAACTAAACAAAGCAACTAAATATACTGCTCCATTTCATCCAGCTCAGTCCATCCACTGGTTAAAGAGAGTTTAGGGGTGTGGCTGTGGCTCCAGGAGAAAACACACACACACTACTCCACTAATATACCTGCACTCCAATACAGAAGGAAAATAGTGGGAGAGTACGTTGAAGAAAGAGAAGAGAGGCAGCAATCAGAGGTTGGACATGGCTCCTTTCTGGCTTGGAAGAGTCTGTTTGTTCCTACTTTTGTGCTTAACTATGGTGAGTAATATTAGCCTGTTTGAAATGGTATTCATAGCAAAATGATATAAAATTAACATAAAATTATATATAAAAAGATTCCGATTTTGCAACAGAAAGCTGAAAATCATCCGTAAAGTAGGTCTACTTGCTATAATAATGTTTATTTCATACAGGCCAACATATAGGGAGAAAACAAGGAATTTTAGTTGTGGAACTCATAATATACGTCTGAATATTGCAAAAATTCGTAGACTTGCTTGTGATGCAGAAATATTTCATAAAAGCTTATTTTGCAAAAAATGTGAATTTTGCAAACAGACTGAAATATCACATTGTACCTGACAAAAAATTGCTCCTGATATAAAAAAAATCCCATAAATTAACTAGATAATTGTTATATAGTGAAACTAGATGATTCAAAATGTATCTTTAGCGTGTATTTATAACCTGTTAATATTTCAGCTCAAATAATTTTGTAAGTAGTTTTACTTAATATTTTGGATGCATTTTAAACCCTATAATGGCAAAATGTATAACTAATAACATATTTGTAGCAGTTTCGATTTTATGAATGTTTACACAGTATTGTATCTTTGTAAAATATTGCTTGAAAAAACCCTCAACTTTAACAGGAAAAGGATTGATGGCCAGAATGTGCACCACACTTAACATGTTAAGATGAAAATCCACCCAATAAGCACAAAAACTACGAAAATGACAGATTTAATAACAAACATACCTTCAGCTGATAATTACGTCTAGACACTTTTGTTAGTTGTAAGAGGTAGCCGCTGCTACTGCTCAGCCCATCGTGAGTTGGCACTATTACTCAACAGATTTGGCTTTCAGTTCAGTCAGGAAATGAGGAATATCTTACTGATGCCTCTGTCAGGAAATGAGGAATACTTTACAAACTTTCTGTGACCGAAATGAAATGCCCTCTTTCAGCTGGCAGGTAGATTCCCTGTTTAGAAATTCTTAAACAGAATGAAGCATTTTGAGTGCAGTCATTTTGTAGTATATACGGTACTGTGTAAAGATCTTGAGCCACCCCTCATTTCTTTATATATTGCTTCCAAAGATTCAGACTTTCTTCTATTTTTACTGTAGTCTTGAGGAACAGTTCCCCAGGCTACCTGATGGACTATCAAAGGCTCTCATTTTCAGTCCAGTCCCTGAACCTGACTAGTTTCCGAGGAATGTTGTTTGTTTGTTAAGACGTACAGTGACCTACGTATGAATCATTCAAGCAAAACTAAGACATCTAACTTAATGCCTGAACCAGTGAAGAAACAGGAGCAGATAATTCCAAATGATCAGGCGGTGATCAGTATACTGGTGGTGCTGAATGCTGAATGGTTGGAAGACCTTGTATCTTTAGGCACTTTGTAGCCTGTCACAGTAAAACATTTGTTCTCATTTCTTTCATGTACGTATTTTACTCAACATGCCAAAGACAAGACAGTTTGACAGGCATAAAAGAGTATTTTTGCACCAGTGAGGTGATTCAAAGAAAAATATGAAGAAATGAGGGGTGGCTCAAGTAGCTGTAGCTGAAAGCCAGCAACAACAATTAGTACCTGTTTGAAAGATATTTATAGGATTCAACATGAAGTGCCATAAGCCTTTGGAGATTGTTTTGTTCAAATGGAAGTGTTATTTCTAAAATCAACAATAGTTACTACAAACATAACAGATATATTAAATCCAGCTTATTTTGCCTTATAGGTAACGCCACCATAATGTGTGTATGTGTAAGTGTATTTCTAAAGGGTTAAAAAAAAAACATATACAGCAGCACTATATACAAATACCATCAGGAAATAAAAGATTAAAATGGCATGAAAAACAACAAAGTATAAATGCTTGCAAATCTTTTGTCATGTCTTCTGCATTTTTTTCTCATTTACACATTGCAAAGGCTGATCTAGAGGCCATTGAAACCGATTCTTATCTCTTAGGTATCAGAAAGGGCTGCAGGATCCAGGCGAAGAAAGCGGGAGTGGATTTTTCCTCCGATGAAACTTACAGAGAATGTTGACTACACCAAAAAGGAGTTCATAGCCAAAGTAAGAAATGCTTGTTCAGTATCAAAGTAGGTTATTCCAGTTCAAATCCTAGAAACACAAGCTAAGGATGTTTTTCACATGGCTGAGTTGGGTGGTGTTAAGCTCAAGGCTTGTTTGTGCAGAGGTCTATGCTGGAGAGAAGTGGCCTGGAAACTTGAGGTGACAGCTTATCAAGTGTCCACATATCATAATCACGGTTAAACACTTGTTGCAAGTAAATAAAATATTGATGTTTGTAGAGCAGTTTTATTAAAAATGATTATAACTTTTCCTCTGGGATCCTTTTATGACGTGTGTGTCATAAGTCTTTTTTTAGAAATGATAGTGTACTTCTTTTTTCCATGACTATTTTCCAGCCACTTTTTATTTTTTAGAATTAAACAGGCTGTTTTTGTTACTGAGCCTTAAATACTGATACATGTAAATAACCTTTGTTCTCATTGGCTGCCCTGTATTTGAGCTCATAATGCATTCATGGCTGAAAATCTCCCTATAACTTCAGCATGAAAAGGTGAACAGATGAAAATGTGTTGGTTTTCAAGTAATCACAAAAGCAGTATTTCAAAATGCAATGTTGGTGCAGCTTATTTTGTGTGCATAAATACAGGCACTCAAAACCTTTAGCAAAAATGACTAGCATGATCTGCTTTGATTGAATTATTAAATTAACAAGACAATTATTGACAGCTAAGAAAAGGACAAAATATGGATTTCTTACATAAAGTATGGCTATTTCTGAGTATATGTTTTGACAAAAGTACTGTTTTCTGCTATTCTAATTCAAATTATTATAATTATTCTATTCTGGTAATAATAATCATTTCTGTTCTGGTCAAGAATAACCATTTAAAGTGCAATAATGTTATCTTAACAATCACAGGTATTCATTTATTATAATATCTTAACTGCTCCCCAGATATGGTCTGATAAACACACCCAAGGCGAGCCGGTGGAGTACAGCCTGACGGGACATGGTGCAGACAAGGAGCCAGTTAACCTCTTTTTGGTCAATCCCCAAAATGGCTTTGTCAAAATAACAGGAATATTGGACAGAGAGGAAATATCAGAGTATAATGTAGGTTCTCAGAGTTGCTCAACCATACAGATTGCTGAAACATTGCAAATTGTAGCTAAAATGATAAAAAAAAAGACCACTGCAATTTATTTGTAAATCAGCAGCTCTATGAGTATGACAACCATTCCATGCCAGTGTCTGTTAAATTCCTAGACATTCTGCCTTATGAGGTGCTGATTAGTGATCACTTGAATCAAATCTTATTTAATGAGGAAAAGTATAAAAAACACTGCTGTAATCAACACTCTCCTCTTGCAATGTGACCAGTTGGATGGCAAAACACTACTAGCAGTGCGTCAAAGTTCATTATTGCCATTTTGTTTGAGTGAACAAGAGATTTTTTTTTAAATTCAAGTTCTGTAAACACTGCACCATTTCTCTTATTCTGATGTTTTGTCATTTCCTTTAAAAAACCCTGAACTGAACCAGAAACTGAACGTTTTTGCAGTAGTCTCTTATTTTTTTCCAGAGGTGTAGTTCTTCACTAATGGTCAAAAAAAAATCTATGTTGTACTATTAGTTGAAAGGACTAGCAAGATACAGAAATCGCAGTCTGGCAGAGGGAGAGGTCCAGCTGAGAATACAGGTTGTGGATCAGAACGACAATCCACCAAAGTTCAACTTCTCCAAAGGGTCTGTAACAGAATCCAGCAAAACAGGTATGTAACATAAATCCTTACCCTAACCCAAGCCTTCAAACTCAGGTTAATCACTATAATGGGTGATTTTTTTGCTTTATATAAATGACAGCCAGTTCCTAGACTGTATACTATCAGTGGATCGCATTTTCTTCGAATATGTGAGCACACTGACCTCTGTTGGATAGCTGAGAAATATCTGAGAACATGTTTCCAACACCATTGCAGGAACTCACGTCATGAGGATAAGAGCTGATGATGCAGATGAGGCAGGAACAACAAATGCAAAAATTGCCTACAGTATAGTGAAGCAAATACCAGAGGGGTGGGGTCCCATGTTCTCCATCGACAGAGACACCGGGGACATCTATGTTAAGAACCACAACTTGGACAGAGAGGTAAATTTTCTGAAAGTAACAAGAAAGTAACAAAAGACTATAAAAACTTAAACAACAGTCATACCTAAGATTCATTAAACATATGTAGTATGTTAATAATTTGATCATGATAAAAAGCTTTTAAAAGGTAGGAGACCATCAGCAAAATTAGCAAAAATCCATTTGATTGCACACAATTTTAAAAAGCCTGAAACTTGAATATTTTCTCTGTAGGCACTCGACTCCTACACTTTAATAGTGCAGGGTGTGGATATGGATGGAGCCCCAGGCGGCAACACAGGGATGGGTACAGTGGAGATTAAGGTTTTGGATATAAATGACAATTTTCCCACGCTTGAAAAGGATGAGGTAATAAAAAAGCTTACTTTTATTTCAAATAATGTTGCTAATGCCCCCAAAAAAGATATTTGATCCTTGCTGTGTTTTCTGAATCAGTACACAGGAAATATTGATGAAGGTGTAGTTGGTGTGGATGTGATGAAAATCAAAGCTCTGGATCAAGACTTGGAGAACACCGATAACTGGCTGGTGCTCTTTAAAATCGTCAAAGGTAATGAAGATGAACTCTTTACAATAGAGACAGATCCTAAAACCAACGAAGGCATTCTAAAACTGGTCAAGGTAAATTTCTTCTGGTTTGACACAAAAATCGTCCTCAACATTTTTGGAGGTTTTAGTGTTCTGAACTTTGGTGGTTCCAGTTAAGTTTTTTTCTGTTTCTTTTACTGCTCATCCTGTGTGAAGCCTGCAGATTACGAAAAGGTCAAAGAGCTGAATCTGGCCCTGGCCATTTCAAATGTAGCACCTTTCATGAATGGAACTCCATCATCCCAGGATTCAGATGAAAATTTGGAAGGAACTGGAGCTGGAACAGACCTTGGGGCTGGCACCAGCGGACAGGCTGGAGCTGGAGCTGGAGCAGGGGTTGGGGCAGGAGCAGGGGCTGGGGCTGGGGTTGGGGCAGGAGCAGGGGCTGGGGCTGGGGTTGGGGCCGGAGCTGGGGCTGGAGGACAATCTGTTGTTATATTAGATCCTAAACCTGACACCAGACCTGGTCTCAAACCAGCCAAAGACCCACTGACTACAGAAGGAAAAAGATACTCGGTTAAAATAACTGTAAACAATTTATTCAATGGCCTAGCTTTTTCACCATCTGTAAAGGAGTTTCCTGTGTCAGAGGACCCAAGGAATATTCAGGTTCCTAAGATTCTTGGCTCTTTTCCTGCTATGAACGGAGATAACAGAACAACTGGAAATGTGAGGTGAGTTCTGTTGCAATCAACACTTTTTAGAAATGAAATATAGTTAAGAAGAAATGTAATTTAACCAGCAAACACAAATAATTTTCCAAATGTAGATATGCGAAGGGATACGATCCAGACAACTGGCTGTTCATAAATGAGAAGACATCAGAAATTAAACTCATAAAGATTCCAGATCGAGAGTCGAAGTTTCTGGTCAATGGGACCTACTTTGCCAAGATCCTCTGCTTGACTCAAGGCAAGCATTACAACCCAGCTATCAAAATATTTATTTCAGAATGACAAAAAAAGAGAATTTTTGACAAACCATGCAAAAAGAGATTAATGCTATGCAAGACTGTACCTTGGATTACCTTTTGTCGTGATTTTGAAGTAAAAATGTATCTTTTTATTTAGACGTTCCACCAAAGACAGCAACTGGAACGATAGCCCTAAAGGTGCAAGACTCAAATGACCACTGTCCCAAACTGACAAGCACGTATGAGAGTGTCTGTTCTGATACAAAAGACATAAACGTGACCGCATTTGATGAGGATGTGTATCCAAATGGAGACCCTTTTAAATTTGTGCTGATAGAACAGGAGACTCGTGGAGAATGGGAAATGGTTCCTGTAAATGGTAAAGAATGGACAATCATACTTCCATAATAATATATACTATATGTCCAAATATATACAGACACTCCTTTCTACAAAGTGAATTCGGCTGCCAGAGGTGCTCCATCATGCACTTGTAGCATGTATAATCTCCATACAATTGGAATGTTACTAAGAACAGACTGACACAGCCACACATGAGCCACTCTCCATTTGGAAGAGCTGGGGTGGTGTTTGTGACTCAGAACTGATCATCCATCATCACTGTCTGGTCTAACTGATGTTCTTGTGGTTGAATGCAATCAAATTCTCACAGCAATATTTCAACATCTAGTGTAAAGCGTTCCCAGAAAAGTCAAAGCTGTTACTACAGCAAAGGGGGACATACTCCCTAAAAACGTGATTTCAGAAGAAACATTAAAATAAGCATGTTTCTATACATTTTTGGACATATATGTTCCTAGGCATACTGAGCATTATAAACAGCACATGGCATTACTCATATATGCACACAAAGATATATTTTTATGCATCGATCTATATGTCGATTTACTCATTCCAAGGGACAACAGTGAGCTTTCATGCCAAGGAGTTGCTGTGGCCAGGCTTTTATGAGCTGACAGTGGAGATCTTTGATATGCAAGGTTTTGGCTGCGAGGATAAACAGAAGCTTCAAGTGGAGGTGTGCACCTGTGAAGAGAGCGACACTTGCATTATGGCGCACAGGGCAGTCCAACAACATACAGCCTCAGGCAAACTGGGAGCTCCAGCTTTCGGACTCCTTATGACGGGCCTAGCCCTGCTCATGTGTGAGTTACAAATAGACATTGCAGCTCCTAGTGCTTTGGGACATTATGCACAGTGTTAAGGTTCCATCCTCAAGCAAATACCATGTTCTGTCTTTTTGGCGTCTTTCCCAGTGGTTCCCATGTTGGTGTTGTTCTGCCAGTGTGGCTTAGCAAGCAAATTCACAGAGCTGCCTTTTGATGCAAAAGATCGTCTTATCTCATATCACACTGAAGGCAAGGGAGAAGACAAGGTGCAGTACATCTATTACTTAACATTCATTTTCACGATTAGCGTTTCAGCATCCAAGAAAACACATATGTTGAGATTCATACAAAACTTCTGGCAGTGCCTCTCACTTAGTTGCATGCTATGTCTACAAATTAATACTTTAATTATTTCTATTTTATGTTCATGAAAAATACAAACATTTGGCCTCATTCAGAGTACGGTTCCTGAGAAATCATTCTAAAGCAGATATGACTTGTTTTAGTAACAGTATGGGGTCAACAATGTGTTAAAATAATGCTAAAACATATTTTTTGTCAACACTGTTTGTAGGAGGTGCCTCGTCACAGTGCTCCAGTCAAACGACCTAGAAAACCAACTGGTAATTCTGGTAGCAAGGTCCCCATGATGCTTTCTAATCCAGTCCATGGACAGACTATGGTGATTGACAGCATGTACGGGTGCCAAACCAAAATTCTTTCCACTGAACATTATGGAAGCAACCTTTACTCCTCATCATTCAGGCCCAAGAAGCATGACATGTACGGAGGGATGGCTTTGCCGGATGAGTATCTATATAAATACTTCACTCAGGTAAAGATACAAGGACAGTAATACACAATGAATGTAGGATTTCATTTAAATTATTTTAAAAGTCATAACTCACTTTTTTTTGCAGAAAGCAAGGCATGCAGCTGAGAATCCTGTTGTCAAGGACAATCCACTGGTGTTCGACTTTGAAGGTCAAGACTCTCCTGCTGGCTCATTGGGCTGCTGTAGTCTCCTTGAGTCAGGCAATGATTTGACATTCCTCAATGACTTGGGGCCACAATTTATGACATTAGCAAATATTTGCAGTTCTCCGATTCCTTATTTACCATCACCCAAAGTTGAACACACCATTAAGGCACTGGACGCCACCATCCAAAGTGAGAGTTTTGTCACTACCAGTTCTGAAACCACTCCACCAGTGGTAGAGCAAAGCAAAGTTGATACCAAAGCATTCAGTAGTTCAGACACACTTTCCACCATCAGTACTAGTCAGCTTGTGCAGCACCAGCGGCCTTTGTACTATTTGGTGGAAAGTCATTTGCCAAGGTCTCTTATTCTTGCTGAAAGTCCTACATATTTAATAAATGTGCCAGCAGGGACCAGGGGAGTGATTCTCCAAGACAGTGATACAGAACAGGCCTCACTTAACACAGTACAGCAAGGGGTAGATTTACTTAATGAAACTTCTATGCTGCAAGAAACTTCAAAAATAGACAGTCTCTCCAGTCCTTCCAGCCCTGGAAGCCCAGTTCCCCCAACTGTCTGGGTTTTGGGAAGCCAAACATGTTTCCAACACCATTCTTTGGTCTCTCAAGGCACAGGTTCAGGTCATCCTGTAGGAATGGAGAATGTTGACCCTGGAGGGTCAGTGCAGGCTTTAACACAAGACCAAGCAGAGTTACAGGCACAAGAGAGCACTTTGAAGCTTAGTGCAGCTTTGGGTATCAGCCAGTCAGAGGAAGCACAGGCACAGCTGAACACAAAACAAGACACGTCTCAGTTCAGACTTACCCCTCCGCTTGCCAAAAGGCAAGATAATGAAGAGCAATTATTAAAACAGGTTCCCACAACCTGCACTGCTGATAAGGCACAAAACATTATTCCCACTGCACTGGATGTAATGCATTCCATTTCCCCAGAACTTCTGCTTGTGAGATCCACCTCTACACATGCACTAGCCAAGGCTGATGCTATAAGAAAAGAGCTTGAGATAACTATTGAGGGCCTCAACAAAAGTGCATCATCTGCCAAGCAAGAAAACAAATCAGTAGACATTATTCCAAAAAATGATTATGGCAGTGCAATGGAAACAGTAGATCATACAGCAAAAGATCAAGAAGAGAAAAAAGAGGCACAATACTCTAAATGTCAGGGTAGTGAAGCTGAAGAGGCTTCATGTGTCTCTGCTCAAGCAATGACAGAAAGTGTTTTGGAGGAAAATGTGTCAAGTATTGCTCAGTCATTCGTAGACTCTATGAATGATTCTCTAGAAAGTGGTGTTATAGCTGGTGAGACAGAAAAGATAAATCTTAATGATACAGAAAATTGTGTGATAATGGAAGTCACTACTTCAGCAACAACCCAAGAAATCATTTCTGAAGAGCGTCCTGTTTATCAGCTTGAGGAAAAAATAGAAATGATTGCTCCTCAGTTGGTGAGAGAAGACTCTGTCACAGAACAAGCAGAAACTCCAGCAGTAGAACTGAAAGATAAATTAGACCGAGAACTTGCAGATGCCTCAGATCACCAGACACCAGAAGACATTTCAGGGGTGGTTTTGGAGGTAGATACAGAGGCAGGGCCAGTCGCTAACCTTCAAGCAACTTTGCTTACTGAGGACGTAAATGAAAACTTACAGCCAGAGCAACAGAACTTAAAGGAAATAATGAATCATGAAGATAGTCATAATCTGTTTAATGTGAGTTTCAATCAGGAAGTCATTTCTAAACTCAGTCTCTTTAGTCTTTACTCTGAGGAGGATGCAAAATTGGCTTGTGGTGACTCAAAAAGGGAAGATGTTGAGGGTGGGCTTCAGTCAGGCATAGAACTGTCAGAGGACACACCTGTGTTGGAGAAAGGAACAGTATTGTTGAAAGATAAACCAATCCTGGAACATGTGGAAACTGTAGATGTTAATATTGAAACACCCCAAGACATATCACGGCGGACTTTGGCGGTAGACACAGATTTAGTTACTGATGAAGAAAAAGAACTACTAAAGCCAGAGCATCAGGATGTAAATGAGGATGGCTGTAACCAGGTTAATGAGAGTGTGACAGTGGAAGAGAGAAACTTAACAGTGGCACAAGAAACCCCTCCTGAACAAAGTCTCTTTACAGTACACCCTGAGGAAGAATTTGAATGGATTGACTCTATGTTAGAGAGGGATGTTGGGGAACAACTTCCGTCAAGCATACAGACGGCAGAGAACGACCTTGTGATGGAACGACTAGAGATAAATGATGAATTAGACCAAAAACTTGTGGAGACCAATTCAAACCAACAACAGCCCGCAAATATACAGCAGTCAGTGCTGGCTGAGCCCAAGAGTGATAATGAAACTGATTTAGATGAGTTAACAAGTGATTCATCAGAGTCTTACCTATCTATCAGTCTGGAGCATGTGCTGGAGGCACAGCAGTATGTTGATACATCTGAGTTGGACACTGTAGAAGAATTTCAGGGGCAGTTTACTACAGACCAAACAATTCTTCAAGGAACAATGCACTGCAACATTCAGCATGAGTCACTGGCCTTTAGAGAATCCTCAGAATTAGAAAATACGACGGAAGAACATTTCAAGAAGGAAAGTGCTGGTAAAGTATCTGAATGGCAGACCCTGCGAGCTGAACTAGTGGTTTGTGAAGATGTAGACAGCTCAGAAGACACTGTGGGGATGCAGGTAGAAATGGAAACTGAAGGAGTTGCTGGACTTGAGGTCACTGTACTTACTGATGAGGAGACAGAAGCACTTAATCCAAGGCAAGAACAAACTGAGGACGTGATGGAAAACATAGATCAAGATGAAGTCAATGCATTGAGGTGTCAAACATGGGATTCTGAAGAAGATGAAGATCTTTCAGAGCACGAGAGATATGAAGAGGAGCAAAATGTGGACAGCTCTGCTGCTCAAGCTAATAGTGAAATTACATTAAATACTGTGGAAAATGTAAGTGGGTATACTGAGGAGGCTTATGTGTCTTCAGGTATACAGTACATAACCCAGGTTTTCAAAGAAGAAGCAGGTGAGTGTAGATGTTCAGGTAAAGATCTTGAAGAAAGTGCAGACCCAACACAAAGTGCAGACCCATCAAAAAATAAAAAAACAGAGCAGGGTTGGCTTGAACATGATGATAAGGAAATACAGCAGACTTTACCACAAACTGAAGAAGCAGTTACAGATGACCCAAAAGCCCTCACTTTGCTATCACTGTCAGAGGAAGGCCCATCAAAAATTTCAGAAGGTCATTCACAAGAGCAGGACGCTTTAGGAGAAAAAGCAGCTGATATGTTCTCAGAGGTTATGGAGCAGGTTTTGGCAACAGCCAGAAGCACGTCATCATCAGGAACAGCAGATTTTCAGGGGAAATCAGATCAGGAAACTACTTTGACCCCAAAGAATAAACACAGGAACAGTAAAACGTCATCCAAAAAGGGGATCAGTCCCAAAAGTCCTGTGGGTAAATGCAAATCCCAGTAAGATGTTTGTCAATATAGCAAAAGGCTTTATAAGATAATCACTTATGTCGGTTATTGCTTAATTCCTGCCTATATGCTCTCACTAGATTTATGCTGCTAAATGTCATTCTATTATTTTCTACTTCTAGTATTCCACGATCTGTGCATGCATAGCTTATTTTAAGCACCCGCTTGTACAAGTGTTTTTAAATTGTTATTATCTTTGCTTGATCTTCAATAAAGTAACGGGGAAATTTGACACCCTTGATTTTCAACTGCATATGACTATGTTTACACAAACTTTGTTTACACTCTTTTACACACCATCTCCAAGAATTCTGCATTGTTTCTTTTAGTTCTGCTGAGGCCATTACTTGATGTGCTGTTGTCAGATTAGGCCAAGATGCCCTCAGACACCTATGGAACTGCTTCAAATATCATGTATCAGACATTTAAGTATAACCTGCTATATCAGGAACCTGCCATCGTACTACAAAAAGGGAAGACCTTAGTGAACTGGCTCAGTGACAAACAAAATCACTCCTGTCAGTCATCTTCATTTTCATTTTTTTTCAGGGGCCCAGCACAGATTATTCTTTAAGCATATACAGTTAAGCTTCATGAGGCATTTTGAATATTTGGGCTAATGGTTTAAAACTCTAAAAGTCATATGGGGACACTTAACTTTTTATGAAGCCAAGAACAAGAGTCAACACTGATCAACTCTGGTCAACATACATGTAACTGGAGTTGCCAAACACTCACCCAAACAGTCGCAAGCTTTCTTCCCAATATGTTTTAAGTTCACATTTTCTCATTCTCAGTATTCTGTAATGTTACAGATTCTGGACACACCACACTAGGCTTCTCCTAACTTCCAGTCCAGCAAATCCCACTCTCCAAATAACCATCCTTCCTCAATTACGGTATTAGACATATTTCTCCATTAAACCAACACAGCGGTAAAAATATCATAATATGGAGGAATTGCATTGAACATAGGCCAGATAAACGCAGAATATACTTACATTTGCATGCTGTATGAATGATCCCCTACCAAATATGACCTGCTTATTGGTGGCCCTGTAAGAGTGATTCACCATTGGTGAATGCGCTAAAGGGAGCTTACAAAAGATACAGGGAAGCAAATTGAATTCAGTCTGTAATTGCAAACTTTAAGTGCACCTATGTGGTCAGTGGAGCTAATAAAATGGACAATGAGTGTAGAGACAAGATAGGTGTCCCTGATGAAGTGGGATGTTAGTGTGTGTATGTAATATTTACTATATGGACAAAAGTATTGGGACACACCTGTTTTTCAGGGTCTGAACTTGGCCCCTTATTTCCGTTGAAGCGTAATTTTAATGCTTCAGCATACCAAGACATTTTGGACAATGCCATGCTTCCAACTTTGTGGACACAGTTTGGGAAAGAACCTTTTCTATTCCAGCATGACTGTACACCAGGTGTGGAAGAACTGACTGCCCCACACAGAGCCCTGACCTCAATCCCATCCAACAGCTTTGGGATGAACTGGAACGAAGATTGCGAGCCAGGCGAGGTGAGACCTTTCCAACGACCCCTCGTTTGTCATAATAGCCCCCGGAGATCCGGAGTTATTAGCCGAAAACCGTTCACCTCGGACAAAAGTAATGGGACACTGGGGCGAGGTGAACGGTTTTTGGCTAATAACTCTGGATCGCCGGTGGTTATTATGGCAAACGGGGGGTCATTGGAAAGAGTGCGAGATATAAATAAATAATTCCATGAAATGAACATAGCTCACGAGTCACACCACACAAGTCTGAGTCAAGTCTCAAGTCATTGAGGGCAAGTCTAAAGTCAAGTCACAAGTCAGACTCGAGTCCCCATCTCTGGCCTGACCTCATAAATGCTCTACAGAATGAATGGGCACAAAATTGCCACAGAAACTCCAAAATCAGAATTTAAAACAATGTGCAAGAGCCTAACAATACAGGCTGTTCTCCAAAGGCCATTATGGTAAAGAAAGTATTTTTAATATCATAAGACTTTTTGAGCAATTACTTATTTCATAATCAAATAATCATAATCCATTTCATTTTTAAGGTAAAACCTTGAGCACCACCCAGAGGCAGAGGAACACTGTATATGCCAAGGCACAGATGTACTTGGTATTATACTAATCAGTGTTCGGCACATTGTAATTTAATACTTGCAACAATGACCCAACTTTTGTTCCAGACATGCGCAATAAAGTTTTCTTGGAACAATCAGTGCCTCTGTCCTGATGCTCAGAATTGTAATTTCATCAGAAAAGCCATAAAACAGTTCAGTTGACAGAGCAAACATTACAAGGCATGACTCTGATCTGTAGACCATGAGAGACAAGAAGACCTTTGGCAAAGAACTGAAGAAAGAAACAAATGTGACCACCATGGTATAACGTTTCTCCCTTGAACCTTAAAACTGAGGGCACTGCCAAAGTGCCAACAAATATTTCTGGGGATTAATAACTGAAATTGCCACAAAGGTCGTTTTGTTTGGAGTTACACATTCCCCTGTTATTTACTGTGTCAACAGAGTGGCCCAGATACCCCTGTAGTCACCTGACCACACAACAACCAGCGATCCCAGTATATAAGACAGAATCTGTCTCACAGACTACCCTACAGTCTCTTCCACCATGGCCAAAGCCAGCCTTTTTGTACTTCTTGCCTCAACGCTTGTCTTCTGCCAGGCTGCTCCAGTGGTAAGTTACGGAACCAGTTCAGACAGCATGCTGATACTGGGCCACTGAATTCTAGATTACATTTCTGAAAGTAGGACATTCAGTGTGGCAAATGGAATAATTAGGGTAAAATAAAATGTATTTTTAAAGTATAAAAATCATAGGATTATTGCAAAAACGTCATGTGATGTCGGGTCATGGACAGGTGCATGCTACCACAACCAGATGGTGTGCCCCATCTAAATGCCAAAGGGCAGTGGTGGGTAAAAAAGGGAATATTCAGAGGGTAGACATGACATTGTAAGGGTGACAAAAGTTAGGTGTATTACATTATAGAGCATGGTTTCTTGCATTGCATTGCTGCTGCCTACTTAGTTATCCAACTTTACTTCTTTTCAGATGGTTCTTTGTAGTAGAGACAAAAATATATACATCCTGAGTATTTGAAATTGCTGAAAAATATTATTGTAACATGTAATTGTTAATAGATTCTGTCTTATGGGTTGTGTAAGCAGAGGTCAAAAAAGGGTATCAGGTAATACGGATTGCATGAATTACTGATCATCAGAGATCCGTTTGTTAATGTATTTATTTATAGTAATTTAAGGATGGTCAAATGAAAGAACGCATACGTTTGATTAATCTCCACTAGAACAGAACAACTTACTGTGTCAGATTATCTTACTAAGAGCCTGTTGGCAATACCTGGTAAAATTGCCAACTAACCTTTTGGCTATTTGGAACACAGAATATGTCCAATCAGGTGGTCAGTTCAAGCTATTTTCAGGGCATGGAAACAAGAAGCATGACGCTGCAATGCAAACTGCGCATTAGTGCACTAGACTACAAAACACAATGATCAATA
Organism: Hydrocynus forskahlii; assembly: GCA_037974365.1. Taxonomy (NCBI): domain Eukaryota; kingdom Metazoa; phylum Chordata; class Actinopteri; order Characiformes; family Alestidae; genus Hydrocynus; species Hydrocynus forskahlii. Next base: position 10,871,064 of record JBBPCX010000160.1, read on the forward strand.
ATTTAAATCAACTAATTAACAAGTCTTTCAGGAAATCCACTGGGCATGTTCAAGCAAGAAAAACACTGCTGTGACATGCTGCAGTCCAATAGGTCTGGAGCATGGCGTATAAGTTTTGCTCATAAACCTTACATTTTTATTTGTTTGACCGATCCAGGAACTGCATGGCGGTTCAGATACTCATTGTCCGCTGACAGTAAAGATCCTAGATGCTGTGAAAGGCGTTCCTGCTGGAAATGTGGCACTTAAGGTCTCCCGCAAGGGCACCGATGGGACATGGGAGAAGATCAGCAGTGGGTAAGAAAACACAAAAACAGCACATCGCAGGAAAACATTTTCAGGAAAAATTTACAAGTGCCTAAAAATCAGCTGGATGGTAGCACAAAGATCACGACGCTGGAAGAGTGATTTAATCCCTAATAATTGTGATTGCACCATCACCTCGATGCTCTTTGAAGTAAATACCCTTAGCATACCTTTGGTTCCCTGAAGAATCATGTTTGATTAAGTGATCTGTTAGTGTGCAGAAACCTGTAAGAAACTTCACATAAGGGTTCTTTACCAAGTTATTTTAAGAACCTTTATGTTATGTGGAATTTCTTGCGACATAAAAAAGTGCACCACACTTAAATGCTTCTCATTGACAAAATAGTTCTCCAAAGAAAGGTTCTTTATGGAATAAGTGTGGCTCTTCTGTTGCATCTTGTAAAGAATCCAGTACATTTTTCAATGTCTATCTCTAAATAATGGTCTGGTAGTGCTTCCATTGGGTTATTTGAAAACTTATTCAGTAGTTTATATGCTTTCTAGGTCATGATCTCATTAATTTCAATGTCCAACTCTCTTCCACCTGTCCCAGGACAACAGATATCACCGGTGAGGTCCATGAACTTCTCACAGAACAGGACTTCACACCTGGTGTGTACCGTGTGGAGTTTGACACTAAAACCTACTGGAAAGCAGAAGGCCGTACACCATTCCATGAGGTTGCTGAAGTGAGTTTGTATTCTTTACACCAGCAAAAGTAGCAGTCTCATGCTTATTGTTTCCTGTTTGTTACAGAAATGCATTATTATATTATTTATTATAGGCCTTTTTTTTTTTTTTTTAGCTTTCCTCAATAAAGAATACTGGCATTTATTAATTAGCCTAATGGAAGCTTCAACACTACTGTTTACTGTGATTTCTGAAGGCTTCTTCATTTCCATTTGTGGAAATAATAGTCCAGTCAGAAACAATCTGTTGTTTCAGCATGTTTTTGTGGGAAAAAATCAGTTTGTCTTTTAAGAAATATAGTCATCAGTAGAAACCTCCTGAACGTATGTGTAAACTGGACTCTGACACTCAACAAATCTCATTCAGTAAATACTGGCAGGGTTCCAAAATGAATCCTGCCCTGGATGGCAACCAACTGCTGCATTTTTACTAAAGAAAGAGTAAATATTTAAGAACATATATGTTTCGTATAGACACATATCCTTAGATAAATTCTACAGCTGTAGATAAGCCCTCAATGGGACTATACATAACACATAAACTTGGACACAGTTCAAGCAACATGTATGCGGACTATGAAATGTTTCCAGCCTGTCAAAAAGTGTTTTTTTGTCTCCCTCCCCCATTCGATTGCAGGTGGTGTTTGAGGCTCACACAGAGGGACATCGCCACTACACTCTGGCCTTGCTCCTGAGCCCCTTCTCCTACACCACAACAGCTGTAGTGGTCAAAGCACACGACTGAAGATGCACAACATACACACCACACATTATTATTACAGGTAGTCATACAAATGAGGTACACACCTCCACACAACCACAGCAGGATTTTAAAACACAACGGAAAAGAAAGACAAACAGCTTTTCAACTATAAACTCTTTTAATGATCATTACAGAGCGTAATGCAGTGAACAAACCAGCAACGCAGTGAAAAGACTGGCAGAACAGAAAAATCTGGATTGTACGTCAGTCCTAGCACTCGCCATTCCCCTTCTGAAACTGTTTCAGTGAAAGTGGACCCTCAGAAATGGAGTAACAGACACAGAAGAAAAGGATCCTCCTGACTTTCTGCTCCAGTTCATCAATCGGACACTTCAGAGGTCTAACATACATAGCTCCAGATTCAAAAAAAAAAGAAAAAAGAAAAAAAGAAAAAAAGAAAAGAAGAAAAAAAAAGGTGCACTCTACACTATTATCCACAACCACCTCACTGCATCTCTCAATCAAGAATGTAAATGAAAAAAAGGCACAAATATGAATACTGCAAAAGTTGTAACACTATGTTACAAATCTGTGAAAACATCTTAAATTCTCCATTTTAAAAAAAAGGGATGAGGTACAGTTTCTTTCTTTCGTTTTCAGGGGAGGTGAATTAAATTGAGATGAAATTGATATAAACCTGCAGACAGAACAGCATTGAACACAACGTCCTTCACAGTTACAACCAAGTAAAAACAGGTTAAATCACCAAAGGATCAAATCATTCCTCCCAATAAGACATTTATGCATAAAACACTGTGGGCATGAGTCAAATTAGAAATACAGGGATAAGAGAGGAGGAACACCTACTCAGTTGTGAAGCCATAATGTTCATACTAATAATGAGGATGAGAAATGAGAATATAGTTTACTACTAGCTTACTAATAGAAGATTCTGCAACGTGCACATTGCAGACATCTTCATTAAGAAAGGCCTGTACTTTGTCTAGCACGGTTTGGATTCTGTAGTTTTCAGGTCAAGGTTTTGAATGTTAGATAAAAGCTGACCCATATTACATAAAATGTCTGATGAAGAAATACCCACAGTTTAAGTTATGTAAATGCACACAATGTATTGCAATGCAAGAACACAAGATCTGACAGTGCTGTCATAAAATACTGTTAAACCAGTGCCTACAGATCATAGAATACTGTGCTCTACTCAAGTGGAAATAAGGTTACTGCTGCTTCTAATGTGATGACTAAGTATCTGCCTATACTTTAAAAACAATCTCTCCTTTAACAACATGAATCACAGTCTGATCTTAGTCTCTATCCCTTACTTGTAAAAGGGTGAGGAGAAAACTTGCTTGTACACTAAACTAAACCTAACAGGAGTGCAATCACCACTGTTCAGAGGAGCCAGCTTCATATCATAATTTGCATGCGCTTTGATGCCTGGTTAGTTCTGTAGTGTACATTGCCGAGCCAATCATTTTCCTTCAACTTAGTGCCTTCAGATTCTAACAGAAATGTAAGAGAAAAGGTCACAAGCTACATTCTGTAAATGAAAGCTTTCAGAGGCAAAAAGTAAAGGAACAGCCAGGAAGCAAAAAAAAGCAAGGGGAAGCACAAAGAATGAAAGGGAAAAAGAGGACTTTGGCACTAGCAATCTCCTTCATTTCTTGCGCCCATTTCTAGAGTGCCACAGAATGGGCTTGCAAATTCTTTGTTCCCACTAGTTAAGCGTTTATGGTTCATGAAACCTAACCCTAATAACTGGGTTTAAACAAACACAGACTTTAGTCTGCAGGTTTGAGAGAAAAAAAATAAATCTGTAAACAACAAGAGACTCAGCACTATGGAATACTTTGACTCAGAGCCCATGCTTCAGCACAGCGGCTCAGCCTGGTGCACAGTGAGGACCAATACAAGAGCGTCTCCCACAGACTACAGCCTCGGAACATTTTCAGCTGCACTAGATCAGAGGTTTCAGTTCTGGTCCAGGAGGCTTGCTGCTCTTAACATATTGCTCTTTTGTCAACCTAAACACCCAATCAATTTCAACTTCCCAGCTAATCAACTGAAGAACACAATAATGTGCAAGGTTGGGAACCTCCAGAACCAAGGCTGAGAGCCACTGGCCTAGATCACCCAACACAGGCTGTGGGACTTATTTAGCCAGCATTCTGAAACTTATTTCTAGCACTTCACAATTAGGGCTACAAGCGTGCCTCGGCTACAGGGACACTTAAGCCAGTGCCACAAACTGCACTGCTGATATGGCCTGACCTCTGTAGAAGCCAATGTGTGTTACCACACACACACACACACACACACACACACACACACACACACACACACACACACACACACACACACACACACACACACGTTCAATTAAGGACAAGTATGATTTAAAAAAAAAATCACTAGCAAAAAAACACTAGCATAAAAAATAAAGCAACTTATGGTGTATCAACATCTCCAACGTAAGAATATATACAAAGGCAAACAAAATGTACAAAAGCACAGCCTACAGTCTGTTTTTCCCAAGCTTTGAGTGCTCAAAATGTAAAGTCTTCATGTCCCAAACTCACTTCTGATGCCTTTCAAGAGTAATACTGACATTACTCTCTCATCCAGGCCCAACTTGCGGTCAGACTACAGTGCAACATCAAATGATCTCATTACACAAAGTTAAGAGCATCATTCAGTCAGTCACTCACATGCACACACACACACTCAGTCAAACTCATATACAAAGATGCCAAACCCAGCGATGGGCATTGTGGCTTTTAGCAGCTGTGAACCCCACTGACCTGCAGGTCGTCTTGTGAACAACCAGCAAAAAACACCTTATTCCTTTATTCCCCACCCCCTTTTTTAACAAATAAGACAAGAAAAATAAACCTCATAAATTAAACAGAAGCAAGAACAAAAACATGAAATGATACAAAACTGAAAAAGTGCTTAAAAATGTGGCAACAAAAGAGTAAGGCATGCAGCTGATATTAGTGTTTTGCGTGCGTGCGTGTGTGTATATGTATATATATA
>JBBPCX010000160.1:10876367-10889245 GCA_037974365.1 Hydrocynus forskahlii
TGTATGTTCACATATTCAGTACTACCCAATATATACACACGTCTGTTTTATAAGTCCTTGATTCAAAAGGTGCCCAATTGTCTAAAAAAAATTTCATTAAAAAAAAAAATTATCAGAAAAGACAGAAAGAGAAGAAAGAAATACTTACACTTAGCTGCCAAAAGTAAGAGTGTGTGCACTGGAATGATGAGCGTCGTTAAAAGACTAAGCGACAGCATCAAAGAGGAGGGTATTTACAGACCAGCCTGGATCATGCAAGTACTCACAGCAGTCCTCTGCACAGCCAAAAGGAAATGCGAAAACAACAATGCTCACATGACACACCACTGGAGTGCTCCCAAACACATCTCGATAAAAGACAAAATAAATACAAAAAAAAAGGAAAAAGAATTTACAGTACATACACAGATCATAAATTCCACAGAATTTATCTGCAGAAAAAATACTAGGTCTTAAAATACTACAGTATGATACAAAACGTGCCATAAAATGTCTATTGGCGCCTAGTGTGATGCTGAATTGTGTGATGCTGAATTGTGTGATGCTGAAAAACTGAGCTTTCTACATTGTCAGCACAGAAAAAAAACAGACAGAGTGATAATAGCCAATGAAAATCAGTTAAGGCTTTGCAGTAAACATCTGATTTGTTGACGCTGGCACTCCCTGCCTTTTTCTTTCACCCATTATTTATTTTTGCTTGTTTTTCTTTCCCCGTTTTTGGTAGCGTGATGCCATTTGAATAGCTAAAGCCAGTATGAACATAGAAACATGCAATGGGACACACACGCTTACAAAAACATACAAACAACCACACACACAATCAGTTGTTCGAGTATTCAGGCCTTTAACCTCGTCTCCCGGTTTTAAGGTTATTCGGCAGCAGTATGTCATGTTGTGTTACACACCCCTCTCTTCTCCACGGGTGCCGGATCATATTAAGGTATCAAGGGACCGGTGAAAGACAGGTGAATGGAGGAGGGGTGGTCAGTATTCTGCTATGGGGGCCAGCTCAGGGCTCAGGTTAACTGTAATGTTCTTATACAGACTACTTAAGGAAATTTCCGGAGAATACTGAAGATTATTCAGGCCGTCTAGATGCTGCCTCTCTTTAGAATACCTTAGTAACTTATACCTGTATGTGAGAGGGAGAAAGAGAAAGAGAAAGAGAAAGAGAAAGAGAGAGAGAGAGAGAGAGAGAGAGAGAGAGAGAGAGAGAGAGAGAGAGAGAGAGAGAGAGAGAGAGAGAGAACAAATCAGCTTATTCTGTGCATACAGGATGAAAAACTATGTACAGAGCACTGCACTCACTACTGCAAATAAGGTCCGTCAACAGTGGGTCGGTGCACTGCAGGTTACACACACTTAAGCATGGATAGGTACACAATTACACACAGGTACATACAGTTTAAGGTTAAAGAATATTAAGCCTAAAGCAAATATAACTCCACTGAATGCATCATCCCTTTCTACTGCTTTCACAGCCATACCCGTTTAATTTCTTAAAGAAATTTTAATTTCTGAGAACAGTAGACAAGTTTGTTTTAATTGTGAAAGACACACAATCATGTATTTGAGAAGGAAAAAGAGCGGAACGTAGCAAAGAAAATGAAGAAAACTAACCGTCCCAGAAACTGAACTTCTCCTCGATGGTGATGAGGAATTGATTTGTATTTGCCAATTTCACCCTCAGGTCTGGTCACATTAAAGCCTGCATAGTGCACCCTGGAAAGTACAAAGTAGGCATGTGAAGATAAACACTGAACATCACAATACATTCATAACTTTTTATCTTTCACACACAGAATAACTGATCCACGGATCCAGCTTACTGAATCAGTATCACCACTGATACAGACATTATTATAACAGCTTCAGAACTGGTCACACATGACCAATCCACATTGGTACTTTTCACAACACCTATAAAATTCATACAGTAGCCTATTTTGCCCCTTGTTTTATTAATTAATTCTTTTTATTTATTTTCTGCTACGTAGTTAAAATGTGATGTGTAGTCAGAGCTCCATATTCCTTGCTCCACAAAGCAAGGCATTTTAAACTAAAGACGACTACTTAAGTGCATGTGAACAAAACTGTGTTAAATATTGCTCAGTTCAGCTTTTTGTACATGTAGACCATTCACATCTACTCAACAAAGAGTACAGCTAGCTGGGCTTTCATGCCCATTGACTGCATCCATTATAATCAAATTTGGTGCCAGTGATCGAAAATCCTTAAAGGGCCAATACACCTACCTGTTCCAGAGGTCATCGTCCTCCCCTCCCCATCCCCAGAATGCATTGGGAAAGCCGTTGATCTTGCGGAACTGGCCCACCGTAAGTCCACTCACTCCTCCAAAGAACTCACTGTAGGGCAGGCTAAAAAAAACCCAAAAAAAACAAAACAAAACAAAACAAACAAAAAAAACACACACACTTTATCATGCTGTCTTTGCAGTCTTGACATTAAGTATTACTTTAAAGCACCATGCAACAAAAAATTATTTACAACCTTAGGCTTGTACGACTGTGTGGAATATACCAACACCCAATGGGCTAATATGATTTGGTAGTTTTTACTCTATATTTACAGACTTTAAAACACTCTTCTTGTTAAAGTAATAGCATGGATAAATGTAATCTATTAATTCACAGTAAAGGCTGAAGGCTCCTGTTGTTGTAGTCTATTACTATTACTTAATTAATGTTAATGGTAGGTTTAATTCTTTTGGTTAATAGTCATGATTCAAATTTTTTAAGCTCCTATGCATGTTTTATGAAAGGTGGTGGTCAGTGTGTTTTAGGCTATAGCATTCAGTTAGCAAGCACAACCACACATTAAAAACAAAGCAGCTTACAGGACAAATATGGTCACTTTTATGCATCTTTACTCAGAAGGCTGGGTTTGACAGTTAAATGATTACCAGACAATATAGGTGAAAACTACAAATCATTCACAATAATATAGTCTATTACAGTGCAGTGCTAAGGAGCTTATTTAGTATTAAAAGAATGTGACAAAAAATGGTTCACTTTATATCCCAATACAATAACCAGTGTAACCTAAAATTAACCACACAACCACTCATTTCCTTTTGCTGAAATTAAACCATTATAATATAATTTAAAATACAAAAGCGAGAAAGGAAAAATACATGAAACATAAAACCAAACATTTTCTCACTTACATGTACATATACTTGTCAAGCTTGGTAGCAAAGTGGCGAGGCATCTGCCCACAGCCATAATAATTTCGGTCATTTTCAGGGATATGATCAACATCGTGGAACACCACACAGTCCCAGTCCAGGTCTTTCATCGCCTCCTTGAAGCCCACATTAAACAGCATGGCACGATTAAATGGCTGTGTACCTGCCTGAAAAAAAAACACAAAGTATCCAAGCTATTACAGAAAAATGTGTTGCATTTTCATAAAATTAGGTTTATTTATTTTTATACTGAATTACACCCCACCACACTTTGCATTTATCACTTTGCAACCTTCCTACTGAAACAATTAAAATAACATTAAGAAACAAAACAAAGGTCAGGTGATTAATGTTTTATTTGTATTCTTAGTAGTGTTCTGCATTAGTGATTTTTTATTTTTAGCTCCACAATCAATTAGGTGTTGCCTGCCATGCACGATGTGATGTACACAGTGGCATAACAGAATTAACAAATAATAGCACTTACTATATCAACAAATGGGAACACATTATCAAGACAGAGTAAGGAAACATTAAACAAAACATTTCATGTGCTCAGAAATTGTGCAATAATCTCTGATTACACTTTAGATCTGAAATCGGATTTGACTGCTTTTATACAGTCTAAAGCATATTTACTAGAGTGGAAAACAAATGTATCACTGCAACCTTATGCAAAACCCCCCCAAAAAAAGATCAACCGCCTCTCACAAAAGATTCAAAGTCCCTAAGGATTTCACATTCCAAAAACAAACTGGAACAGTTTGTTTAATTGGAAGGGTTAAAGAGTGGCCGGAAGAAGTGAAATAAAAATTCAGTGACTGTTTTGGTCCTGAAAATCCATACATAAATAATTGGTCAACTTCAGGAGAGAAAATAAACTCCAAGAAAATGACACATTTTAAAAATGGCTTTTTCATTTACAGTGACAGTGCCCAATCAGACCAGTAGAGGGTAGCCCCACCCAGCACTCATTTTTACTGCTGAATGTGTGTGTGTGTATAATTTGTAAGACTGTATGCATGCATGTGTGTAAGAATACCTGCTCAATGACATAAAATGCAAATTGTAAGCGCTGGCGCTGCAGCATAGGGGCAAGGTGTAGAAACAGGATGGGAAGATGCTCATGGCGATTCCTAAAGGGGATCAGAATAGCCACCTGACAGGGACAAAAAGGGTGGAATGGGAAAAAAATAAAGTTATTAATGCCAGGAGATCCACAGACCTAACCTAAATAAATCAGTTCCACTTTAAACATGATTAATTGAAGTACCAATAGGTAATCTCACCTATCAAAAAGTCCTGCCTGTATCAAATGGTAACACACCTCCTACAGTACATAAACCTACATACAGCTTCTTTCCCTACTGGATAAGCGTCTTCAATTGTTGTGCTGTTTATTAGTAAGGTTACATGACAGAATAAATAAACTACTAACCACTTATTACAAGAGCAAAAAATACACACAACTACACTGCATTTAAAGGCATTCCAAAGGAATTTACACTTCAGAAAAAGGTAGCAGCAACAGCTGTAAAATTTTGTAAATATCAATAACACAACAATCTTGGCTGAATCATCTGAATAGTCCAAGTATTATGTACATTCTAGCAGCAACAATTGTGCAGAAAATAAAGTGCAAAATTCATACATTTAAAATAGTGTGAATTCAGAGACACGACACGGGCAGAGTGTAATCTAACCACTTCTGTATTTAAGGTGGATCAGCCGAGTTACGAGATGCCCACCTTTAGCCTCGGCGTGTTTTGAGAGAATCGTCTAAATAGTTCAAGCATTATGTCCACTTTAGCAGCAACAACTGTGTAAAAACAATTAAGTGCAAAACTAATACATTTTAAGTTACAGAAATTCGGAGACACGACATGGGCAGAGTGTAATCTAACCACTTCTGCATTTAAGGTGGACCGGCCGAGTTACGAGACGCCCAACTTCAGCCTCGTCGTGTTTTGAGAGATAGCGAAGAGGGGGAGAGGGCAAAAACAGCCAACAAAACACACAAAATAGCCCCTGAAAGAACCCCAAAGAGGTCTTGAAGGAGAGCTCAGAGTCTTGTCTGATATTCCTTTCACTTTTGGGTTGTCTGCTGTAAATTTGTTGCGTGCTGGAAAACGTCAACGAGGGTCGGCTGCCTGGCGTCTTTTCCCTGCTTGCTAGCATCTCCTGGTACACTTCGTCGTGAAATCTCTGCAGGTGCTTGATTAAATTTGTTGTATTGTGCGACGCAATCGTACCTCCACTCCTCGGCACGCTGGCTTTACACACATTGCAAGTAGCCGTTTTGCTTTTCGGCATTTCCAAACTAGTATCTCTAAACGAGCAACATTTTGTTCAAAACAGCGGCTCGCTCAGATTGAAGTTGCTGCAGGTTCATGGTATCGGGGCGGTGACGTATCTCGTATTACACCACGTCGAGTTTAAGGTCCAGCGCAAACTGCAAACTTGGAATGTAGAGATCGGGGCTGTCCAACCGATATCCGATATCAGATTTACAGCTACACTGAACCCGATACCGATATCATATCGGATCGGGCCCATCTCTAAATAAAATCATTGTTACATGTTTGATATTGCATGATACCACTTTCCAGTACTTGCACTGAAACTTTATCAGCTGACACACACAAAAAAAAAAACGAAACACATTTTTCTTTACAAACTACTGAACTAAAACTATTAAAATGGTGATGTCTACCTTACAGGACATAATACATATATTTTAATTACATTTTAATTATTATTATTAAATTATTATTAAGATGAATGCTCCTTACACAGTACAGAGAAGTTTCTACACAAATTTTCTATACAAATACCTCTCTGCAGAATAATGAACAGGCTACTAGCACATGATCCTGATTGTATGATAAAAATGACAGTTTATTAACATGAACATAAATAGTTAAAATGTATATCCATACTAGCAACTACTTCTCATTTTAACATGGGGCTTTGTGGCAACTGTTGCCATGGTTCACTTGGTAACAGCTGTCACATGGCCTAATGTGGTTACCTTCATCATGTGACCTACTTTATGTTTTGTGGCTCTACTATCTATGCTAGATCAGGACAGATATGTGACAGAATTGGATTAGTTTTTTCCTTTTTGCCCCCTATATCAAGTCAGGCAATGTTTACCGACATGGTCCAAAACAGATCAGTTGTGAAAGATTGGTGCCATCTATACTATTCATACTTGTTTTCTAACAAAAACACACATTTTAAATTTTCCACAGAAAGGTTGAAAAATAAAATCTAATCTGTTTTCCAGTGAAGCAGAAAACTACACATGCACACACTCACACACCTTCCAGCGTGGCTTGCAGTCTTCAGGCCTCCAGTGCCCCCCTGACTGAACACCCAGCTGACTAAGGCGCAGTTCAACCTCCTCCATAGGAACCTCAGTCATGTTTACTTCCATAGGACCCTCTGCAGAACACAACAAGGAACAGTACTCATCAAATTTCTCCAGCAAATAAACTGGAAGAACAACTAGCAGAACAAAGAAAAGCTTTTTTGTGCTGATGTGTATTAAAAGCACAGAGAACACAAAAAATAAATTTTTTCTTATTTCTTTCACCAATGATCTGCAAACCATAATATGATTCGAATATCATTGTACATGCTTAGTATATTACATCTTTCGACCCATAGTTCAGGTTAACAGCAAAATAAAACCTAAAACCTGCACAAAATATAATCAGAACTGCAATTACTATGTGTGTTTAAATTAGGGTCACCACACTGGTCTTTAAGAAGAAACCACCACTATTACTAGATTTCACTGCACACTATTACTAGATTTCATCGCATATTTACTTGGTTTACAAGTAACTGGTGTTTCAGGTTACGGTAGAGCTCACGTCACAAAAAGCCACCAGAGATGTCCCAATGATTGTTCAGGTATGCAAGAAATTATATTAGTCTAACTGAATCTGTACTCTCACAGACATATGAAGAATTCACAAACAGAGGTAAAAATCATTACAGCATTAGAATGTACGGGGCAAGTGATGGTGAGCAACAGATCGTGAAGGATATTGAAAGAAAGAATGTCATTGCCAAATGCATATGTTCTCCAAAATGTCAATGGATTCACAGGCTTCACAATGGATTTGAGCATTCTACTTTCTGCATGAATATACAACCACTAGAAGGATTTTCCCACACTGTTGTGTAACATGAGCTCCAATACCCATTAGGGATGGGAAACTGAGAAGCTTGCAGACACAGGTAGCTTGTGTCCCAAGCTCGCACACATACAAGGCCCTCAAACTGATGAAACTCACTCATAGAAGGTAAGCGCTCAGGACAGGGCAGATTCTGGGCGTAGGTGAAATTCTCAGGGAGGTATGTAGTTGGCTGAACAAGATATTCGCTGGAGTTATTCCCATCTGGATAATCTGTGTCCAGAAGAGCAGACAGATCAACTTAGCTGGTTTTCAAGCTTGTACTTCCAGTGTTCACTCCAAACAAGCTGTGAATGTGTTCTTTATTGTATCTCTTACCTGTGCCATTGAGCGTGCTGTTCTTATTGGTGTACAATCTGATCATCTGGCCAAACGTCCGCACGTTGTCCCGCAACATTATACCCTGAGCCTGTACCATGAAGAAGTATGTGTTGGCTGAAAGGGGAAAAGGAAACGGATGTTAAACATTTTTAACATTGACAAAATAAGATAGAGAAGTGAAAGAACACTGAGCTAGCACAGCAGTTTGTGGGTATATAACCAGCTACAGGCTACACACGGAGCTTGGAAACAAAATGCGCCTAGACGTCAACATTAACCTGCTTTTGTTCTGTAATTCTAATGATAAGAACTTAAAAGGTATTCATTTCACTTAGGCTACCAACTAAAAACTCTCAACCCTCCCAGCTTTTGAAGGCCTTTGCTTCTCCTCACACAATTAAAACTGTTATCTTACAGTCCCTCTCCTAGAGACCCAGTAAGAAAATCAGATCTTTGTATATATAGAAAAAACCATTGCAGCAAGCTACACCAAGGTGATTTAGAGCCTGGTTTCTTAAACACTGAGCCTCTGGACCATTCAAAATCCAGTCATTCGCACGAGCACGTTATGAGAGCTGTCAATAAAACATGGCATGTCCAAAGCAAGCAAGTCTTTTTTTCTTTGGGAAGCAACCATCTAACATGCAGACTCACAGAATGAGCCAGAGACAAAAAACATCGCCCATTCACTACAATTCACAACACCTCATACATTCAATTCTGCTTTATTTCTATTGACAGTCACCCAGCACCGCAAACAAATCTGGATTATCTGCCAAACTATGCTTTGTAATGAGGATATAAACCATAAACATGCACATCTTGAGGATTTCTCTGGTAGGTCTATGTTTATCATAAAAGTGTATGTATGTTATTGGGCCACCATTTGGCAGTGCTTTATGTTAAAAAGTATAGTAAAAAAAATGTAAAATAAAAATGAAACATGAAAAATCCAAGTTTCTTGGTTCTTATATGTATAGGCATAGGCTCATTATCATAGTCGTCTTCATCATCATAATAACAACCTAATTACTACAAATCTGTATATTTACAGGTCATTTGGCAATACTCTTAAATTCAGTCAAAGCACTCCCGTTAGGTCTTGTTTAATACTGTTCTTACACATGCATAAGCCCTAATAATAGTAATACTAATAACAGTTTTGGTTAGTAATCATAACAGTAATAACAATAATAATAATATAATCGATCTGTCCATCCATTCATTCATCAAGGTACACATGGGGGCATAGGGCGGGGCACGGGGGTGTAGGTCCATGCAGGGCCTTGAAGCTCCAATGCCTGACATGACTGGGCCCCAGGACAAAGAAGACTGAGAAATGTCCATGACTAAACAATGACTAAACATAACTGAAACTAAACACAGCCACTGGCTGCATGTCTAAAACAGAACTTCCTCATGTTCAGCTGTCACTGACCTGTAACCTTAAACGGCTGGTTCCACAGCCACTACCCATAGCAGACATAAACTAAACCAATAAACTGGGCAAAGTTAAGACCAAAAAGGGACAACACACACAATAACTTATTAAATAATGTAACAAACACTTTAGGAAAAACTCCATTTCAGTACAGTAGAGTAATGCTTTGTTAAAGACTTAAGAAGATATATAAGCAGCCTAGTGGTTAGGGCATTCGCCCTGCGATCGGGAAGTCATGGGTTCGATATCCCAGACTGCTGCTGGCACCACTGAGATACCCTTGAGCAAGGTACCGTCCCCACAAACTGCTCCCCAGGCACTGTGTTCCTGGCTGCTTGCTGCTTCACAAGGTGAATTGGTTAAATGCTGAGAAGAATTTCGTGCTGTTCACACTGTGTGCTGTAGTGTGTTCATGTATGACATAATGGTCACTTTCAAGATATATAAATTCTTACCTAAAAAATAAATGAATAAAAGGTAGTGGGTAAACCGACCTCAGTGGTAGAAGCAAGCCAGGTCACTAAACGGGCAACAGGCTTGTGCTTAAAAAGATAACCCTGACCCCATTCACGCCTCACAGACATCATTTTAGCACATCTCACTTCTGAAAACTTTTATGGAAGCCTAGGACTTAACCACACAAAACATGAAAGTGGCAATGCAACCTGAGCAGATTAGGGCTTCTCTTTTCCCAGTCCACTCAACAACCTTGCAAAAATTGTAGTCTACTCAACTAAAGATATGCTTCAAAACAGACACACATGTATAAACCGGTTCATTTCATGTGCCAGTTCAAAAAGGTATTCTTAAACTACTGCACAGTCATCCAACATAATCACAAAAACTCATCAATGTTCCTCAAATTGTCTCCTCAGCAAAAACAATTTCCTGGTTAGAGGCCATTGTTTTCAGGCACAGTCTGTCATTTACCAACTCAGATTGCTGACACCACACAGTATTTAAGCCCATACAGAGCAAGTACACTCTGTGTGGGCTTAAACTCTCAAGCAAATACTCATACTACCACACAAAATTGCTACACATCAATATTAACCCCTTATATGATAAGTGTTCATGACTGATAAAAGTGTCACTTCTTTAGGGAGAAAAAACTAAACATTGGCACAGGAAACATGTTTGTATGGTGGTGCAAGTCATTTTTAAAATACAAAAGCAGTTTGATTTTTGTGTTCAGAAAAGACGTTTTTAAAAACAAAACTGCTTAGGCATAGGATACACCCAAAGATAAATCAGTTAAAAGTATGAGGCTTGAAAAGTTAACATAAGAGACCAAGAGTTTTGCATTGAAATTCCACAGCAATGGTGATTTTAGGTCATATGGATTTTCCTAAGACCACAAGAAGCCATCTACAAAGAAAAGATCCTTTTTCTGCTATTTTGATTTACTGAAAACTAGCAATGGGGACCAGTTGGTGGTCTAGTGGTTAGGGAGTTGCCCCGTGAAAGAATTTCACACTGTGCACTGTGGTGTGTTCACCTTTGACCAAAACACACTTCACTTACTTTGCCACAAATAAAATCACTTACAACATGAAAGAATTCAGCTCTTCAGTGAAAATGCTCATAACCCACTGTACTGGTGAAAAGACTCCAGCATCTGGGCAAAACCCTCATGACAAATTGTGTCATTTATGGCAAAAACCAATACATTTATGTCTGTGCTGCTCAATAGCTTAAATAAACATGGACAATTCTGAAGGCTTAATTTATTAAAGTTATTTGGATTTACTCCATAAAATAGCAGCAGCTAAAATTAAATAAATAAAATGTGATTTTGCCCAGTTGGTTTAGTGAGTCAAAATCAGTTACATTCATTACATCATACTCAATTTATGTCACCTCTTCAATTGTGAAACTGAAAATCCCTTAGATTGATTCTACATCTACAGTATTATTTCTTTAACATTTGTTTTCCAAACAGATCAAAACACGCAAGATATTTATTTCTGTTTGTCAGAAACATGTCTCAAACACTAAACAAAGATTTACTTTCAAATTAAAGCTCTGTGAGAAGTCAGAATAGCTTTAAACTGAATTGCAGTGACATTCAAGCCTGTATCATTCCATAAAATAACTGATTAATAATGTGGCAAAATAATCCGCCCAAATAACTGTGATTATCTCAAGGAACTATATTGATAAATATATCACTTATTCCATATGTCTGTAGACCAGTGTCTACTGTCTGAACTACATTCTAAAAGGTGCAGTCATGTTTGTATTGAAGGAATTATGCACTGCAACTACTATAAAATGCATCTGTACATCGCTGTTGACAAACTTTTCTTGATACATCCTGATCATATCTACATTAATACATCATCTTGTTTTTCCATACATACCACATTTTTACATCTTTCCTATAGATATAAAAGCAAATGCCACTTTCCTCCAGTATTCAGTTCATCACTGCCACTATTCAAATATTGAAACTGCTATTTAGATGTTCATTAAACTGCATTGTCTCACCAGCTCAAATGAAGCGGCCTTTGCTACCGTCTGTGTGTTAAAAGTGAAAAGCAAGTAATCCTTTCATATTCAAAACTGAACATCACCCACCCACTACTCCTTCCATTCACTGACAAACTGACGCGACGGATTGGTTGGAACAAACCTAGTAATTTTACAAATGAGGTCAAGTTTTGTTTCCACTTTTAAGTAGTTCTGGGCCATTTCTGCTGGCCCATTCAATTCAACTGTGGACCATTCCAAGCACAGCAGGGACACCAGTGGATCAATAATGGGTGTACCACTAATGTGTATCCAGCATAAGAGTATCTCCTCTTTTTCCCTCATGGTGTGTTTAAAATGATTTATTGGTCTAGGAAAGTTCTCTTTTTTGTTGATTACGAAGTTAATGCAATTAATACTACTAATACAAACTTTAAAACTATCACTGCTACCATTTCTTGTTCTCTTCTGCACTGAAAATGTAACTTCTGCAAAAAATACATACGGTATTGTGAATATAGTACAAAATAAATAAATAAATAAAATCATTAACTCCAAGAAAACTAGCCGATGAAGAAAAACTGAACTGTGCTGAAGGTTTATCATCATATGTACAAAGTACAGTGTACAGAGCACAATGAAACCCTTACTTGAATACCCACGCAGACAGAACATAAGACATTAAAGACATAAAAGACAAAGCAGCGCAGCAACATTAACTAATTACAGGCTCAGTTGTATAAATGTAAAGTGTCAGTGCAGTGTAAAGTGTAAAGTCTTGTGTGCTACATTATTTCACATAGAATGAAGAACAGATTTTACTGCACACAGAGAGAACCACAGTACTGTGTATTGAATAGTCTGTTGGCACTGGGATAAAAACTAAAAGATTTCCGAATCATGCTGTGCGTGTGTGAATTGTCCTGAGTCGTGGTAGTGCAGGGTGGCTGGGGTCATTCATAATGTGCTTAGTTTTTCTGAGACAGCACATGTTGTAAGTGTCCGTTATCGCAGGGAGTGGTGTGCCTATGACCTGCCGTGTTGTAACTCCACTGTGGCTTGTGAGGAAAGATTACTTCCCTCTGTGCATGAATGTAATTATTCAGAACTAATTTCAACGCATTTCATTTATATGATTTTATATATATATATATTCTAGTTCCTGGTATTCTGAGTGCAGCATTTCTTAATAATCACTTATCTGGTGATGGTTTGTGACTTACAGAAT
>JBBPCX010000160.1:10900920-10912032 GCA_037974365.1 Hydrocynus forskahlii
CACACACACACACACACACACACACACACACACACACACACACACACACACACACACACACACACACACACAGTTCTGGTGGCTGTTACAGATATAGAAATACTCCAGTCTTGGTTGGTGTCAAGAATCTGATACATCATAAGTTATTAAATCTCAGAACTTTGAGAGCAACTCACTGGTGGTTTTGGATAGTAAATTAAATGGATAGCAAATTTGAAAAGGGTGACTTGTGCCAGACATCGCAACCCCTGGTTCCTAACACCGCCACTGCAAAGAAATCAGACTGAGCTTCTCTACAATTAACCTTTTAACCTCAGAATACACTTAATGTCTTGGGTTACATATAAATGATTAAATTATGTATATGTGTTGAAAAACTGGTGGGATTGCACTTCGGGCTGAAAGCTCAGGAAAAGATAGATACTCCTGAGCTACTCATTCATAAAGTTCTGTCTGCTTATCTAAATCTTATTAAAAATTTAACATCCTCATAACTGCAAAAGGAGTTGCACTGGAAAAGCAATGTGGCTTCAGAGACTAATGGAAAATGAAGAGTTATCTGTTACAGATATGCATTTATGAACAGCAATTTCAGAGAACTGGTGGAAACGCTACATTACTTTTTATTATACTCCTAAAAATGGCTTCAGTATCAAAGTCCCTCCATTCATCCATCCCTAAACATACAGATTAAGCCCCTTACTGAGAAAGTGACATGTTCGGAATCAAGATATGTAATTAAGAATATGGCAGCGGCAGGTGTAGTTCCTGAACTGCTCAAAGGGGTCATTGCACCTCTCACAGGGGCAGTGGGCCAGACTCACGGTTGTTAAGTGGCCCCGTGGCCTCACTGAGTGTAGCCCCAGGGCAGGTCAGCAGCTGTCCTGTGACACACACACTGCCAGGCAGCCACGAACACACACCTGCTGCAGTGCGAGCATGTCCTTGCAGAGGAGATGGTGGAAGTTGGGCTTTAGCAGAAAGTAGATGAGAGGGTTGTAGATTGTGGAGGACTTGGAGAACATGGCCAGGACAGCAAAGGCCAGTGGTGGGATGACATCTGTGAAGAAGCCTATGCACTAAAAATAGACTACATCCCACAGTGAGGCCTGACCATCTTGCTCATCTACAACAGGGAAAACACAAAATGCTGACAGAGCAAAATGGAAACACACTTATATAAATGAACTATCACAGCTGTGCAGAAACAGTCCTTGCTATTATAAATACAGTGACTTTTGACAAGGAAGGGAGCTTACAGACTACTCAGACACATAGACGGTACTTTATTTCTCCATCATTTGCATTCCTTTTTCCTTTGTTGTGTATCACAGGACCATAGAAAAGAAAATTTCATGTGCACAAAACAATGTGCAAATAGAAAAGAATGGACAATACCAATTACAAATGATGTACATTTATACTGACAGCACCATATAGTGGGACTGGGAAATGTTTTTCATATATAATAGTAAATAAACTGCATCATTCTATGAAGTTCATAGAGTGGAGGAACATGGACAAGCACAAATGTCTGCATGGTGTACCAAACCTGCCCTTGATTGCTGAGAACATGTAGAATGTTCTGTCTCTTATTCACTCTGGTTCAGTTATCTTTCTGGACAATCTAAAGACAACTGAGAACTTATCGTTGATGTACTATGGCTTAAATGCATTACCAGATATGGTTAGAAAGTTATTATGTTGCATAAAATTATTCGTCCCCATTTTTACCAGCTTGGCTCATTTAGAAAGGTTTGGATTGGTTGCTGCACCAAACAACTCTTTTGGCTATATGTATGTATACACACACACACACACACACACACACACACACACACACACACACATACACACACACACACACACACACACCTACGCATACACGAGCCTTACAACAGTCCAATTAAAAAAGGACAAATGAATAAATAATATCAGTATTAATAAATAAATGTCAAAATTCTAGAATAAATAGCTGCACAAATAAATCTCTTTGCAGAGATTTGTAGTGTTTGAATACACGAGCATAGCTACTAGCAAAGTAATACCTCTTTGGTAAACTACATATAGTTATAGGCAAGTCATTTTCAAAAGCAATTAAACTGATGTTAATTTGAAAGCACATGAAGATGTAATAAATACAAACATGTCAATGAAAAATACCCATTTTTCCATTTTGAATGGTTCGGTGATCTAACAGGGATATATGTAAAGGTTCACACATGCACATATTCTCACAGTTCTCCTTAAAACTCTTAAGCTTTATAAAAACCATTGCTCCAAAGGTAAAATAGCATTTTTCAATCAGAAACAGAATAACACAAAGCATGCAATACTGTTAATCTCACAAAAGGTAGTCCAGACAGGTGTATAGTTTGGGCAAGAAAAATCATTACCATGCTCCTTCCAGGCAATATGCCCAATTTTACATAAACATTCACACAAACACAAACTGAAGGCTCCAACTCAGAGCCCTGCTCAGGACTTCCTGGCTCCTTTGGCTACTTTAGCATGAGCAGAGACCATTTCCAGAGTGATCTCCAGACTGTCAATCTCTGAGCTCTTCCTGCGTTTAACAAGCACTCGCACCGGCTTCTTGGCCTCTGCTGAGCTCCCATGCCTAACTCCTGCTTCTGCTTCTGGATCCAGCTCCAGGTCGGCCTCAGGCTCTCCACTGTCCTGCATGGAGAACTGTACTGTACTGACACTGATGGGGCAGCGGCGGGGGTAGTTCCTGAACTGCTCAAAGGGGTCATTGCACCTCTCACAGGGGCAATGGGCCAGACTCACGGTTGTTAAGTGGCCCCGTGGCCTCACTGAGTGTAGCCCCAGGGCTAGAGCAGGCTGGCAGCTGTCCTGTGACACACACACTGCCAGGCAGCCACGAACACACACCTGCCGCAGTGCGAGCATGTCCTTGCAGAGGAGATGGCGGAAGTTGGGCTTTAGCAGAAGGTAGATGAGAGGGTTGTAGATTGTGGAGGACTTGGAGAACATGGCCGGGACAGCAAAGGCCAGCGGCGGGATGACAGCTATGTCTCCGAACGCAGCCCATATGGAGACAAATGCGTATGGGCTCCATGCTGTGAAGAAGCCTATGCACACTGCCACGCTGAGCTAACAAGACAGAGAGAGATTTAACAGATCTTTATCATGCCAATATAGTCAAAACGACTATAGCAATAATCATCACAGCTTCAGTAAAAATTCCATGCTTCCAATTTTGTGACAACAGTTCCTGTTCACAAAGCACAGTCCATTAGACATGTTTTAATGAGTTTGGTGTGGAGGAACTCCAGTGGTCTGCACAGAGCGCTGACCTTAGTGCAACTGAACAACTTTGTGATGAACTGGAATGCTGACAGAATCCAGCACCTCTTTTCCTCTTCAGATTCTTATGGAAAGCCCACCCAGAACAGTGAAAGTTGTTATAGCTGCAGACTGGATGCAACTTCATATGCCCATGGTTTTAGCTGGCTTTATGGTGTTTCTTTCTTTTTTTTTTTCTTCAACTTTACACATCTGATCCAGCCAATAAGGGGCTTATTAATCAGTTAATATTAATGAGTTGAATCACTGGATTTCCAGGACTGGGACAGGAAAACCCTGGTTATCCTCTGTGCTGTGTTGCTCATGCAACGTTTATATGTGTACCATTGTAGCAACTTGTGCATGAACTTATATGAATGTGTGTGCATGTGTCTGGTGGGTCCTACCTTCACTATGATGGTCTGAATATTGCCCATGCGTGTCTGGGAGACGTGCTGCTCAACGGCTCGGCGGGACTCTCGCACAGTGAACAGGATGTGTGTGTAGGAGAAGATGATGATAGTGCAGGGTAGCAGGTAGCAGCAGATGAAGAGTACAGTGGTATAGGAGCGAGCGATGGGGTCTCTGTTGGATGAGGTCCAGTCAATGCAGCAGGCTGTCCCATAGGGCTCTGGACCATACTGCCCCCAGTGGACCAGTGGAGAACAGGCGAACACCAGTGCATACGCCCACGCACACACTATCAGCACACGGCAATGCTCATGGCCAAGCCGGTTGCCTGTTACACGTGTAGTGCAAATACATAAAACACTATTTCAACATTTCAAGTGAGTGTATTTTACAACATACTACATAGACAAATTGTAATATTGCCAGTGATGATGGGAAAAAACATTTTAAACATGCAAACATGCTGCCTTGTTGGTGTAGTGTAGAGTGATACTGGCACCCTCCAATGTAGCAGACTGGGGTTTAACTGTGTGTGTTACACCAATGCAAGACTGCTGATGCAACAATGCACCTACTTCTATAATTTGATTCATTGTAAATTGCTGTGGTTAAGAGAGCATGCCAAATATGTACAGACTTGAAACACTTTTCTCACAACTAGCTAGTTAGACCTTGTGGTAAACTAGGAAACAGTCTTGGTGATGTTTGCAAGATACACCTGAAGTATCGCCAAAGTCATATTTCATAATGGCTTGCGACCTGGAATATACACCAATCAGCCATAACATATTGTGTAGGTCCCCCTCATTCCATCAAAACAGTTCTGTTCTATCCAGTCATGGACTCCACAAGACTGCAACCAAGACAGTAGAAGTTGCTCCTTTAAGTCCCGTAATTTGCAAGGAGCAGCCCAGCATGAACTGGACTAGATTGTCCAGCAAACCTTGCAGATGCTTGATGGGATTGAGATCTGAGGAAGTCACAGGCCAAGTCAACACCTTAAACCCTTTGTCAAGTTCCTCAAATCATTCCTGAACAATCTCTGTTGTGTGGCTGGGCACATTATTAGTTTTAAAAAGAGACCACTGCCATTAAGGGATACCACTGCCAAAGGGTGTGCTTGATCTGCAACATTGTTTTGGTAGATGGTATATCTCAAAGTAACATCAGAACTTTGCCCAGAGCATCACAGTGCCTCCCTCAGCTTGCCTTCTTCCCAAAGTGCATTCCTCCCCAGGTAAGCGACATACAAAGAGGCCTTACTTGGAATACTTCTGGTATGTACTAACCACTGTATACCAGGGACACCAGCAGAGTGAAAGCAATCTAACATCAATATTACGGTGGATGAAGAGGAGAGGGAGTCCATTACATCAGCACTGTGTAGGGAAAATAGTAAATAACTGCCTTATAACAAACTTAACAGAACCTGTTGGCAGGTGACTCTTTGTATTCCTCTTGTCCGAAAATGTCTACAAACTCTTTACTACATGTGCACAGACGCAGTCGTGCCCTCAGAAGAGTTCCTAAGTGGTAAATGATGAGATCCATGGTACTGGGCTACCACTGAACCGTACTAACTAACAAGCAATAGCAGGTCATAATGGGACACAAAGGACTAATATAATCAGCTGTGTTCGACTATACTTGTTTGTGGCCATATATTTAACCCACTGTAAACTAGATGTTCACAAACTGATGCAGCAGTATTTAAAACATTTTGATGGGTAATTCTCATAAACAAAACAGCCAAAAGATGTGTCTGTGTGTGTGTGTGTGTGTGTATGTGTGTGTGTTTACCGTAGAGAGGGTAGCACACTTTTAGGCAGCAGACGGTACTGAGAATAGTTAGAGTGGTGAGAGAGCAGATGCCAAAGAGAACGCCGCAGAAGGCATACACTATACACAAAGTCCCTCCATACAGCCACCTACACACTCACACACACGCAGATGAAGAGATAAACAGACATAGACACAAAGAAAAAGGCATCAGATCAGTTGAGATAGGAAAAGTCCATGAGTCAGGTTCAGTACTGGGGACAGTAGTGAACTGATGTTCACAGATGTGAAAGGATGCTTTCAGATTACAGTCAAGGTTTGGACATTAGGGCTCCAGGAGAGTCTGCGGGGTTCATCTCACGTGCCGCCCCTGCCTCACTGCCGGGTGGTTAAAACGCTGACATCTCAGATGAAAGCTCAGTTGCGGCACAGATTGCTGAATGTGTGTGTGTGTGTGTGTGTGTGTGTGTGTGTTTGTGTGGGTGGGTGCTTCTCCCTTTCTGAAGCTTGTTCATCACAGAATTATTTACTGGCAATATCATAGGAGGAAGTGAAAATGTGAACATGTGTGTGTGGATGTATGTGTGTGACCTTTATGCACTTCTAATGCACTTCAAATAAAAGCACTGGATACAAAATGGGCACATAGAGCCATCGAGGTTCTGCATGGCACTTCTTTTAGCAGTCACAGAAAAAGAGGATGTGTATGCCATATCATTCCATTACAACTTGAGGATTAGCACCTTGAAAGAGTAGCTCTAGGTGAAGGGCAGGAATATCATGAACCAGAGAAGCTCTCAGACGTTTAATCTTTTTCCTGTAATGGATGAACTTGTGCTCTTGTGAATATTGATGTAAAACCTGGGACACACCAAGCCGGCTGTCAGCTATCAGGTTCAGTCAGACTTTGGTGGCTGATCATTGCCCGTAGTCAGTGCAGTGTCTATGATGCTTTAGTGGCTCTTGTTCCCTCTTGTCATTGCTTGTCTTTGTTTTTTGGTCTGTTGAGCATGCTGAATCAGCAATGGTGGCTGGCCATGAACAAATGAGGTCAGAAGTGAAAGCAAGAAAGAGTGCTTAAATGGACTGTTTGATATGGTGAGCACAGAAAGCAAGAAAGACGAACACTTTGATTTCCCAGTCGTGTACGACAAAGAAAGGCAAAAGAGTGGAAAATCAAATGCTGACTGAGAATCAAATACAGGTTCTAATACCTGAAATGTGGTACATCACCCAAATATGTCAGTAACCAAAACGCAGGCTGCCAAAACCCTTTTTCTCAGCTGCTTTAACATTATTATGGCAGGTTTGTATACTGCACTCATGTAGACTTCTTTCGTGTAATTAGACACCATTCTGTATTTGTGAGGGTACAAGCAGAAAATCAACCTTAACGTATTTATTCAAGTAAAATGCACAGCTGTAATCCATACATCCACATATACGCTGCCCATAGAAAACCATGCCTCTGTTTTTGTTTCTTGTCATCACTCACTCAAGTGGCCACCCTTTACATTGTGTGCATTAATAGGGATTCGATTGCATTCACACACAGGAGCATGAGTGAGGTGTGATGTTAGTTGTTGGATTATTTCTGAAAGTTTATTCATTTTTATACTGAAATTGCAATTTGAATGAGTGCAGTTTTCAAATGCAAAAGCTGCAATTATAATTATATCCTCCATTATCCAATTTTGCAGTGCATTTTAATTGGGGAAATTTAACCTTATAACACAGAGATACACTACATTCAGGATCCAAAATTCTAGTCTGAACAAAAATCATGTGCCATTCTGGGTGGAAAAAAAGGCCAAAAAAAACCCTTTTTGAAATCATAAGGGTAATTTTGGACAGAAAAACTGCAGTTGCATATTTTCCCCAAATTCTTGAGCCCAAGGGTCATTTTTGGGTTCAGATTTGGTCCATGATAGGATAAAATTGTAAAGGGCAGCTTTTTCAATTAATGTAAAAGGCAAATTTCCGCATGTGATCTAAGCAATTTCCTCTGGCATCAGTAAAGTTGTCTGATTCTGAAGTCTGAAGTTTGGAATGAAGTATCTTAATTTAGCAAATGAATCATCTTCAGTTGACCATCTCCCTCTCCCCTCTCTCTCTCCTACCTGTGCTGGAAGCTAGAGGCTACAGCGAGCGGGTAGAGGCTGATGGTCATGCATAGATCACTGACAGCCAAGTTAACAATGAAGAACTCGGCTGGCTTCAGCAGATGCTTCCTCCTGTGGGACACATAGAGCAGCATGGTGTTCCCACACAGAGAACACACACCTGAAACACATAAACAGAAACACGACTTCAGTCACGTAATCCTGACTTGAGGGGACACCATACTAATGAACAGGGAACTATATGTACTTTGCTGTATTCAATTCTAATATACACTCTATGGACTAAAGTATTGGGACACCTGACGTTTACACCAACAGGGATATTAATGACACTGCATTCAAATACATAGACTTTAATATGGAGTTGGTCCCCATTGCTTCCAATTTTCTCAGAAGGCTTTCCACAAGATTTTGGAGTTTCTGTGGGAATATGTGCCCATTCATTCTCTAGAGTATTTATGAGGTCAGGCACTGATGTTGGACAAGAAATCCTGGCTCATTATCTCTATTCCAGTTCATCCCAAAGATGCTGGATGGGATTGAGGGTCAGGGCTCTGTGTGGGCCAATCAAGTTCTTCCACATTGAACTCATCCAGCCATGCCTTTATGGACCTTGCTTTGTGCACTGGGGCACAGTCATGCTGGAATAGAAACGGGCCTATTCCAAAACTGTGTCCACAAAGTTGGAAGCATGGCGTTGTTGTTGGTATATTGAAGC
This sequence comes from Hydrocynus forskahlii, assembly GCA_037974365.1. Lineage (NCBI taxonomy): Eukaryota > Metazoa > Chordata > Actinopteri > Characiformes > Alestidae > Hydrocynus > Hydrocynus forskahlii. Next base: position 10,909,261 of record JBBPCX010000160.1, read on the forward strand.
AATAAAATTGTTCTTCACTGGTAGTAAGACGTCTAGCCCAAACCCTGAAAAACAGCTGTGCCCCAATCATAGTGTATTATTACAGTATAAAACCATTCTATATCTAATGTAGCCAATGTTAATCATGTCAGTGGAATTACTGACAAACATTCTCAGGGTTTTTCATAATGTTGTCAGTAGTAAAAAGAAGATGAAAAATCCTTTCACTGACAAACGTACTGATGATAAAATTGTGACAAAACTAACATGAAAAAAGCACAGAATAAAGCAATTTTTTCAGACACATATATATATATAGTATTATTACAGACCCACCTGGCATCAAAGTGGATAATACACACATTACAGACACACCTGGCATCAAAGTAGATAATACACACATTAGTTTAGTGCATTGCTTTATTTCCTAAATAGCTCTGCTTTAACATCACATACAAAGACTGTTCCATTTAAAATGCGTAAAATCAAGTTCATCTGGCACCACAGCACAGCTGTCATGATTGAGAGAGAACACACTCCATGTGTGGCAGGACTTCAGCAATAGCTAAACTGTAGAGCTAAAGTATGCTTTTACGTTGCATTTACAAAATTTGGCAGATACAGGTGGGACCTACACGGGTGCTATAAAGAAAACATGTCCCGCACACTAGTATATCCAGACTTAAGTTAAGAGCTGCAAGCAAATGAAGTTAGAACTCCATCAGGACCCTCTAAAATCACACAATTAAGGCATGGAAATTCTTTAGTTGGAAATGTTTTATTTATTTTTTTTTTTAGTAGTTGTAACCTTGATTAATATTACGTTTTAAAAACAGTGTTCCTACATGGTTCTCTGCATTTTGGCCTTACATCAAAACAATGTTTTAGGTCACAGAACACTGAGGGGCAAAAGTATGAACAAGTGCAGATGGAGCGCAAAATATCTCTTAATGAAACTGCAACTTGCACTCACAATGCTTCTGAAGTTACGTTCAGTTTACTGGACGGCTGGTGGCTTTCTGGTTTGGGCATTGTTCCTGTGATCAGGTCATGGGTTTGAATCCCAGGACTGCTAGTGGCACCATTGTGGTACCCTTGAGCAAGGTACCTTCCCCACACACTGCTCCCCGGGTGCCCCATGTTGGTGGCAGCCCCCTGCTTCACTTGGTGAATGGGTTAAATGCAGAGAGAGAATTCCACGTTGCTCACACTTTGCGCTGGGGTGGGTTCACGTGTGACTATAAGGTGCCACTTTACAGTTTGTCATGTAAACACAGCCCCACTCCACTAACTGCTCATTCAGGAGACAGAGTTTAAAAGGTGCTGCAAAATATGATTATACCAGCTCAACACAAAACAAAAATGAAAGTTCAGTGATGATGAGAGAGTGGTGTTAACAAATTAGTTATTGATTTTTACTCTAGGAAAATAGTTTTTTGCGCCTTAAACCCTAAATGGCTGTGGCATCCTTGTATTTGTTCCCTTGTTTTGTTTTGACTTGCCATGTGCTTTTGTTATTAATGCCTTTGCTCCCTCTCAGCTCTGCCCAGTTACCACACCCCTTGTGTGGTTTCAGTTTGTTACACATGTAATCATGACCAGCTGTTTGTGTGTATAATGTCCACGTATATAGTAACCCTTTGGTCAGGCTTGTTCTTTGTTGCATCGAACTAGAAACTCAATACAATTTTTTTTTTGCATTCTATGCAGAGGAGCATACCTTTTGAGAGAACTGAGTGTACTTGTTCTTAAATTCTACTCTGTTGTGCATTGTGAATTCCTTGACTTGCCTCCTTTTGTTTTTCTTGTTTGTACCTGTTTGCCATCATTAATGTCTGAACCTTGCTTGCCTCAGCGGATCACTTTACCAGTACTGTCAACCTGGATCCGGATCAAAGACTTGTATCCTGCACTTGCATCTTGCATTCTTGTCTCAGTCACCATTACACCTACACCTCGCAGTTAGTGTGCGGGGCTATGAGGGTTTGCATGACAAGCTGTTATCTTGTTAAATTCAGGTGCACTGCACTGAAATGTACATCTGGCCCTGAGTTTCAGCAAAATATGCTTTAATCAAACTACCTCCATAACAACACCTGGACTGCCATGTAATTGTTTTTGTACCTGACATAGAGCATTTTTGAAAGAAATGCAGAAGCTCAGTTGCTGTGCCCTTCATCCAAGCAGAGAATATTAGAGTATCAAGTTAAATATTTATTAATGTTAATCACTGACAGATTGCAAAATAACTATGCCACTTCCTCTCTTTACATTTTATATAATTTCATTTGAATAAATTACAGATATATTTAACAAATTACGGACGTACGTATGCTTTCTTTCAGAATGGGACAGATGTGCACAACTATGATGCCTTCTAAAACAATGCAGCATTTCTGACTAATGTAGTGTAACACATTTACTAGGTTAACTAGTTTAAAACTAGGTTAAAATCTAAAAGATGTTTTGGCAAAATAGCAAAACTATGATGGCACAGACTTTAAAAAAAAAAAAATTGTAGTCCAAACTGCTGTTACGTCTATAAGCTTACGTCTTCGTTTCAACATTTAATGGGTTTAAACAAAACCCAAAGAAACCAACACACCATATTTTACTTTTCTTTTCATTATAGCACACTGTGTACAATAAAGCCCATATAGTTTATTCTTTCAACATGGAAATGTTCAGTACTATTTTTTTTTCAATCTATGCATAATGTCACGCTGAGAGTCAGAACACTGGCTTGAGTCGCCCAAATGTAGCGTGAAGGAAGAGCCCAAACGCGGATAGCAC
>JBBPCX010000160.1:10912132-10923371 GCA_037974365.1 Hydrocynus forskahlii
AATAAATAAATATTTTCCCGCTATCCCACAGTGTTTTGTATTGTTTTATGTAGTGTGTAATCGTTGCTAAGTTGTGTTTGCACATTGACTGGTTTTGTGTGGTTTTTGACAGTAGTGTTTGATTTTAAGTAAAGTTAAAATAGTTTTGGGTCAAATGTTTGGTTTTGCAAGACAAGTCAAAGGTTTTGTGAGTGTAGCTTGAATTTTAGAGTTTGTGTTTAGTGTTTTGAGACAATGAGATGAGATTCTAGGAAATGTGTTTTAGCAATTCAGAAAAACTGTAAAATGAATACATTTATAAAGAAATTCATTTAGGTGTTACAAAGAATTTACTTAAAATCCACCACCAAGAAAAATTAGTCAGAGTTAATACAATTCACTTGAGTGTGAGGATCAATTCATTAAGTATAGAATTCACTTAAGTGAATTCTGTGAAGTCTCACAGAAAATAATTAACTTTATTAGATTGAAACCACTTAGTCAAACCAGTTAATTTGAAAAAGTAGTAGAAATTCCACTCATCCTAGCATAATCCTCCCATTTTCAATTAGAGTTCTGTGCTCTCTAGGATAAACCCTGCATACCACGAGATGTTAATCTGATATGTCTCTGACCTTGCAATGTTGTTCGAATTAAAAACCCTATGGCAAAAACCCTTCTGTTGCAACTTAAGTCAAAAGCTTTTGGGCGTGCAAGCTGCAGACCAAGAGGACAACCTTAGAACATCAGAAATTTACGGCGAATAAAACAGACCAAAATAGTAAATCTCAAAACTTCAAGCTGAAGTGCTGAATAGCAAGTATTTGTCTCCCCTTAGTGAATGTGTTCTTGCTTGAAATGTCATCAGATGCTTTCTATTGCACAAACTACAGGTCTTGTGTTGTCACCAGAATGAAGCTGACTTTCCTGAGAGCTGGCTGTAGCGAGATTTTCTGTACTGTATTTCCAAAATGTCATAAGGAGAGAAAAAAGGATCATGCAAAATAATAATGAGGAGAGCATTAGGCCTGAGAGTTCAAGCAGAGGAGAGTGTGTGACCTCCTGCACTACTTATGGCTTAAGGCAGTACAACAGAAAGAATGCTATATTCATTAATCTGAATTTGCACTAAAAAGTCTTAATAAAAAGTCTTTTCAGATTGGTCTGGACTGCAAATGACACTTTGATATTATGGGAAATCATTAGACATATCTAGAGTTGACCAGAAGGCATCAGAGGGACCCGGCTAAAATGTCAGATAAGGTATACCTCCTCCGGGATTAATAAAGTTTTCTAATTCTGATTCTGTCTGGTCAATCGAGACAAAAAAGCTAACATAGCCTATTTCTCAACAGCAGTGAAGTATGGTGGTGGCAGTATCATTTCATGGCGATATTTTTCCTCAGCAAGGAATGGGCACAGTGTGTGTGTGTGTGGGGGGGGGGTAACGGTAGCTGCCTCTCTCAGTTCAGTAGCAACAGTCCCAACGTCCGATGTGCTACCACCAGCAGACAGTTGGTCTTCTTGATCAGCTCCTTTGGCCTTCTTTTTAAAGAAATAGCCCAACATGCATTGTTGCTTTCTTCTTTTTGACATGTCAGCAACAATGCCTTGTAAATATGTATTGCTAACTAAACGAGCTCATGTGAGTGGGGGGGTTGTGGGTGGGGCTGCAAGCATGCTACGTTTTTTCATGAGTAATAAGCTCTAAATTTAATTTCATTTTACTTATTTTAAACCTGTGAGAAAACCCATGCCCAAAATGGCATTTATTTGGTCATCATATCAATATTTTAGAGCTCCCTAAAGTTTCCAGGGGAGCTCATGTCACCAGTAGGGGAGCTATAGCTCCCCCTGCTCCCCCCTAGTTCGTACCCTGGTTCAGAATGCAAAATAAAACACAGGGTGCTTATGCTGTTTGCTATGTGAAGAAGCACACATGATCACTATGTGGAGACGATGCAGGATGAAGGAAATGGAGATGGATGCCCAAAACATCAGTAGCTGCTGAAAGCCAATGTGGATTATAGAATAACCTGAAATAAAATGAAACAAATAATAGCTGTGGTTCAATGTGTTGTGAAGGTGATGAGAGAGAGAGAGAGAGAGAGAGAGAGGGAGAGCAACGAGAGGGACAGAGAGAGAGAGGAGAAAAAGAAAGGGTGGAAGAGAGAGAGAGAGAGAGAGAGAGATAGAGAGAGAGAGAGAGCAACGAGAGGGACAGAGAGAGAGAGAAGGAGAAAAAGAAAGGGTGGAAGAGAGAGAGAGAGAGAGAGAGAGAGAGAGAGAGAGAGAGAGAGAGAGAGAGAGAGAGAGATTATATAGGAGCGCTAAAAACTAAAAACTGGGCGATCCGTGTCATTTATTGACACAAGACTGCCATTCACACTCTACTTTCCCAAACAAGACACCAGTCAAGTAATAAAAGCGAAATTCCACAGGCGATTCCACGAAAGCCTTTAACAAGTTCAAGAAGCAGTCGTGTCTGGCCCTTCAGAGTAAACCCTGGAGAACTTGCAAATGCCTGATAAATTGAACTGGGGTGGTGGTGGATTTTCCAGACACTGGAGAAAATAACACGGCGCCTTGAGTCCAAACGCTTTAAATGAAAACACTTATAATAAATAATATATAAAGACAAAATAATGAATAAATACATAAAATAATAAATAAAGACATCAGTTGGAATCAACACGTGTGCTTCCAGTGTACTGGTGTGTAACACACCTCTCGGACGCACTTAGCAGCTTTATTCTAGTGAGGATGAGTCAAAGTAACTACGCGCTTCGGGCTCCCCGCGCGCAGCCCGCGAGACTCTCTACTTCAGTACCCCGACCAGCGTGCTGGGGGGATTAGTGCGCGTGCTCTTACCGTTTTTCCAGGAGCCTCCTCTTCCCTGTAAGACCGCGGGTCTCCTCCTGCTCCGGTGGGCGAGAAACTTCATCGGTGAGCGCGCGCACGGAGAGCTACCCGGGGTCCCGGTCTGCGCCTTCACGAGCGGCCGGACAGGTGAGAAGCACACGCGTGTCTGAGCGCGTGGACGCGCCGTAAAGGCCCAGCAGCGCGCGCCTCGGACACGGCTTTTGCACACATGGCGAAGTTGCTCTCCAGCGTTATGAAGAGAAGAGTGGAGAGACTCTACTCCTCACATTTCTAAAGAGTAAGAGGGAGGGAGGGAGGGACACCGGGTGAGATGGAACAGCACTTCACCCAATCAGAGAGCCAGAGTCACTTGCTCACTCCTGGACACGCCCACTTTAGTGGCCGTCTCAAGCTTACCTGGCATTTTAAAGTAAATTGGCCACTTCTAGTCACGCATGAACACGCCACACCACAGCACACAGTGTGAACAATGTAAAATCACTTCTCTGCATTTAACCCATTCACCAAGTGAAGCCGTGCCCAGCCCAGGAAGCAGTGTGTGGGGACGATACCTTGCTCAAAGGTACCTCAGTGGTGCCACTGGCAGTCCTGGGATTCAAACCCACAACCTTCCAATCACAACGCACCTCTCTAACCACCAGATCACTGGCAGCCCCATTTGCGTCTGTTTAAAAAATTTGTGCTTAATAAGAAAACATTTTTGACCAAGTTTATATTTTAAGCACTGTTAGACTAAACAGCAAATAAAAGGTGATAAGTTTTAGTCAGTGCTTACACTAATATCTAATAGTTTGGGAGTGGAAAGTGGAGGTCTTTTCACTCCCAAACCTCTGTCTTAGGCCTCTGTCTGCAGTTCATACATATCGACTCCATTATTGCACATAATAGTGACATAAGTAGTGATACTATGCATGATAAGACTATTGCACATAATAAATATATTGTGCATATTTAAAAATATTGCACATGATAATGATTTCGCTCACAAAAGGACACTGCACATCTGAGTGACAGCAGGGTATTGCACAGATTATAGTGTGGGTGTGTGACAGGGGGAGGAGTTAAAAAGTTCAATATAGATACGATTCAACAGCATGGCATTGTCCAAGTTAATGAGACCATGCTTCCTAATCTACACTAAAAAGTCTTACAAATGTGACATGGGTGACATGGGTTGCTTTGTTCTGTTTTCCTCTACTAAAAAAAGCTTACTCACTAAACCCTCACTCACCTCCAAAGAAAAACGGGCATCAAAATAAGATGTAATCTTTCGCATCCACATAGGGTTTTTTCTGTTTTTTATTTTTTCCTATGTGTAGCTCCTCCTCCTCACTGAGGGACAGTAGTGTCCATCAACACAAAAAATGGATCAGATATAAATAAGAAAGGGCCAGATATAGAGAAACTAAATCTGATCATACTCCCTCAGTGTAAATTTTATATCAAATCCGTTTGAATCGGAGACGTATGAACTTGCTATCTTGTCATGAAAAGTCAAATGATTAAGCACAGGTGTACTATTACATATTATTAGCACTAAAGACTTCGGCTGGTGAAAATGATGGCTTACAACTACAGAGGTTGCTAGCTAAATGTTAATGTTCAATTTTTCTATGTAAATGTTAATGATCACAATGTTATCTACTTTCCAGAAGATTTTTAAAATCACAGGTATTTAAGCCATTTACTCCCTGCAAACACAAAGATGGACAATAGATAGAGTATCTAGCTAGACCATGAGTATCTAGTGGGAGTAAGTTACCTTAGCTAGAGAGATAGCTAACTAACTGATGCATCTTGGGAATTGCAGTCAATCATATTCAGATTTTCTCAACAAATTCTCAATAAAAGAAATAAAAGCTAATGTTACAACCTACTTGATGCAAAATGTCTGCAACACACATCAGCGCGAATAGCATCAGGATCATATAAGATCTCCATGGCTCAGGAGATGTTAAGGATACTCAGTAATTTTTAGCATTTAAGTGTGACTAGTAGTCATCTAACAGCACATTTGATGGTTTCATTGCTGTAGTTGGGAAGGAGCTCTCGGCTGGAGTGTGGGAGCTTTCCACTGGTGTTTTGATGGCTTAATTATTGATAGGTTAGCCTTCACTCCCGGTATCATGACCAGTTGTTACTGGTCAAGATACAGTGCACAAAACAGAAAAAAAAAACAAGAACAAATTATCCATTAAACATATTGTTAAAATAAACAAGCTAAATCATGGTGTGGCAATATCCCAATATGCAATATTATATTTAAATGTTTCTTTTAATAGTTATGTGCATTTATTTCTTAATAAAGTAAAGTGGACCCTTATAGTCACACGTGAGCACACCTCAGCACACAACACAGTTTGAACAATGTAAAATTCTTTCTCTGCATTTAACGCATTCACCAAGTGAAGCAGGGGGCTGCCACGAAAGAGGGGCACCCGGGGAGCAGTGTGTGGGGACGGAACCGTGCTCAAGGGTACCTCAGTGGTGCCACTAACAGTCCAGGGATATTCAGTAACGGTTACAGCATTTTGCAGACGAGCTGCGATCACGCTTCAGGCCTTTTTTTCGTGCTAGGACAACGCTTCTTTTTTTCGGGCCATCTTCACTGTGAATCACACTTTTAAAGCCTTCGTATGTGGGAACGTGCTCTATGTCACTGCAAACTCTAATTGAACAACAGCACTGATTTTCATGCATGACATCCACATCCACTCTTTGGCAATACTGTGTGGGATTATTGACGGCGTGGATACTGCAGAATTACAGACTGGTATACAATCCAACCTCTAAGTAGTGTGTGTGTTACCAATGGAAAAAATAAGAATCAGAAAGAATCTGTTCTAAGCACTACTGTATATTAAATTTTGTACTTTTTTAAAATAGTAATTTAAAAGATGTGATTATGGATTATATTTAATGCAAGAGAGTGAAGGTGTCTTGAGAAGGAGCTGTTAGACCAAGCTTTAAGATTTATGAATAATTAGCTAATGGCTGCATGAGGAGAATTAGGTTTTGCTTACAACTGCATCTTTCATTCTGTTTCACACACACACACACACACATCTATCGCTCTCTACACATATATTTTTTTTTGTTTTTTCACTAAAATACACTATACATCATCCAGCAAACCTAATGCCTAGGGACTACCTGGGTAAAAGGTAGGTTAAGGAAAAAGCTCACCCCAGTTCACCTCTGTATATTCTCATTGTCACTCATCTTAAAAAAAAAAAAAAAAAGAAAGGATAAAATACTGCTTACATTTCAAGATTGCTAAGCCTAGCAGAAATGTATTGAACCAAGCAGAAAAGGAAAAAGATGAACATCTGACAAATGAAAGAACCTTGCCAAAAGGTAAAGAACCTCACTGAAAGGTTGCATATTTAAGTGTTGAGAGAGAGAGAAAGAGAGAGAGATCCGAGTTTGTCACTGTCCTCAGTGGCATTTCTGAAACTTTGGAGGCTCTAAGGAAAAACAACCCCAAAAAATATACCACACCCATTCCCTATGCAAGAAGCTAGAAAATCATGCATTTATTCAACTAGCCATTCAGCTTCCGGCCTTCCATTAGCCTAAATGAATGTGAGATGGGCTAAGTAACCAGATTGCAGGTTTAGTCTGAGCCCAAGCTTTAACCAGCCAATTAGAATGGGCTACAGTTCTACCATGAAGGTTCCTAACTACACTCACTCTACCATGAAGGTTCCTAGACTCCCTCACTCATACGCAGCGTTACTGTGTATTCTTCCACCACGCGCAACCAAACCAGTTATGGGAGTGAGCATCATAAACCCAAAACGTTGAATGTTGAGACTGTTGTAACCCGAGGACCCCCTGTCGTGCCATTCCATAGTTCCTTATGACAACAATATTTAAAATGATACACCATTTGATTGTTGTTATTTTTTTTTAAGTATGAAAAATATACAAAGAAAAACAAGAAAAATAAATAAACGAATGACCACTGTGGGAAGAAGGTTGCACATAAAAGGCAACCAATAAAAAAAACCCTCAATCTACAACTAACTTTAAACAGCTACATGCATTAAGGGTTTAAACAGCTTCCTTATTTGGAGAATGCTTAGCTAATTTAACCCTTTTTTAATATTCTCTCGTAAACATTAGAAAAAGAGTACTTTTATTGGTAAGTTCTTTGTGAATTTGCATTCATGGACGACAGCACACCCACGTCAATAATAATTGACCTCATGGACTCCACTTCACATCTTTTCTTGAACTCTTTCTGTTTTCCACTGAGGTTAAGGAAAAGTGATTGGGAAAAGATAAAAGGACGTAATTTTTGACTATTCAGTCGTAGCCTTAGAGTGTGTCCTATTTGCTGCTATTCTTTTCGGCAGCATGTCCTCCTGGAAACCAAGGTCTTGGGTGATGTCATCTTTGCTTCATTAGGGCTTGCATCTGGCTCTATGTTTTTGTGTCAATGCTAATTCATGAGATGACCATGTAAGACACACAGAAATTTCATGATTAGCTGACTGTATGATCTTCAGCTCTGGAGGTCATGGCTTTAGGATTAGATGATTCTGCTATGCAATCTGACCCCAAAAAGCCAGCAGAGGAGAATAAGACAATTCCATTCACCAATCAGAGCCCAGGACTGATCTAACGTTTCAATGGCTGGATTCTGAACGTCATCCACTAACAAAGCCTACATTAATGAACCTTGGAGAACATGGTCATCTTAACGGTCGTGTATTGGAAATATAATTTAGCCAGTGCAGTTCATCCTGCTTACACTTGGTTTACTCCATTAGTAAAATGCTTTATCATTCAGAGTGAACATCACTAGAGTCCTCCAAGCTCCCCAGCTGAACTATAAAGTGTCTGTGTCCACTCATGTTATTTAAAAACTGATGACACATTCCACTTCTGGCCTGGATGTAGCATCAGCCTCCTATGATGAAGAAATGACTGACACGGTGTGACTTATTGCTTCCCTTTTTTTATGGTATGGAAAACCAAAAATAAAAAAGGCTTAGGCATTGTTTTTTTTTTTTTTACATCATTGATTTTTTTGAACATTTTAAACCTCAGTTTGTCACTGCTGTGCAAAATATCGTTTGAGGAAGCCAGTGGGACAGTTCTGTTTGGCTGGTCTTGAAATTGTCAAAAGATTGCTGCTAACAGTTATTCCCTACAAAACTGTCTTCAGATTTAAACAACGGTGGGAGAGAGACCATCTATCACACTGAGTTTTACATCACTGCCCACCCCTAAACAAGAATCTGTCCACTTAACGCACTTGACTGTCGTAGGTGTTGCTCTTTATACAGTGATCTACAGTATACTGTATACTCAACTACATCCTGTCTGATATGAGAGAGAGAGAACACACAGAAGAAAGAAAAGAGAAACAGGATAGAGAAAATAGAAGAGTGAGATGGAGAGGGGCGATAATAGAGGCGAGGAGAGAAAGAGAAGCAATATAATAGAGAAGATGTAGTTAGAGAGGGAAGGGAGAAAGAAAGTGAGAACAGAGGAAGGAGAGAGAGGGGGAAAAGAGAGAATAGATAGAAGAGAGAGAGACCAGACAGAATGGAGAGAAGACAGGGGAGACAGAATAGACAGAAGACTTCAAATAGAAAGAGGAAAGATAGAAAGAATAAAGAGGAGAGGACAGAGAGGAGAGAGATTGAGAGCGAGTGGGAGAGGGAGGGAGAAAGAGACAAACAAAAGGTAAACAACTCAGCAGACAACCAACAGCTGGTTTACATAATTAACTCCTCAGAACTTGATCTATAACGTGGTGTGCAATGTTTCCTTTGTCAAACAAGAAAAAAAGAAGAGAAAGGGCTGTTGTGTTTTATACTGAAAGTCTCTTCTGTCTCTTCTTCATTTTCTATTCACAGTCAGCCTAAGCTGTTAAGTTAGCGCCCTATAGATCGGCCCTTAAGATGTGCCTTCTCCAACAGCTCTGCTTTTTCCCCAGAAGCATGAATGTCTCTTAGGTGAAAGTAATACATGTAATAACTACCTCAGGTATTATACTTCCCACAGTAATCTACTATCTGCTGAGTCAATTTGCATCGTGTTTGACATGATTTCCTCGGGGTGGGTTGGAGGGATAGATACAGGAAGAGAAGAGGATACAGAAAGAAGGAAAGAGAAGTTAAATAAAGAGAAACAGAGCTGGAGACAAGGGGAGAAATCAAAAATAGACAGAGAATTGGGTCTAAAACATGCTTTCAAACATGAACACAAACACAATTTGGTCAAAGAAAACAGCAGTTTTATGAGGCTGTCGCACAAGTTCATACATCACGTAAAACCACTTCGTGCAGCAAGCTGTGATGTGGTGCTCGGACACCTTTCTATCAGAGCCAGCATGAACCTTTTCCCACAGATCGTGCTACTGTAGTTCTTCTGCAGGATCAGGTCAGACAGGCTGGCCTTCGCTCCAGTGATCCTGGGCTGCCCATGACCCTGTGATCAGCTAACCAGTCGTTCTTCCTTGGATCACTTTTGGGAGGTTCAAACACCAGTCGTTCGGGCGTCCAGCACAGTCTGGCTTCGGTCAAAGTTGCACAGACGCTACTGCTTGCCTATTTTTTTGCTTCCAACACATCAAGAACTTCCAAAACTGACTTCAGGTGCTGCCTCATATACCCCACCCCTTGACAGGTGCCATTTCAAGACTCGTAACTCCATAAGAAGCAGCACATGCTCCTCTACTCTTGGCGAGTTTGTACAGGATGTTTTGTTAACACATTAACTGGCATCATTTCTGGTGTATTTGCTGGCAGAACGCCCCTTACTGCCCTGACACATGGCTATAAACAGTCTGCACAAGCACTGTACGGTTTTGGCCTAAAATGGGTTGGCGCATTTGCTGGTAGAGAATAAAAAGACATCGTCTGTGGTTATTTGGTTACATTTTATTCTATGTACAGTAATTTGTTATAAATATAATACATCATTTTCATCTGAAAAGCAGTCATGTAGATACATTTAAATAACAATAGGTCAGATGAGGGCAGACAGTTAGAGGTGGAGGGGAGTATGATTGGATTTTTGTAGAAAATTACACTTATCCTGTGATAACAGCCCAGCCCACCCACATGGTCATACAGACCTACACACACCAGGCAGTGACTCAGCCTATTCCACAGGCTGGCCCACTGCATCAGTGGCCTACAGTCCTGCTGCTTCTTCAGTGAGTGCCACAGGTACGTCTGCTTCCTCTTTCAGTCACACACACGCGCGCACACACAAGTTCCGCTGGCTCCTCATTGGGTCTGGCAACTTATCCAGGCCCGGCTATTGGATAAAAAATTTCCTAGCGTCCTTTTAAGCAGGTGCAACTGTCTGCAGCAGTTCAACGTGTTACTGCCTGCAATTATCCAGTTTTAGGGTTCCATGTGGAGAGATGGTCTTTGTTACTGTAGCAACAAAGCGCTGTATCTGAAGCATGGGCAGTGCGAGAAGACTGAACACACTTTATAACCGGTCTCATACATAGGTATACACTTTCAAGCATTGAGATCGGAATCCATCAGTACTCTTAATCAAAAAAAAAAAAAAAAAACTGATTTCATTAAAAAAACAATAGGCTCAACCGAAATGGTACACTGCTGACATGAGACGAATATTTACGGGGAAAGACCAAAAGAGCCTTTCTAAGTTCAAGTCCACAACTGCTTGTATTTAAGACAAAAACAGCTAGGGGTGTTACTGGTTTTTAACCATCTCGTCGGACTTCACACGCATGTCAGATGCAGTCCTGAACTGAAACTTAGTAAACTTTAATATTCTTTTTCTCCCGATTAAAATGTTTTCCTGCCTTTTTTTTTTTTAATAAGAAGTAGAAAAGGACCGCAGTCTGGTAGAGTCTGGATGGTGTAGGATCTGGTGGGCAGTGGTGAGTTGATGCTAGGGCAGCAGCAGGCCACTGTGCTGACGAACGGCTCACACACTGTTGATGATGATGAGGGCTGGCATGGCGCTCTGCTGGCTGGTCTCACACATCGTGCCCGACTGTGCCAGCTTGGCGAATACCCGTGGTGTGCCTAGGTTGTACACTCCAGCCTGGAAGAAGCAAGCTTTTAGGGAGAGCCGGTGGACCTCCTGTGGCCGCAGCTGCAGCTTGTACTGCGTCTGTCCCAGCCAAGTAAATGAGCCATGCACCTCCAGTGACTCCGGGCTAAAGAAAGAAATAAACAGACACGCTAACATAAAACAGTACCTAAATACAGAATACATACATTTAACATAACAGTGATTCACTAATAGCCATTTCCTAACACTTCGCCGTAATATGTTTGGCCTTAATTACAGTGGCTTGCAAAAGTATTCGGCCCCCTTGAACTTTTCCACATTTTGTCACATTACAGCCACAAACATGAATCAATTTTAT
>JBBPCX010000160.1:10923471-10935444 GCA_037974365.1 Hydrocynus forskahlii
GTGTGTGTGTGTGTGTGTGTGTGTGTGTGTGTGTGTGTGTGTGTGTGTGTGTGTGTGTGTGTGTGTGTGTTGTGTTGGAAACAGCGGGCAGTGTGCAAGAGTACCTGTCAGCAACTTTCAGTACAAAACTGTATACGAGCACCCCCACTATTGTTGAGTCATCACAAACACAATGTGACCCAATAATCCTGTTACTTTAATAACCAAGTGTCACCACACATTGTGTCCGTGCATGCACATACAGTCCTGTGCAAGTGTCTTAGTCACCTGGACAAATTGTTAAAAAAAAAAAAATTCCCTCAGCCTGTAACAACGTGTCTTTCTGCTAAGAAAGTTAACTTTAGAGTAAATGTGAACAAACAAGAAAGCAGTAACAATGATCAAGATTTGTTTTATTGGTTTAAAAAGAAAAAAGCAGTTTATATTTTGTGGCCTGGTAAGGAGAAAACAGGTTCCAGATCTGATTCAAGATTTCTCCTCGATGTCTTCAGCCATTGCATGGATTAGTGAAATTCCATCAGAAGATCCTGAATTAATTTAATGAAAGTTTCTGATGGAAACTACCAGTAATACTGGGCTCTTACAAGGGGCACACTGATATACCGTGCATAAAATTACTATTTACAGTATGATGCATTTGTATTTATTCTTTTAGTTTATTTCAGTGTATTTTGACTTTAGCACAGTACGGTGCAGGAGCACTGCTTTGGTAAACGGCCTTCTTTAATCATACTTCTTGTTGACATGGTGATGCACTCTGTCAGATAGACTGGCACAGTCTGGTGAATGTACATTTAAACTTCTAATTCAGATCTGTATGCCCTCTTCATACTAACTAACTAAGTGTGAAGAAAATGCCACAAACTACCAGCAGCACCATCAGGCCTAATGCACCTGGACATAACGGTTGCTATAGAAACAGGACAGAACAAGAGAGAGAAAATGATTTAAATTTTAATCAAACCTTTAAGACTTATTAAAATATGTAAACAAACAAAAGAAAAAAATACACCAAAAACCAAACGTTCAGCTCATTATCTCTTTAAACTCTGAGTCCATCATCTTCTATAAAACATAGAACTCGAATTAATCTCCATGCCTTTTAAAACTGCCCAAGTCATCCATGGAGAATTAAAAGCAATTGTAGGATAACAACCAGTCCCTCAACTTTCTGCTCTTTTGGCCAGAATAACCAAAAACAATAGGCAAAGGACTCTCACCACCATGTGTAAGCTATTGACTCACAGTTGGATTTAAAGCAGAAACAAAACCAACTGACAGCCACTATGCCAGTCACTAAAGTCTTCGCTAGAGGTGGTTTATAATAAGCTATCCATGAGGGTCTAACATTGTCAGCTATTGCGAGTTTAGCACGCCAAGGCTTATTCCCAAGAATAAACACAAACCTCATAAGAAGTGTTCTCATTTGTCTCACCTAAACACAAATCAATATTGTTTATCTGCAGTAGCTGACCTTCACAATCAACTAGGTCAGGTGTTCAGACATTCTGTTCCCATAAGCATGGACTTTCCATTTAGTGCCACAAAATGTAGCCCTGATCTTTAAGCATTCACTCACTGGATCTATCATTAAGCTCAGGGTCCCTAAACTTGTAAGCCCTTTGCTGCACAGGGTCCTGCCAGTGGAAAAATTCCAGCTCCTTCAAAGGATCCTGACACACTAAACTGTGCCACAGAGAGGATGCTGCCAAACTGTTAGAAATCAAAATATATGCTCTATAAGACAGATGAGGTAGCAACCAAGCTCACCTTCTAATGCCCTTCCCGGATCTTTTTGTTTTTTGGCTCTGAATATTTTTGTGCAGATTATATTTAAAATACTAAAAACTGTTAAGTTTGGGAAAGAATATTTAAGAACAGAAAAGACAAAATCATACTTCTGTTTTTAAACAACTATATCAATAGTGTGTTATGCAACATGAAAGGTCTCTTAAAATGAGCAGGGACTTTCCAAACCACGTTGCTGTGTGGGGCAAGCACTCAGTCACTTCAAACTCCACAGGCTGACAGGTCTCCAGGAGACGTTTCCAACGAGACCAAGCATGAAACTCACCTTCCCGGGCAACTGGAGTAACGGGCACGCGAACCTCCACACTCTGTGCGGCGTTGCTCCGTGGGGCAAGCACTCAGACGTACCAAGCTCTGCGGGCTGATAGGTCTCCGTGAGACCTTTCCAATGAGCTCTGTTTTGCCCTTCTTGCCCACGGGGATCTAAAGTTATTGGGGAGGGGGGACCCATTTGCCCTGCTGTGGGGGCTCTACAGCCAGAGTCAGGGGCGAGCTGTCTCCCCCTTAGGCACCCGGACTGGCTAGCAGTACACCTGACTCTCGTCTCCTATCCCCAGTTAAAGTCCGGATGCGCTCCTCTAACTCTGAAACCTCCTCCGTCAGATACGTAACTTACGTACACTTCACACAAGTAAACTTTACGCTAGTGCTAGTGATGGAGAGAGGGGCTGAACTAAACATGCCGCACTCCGTGTAGAGAAAGCGCTCTCCAAACTCCACACTGAAACTTACTGTTTATCAGACCAGTCGTCTCTCGTCTGTGGGCCGATGACGTTGTAGACCATTGGAAATAGTTTAACAACCGCACAAAACATTAAGTTAACTCACTACTAAGTTATAATTAGTGACTAAAACAGTACAAACACACTAACGCGCTGAGCAGCACTGGCGGCCTTACAAAGTGTAAAATGGTCCCACACTTTAGACATTTTCTGCCTTTTACACACACCAGGATCTTCATTTTACGCAATTTCCATAGAGAGCAAAATAAACGCACCGTCTTAAATCTTTGAAACACGCATCAGTTACAACAGTCCCTGTGAAACAATGATACCGGTGTGCAGTAGTCTACAAAGAGGGAGTGATACGATATTTTAAATAGATGGACTTTGGTGACATAAATTAAACGAAGCCTCGAGGCAAAATGTTTGCCTCGATCATTTTTTGTAATCGAATCATTCGAGTTACTCGAGTAATCATTTCAGCCCTAAATGCAAGAATTAAATGGTGATGAAGAGATGAAGAGAGAGTGAGGAGAAAATGAGAGAGATAAAGAATTAGAAAGGGAGATAAAAGAAGAGACAAATAGATGAGAAAGAAAGAGACAGAGACAGAGAGCGAGAGAGAGAGAGAGATGGAGAAACAGTGATAAAAGGAAAAACTGAGAGCAAAAGAGAGAGAGAGAGAGAGAGAGAGACGGAGAAACAGTGATAAAAGGAAAAACCGAGAGCAAAAGAGAGAGAGAGACAGAGAGAGACACATCACAGAATCTGTTCACACCTGTTCACTTAGGTGTCTTGAGCTGGGGTTCCCAGCCCCTGGAGGGCTAGTATCTAGCACTGTTTGGTGGTTTGGTCTAACATACCTAGTGGGTGTGTTTGATGAACTACCAAAGTGTGTTGGACACTGGGCCTCTAGGACCAGAGTACAACACCCGGGTTTTTCAGCATCAGGATTCTATCTGGATAAAATCAAGCCACATGAAATGCAAGCCAAGGTGCAACCAAGACACATTAAAAAACAGACACACAAAAAAAAAAAAAAAAAAAAAAAATTCAGGGGGTGGTCTGAGGTGCATTTAAACCATATATTATAAATTACATGCATCAGACATGGGTTTTAATTGGTAAACAGCCCAACTAAAGCACCAGTTTGTTTAACCTTTACCTTGCCTCATCATTCCCTGCGTCCACAACATGCTTTAAGGTACGTGGTTCATGATGGAGGTGGCGGCACGCAAATTATAAAAAGCTGATTGTGGACACGTTTGAGAGCATTATAATGAGCAATTTTAAGCAGAGCTTTGTGATTTAGTAACAAGGCAAGTTTGGTGTCCAGGTCAGATCAGGGCTAGATTTAGCAACAATATAAACTCAGAGTGCAGATCAGGTTAGTGCTGGAAGTTTAGGGCTCTAGGGGTTCTATGTTGTTCAGTTTCCATATCTCATAAAGAAAGGGGTCATTTCAAGAATTCAATGCTTGTACATACTTTACTTCAGCCTCTTTAATTTAAACTATTTGATAAATTTATTGCAGTCTCATAGGACAATTCAGGGCCACATTTCACCATGTTGTACATAATTATGTATGTGACAAATAAATAATCTTGAACCTTGAAGTAAACTGGTCAAAAGGGCAGCCTGAAAGAGGATGCAGATTCTTACATACTTGTGCACAGATTGCTCATACCTTTGTCTCCTGCAGGATTGATGCACTTGTGCAGTCGCCACTGTTTGCTGCTGCTGGACACCTGAACTATGTGGAACTCACGTACTCCTGCTTCACTCTGAGGGGGAAAAAAAGAGGGAGGGGGCTGTAATATCTGACAATGAAAGCTCATGAACCAAATTATTTAAGTGCCTTTTCTTTTTAAAGAAAATTTTTTGAGTGAACATGAGATAAACGCATTTGTGAATAAAAACTGAATAAGGATGAATGAAATAGCGGCTGTTAAAGTGTTGAGAAAAGCAAAGTGTGTTTGATCAAGCGTACAGTGTTGATGTTCTCCACGTCCACAAACACCAGCATGTTTCCGCTCTGCTCCTCCTCTCTGTCCTCCTTCCTGCTTCTACCTGGTAGGGTGTTACTGCGACATGCCGTCGCTCTTACACTCAGCGAACGACTTGCACAGATAAAGGCTGTGTGACGCAGCACTCGGTGACTGCAAGAGGCAGAGATAGACAGAGAAAGAAAGAGAGAGAGAGAGAGAAACACAGAGAGAGAGGTGTTTGATGAGTCATCAAAGGCTGTAGACTCTGGACATCAGTATCCAGCTCTTAATAATTGTACAAGCCAATTACCTCTGCTGCAAATGCCATACATTTTGTAAAATCAAAGGATTAAGTATTTCAGGCTGCTGGACAAACACATCAAAGGCAGATTTTTTAAGTAATGGTGATTCACTGTTATAGTTAAATCCCCCTAAAAGCTACCTCACAGACAGCTGTTACACGAAATTGTACCAAATACGCTGTCTGATTTAAGATACTGTTTTACAATAGTTATAGATTTTGGTCTTAACTGTATTGTTAAAACACATTCATTGCAGAGGAATGTATGCAGAGTACTGTAATACAGCTGCTGAAAAACTTGTTCAGATTCACCTCTGTTGTACCATTATCAACATTATATACACTGACCAGGCACATCATTAAAACCACTGACAGGAGAAGTGAATAACACCGATTACCTTGTTACAATAGGTAGGCTATATTTGACACCCAAGAGTCTGGATGTCATCCTTGACAGCAACCTCTCCTTCACCGCCCACATAAACAACATCACTCGGTCTGTCTACTTCCACCTCCGTAACATTAACCGCCTTCGCCCCTCACTCACCCCCCACTACCACTGCCATATTAGTCAATACCCTTGTCACATCCCGCCTTGATTACTGTAATGCATTGCTTTCCGGTCTTCCACATAAGTCCCAATCAGAGGGCCAATGTTGGCCCCTGTTCACTGCAGAAAGTCCCTACATGGGCACATGTGCTTCAGAACTGGAATCAAGGGGGCACATTTTCTTTTACCATCATGTGGATGGTCGTGTGCTTGGGAAAGGATGACATTTGGGGAGAAGGCAAGTCTGTGGAGAGAAATGCTCCACTGGGAAACACTGGGTTCTGGTATGGATATGATGTGAATATTGCAGTCACAGACCACCTACCTAAACATTGTTACAGACCAAGTACACCAATTAATGGCAACAATTTTCTCTAGGGGCAGTGACTTCTTTCAACATCATAATGCCACAATGCACACACTGTTCAGTAATGGAGGAACATGACAAAGATTCTAAGGTGTAATTTTGGTCTCCAAATTCACCAGATCTCAATCTGATTTCACATCTGTGGGATGTGGATGAACTAGTCTGATCCATGAGGGCTCCAACTCTCAACTTTCAGGATCTGAACCTAACATCTTGGTGCCAGATACCACAGCACATCTTCAGGGGTGGTGTGTAAACCATGATATGAACTAATAGTAGAAAGTGAAATAAGGCTTTTTAATGATGAAAGAATTAGGGTTAGGGTTAGTGGTGGTCTCGTACCAGGGCGGGCCATGAAGTCGTGGGGCGGGGCACACAGTATGAAGTTACTCAAATTAGGTTTGCTTTTGCACTGTGAAGACTGAAAACTGCCGCGCATTTGCGTACCACTGATGTCAGTGCATACTTGTGTACCATTTATGTCAACCCCTGCATATGTGACATGAAGCAATAGGTTCACTGTACAAGGGTTGTACAAGAACACAAAAATACCACAGGACTATGCAGAAGGATGTGAACAAACAGATGTGAAAACATGCTTTCGTGTTCCCTGACCTAAAACACCTGGTCAAAATCTGTGTGTGTTAAGAGTAAAACACAAAATGTGCAGTGCCATTCTATTGTCAGCCCAGGACTGGGAACCACAGTATTTACATCACATTTTTTTTAAATACAGATTTTGCTGCATTTACCTCAATTTTGCGTTTTTCTCCACACTCTCATAGTAAAACAGGAATTTGATCTCATGCACTCCTTCACGGTCAGGTCCTCTGAGCCATAGCGGGATTTGAAGGGCCTCTCCTGGTCCCAGCACGCCTCCTGTTAAAGGGATCTCTACTACTGTAGGCCTGTCATCTCCTGTAACGCCAAAGGCTGCAGGAGACACCAGTGTTACTGCAGCGACAGAAGGGGATGTGGCCATAGTCTTGTATGCAGAGCAGTGCTCGGCAGCAGTGGGGGTGACAGGGGTGAGGTCAGACGTGGCGCTGCCAAAGGTGAAGAACTCTGGGTGTGTGGAGGCAACCCGCAGGCCAGCAAGAGGAACCGCACTCACGTTGACAAATTCCACCCACGCTTTCCTGATCTCACCACATAGCAAGCCCGTAGGGAAGTTAATGAAGAACACCTAAGGAAGGGAAAGTATAAGAGAGGAAAAAGAAGAAGAGGTGAGGAGGATAATAGCTTCCACATTACCATGGGAACTTCATTCATGCAGTCAGACTGCCCTAACTGTCGGGTCAGTGCTTAAAGCAGACATCATTAAAACTTCCAATGTGGGCTACGCATACATGTACACTCAAAGACAATCACTGGGGATAGGCAGCACAGAAAAGACATTCATGATAAACTATTTTCCATCACATTTAATACTAAAAATTATTATATTCAAGTCTGAATAATATTTTGAATGCTGAACAAAAGGCTTAATGTGAAAAAATAAAAATAGCTAGCTATTAATGAAACCTATACAAATAAAATATTCATATTCAAAAATACATAAATACAGGCAAATTAGTACTCAAATAAAACAGTACATATTCTCTACATTGAACACGTTTCAATGAATAAGTTGCTGTTCATTTGCTGAGTTTAACATACTGCAGGAGAAAAAACACATCAGATGTGGCCTGTGCAAAAAACTGGACCTTTAATGATTTATATACTCGCCACTATGCCATTTTAAATTGATGTATATGAAACTCAGCAAATAAATAGAAACTGTGCACAAGAATAATTAAATATGTTCCCTGCAAATGATGTGTCAACTTATTATCACAAAATAAGTAACCAAACTTTTGCAAATGGCTGCACACACACGCACGCACGCACGCACGCACCAAGGCCAAGGTCAAAAACTGAAATGACAAAGTCAAAGAACAGAACATAACCACAAAAATGCATTAGTGTTTGGAAAAATGTTTTCTTTTGATAGTTATCATTACTGTCTTATCACCCAAGCCTAATACACACACCTCCAGCAGGGGCATTGGAGGAGTGATGATGGGATCTAGGCGCCGGTCTGGTCCATGTCTGACAGAAGTCTTCTCTTCTTTGGTCATGTTGAGTCTAGGTCCCTGGATTTCCAGGTCTTGCCGCCCACGCACAAACATCAGCTGACTGGCTACAAAGCACACAAAGGACAAATGAAACCTAATAAACAAGACTGCAGAAACAAGAAGTGGGTAAAATGGCATACAAATAAAAATGAGAGTTGTGAAAAGTTTAACTTGTTAAAAGTAGTACATTTATGGATAATTTAAGAAAAAGAAAAAAATTAAATTTCCTTTAAATTTGTCGTATTAGAGTGTATTTGTGAGAATGGTTTAGTCCAACGTGTAAATCACAGAACAGTATTTCTTGCTAAACTAAGCAGCATGTCTAAAATAAATAAATGTTTTATTGTTACCGACTTTTCTGTTCAGCATTGTAATTTCGCATTAAATTTGTTGACAACACATGCTGACTTGTGGGGGGAGAGCAAAGTTTAAGACTGGAGTTGAGACTCATTTGAGACTTGCAGGCAACTTTCAACTCAGTGACTTGTTCTCATCTCTGCTGTCCGTATGGTTAAAAAAAAAACAAAAAAGAGAAAAACTGTGAGGATCTGTCTACTAGTGCAAAATACCTTCAGCAGAGCTGTTGTCCTCGTCTTTGGTGCCCAGGTTATAAACCACACCAAGCACATGCAGCTCTCCTGTTTTACGAGGGAGCAACTTCAGTCGGGCCTGAAGGACAGAGAAAGACGACACCAGGAGATACGACATTTAAATTAGACAATGAAAAATAAACAGAGTTTACCCGCAGAAAGATCTAAAACAAAAAAGACAGAAGAGGACAAGATCAAAGGGAAACAGGAGCAACTCACAATCCATCAAGAGGAAATAAGTGCATTCCAAGGAGAAAAAGTTCTCACCACTTTTGTTTCTTCTAGACCAACAGCAAACTCTGGAATGACTTCAGTGCTGATAATGTCATTGAGAGCTGTTGCCTGAAATGCAAGTACCAAACAGCAATTAACTGCAGGTTATTAAAACAGAGAAAACGCAACCTCATCACCTCCAGACTTGATTTGCTGATTGTGGAGACATAGTGGTCTTACTTTGCCTGTGGCTTCCTCCTTCTCATTGGTGATGGTTTCTCCGAGTGTACCTCCTTGAGGTCCACCAAAGTCCTTCGGAGTGAATTTCCATAGCAGAGACAGATCAGAGAGAACCAGCTGAACCTTCAGAGGATTCCGGAACACCACCTCCACAAAGATGGGCTCTGATGAGCACAACAAAGTGAAAGAAGAGGGATATTGGCATTGCCCTTTATACCAGTGACACACTAAGATGCAACATCTGAAGAACCAACTGCTTAATTAAAAGCCACAAGGTGCAAATATACTTTATGCAGTGACCAAAAAGACCAGACACTTTTTGGAAGATAACTGACCACTGTTAATAAAGCATTTTATCATAAACCAGGAGAAAATGGCCCAATAGCCTAAATCTGTTTTAAATGGGACACCAGAAGAGGTCAACGGAACATAGATGCTTTGATACTTAACAGCTCCAATATAATTTGTCAACTGCAACTGCAATATTGGCCACAGTAATACTAATATCACAAAAGCTATACTATAAAAAAAGACTCTCAAATGAAAAAGTATCAAAATTAATTTAAACTCCCACAGACAATGATGGATGAGGGGATGAAGGGAGATCACTCTTACCTTCTACCACAGCAAGGGGGTAGCGCAGGTTGTCTGTGTGGCTACTGAGGCAGTACTGGGTGGGCTGGAAGCCGATAGGCACACTCCCTTTATTGGCCGCAGCGACCACCTGCTCCTCCAGCTCTGCCCACAACGGGGCCTGCTCACGGTCACACTCCTGATCCAGCCACACATGGGTGGCAGCTTGCTTCACCCCTGACACCGTGTTTTTATACACACACAAACCAAAATTGTAATAAACAGCATTTTATGCTTAGCCCCACTAGTTAATCAATATGTTTCAATGTCCTTACGAAAAAGTATAGGTTGTAGTGATGGCCTTTTTAGCAACAACTGCTCTGAACCCAGTACAAGGTACACAACCACCTCTTTCCTTTCCCAGCATTTCCTTTCACAACATTTCTGTTCTTTTAAATCTCCAGACATATTGTCTTCACTCACATTAACATTCAGTTGTGATAATAAGCTATCTCTGATTGCTTTTTTAAGTCCTACCTCTTGAAAATGTACAGCTCCAATCACTATTGGTCCTTCTACGTGTAAATGTGTAAGTCAGGGTTTGTGTCTAAAACTGCAAACTTTTTTGGTGCGCTGGTAAGGGGTATAACTCAAATTAAAGTCCTTTACCATTTACTTGAATCACATTAACAGCTATTAGTTCATTCACAGTATGGAGCAAGGTAGCATTAACAATAAAATAATAAGGACACAAACACTTTACGTGGCCTTCTTTGGCAGATTAGAATGGCAGACTAAGAATGACATTGCTCTCAAAATGCACACATGCATCTAACCTCTATGGAAAATGCTCAAGTACTAATTAATCTGGCCTTAGTCCTTTTAACACCCGAGCCAGGATTAGGTGGTGAAGCACCTGTTAATACCCAACTGAACCTACTGCATGTAAAATCTGCCGAAACTTTTAATTAAAAATAAAAATATTTCCACAGTCACACAGAGGACCTCCTCAGGGCTGCTCTTTTCTCCACATCCCAGCTTAAAAAACTATTTAACTCAGATGTCAGAAACCATCAATGTAATTGTTTTGTTCAGGCTTTTTTTTTACCTGGAGGGTGAGCACTTGCTATATTCAAAACGTGACTTAAGTGTGTTTTTATATTTCTTAAAAGTAATTTATTCACGCATTATAGTGTGAAACTGCAGTGGTCCTTTTCTCTTTAATTTTAATTTAAAAGTTCAGTGGATTTACTTATTTCTTTTTTAATCAGAAGCTATGAAAAGTGCCATAGGCTTTCATTAATTACACTGTTGCCCCAGTGTTTCTCATACACAGACTTTACTAGGGCAGGCCTTCCTGGTATATCAACAGATGCCAAAGAATATTTGAGAGAATGACACCATCCAGGATCAACTAGAGGAAAATCTTCCTTCACTCTTGCTACCCATTCGTTGTGCTATTGCAAGGACCTACTGACAATCACACATGCTCTACACTGAGTCAGGTAGAGGGAAAGAGAGAAAGACAGAGTCGTCGAAAGAGCAAGACAGCGAGAGGCAGAGAGAGCAAGAGACAGAGAGGGTTTGTTCCAACCAGGAAGTGCAGGTAAACAGTATAGTTTATTCTTCTGCTTCTCTGGTAACCTGGTTCTCTGGTGTTACATTCGAAGACACATTTTATAAAGAAAGACCTTTAGCATATTTTTTGCAAACAGTGACAACTATGCTGCGTTATAATATACTCGAGTGTATTCAAAACAACATGCACCTGACTAAATATAAGAAAGGTTAGAATTTGTATTCTCTTTGATCTATGGCAATTAGTCCTCCAGGTAAAATAAGACTACAATTTTTTTTATGCGTTTAGAAAAAAAATAGTGTGAGAGACATGTGTTGAGGTGGTTGGATCCAGTAGTGTTGGGTCTAGGTGTCTGAGGCTATAGACCTGAATTTATGAATAGATACAATAATCTCATAAAAAAATTAAAACAAATTAAAACAACAGGATCTATCCTACTTACTGCTCAATGAGGTGCATTTCAAGTTACAGACAATTTCCTTAATGCTTATTCTGAGCTTGTTCAATGTCAACAGGCTGCAGGAGACTAATGTCACTCTAATGACACACTTTACCTGAACATGACTGCTCAGGTGGGAGTAAATACACAGTAAGATCCTCAGTGTTGAACAAACATTTAGACTGTAATTTGTGCCTAGGAGGACCTAAAGTCCTAAAGTAGTGATGCACACAAAGTGTGTATAATCAAGAGAAAGTCAGTATCGCACATCACTCATGTACTTATAGCTGAACGCCATCAAATCTTCACATCAATGAACATTTAAGCTAAAGCCTTCTGAGCCTACTCGATTTTAGGTGGAATGTTGAATAAGCAGGTGTCTTCAAAGTTTAGGACATACAATGAATTTGTGTGTGTGAGAGTGAGTGTGTGTGTGTGTGTGTGTGTGTGTGTGTGTGTGTGTGTGTGTGTGTGTGTGTGTGTGT
>JBBPCX010000160.1:10939880-10955512 GCA_037974365.1 Hydrocynus forskahlii
ATAAATAAAAGTGAGAATCTTACCTCACTGGTCATTTTTATTAGAAGAGTAGCAGCTTCTGAGTATTTGGCCTGACTCTTCAGAACCTCAGCACTCAGTAGAGCACAGCGCTCAGCCAGGACCATGTTTCTGTAAAACACATGCACACACTTATTGACCCTGTTTACAGCTGGTCTGATGAAACAGAAGGAAAACCGTTCTGATGTCTTCTGGTAGGCACTGATATTATTGTGCAAAATTGTGTTTTTCTTTAGAATAAATATTTTTTAAAATATTTTGAAAAATATAGGAGTAGCCCAGGCCATTAGTTTATTTTAAACCATCTATATTATTTTAATGATAGCTGTTTATGTGTTCATAAATGTCTTAAGAAACAGTTAACACAAAAATACAATATTTTTTATTTATCTTATCAAAATTAGTACCACTTACAGTATCAACTGTTCAACATTTTAACATTCGACCTCTAAAGCAAAACTGCAAAGATGATGATCAGTGAAAACTACTTGCTCTTGGCTGTGATATTTAATCAGGAGCAAGGTGCTGAGTTTTTAGAAATATGATTCAGAAGTGTAGCAGGGGTATCACAACATTACAGTGCATTATCATTAAACACTCATGTGAACTCGGCTAATCATATAAAATATATGAAACTTAAGCATCAGGTAGCTTTCAAAATGCTACTGACCAGTTAATACTCCTAACTACACTATAATAAAAGATTTCCTTCTGAAATTCTTAATAGAGATTTCACAGCTATAGATGCTACAAAGCAAACTGGAAAACAAGTCATTATACCAGCTATCACTTTGTTTGCAAATAGTTTTGGACTAAAATTCAAGTAAACTGAAACCTCATATGTGATATGTTGATTAAGAAAAAAAGTTCACTTGAAACTTTAAAGACAAAAAGGTTTAGTTAAAAAAGTGCTGTGCAATTCTTTATAGTGCTTATTTGATAGATACAGTCATTCATGCAGACTGCAGAACAATACAGGAAGGACCAAATGTTACATAATAGGCAATCAAATATTAGATAAGTGAATTAATCAACAATTTAGTATCCACAGGTGAGCACACACATTCACAGAAAATAGCACATGAATCTCAGTCATACTTGCAAACATCCCGGTAGGTCTGCATGGCTGTCTCCATGTAGTGAGCAGGATATGGCCTAGGAGCACCACTCTGCAAAAACGCAGATACGGCTGCCATTTCCTAAACGTAGACACACAAAATATACTTTGGTACGCAACACCCAAGCACACCAGAGTTAGTGTAACTACCTATGTGTGAGTCTTACCAGGGCTCCTGCAGCATACATCATGGCTTGGTCAGAAAGGAAGTCCTTCTTGGCAGTATGGTAGCAGCTATAGGCCAACTCATAGTGCTGAACCAGAAAGCAGAGGTCAGCCATCTTTCTGATCTGCAGCTCCGGAGCTTCTGGGGGATATCTGAAGTCAAGAAGATCAAAAGGAGTCATATTCAAAAACTGTCTTACACTTCACACCTTCCACCACCTCTTTATTTCTGATTTGCCAGAAGTAAATGCTTCAAAAGAGTCTAGGTTTGTTTAAAAACTGTTTAAAACCTCCGTGCAGAGGTGTTTTGTGTGGGATGTAGGACTGGATAGACTGTGGTGCCGTTCACTGCTACTTGTTCTCTTTGTAAATGTTGTTCCTGCTGCCCTCAGTGTTTTTCCATTGTCAACACATAAACACAGCATTTATACATACATACAAACACACATACACATTCACACACACACACCACACACAATTTGGAACATAAATGTCTACATAATCAATCAAATTCAAATAAGAGGGAAATTTAGACTTCCATATGGGTTTTTTAAACAAGGTCCTCAGACTGGTTATAACCAGACTCCCCTAACAGAAACAGGCATGGGGGGGGAGAGATCGTATTTGTGAGTAACAGAAGAAAAATAACAGAATGCTTAACATCACTACACTCACAGCAATCCAGCAGTGTTCTTTAGGTCAGCAATACTCTTCTCTGGTACTCTTCCTCCCCCAAACCACTTTCTTGTAGCTGAGAACAGAGACCTACTCAATCCTTTCCTAGACACCAGCTAATGGACAAGAAAGAGAGCAAGAGTCAGTGAAGCAGAGATAAGTTACACATGAACGTTGAATCAAAGCAAAGAAGAACTGATTTGAGAGGTTTGTGACAAAAATCTGCTTTAACAAATTAGTCAGTCAAATCCAAGCTTGGCATAAATAAGTGCATGCCTAATGAAGCCTGTACAAGTGGCTATGGATTTTAAAGTGTCAGAGGTATGAAGAACCAAATTTCAGAGTAACTTGGTCTCATTGCTCCACTGAAGGTTCACTACAGCAAGCAATCCTTGGCCGACTTCACACTGAAGTTCCAGAATAAATAATCATATAGAATAAATCATTCATGTGAGCATTAGTCCCATCTTCACAGGAATAAAAGCTCTGATTTGCTGGTACTCTCAATAATGCATGTATTTGATTTATTTTTAAAACCACATTTGTTACCCCAATGAATATCTCAAATAATAGAAATATTTGTCTTCTTGTAACCTGTAATGGTTAGGATTTTATGCACTCTCACTGGCAGAGGGACAAGAACCATGTCTTACCATATAGGACAGATGATAATTAGTACTATTATTCCTGTGTGCACAAGCATAAGTACCTGGTCATTAAGCTGTCGGATATTCTTCTCAATGTGTGGTAGCAGTCCTCTGAAAGTGAACTCCTGGATGAACTGACGGATGCGGTCGTGGTCATTGAGGGTCAGGCAGGCTCCATGAATCGTTGTGGCAACACCAGTCATCACACCGCCCTGTTTCTGTATCTTTATCGTGTCCATGCTGTTCATATCCTCACTGGGGTTGCCAAGGTAATCAGGGTTAGCTGATTGCTCCAGTTTAAGCGGGTGGGTCTCAGAGGTCCCTTCTGCAAGTGCAAGTGTAGCACCAGGAGAATGCTAAAGAAATGATTTCTCAAAACACAATTTAACCCCCAAATATTTCTCACACACATAGTTAACTAGCCAAGAGGTGTTTGGTATCCAAAAGTGACTTTAGTTTTGCACTAGAGCAACAAAGCAAATATAGTTAACGGTAATGGTAGCTTATACACAACCAATTAACGCCATAAACAGTATTCTTAAATCACATACTTTCCTCAAACCATGTCATGTAATTTCAAATAGACCTGTTTATGTGCTTTCTGATAGTCTATGACACTTTCAAAATGAAGCTAAAAACTGTGGCAGCCATGAATTTTACATTACAGGATGTTTAGCACTAAATACAACACATCACAAGACGCACTGTCATCTGATCACTCAAACCACTTAGCGCATTTGACCGCATATCTTTAGCAAGCCGAAACAAAACATTTTCTGCAGCACAATTTAACCCCCAAATATCTCTCACACGCGCAGTTAACTAGCCAAGAGGTGTTTGGTATCCAAAAGTTACTTTAGTTTTGCACTAGAGCAACGAAGCAAATGTAGTTAACAGTAATGGTAGCTTATACACCACCAATTAACGCCATAAACAGTATTCTGTGATTTCAGTGTACCCTTAAGTGGTAGAATATGTTTCCAGTATATGGGCCCATAGCTACTGTGCAAATGTAAATAAGTACGTTATGAACACCAAAAAGATCTTGGGTGATTTACTGCATATTCAGGAAAACTTTTTTTTTATCCTGAACTACCGCTTTAAGCTTTTAATATTATGGTTTTAAGTTCACCTGAGGAGTCAAGTCCATCCACTTCTGAGCTGACATTATTCTCCACATTATTCACAACAGCGTCTTCATACTAGAAGATATCACACACAGGTTAGCTGAGAGATTCACACAGACTGAGGGTAGCATGTGTGATTGTACTGAGCTTGTAAATTAGCCACTGTGGAACTCACAGAGCTGTGGATGTTGATCTTCTGTAAATACTGACTCCAGGGGTCAGGCATTTGTTCATCTGGCCCAGCATCACCTGTTCTTGAGTTGATCTTTAACAGGTAACAGCCTTGAGTACCATATTTCTGCTTCATGTCCTCATACATAGAGTCAGCCCTGTGTAAGAGCAAGGGAACAGGAGAGAGAGTGTAAGGCAGCATATTTCGAGGAAAGCGGTCAGAAAAAAAAATGTATAAAAAAAAAGTGTGTAACCTCCTTTTATGACTTTAACTCTGATGTGACAAATCACAGCCTCTAACATTTAAACAAATAAAGTACTGCCCAGAGAATCACAGTAGAGTGTACAGAGTTAAACTTATATGCCAAAGGTTCATGTGGTGCAGTCTCCACTTTCATAAAAGCAATCCAATCACCTAAGAAGGGCTAATATAAGATAAAAACATCCCACCTTAAAGAAGCAGTCTAGCCAAGTTTGCAAAACCTCTATTGCACAAGGCAAGAAGCAATGGCTTCATTGCTGATAAAATATTTTATCCTGGCAAATTGTTAAAGTTAACTGAATAAAACACGTCAAGTAGAATAACTGAATTTTTAGCTAGTGGTGCAGGAACATCAGGCTCTCTATAGAACTTCATTTTGTTTGAATATCTTCTACATTTATTAGGGGGATCAGGGAATCACATGACTGACGTGTCCTAAAAACCTGATGCTAATATTAAATCCAGAGTAACTAACTGCCCAAAACACACTTTCCATGCTGGGACCTCTGCACAGTGTTTTTGTAGATGCAGCAATGAATAAGATTTTTCCCTCAACCTTAATGAAAGGAAGTTGTCAAGAGATGTGCAGCATGAAAATACATACTCATGCCCACCACAAACCATGAATGCATAAACAAAACACACTTGAATAGGCAACTATAATTCCACTAAACTTGGGCTTGTGAAAAAATATAAGAGTCACTTTTAAACTGACGTTTGGATGCACTGGCTTTTATACTTTTAAACAAGAAACCAGAAGTATTAATGGACTTAAACTGCATATCAGAAAAGCAAGAAAAGGTGCAATATAATACCAGTTTGACATCCTGGATTGGATTTGGTACCGATACCAACCTTACTAAAAATAAAATGAAGTAAGACATCGGTCAAACATGACTGATTCACGTTTGATACTGTTTCTTAGCCATGGTCTTTATAAAACTATGCCATTTTAAATACATTCAAGAACCATATAACTGAAAAAGCATACAAATTTGAAAATATCAAAATCAAGGGAGAAAAGGTGGACCAATGCATTCCATATTAAAAGATATTTTTCATGGCAGAAAAAAAACAAATATCTAAAAAATACCAGTTTAAAATGAAAACTAGGTTAATGTATACCAAAAACACAAAAACCAAGAAAGCTAAACGGGAACAGTCACACACCTCTGCTCGTCTCCATCGCTGATATCATGCAGCAGGACGTAGTATTTGAGTGTGTTCGGAATGAACCATTTGGGGTAGGTGTATTCTCCACTGTGCTGGATCCTATGCTGCTCCTGAGAAAGCTTCAGAAACTGATCCGTGGGAACGGCTTCGCGGGACGATACCACTAACATACCTGTACACACAGCAGTTAAGGAATACAAATACTCTTGGGGAAGAAGAGATCCAAGGGTGAGCAGGGGGCAGAGAGGGTAGAGTAATGTAACAAACACTTAACAAATGAAATAGAACTTTTCATGATAACAGGGAAGCGCACACATCTGTTTTGAGCATTAAGAGACTTATTCTTGTACACATTCCTGAAAGGTGCACGTTTGTTTGAAGTATTGAGAATTACATTAAAATATAAAAGGGAATAAACGTAACAAGTAGAAATCGAAGAATTCTGGTTAACTGACAATGGAATCTTATCAGTAAGCAATTATATCCGTTTTTTATTACAAAATAATGTTGGAAAACAAGCAGGGTGACTACTCAAAAAAAAAAAAAAAAAAAACACCTTAAAACACATGTGAGAGATAAAGGATACAAGCCAAATAGTGGTTGAGGAACTCATGCTCTGATGCAGGCATGGACTGTAGAAAGTTCTCTCTATATGCTTCAAACCATGGCGTTGTTGCTGTGAGCACACACGCAGACACACGCAGACACACGCAGACACACGCAGACACACGCAGACACACACAGACACACACAGACACACACAGACACACACAGACACACACAGACACACACAGACACACACAGACACAAATTTATGCACAACATCTTAGGGAAGCATGGCAGAGTGCGAAGCCCTCTTGCACTCACTGGAAGTCAAGAGAGAGGAACTGCATATCAAAAAGAGGAACATGATTAAGACATTAGACCATTAGAAAACTGCTTTTGGCTAGAGAAGAATGAAATTAAAGTGGACAGACCAAACACTGCAAAGCACTATTGAGCACTATGGACCGTTAGACAAGACTAAAAAAATGCAGTGCTTTCAGTTTAATACTGAAAATTCAACTAATTTTTTAAAAAGAAAAACCGAGTTGAGAAAGCTGTCTCAATTTTTGAGCTTCATGCGAGTTGATGCTGGACAAGCTCACTGAAGAGGCCTCATTCAGTTTCCCTCTTGGAAATGCTGATGTCCATTCATTAAAAAGAAATCATGTAGAAAGAGATTTGAGACACATCCAGTAACAAAAAGTCTTGTGTGCAAATTACTGCATAAACTTTAGGAAAGCCAAAGACTGAGGAACAAGCACTAAAAAAATATCAACCAGTGAAATAAAAAGCAAGTGATTACCCAAGGACGGAGGACTAAACACATCCCAATCACTCTCTGTAATTCTACAAAGGCCAGTGCAATGGTCTTTAAACATGAGATTTTTCTAGTTTTTAAACTGTTCATCTATGTGCAGCTCATATTGCTACTATTACAAAGAAAGACTGCAGATGTGTTGAGCCTGCGATTGGCAAACAAGTCCATTGAAAGCAACAGACTCTAAAGTAATTAGATCATATCTGGGTAGAGGAACGGCCAGGGAACTTAAAGGGATATGAGTGTGAGTAAAATGACTCATGAATCTGAAACTTCAACACAACGCACTTCTACATAAACTTCCTCTAGTTGCAGTCTCTGTGCTACAGTGACCTTCAAATGGTTGGTTCGAGAAACCAGATGGTCAAATGAGACTACTTAAGATATGTTCTTTAAATCAACAAACATCAGGTCACAATTATCTTCATTAAAAATCATAAACGTGACACTGTTTGCATCCACACAATGAGTCATTTACCTCAGTATCTTTCTATGGCACAAACTCAGACATTCAAGGCTTCCACCACCACCCTGACAGACGAGTAGAAAGAATTAGGAGAGAATTAGCTACAGATCTGCTACGGAGAGAAACAGGAAGAAATGAGGAGTGGGTGACTGGAGCTAAAGGAGGAAAAAAAACAAACACTGTTCCCCTTTCCCCCCCAGCGCAGGCTGAAGTGAGTACCTGTGTAGTATTTGGAGGAGCTGAGCTGGGTGAGCGTTTCTCTCCAGTTAGAGTACCAGGGAACGCTCGCTTTGACCGAACGGTCTGGGAGAGGGGAAAAAGAGGCAGAGAGCCGGAGAGTCCAGTTAGAGAATGGTCAGGACACCAACAGGACAACACCATCCCCCCTAAACCTTCCCAAACTCAGCAGGCTACAAGGCAGCCTGATCAGTGTTGAGCAGAGGACACTACACTTTGAGCTAAAAGAGGCATACAGACATTAGTCTCTTATTTGAATCTTCCCAAACTTTTAGAACAAGCTGGAACCAAAAAAAAAAAAATCACACATATTATGGCCAAAACACACCAAGTCAATGAGCAAAAACCAAGTTAATGTTTTATCTTGCATTTTAAGGAAAGAATGCTTGAAGGAATGTCCAGCAAAGTTACAATTTTGAAGGGTTTCTTTTCAGGACAGCAATGATATTTCGTCTCACAGGCTGCAAATGTCAGTGTATAAGCTAAACCTGAGCTTGAAGTGTGCCGTGTGAGTGAGAAAGGCTACTTCAAAATGATTGTCAAAAAGTTTAATAAAATATAAAGTATGTGCATATTCATAGCTATTTGGTAAAAAAGTAAAAGTAAAAAGTCTCTGAAATGAATGTCTAGCCCATGCTTTATTTTGCTAATGTGTTATATAGAGTACTTCCAGATCTTTCATGTGTCTGTGTTAAGAGACAATGTAAGAGCAAATCTTTTCTAGCTAGGAATAAAATTCAAATATATTTCATTTAACATAGACATATGAATAGCAAAAGCAGTTAAAATGGGTAATCCTGGTGATAAAACTGCTATGTGCACAAGCACTGAAAACACACTGATGTGTGTGCCCTCTTGAGAGTGCCATTAGCTGGCTTTGCTCACTTTCATTCCTTTCCCCATGCTTTTATTCTTACAGCTGACTGCCAATGCCAATTCAACACACTGCATCGGCCAAAACACTGACAAAAGCCAACAAACTACAGCTACTGATGGTCTGGCAATGTCCAACAGCCAACACTTTGGGTTGGTGCCTCAGGCCTGCAAAGATATATTAGGACTACAATGATATATGTATTAACAAAGTTGATCCTGAAAGGCCAGTTGTAACTTACTTTAAAACCTCCACATAATGCTCTACAATGTTCAGGTAGTACACACGGTCATTCTCATAGATTCTGTAGGATGTATTAGAAGTACATCACAGGCCAGAAGTTTGGGTCCAACCTTCAGATAAATAAATAAATAAAATGCTGCTCTTTTAAAACTATATTACAAAAAACACAAATACTTAAAACAAATGTAACTGAGTGTAATATACAAGACAACAGACACCATACACGCAATGTAATGGATGCGAACGCTTATGTACAAGTTTAATCAAAATAACCACCCATTGCCTTTATCACAGAAGCACAGATTCACCACATCCTTTCCAGCAATTTTTGGAAATAACTTGTGTCCTAACCCTTCCAGCACTTTTTGAAGCATGCAAACAGTTCTGCCTAATTCGCTGGATGCTCATTTACAATGCTGGCTCAGTGGCAGAAAATCTGGAGACTGGGGAAGCCAAGACATAATTCTCAAACACTTCGCTTTTCTTTGGACTGGATAAAATTTTGGAACAATTCTGAAGAATGCTCATTATACTGTTGGAGAATCAAATTTTGTCTAATGATACATAAACCAGTAGGAACTGTGAAGAACTGAGAGATACCTTTCTTTTTCCATGATCCAACACATAATGAATTACAATTAACTAAAGACAGACCTGATACTTTGTGGCTAAATAATGTGTTACTACTGACTATAAAATATTGAAAACCAGTCAGTTACATTCGTTTTTAAGCATTTCTAATGTTTTCCTGTAATAAAATTTTGAAAACGCACAGTATCATTTATTTTAAAAAAACAAGGTTGTGCAAAAAATTCTGGCCTGTAGTGTGTGTATGTATGTTTTATTGTTTTTTTTTCTGCATCATAAAGAACAAATCTCCTCACTACACAAGGAAAACCTGAATGATGACAAAGAAAAAGGAACCAAATAATAGGAGCCAATGATTACACACAATGATTAATTAAACAATAGTTAATAGGCTAACGAGTTACAGAAAATAATAAACCGTAGTCTTAATGCATAATGCAAACTTTGCAGTTTTCTCCTGCTGTATAGACGTGAGTTAAAATACTTCCAATAATCAACAAACAAATTCATTCCAAGGACTTCTTACTGTGGTTGAAAAGTATGGCTTCCCCATCTTGGCCCCACCCTGCAGCTGGAAATACTACTTATGGTCAGATAAACGTATCAAAATGACAATCAATAGCCATCATTTAATATTTACACTAAAAACAATGTAAACAAATGTACACACTACTTAAAATATAAACCATCATCTAGCTCCAAAACAATACATTTTCTCAAACATTAACTTGAAATCTAGGACCAACACCTATCTTCCTGTTAGGAAAAACTAAATGTGCACAACGGACACACCCCTATAAGAAACAAGTGATGTTCAAACATCTCTAAAATGGTGGCATTATGGTAACTTGGGAACATTTTTTCCATTAATGAGATTTTGTCATTTTTTACCATTTCTACAGGTTCATTCATCATGGATTGCTGACACAACGTAATGGGTACATTGCATTTTCAAATAATGAGAGGGGAAAACTTAATTGAAACACCAGATTTCTGTATGACAGAATAGACCTGGACAAATATAGGAGAGGGCAGGCTTCAGGAGTAAAATGATTTGAGACAGGGCAGAGCTGTGGCTGTCCTGGAACTGAAAATTATTCTGGCTTGAGCATTAGGACTCCACATATCACCTACCACATATATATTACATCACGTCAAACTAAGGGCAGGTATGGTACCCTGCTGCACTGGAGAGCGTTAAAATCAGGATCTGGTTCAGTCGAGTAAGTTTGTCTTAAAACACGGAAATTACATGGAGAGGAATGGGTTTAGAAAACTGGGGACAAATCACTGCTAGTCTCAAAGCCTCACACACGCAAACACACTCTTAAGGTTAACGGGCCCATAGCATGCACTATAGAATTTGTTTTGCTTTTGTTGAAAGAGCTGGATGCAGTATATAAACAAGAACATGTATAGGCCCTTTAACAGAGTTAAAAGTAAAACATACACACACACGTAAGGAAAGTGTATGTGCCACAACGAGCTCTTACCAGAAAGTCATCCATGTGGAAAATAAATGGAGAAAAAAGGACAAGTGAGATAAGAAAAAACAAAAAAGATGTAACTGGA
Source organism: Hydrocynus forskahlii (assembly GCA_037974365.1). NCBI lineage: Eukaryota > Metazoa > Chordata > Actinopteri > Characiformes > Alestidae > Hydrocynus > Hydrocynus forskahlii. Next base: position 10,950,579 of record JBBPCX010000160.1, read on the forward strand.
CCCCAGGAAAAAAAGAGACACAAAGTTTCTTAATAATACAGTTATAGACTGTCAGTGTCTAATAACAGAATGAAACTCATGCCTGTTCTTAGGAGCCCACGCAAACCCAAGACGTTCAAATCCTTATGAATATATTCTATAGATATTGTACTCTCACCATCATCATCATAGAATAATTCATAGTGCTTGCAAAATAATAAGCTTTAAGATTTACGATTGAATGATAAGCCTTGAGATTCACAACAACTGCAAAGTTTTACGGCTTAATGTTCTGTCCTTGCATGAAGTAGAAGGGTCAGCACTTTGAATTTCGTTTCCTGATCTTGCACTGCACCCCCTCCAGCTGTCAGTGTGTGAGAGAGTGTGAGCGTGTGACTCACCGCTGATGTTGAGGTCGTAGTCTCCAGCAGTGATGACGTTAGCAGGTAGCCCTTCAGGAGGCTGGCAGGAAGACACAGCCTGGCTCAGGAGTTTGCGAACCTCTCCAGAGTTGGGTGGCCGGGTGTTTACTCCCGTTACACTGATCCGCAGTCCCTTCACCATCACCACCTGGTTATTAGGGTCACGCAGGTGACCTGCAACAAGAACAAGACAGGCAAAAGGCTATAAATGAGAAGAAGCTCAATTTATCAGCGTTGGCTCTAGACTACCTCTACCCCACATATTTTGAGGTAAGCGCGTCTGTACGTCAAAGTAGTTGTAGTACCTTGAATTCACACTAAACACGTACATTGGTGATGCATTGGACACCATGCATGCCTCCAACTCTGTCATGTAACTGGATCTCTTTTTTCCCTCTTCTCCGAACAGTTTTGGAGCAGGTATATGCGATGACTCAAAAAACTGTTTAATCCTGCTGGGGTCAGGTAAAAGGCATCATCTAGCCTCCAGGCGCTTTTAGTATCAGTGATCACTTAATCTAGTGGTTATCTTGATGATAAATCAAGTAATTTGTTGAGTTTATTACTACCGTTATTAACAGAAAAATAACAGTAGTAATAGCTCATAACACAACACTCTATCAGAATATGGTTTACTTTGATTGTTGCCATTTTATAGTGAATTCTTCAGTAAAACCTAACTCAGTACTACATGAGCAATCTGTTACATAAGTGAGAATCTGCTGATGTGCTTAATAAAAATCATAATGCTTGCCATTTATGTTGTTATTAAAATAATGTGGTTTTAATAGATTTCCATGAAGTTTTCACTTCACACACATGCAAGTGGAAAAAAAAACTGACATGTAAGTAGAGGCTCCTCTGTGCATGAGTGTGTGCACACTCATGTAAGAGCAAAACAAGCGCAAACAAGAGCTGTTTTCAGCTTCTAAACAGAAAATAATGTGATGAGACTTTGCCCTTTCTCTGCTGTCCAAAACATTCCTAAAAAATCCAATTAGATTAGTCTGAGAAAAACACACAGACAGACATTCTAAGAGAGGGCATCCTCCGTGGGACCAAGAAGATGGAATTTTCCAGGAAGCGCTATAAGAATCACACATATAACCTAAATTGCAGTAATCAAATGAAAAAGTTTCTGTTGGAGGGATGCTGTACTAAGACTGAAGCACGCGTGTGACTCGACACTGAAGCGGCAGCATGGACTGAGTGCTTATGAGGCCGAAGTGACAGCCCTTAACAGAGCACAGCCTGAGGGAGCCCTGGGTTTACTGTGCTAGCAACACATGTGAGCAAACTCTCACAAATGACCTTTGTTTTCTGTAGAAGAACAAAGACAGCACCACAGGGATTAAAGCATGTTTCCCGCTCTGATATTAAACTGATTCGAAAGCCGATTGGAAGTTGCTTTATAATGTGAAACGGTTCATAAACTCATTAATATAACACCCTCCCTTGCTCAAACTTATCAATTAGGGCTGCATGATATGTACAGAATATTAGTAGTATGATACTGCAACATATTGCAATTGTGATACCCTTCAATATGTTAACGAGCCCATATCATCAACTTTTTGGAAATAAAAAGGGTTAAGTAGTGCGTAAATGTTCACTGCCCCACGCGGTCCATGTATGGAAACCAAGCTGCAAAAAACAACCCATTTTCAAATAAGTTTTTATGATGTCACAAAACCCACATTTTCCATGTCTCCTAATTCAGCCCACAGCAGTTTAGCTTCACCCATTTATGATGAAGTTCTAAGGAATGTTTCAGCCCCATGCTGTCCTTTGACTAAGCAGCAATAAAGAGCAGCCAATTAGAAATGAGACCATTTCCATGTATTGTTTTTAAAGGCACAGTAACAGACACAGCCTGTTTAATTCTATAGTTTCCAAAATGGCCATGTAAGGATGTATGATGATGAACTATGAAATCTTTTTTGGTGCATAAAACCGCCCAATCATCAGAAAAAAGAATAAACGAATGGAAAACGTAGAACATCGGCTCTTTAAAAACAACTCAGCCAATCGGTGTCCTTAAAGGTTAAAGACTGGCAAAAATAATTTAACCTTTGTTGGATTAGGCCTCAATTTATCAAAACACCTAGTAACGTTCACATAAAGCTGTGATCGGTCACCCTGTCAGAAACAGCGTGATTGGTTAGAGGCTCATTTGAAAGCTGCAGCCTTCTATGACATCAGCAATGCAGAGACAGACATTGTTACTACAATAAACAGACAACAAACTGTGCAGCCCATTATAAATTAAATTTACATAATATTAATCAGCTAAATCCCCACAGTAATGTCTAGTGGGTCATACAAGACATGCTTGATGCTGACTGAGGCATCCTAACTGCAGTTTATTGTAAAGAAATGTATCTTCACTGCATAGAAATTACTGCTGAGGCTCATACCTCTACGTTTATTCTCTATATCACGCAAGGAAAAATCCTCCTAACAACATACTGTACCTGGTTATAGTAAAGTGGCCTCTTATAGTCACGCATGAACACACCACAGCACATCACACAGTGTGAACAGCGTGACATTCTTCCTCTGCATCGATCCAATACAGCAAGTGAAGCAGTGAGCAGCCAACGACACAGCACCGTGCGTGAGGACGGTACCTTGCTCAAGGATACCTCAGTGATGCCACTGGCAGTCCTGGGATTTGAACCCACAACCTTTTGATCGCAGGGACAACTCCCCAACCACTAGACCATTAACTGCCCACCAACCCTTTATTTAGCACTCAGTGCCAGTAACAGATTAAAAGATGTGAGTTTATTAAATGACAGCCTTGTGGGTTATTATCTCCCTAAAATACCAGTTCAACCTTAGACTACAGAAGTTAAAGAAAAACGAAATTGAATGTAAAACTGTTTACAGAGCGAAGTAATGCACAAACGCATATAATATGCAATACATGTATGACATTCAGTGTCGTTTTACAAAGCTTTCTGGTTAAAAAGCTTTTTTGTTTTCCCAGTGCCCGGTGAACTCTGCTCCTTCAGGATTATCCTGTGTTTACTGGTTAAAGAGGGTGTAGCCGGGTGATTAGCTTAGCAGAGCTGGGTTATGTTCTACCGGTGCGGGGCCTAAGTTGAGTCAGAACCGAAACAAGGAGCCAGTATGATGATAGAGACCTGGGACATTTGATATGGGTAACCTGACCGCTCAGGTAACCGACCGGCCGTCCGAGCTGAGAGAAAGAGAGACAGAGGGCCCTGGAGGAGTTCCCCCTGTCCCTGGCCAAATGGGGCAGTGACACTGGGCGTTAGCAGCCAGCTAACAAGTTTACAACCAGCTGAGTGTTTTCCTCCGGCCCTCGTCCCTCAACACAACCAGGGGGTCCAAGAGGAGGGAGAACAGGGGAGACGGAGCCCTTACCCTCCGAGGTTAGCCGGCAGAAGGGCCGCAGGAGCTCGGGGAAGCTCAGGCCGTTCTTGCGGGTCACTCTCTCCGCCTCCTCGCTGCACAGCACGGCCACCATCGGCACGAACGAGTCCTGGATGAACTCCTGCACGGACTGGGCGCACTGGGCCATGGCGGCGCTCCACCGGACAGTCCAAGCTAGAACCGGGGGTCAGGCGGGTCGGACGGGTGCGTGTCACAGCGCAGAGAGAGAGCCACTCCACAGTTTCAAAACAGAGTCCCCTTACTGACAGCCCCCGGCAGCCATGACTGCTCCTCCACTCCTGCTGATCGAGTTAACTCACCAAACACCGCGAGAGTCAGGTGATCGCGGAGGAGCCCCCCCCCCCACGCACACACCGCCCTCCTTCAAAATAAAACTACAGAGGACCAGTTACTATAATAATAAAGCAAAGTAAAACTACAGAGGACCAGTTAAATAATAACAAAACAAAGTAAAACTACAGAGGACCAGTTACAATAATAATAAAACTAAATAAAACTACAGAGGACCAGTTACAATAATAATAAAACAAAGTAAAACTACACAGGACCAGTTACAATAATAATAAAACTAAAAAAACTACAGAGGACCAGTGACTATAGTAATAAAACAAAATAAAACTGCAGAGGACCAGTTACTATAATAATAAAACAAAATAAAACTACAGAGGACCAGCTAAATAATAAAACAAAATACATCTACAGAAAACCAGTTACAATAATAATAATAATAAAAACTACAGGGGACCGGTAACAGCAACATACTGGTGCTGGGTGTCTGAAGCACAAATATGTTGTGTTTTACTGTTTCTTTCAATGTCTGCTGTTACCAGGCACCTGAGCATACGCCAGTGTGTACATAAATACATATATGTATAAGTGGGAAATTTGCACTGTTACAACAGCAAAGTGGACAGAACAGAACAAGAAAATAAAGCTATACAATACAACAGTATAATATAAAAAGTACACAAAATATATACTGTATATACATATGTATATATATGTGATATATATATATATGTGTGTGTGTGTGTGTATATATATATATATTTATATATATATATATATACATATATATATATATATATATATATGTGTGTGTGTGTGTGT
>JBBPCX010000160.1:10962754-10984258 GCA_037974365.1 Hydrocynus forskahlii
TATGAAGGTTTACTTGTTTCCAAACTTTTGATGGGTAAGAAAACTTTCTTTCTTTCTTTCTCTCTCTCTCCTCTCTTTTGTTTGATGCTTTTATAATTCTGATTAATTTCTATTCAGTGGTGAAGTGAATTAACTCTCAAGTTAAACCCGTTCTGTTTATCTACTATGGAGAGAATAAGCCACTAAGGTGAAGGCATGTCATTCTCACTAGTTACAAAGTATTCTTGCAGGTTTATGAGAAGAAGGAAGTTGCAGTGCTCACAACAGCTGTGGTAAAAGCTGTCAGCGTCTGTGCAATGGGAAACACCCACAGAGGCTTATAAGGGTTCTGGTTTTACTTTTGATTCAGAACAGATTAGACAGAAGATGGAGAGCTGCATGGCAGAGGAGGAATGCCCGGTGTGTAAGGGCACTGTACAGAATCCGTCAGAACCTTCTTCATGCTGCAGAAAAGTGTAAGTAAAGACTAGAACAAAAACTGAGCTAATGAAGACTTGGGGAAGAAAATATAAATATATTTCTATCTATATTTTTGTGTTTTAACTAATTATTGTAATGTTTTGCAGTATGTTATGTATGTGCATCTATCTTTGTATATTTTATATGTACATATAGCATATGTTTATGTTTTATTGTAACATACCTGTAACATAACACACTAATTTGAGGATTGACTTTTAAATGCCTTGTTTAAGTCAATTATATTATTGTTAATATGTCGAAAAACATGAATCTGAAGTGAGAAAAGATGATTTTGCAGCCGAAGTAGCTACTAGCCTGACAAAAACACAAATTCACAGTTAATATAATACAAAAAAAAAACCAGTAAAAGTTCACCCATTATAATCACATTCGTAACTCTCAACAAACAACGATTTGTTGGACTGTCTTCTGGACTTCTGTATGTGATTCTTGAGTATTTAAAGAAGAAATCACTTTGTTTATGTGACAGAGCCTGCTGAGAGCATATCATCAATAGCTTTTCCTGGTGGCCTCAAACTGAAAGTATTTTGAGAGGGAAATTCCATTCCTCCAGAGCGTGTCAACAGTGCTGACGTTGAAGTGCTAACCATACAGATCATTTCTTACAGAGCTGGGGGCCTGTCAAATAAAGAAGTGAAAGTGTTAAACTTATCTGTGCAGATTATTTCTTGTCCTGAAGATTATAGAAGAATATATCTTTACTTGGACAGATAAATGAATGAATGAAGATATGATTGGTTGTTTGTGATCTTTCTCTCTCTCTCTTTCTCTCTCTCTCTCTCTCTCTCTCTCTCTCTCTCTCTCTCTTTCCCTCTCTCTAGGTTTTGCCAGTCTTGTTGGGGCCAGGCCATTGGAAGAAGGCGCCACTGTCCTCACTGCAGGACACCATTACCTGGCCATTATACCTCTCCACAAAGAGTGTGTATCTTCCAGTCCTTATCTAGACTAGCTTTAGGCCTTTAGGCCTTCTGATCTGAAGAGGTGCCAATTTGTTTGCTTTTTCTTTCAGCAACTATTTAGGTCACATCCTATTTAGGTTTACGCCTGTTTGCTCGGAGATTAGGTCATGAAAGTGTGTAGGCTGCATGATCGTTCTGTTATTTCTTACAGCACATCAGAATTCAGAGCTTCAGCCTGCCAGGGCGCACTGACCATGATGATACCTTCATATCTGCACGACCAGTTGGCAACAGCATACAAGCGTGAGTGCTGGACTATTTAAATGTATTAGTGATCTGAATCAGGTACATAGTCTTCCAAACTTCCAAAATTTGCATATCAGTTTCATATTAATGAGTAATTTATGGGGTAGTAATAGATCTTAATTACAAAGCAATACTAAATATGCATTTTGGGAAGTTAAGATATGAATGAATGGCCAATGCCCATGCTGACAATGGTGAATAATAGTGTAGAGCTGAAAATGTTTCTAAAATGTTCCAACTTTATTTTTTTCTGGTTTTGTTAAATGCCCATCCACAGACTCCTCAACCAGCTTAGAGATGCTCGCATGCAAATACAAGAAGTAGAGACATCTCTTTCTTCAAATGTTAGCATGGCCAATCAGGCAGCTGCAGCCCCAGCTTCAGTGGCCACTCCTCCTTCGCCTGCTTCAGATACTCAGAGAAGACCAACTCCCAGACCACGGGTTCGAGCCCGAGTCCGAACCGGTGTATTGGTCAACACTGCTCTTCCAGTTCCCCCTGTCTTTAACCCATTTGTCAATGTCCGAGTTGCCCCGGCTGCACCAGTTATCTTGCCCCAACCTCCATTGATTGATCAAGCAAGCCCCACCCCTCTCATAATGCCAGACTCTTCATCTGATGAGCTTGATGAAATGTGAGTTCACTGCAGTTTTTAGTGCCTGTAATAACCAGTTACAACAAAGCATAACAGTGTATTTAAAATAATATTCCAACATTGTACAGCCTAATCTCTACCTGATACATAAGCAGCATACTGCCCAAAAATATAAATAACGTATTTCACTTCACTGAAGGGGCCAAGGGGAAGACTAAAATTTCCTCATATCATTCACTCCTCAGTCTAAATGGTCCATATGAGGACACTAATCTACAAAAACATCCTGTTTTTAATTCACTGTGTTTGTGATGTCACAGCTTCTACATGCACTTGTCTAGTTTTACAGTAGTTAAGCCCCACCCATTCACAATGATGTTACAAGGAATGTGTCAGTCAGGACTACTTTTTGAATGAATGAATAAAGTAATAATTCAACTAGAATTTAATAAAAGAAGAGAAAATATAAGAACGCCCTTGCTTGAACAGATTGAACTGAAGGAAAGTATAATTGACTGTGCAGATAGAGATTAGGTTGAAACAAGCTAGAGCGTTCCATGCACCAGTTCATGTTACAATAAGCACTGTTTCACCTACAGGGCTTGGCGTACTGAAATTGCTCTCTTGGAAAATGCACAGAGACAAACTACAAGGTAAGAGGTGCCCCCAGACCCAAAAATGGACAGATTTTTGATAACTGCAAGTGACATTTTTAGTTTACTAACACTTCCAGTTGATTATTCTTTCTCCTTTTCTCCCAGCTCCGGTCTGAGAACATTCAGTTGTCCATACTGCCAGCAGGATGGACTGGATGATCTAGGTCTGCGAGACCACTGCAATGCCAGCCATCTCAGTGACACCAGGCGTGTGGTCAGTGACAGTTAATAAGATTAATTATGCTATACTGTATCATCGCTATCAGAACAAAGTTACTGAATCTTGTAACTCCAACAAAGCAACTTTACAGTAGAAAAAAAATTACAGCTTACAATGTAACTTTATGTAACAAGCTGTTGTTCTCAGTCATTGTGGACCATTTCCATGTTCATCATATCTTTTTGACATCATATCTTTTTGTCAATGGCAGTTGGTACACTATATGGACAAAAGTGCTGGGACGCCTGACCATCACACCAACAGAGACTTTAGTGACATTGCACTCAAATACATAGACTTTAATATGGAATTTGTTCCACTGCTGCAGCTGTAACAGCTCCCACTCTTCTTGGAAGCCTTTCCACAAGATTTTGGAGTTTGTGTGTGAATGTGTGTCCATTCATTCTGTAGAGCATTCATGAGGTTCAGGCAATGATATTGGACGAGAAAGGCCTGGCTCGCAATCTCTGTTCCAGTTCATCCCAAAGGTGTTGGATGTGGTTGAGGTCAGGGCTCTGTGCGGGCCAGTCAAGTTCTTCCACACCGAACTCATCCCACCATGTCTTTATGGAGCTTGCTTTGTGCACTGGGACACTGTCATACTGGAATAGAAAAGGGTCTTTCTTAAACTGTGTCCACAAAGTTGGAAGCATGGCATTATTCAAAATGTCAAAATCAAATGTTTAAATGATTTTATACACCCATGGCAATGGGCACGACTGAAACATCTGAATTCAATTATTAAGATGTTACTTTTTCCCAAATAGTGTATTTTCAAATTATGTAAAAACTGAAAAGGGGATACAAGGTTTTATTCTGACGGCATCAGTAACTTAAGCTCTCTTCATAACATGGTGATTACCATGGCAGTAATTTGCGTAGGATAAGGCAACAGAGCTGTAAACTTGTTGTCTGGTTCTCTCTAGGTGTGTCCCGTGTGTGTCTCACTGCCTCATGGTGACCCCTTGTACCACAGCAGGAACTTCATTGGCCATCTCAACCTACGCCACTGCTACTACATTCAGGATGTAACTGTAAGTTACCTAGTCAAATTCCTGACCTGAAGCTTGTACACACATAATTATAAAAGTGCACATGCATGTATACTAACAGTGTCCAATTGTTTCTCTGTTCGACAGAACATCCACCAGAATGACGACGTCAACGTACAGGCCGCTATTCTGATGTCACTGGCAAAATCCACTTAGATTGTAGTCTTATCCAAAACAGGAGAATGGGTGGAAAATAATCGAGTGATTATATTTAATTACTATGAAATAATGGCACTTTACTCATGATTTACTGAAAGTGAATCCTTACATTCTTGCTCAGTCTGATTTTCACTGTCAAAGTACTGTAATCCTCAAAGTGATGGAAGAGAAATAAGAGGTTGTTCTTTTTTGTGTTTTTCTCCTGTCAGTCAGCCAGGTTCTTGCATTTTATTTCTTTTTTTTCTTAAAACAGCTGAACAGATTAATATAATCAGATTCAAATCTCAGCAGATTCACAACTGCCCACAGCAATGCTATTTTGTACTTGTGCATAGACAGATGTGTTATATATATGCAAGATCGGAGTCTATGTAGGAAGTACCCTCTCGTATGTGGCTAGGAAGTTCTTAGACCAGTCCAGCTTGTTGTCAGTGTGCACACCAGGTATTTGTAGTCCTGAACAATCTCCACATCCACCCCCCTAATGGACAGGGCAGTGACAGGAGATTGTGATCATCTCAAGTCCACCACTAGTTCTTTGGACTTGTTGATGCTGAACTGCAGTCCTGTATTCCAAGTCGTCCACACTCCTGATACATCCGACTGTTGCTGAGTCATCTGAGAATTTCTGCCGATAGCGGCCCACTGTGTTGTACTGGAAGTCAAATGTGTCAAATGCATAGAGTCAGATGATATATCTCGCAAGGAGATGTATCATCCTGATCCTTACCAGCATAAGTGCAATGCGTCATACAGAACATTCATAATGGTACAAAATTACACAATGCAATTATTGAAGTTGCAACAAAATGCAAAAAAAAAAAAACCAATTTATATTTCAGCAGTAAATCAATAACTATAACCAGGAAAGAATAATGGTACTTGAAATCAGGAAAAAACTCTATTTTATGCTTTTATATACTTCTTGTCATGCCTTGATTTTTATTATTCTGGATGATGAAAATATTTGCACTAGTGCTTACTGTACTTTTACACATGCTCAACTCAAGAAAAGTTTTTCTGTTATTGAATTTTTGTGCAATAAAGGAGGTCAAAAGTGTTGGTGTGAGAGCTTATTTATACATAAATCTTACATAAATATTACTCTGAAGATGTCAACAGCATCATTATTATTAACCACATTTACAGCACCACTTAATCAATTGCAGCTTTATCAGTCATCACACTCCTTGTCAGCATTTTCTTCTTATCACCGCCAGCTCAGCCTCAGAATAGTCAGTTGCATGCTGAAGGTTAGAGGCTGCAATTATGACTTCTTATGGGACTTTTCTGCTTCTCTGCCTTTTTTGCACTGAGGAACTGTTTTTGGTGAGTTTCAGTCCAGTTCTTTTATTATTCATAATTCTGTTCACCAGTGAAGGACAGCGGCACAAGGCACCTCCTGAATGGACATTTAATGTAAAATGTACAGAAATGACACCTAAATAAATATGAATAATTATTTGCATAGTGAATGAAATAAAGCTTATATTTCTGTACAGTGAAAGGATGCATTGAATTATCTTGATTCAAATGTGTCCACTTTTTACACATGGATGCAATATATTGCATCAACACAATTTTTGCAATGTTTCTGTAGATTTGTAACCACGTCAAATCAATGCACTGATATGCATTTTTTTTTACTGGATTTAGTGTCTCTGGAAGGATTGTTTCAAAGGAAATTTGCTAAAAAATATTCAGAATTGCTCACAGAGCTAACGTTATTCATACATTTATGTTAAAATAAATCTACAGGGTTCATGTTAACAGAGCTGCCTTTTGTAAACAAATTAAAAAAAAAAACTAAAAAAAAACGTTTTTGTCTTATAGTCAACTTCCTCCCTCACAGGTAAGACATCTCAACCATATGCTGCAAAATATAGATAATTGTTCATAAATTATTTTGGCTGTAATAGGAAAACACTGTCTTGATATTTGACCTCTTGTGATGTGCTTAATTAGGCTTTACAGAAGTGGATGTGGATCATGGGAAAGACTGGGATATATTTGACATAAATGAAGGTCTGTGCGATATAATACTATGTCTCAGGGCATGCTTTCAACAATTATCTTTTTTTTCATTAACACCCACACTAACAGCTCACCCTTAATTACTGTGTTACAGAAGCCGGACTTGATCTGGTAGAGGGAGACATAGTCATTGACAAGGTCAGGTTTTCTTCTGTTCATCCAATTTATTCATAACACTGTGTATTATGTTACACACTTTCCCTTATTTATATTCCTCTTTGACATACTTTTAATATTTGTACGAAAAATGTTTTACTTTTCGCCTTTTTTACTCACCACCTGATAACACAAGCAAACAGATAATCCATATACAAAGACGGGGGGCTACATTCCAAACGCATCGGCATATAGTGAAAAAACGCGTTGTTGTGATGTAGTTAAAAAAATGCCTTAAAATGCCTATTTTTATGGTGTAAACCCTAAATATGCCCCCAAATATGCTCCCAAAACAACTGAATGTAATTTTAAACTCATTACCCTTAAAGAAAATGTTCAGGTAAACCCGTATGAACCCCTGCAGTGCTAGAATGTAAATACCGATGTTACCCCTGTATAGACTGTACTGTAATTCATGCACATGCGTTTTCTTTGGTATAAGCAGGTAAATACAGTAATAACTTATAATTTAAAGTAATAAAAATACAGGGCTTTAAGAAGAACAAAATGAAAAACAAAGAACACTGGAGACTCTCCAAGGGAGAAATTCTGGTCTGCAGCGTCACAGGGCAACAGCCAATCAGCAGCAAGGAGAAATAAATTACGTTTTCGGATTGGCTACTTTCAAACCTCCCGCCTCTCAGTACAGTAAGGGATGCGTCAAATGGCACCAGCCAATCAGTAGCAAGGAAAAATAAATAACATTCTCGGATTGACTACTTTCAAACCTCCCGCCTCTGAGTACATCGGTATTTCACTATCCAAAGACACGCTTTCTTTGTGTTCTCTCGTCAGAAACAAAACATTTATAGTTATTTTTATACAGAAATGTAGCTGAATTTACGTTAATATTGATGTTACAAAGTCAGTAAATGTAATTTTTCCTAATAATGTAGCACTAAAATGCATGAAAAATATATGCCACGAAAAATGATGTGACATGGGGGCTTCGTTCGCCACGCCCCCTCATCCTCGTGCTGGAATATGTTTGGGTGAGGTGCTTAGCAACCCAACAGGAGGACTAGGGGGCGTGTTGGACGAGGCCCGGACGTCACAAAATCAAAAACATGCGGAGGATATCTGCAGTTTCCTCGTTCGTGTGGGGATTTCAGCGAAAAATGATTAGTTCGGTTCTCAGAAAAAATCCGCGTTGGACTGATACCGCGATTGCTGATCCGCGTAAAAATTGGGGGTTACTGTACAAAGTAATCGATGAGATTCATGACGAGCTTCATATGCTTCAGTTTGTCCTTACTGGAAAAAGTATTTAGTGCACATTAATAAATGAACGATAAGACTGAGAGACAATGTGCTGAGAGTACTGCTGAGGAATGTTTGTGGTTAACAGGTGGAGAGCCTTAACTCTATTCTGGGTGAAAAGTATCGCTGGCCAACCACTGTACCATATTACCTTGAGGACAGCTTGGGTAAGAGAGTAATTTCACTCTATAGAGAAGCCCTGAGTGAGTATTCATTGAGAAAGGCAAAAACTGATCACGCAATAAACACTAATATGCTTTGATATGCCTAAGGATCAGGATCACGCAAGCAACCTCATTGGTTGGGGCAGCTAGTGGCCTAGTGGTTAGGAAGTTGACCCTGTGATCAGAAGGTTGTGGGTTTGCATCCTAGGACCACTAGTGGCACTATTAGTGACCTCCCATTAGTGGCAGCCCACTACTTCACTCGGTGAATGTGTTAAATGCAGAGAAAGATGTGCTGTGGTGTGTTCATGTGTGAATATAAGGAGCCACTTTACTTTACTTTCACATATTTGCTTTGTGTTTATTCCGACTTCATGCACACAGAAATCAATGCTAAAGGACTGATACTGAAGGCGTTTGAGCAGTACAGACTCAAGACTTGCTTTGACTTCAAACCCTGGAGTGGCGAGCCAAACTACATTTCTGTGTACAAAGGTTCTGGGTAAGAAGATCTTAATGGGATAGTTTAGCCCTAACTATAATTTTTCCCCTACCTATAATACAAGCTATCAACAAAGACAAAATAGTCGAAGGTTTGGAGAAGGATCATAGATCATAGATTCCCAACTCTGACCCATTTTAGTGTTTTTAATATTTACTCTGCTCATATTCACCCTCCTCAAACCAGAAAATATGTAGAGGAGGGGGGAGTGCTGTACCAAACAGTGTCGTGAGCAAGTTTAAACACATAAGCAAGTCTGCTATAGTGAGGCTGAACAGTGTGCACAAGCTTACATAACTTGTTAGCCATGTTATTCTCATAGTTCAGATACCATTGGTTCAGCTACACTTAGGGGAAAATCTAAATTCATACAGAATTTTTCATAGTTACATTTCTGGTGCATTCTGGCAACTCCTCTTGAAATGTGGATAATCGTGAACAGTGCCACTTTCTGCGTTGCCAGGTGTTCCTCCTCTGTGGGGAATCGTCGGGTAGGGAAGCAGAGGTTATCAATCGGCAAAAACTGTGACCGTCTGGCTACTGTGGAGCATGAGTTCCTGCACGCTCTGGGTTTCTGGCATGAGCAGTCTCGAGCTGACCGAGACGACTATGTCAAAATCATCTGGAACCAGGTTAAAGAAGGTACAGTAACTATGCCATCAATCAATTCAGTTATCAGACTCGGCAATACTTTGTTCTACTTAATGACATCCCTCATTTTACTTTGCTTTTAGAATATTTCAGTGTGCTCTCTGTTATTATACTGCATTGCATTAATTTTAGTAAGAAAGCTTCTGCTCCGTGATTTGCTCCTAGGTAAAGAGCACAACTTTAACATGTATGATGACACAGTGTCCAGTGCTCTTGGCGTACCCTACGACTACGGCTCTGTTATGCACTATAGCAAGACCTCCTTCAGCAAGGGCTCTGAGCCAACCATCGTCACAAAGATCCCGGAGTTCATGGACATGATTGGCCAGCGCATGGAGTTCAGTTCTAGTGATGTGCTCAAGCTAAACACACTTTACAACTGCAGTGAGTTCAGCTCCTGGCACCGTAATTCACTGTTTATGATACTGTATCATTATATAACGCACTTTATCTTTTACCTTTGGTAAGACCATGACCTTTGGTTAAGCCTTTGTGGAAAGTTATGAAGTGGCCTATGTCTGTTGGAAAATTCATGTCCTGTTGGTAAACTGTATTTGGCTGCAAAAGATCTCGCTCTTTTTCCTCAACTGTGTGATCTCTTCTAGCAACATTTTCCACCTTCATGGATTCCTGCAGCTTTGAGGAACCCGATATCTGTGGCATGATCCAGGGAGAAGATCCAAATGGCAAGTGGGTGCGGGTGAGGAGTGTGGAGGCAGGCCCAAACACTGACTACACCAACATGGGCCAGTGCAACGGTATGAACAGCAATGAATAACAAGCAATGAAATGGTAACAGGGAAACAGTTAAAATTATAAGGTAAACTGAAACACCCATCAATAAAGCAAGAAAAAAAGAAAAGAGGTTAATACACGTCTTATTTTTATAGTCCTTGAACTGTATTCTCCTGCCCGTACCTGATAATTTCTGCCCTGATATGTGCTAAGCAAAAACATGTCCTCATTCTGTCTTACTGTTTTTCATGAGGTTGTCATTCCAGCACTTAGCTTTTTTTATTGGCCAATTTTTATTGACTAGTTTGGTATGATTGTACAGCTGCAATGATTTTATTACAATAATTTTTCTTTCACTTTTCTCTTGCAGGTGTAGGGTTCTTTATGCATTTTAGCACAGCCACAGGGAGTCATGGAGACAAAGCTTACCTGGAAAGTCGGTTCTTTTACCCCAAAAGAGGATTCCAGTGTCTGCAGTTCTACCTATACAACAGTGGGGGCGAGGATGACCAGTTGAAAGTGTGGGTGCGCGAGTATAACCGTGCAAACCCCAGAGGAGTGCTGAGACTCATTCAGACAATCAGTGGTAATTTAATAGTCTTATTGGATTTTGAAATTTGAAGTAGAATGCACACACGAACATCCTACAACTAGTTTCTCCTACAAAAGGGTATAGATGCACATGCATAGATGGACCCCTTTGCCTTCACATTACACATTGGCTCTTTTGGTCAGTCTTTCTATTTACCTTGTGCTCCTACACCACAAAATGTCTGTGCATGGGCCTGTTCACTGTTATACTATGGTTAATTTGGTTTTCTGGGACAGGTGGCTTCAGAAACTCCTGGGAGCTATACCATGTGACTCTGGATGTGTCTCAGAAGTTCCGAGTGGTGTTTGAAGGGGTGAAGGGCCAGGGCACAGCAAAAGGAGGTCTATCTCTGGACGACATCAACCTCTCAGAGACACAATGCCCTCACCATACCTGGCACATTCGGAACTTCAGTGGCCTCCTTGCCACAGCGGCTGTTGGTTCCAAGATCTACAGCCCTACTTTCTTATCTCGTGAAGGCTACTCTTTCCAAATCGGCATATATGTCAATGGGGCTACAAGCAACCCTGGCAACATGGCAGTCTATTTCCACCTGACCTCAGGACCGCATGACAGCCAGTTGACATGGCCCTGTCCATGGCGACAAGCTACCATGGCGCTAATGGACCAGAACCCAAATATTCAACACCGCATGGACAACCAAAGGATGATCACTACTGACCCCAGCAAGACTTCCACCAACTGTAAGCTCGAGCACACTATATAAAAAGAGTAAGAGTGCACGCAGGAAATGGAATTCAAAAATTCTATAATAGATTTCAATGATTATAAATGAAATAAACAATCTACAGTTGTAGTAGGAACATGTTCTCTGAGGTTGTGCTTAGACTATAATTTTTTTTGTATATTTATCTTTTTTGTCTATCTTTTTTTTTTTGCTCCTAAAGCTCAGGGAAATGTTGAATATTTCTGGGATGATCCACGGAAGGTAGGCAGCCTGGTAAAAAATCAAGATGGTACTACATACTATAGAGGGCCCGGCCACGGCACCAGCTCTTTCATTGCTCACAACCGACTGAAAAGCCGTGACTTCATCAAAGGAGATGATGCAGTTTTTCTCTTCAATCTAGAAGGTAACTTTGAAGTGGACATTTAAGGGGATATTGTAAATGGCCAAAAATTTAATTTCATGATTCTCCTGTTAACCTCTAAGTAGCCAAGGTGTTTGGTGTACGAAATTTGTTCTTTTTGCACTAGAGCCATGTGTCCAACATCTAAGTACATATCTAACAAGTAAGAGAAGCTAATATCGTGCCACACCTTATTTGGCTACTGGCCAGCCTTTTAAGCAACTTCAAATGGATTGATGCAAGTTTGTGACAAGTTAGGTATGCAATTTGCAAGAAGTTGGTGGGACAGTGGTGGGATAATTTGAGTTGGTGTAGCACAATGGATAACACTGCTGTTCTTCACACAGTAGACTGAGGTTCACCATCTGGGCAAGCACACCATGCTGGCCAAGACTTTGAAGCCTATTAATATTCTGTGGATTTATAGCACTTTAAATGAACAAAAAGTTTCAAGAATGATTTCCATTCAATTATAGTAATGTTTATTTGCTTCTGGGTCTTCTCTAGATATCAGTGGTCTTCTGGAGACTCAACCTGTTGCTTGTGGTGAAAACTGCCTAAAGAGAAGCTCATTGCCTGATGACACCACAGCAGCCTTCACCACAAACCTTACTGCAGTGGCACTGGTGTGTGCTTTTGCAGTAGCGGTCATGTTGTTGCTTGTGGTTGCTAGTGTGTTATACAAGATGAAAAGACGAAGAGGAGAAATGGACAGTGAAGTGGGGACAGAGCCAGAGAGATTGGATGGCTGTGAGTATCCAGTGCTGAATACAGGGGGTCCTCGTGTTCCATTCCTTCGACAGTGATGTAACCCGAATTTATGTAAATCAAAACACACCCTATCCTCACATCATACGCTGCGTTACTGCGTATTCTTCCACCTCGCACAACCAAACTAGTTTGCCCACGTAGTCTGTAAGTATGAGGCTAAAAGTGTAAGTCGAGTGGAAGTGGGACTGAGCTTTGTAAACTTGAAACGTCATATGTCGAGACTGTTGTAACTCAAGGACCCCCTGTACATACAAACATGTAAAGTTGTGTTTGGTAACTAAATATGTGATGAATTTAACACTTTCCCTCCTTTACAGAACCTGTCACTCAGTTCACTCTACGATGGAATGATGTACTCCGTCATGACCAATCTGCACCAAATAATTGTCTCATATTGAATAAACGGAATCCTGCTGACTATCCAATTTCAGTCAAATAAAAAGCTGCATTTTTTTCTGAACCCAGTTTCCCCCTGCCTTCCTGATACCAGAAAACACACACACCCACACACCATAAGTGCTCAAGCAGTTTATTAACAACACACACTATAACCAGTCTTTCAAAACATAGCAACCCAACAAAGCCAAGAACAATGCTAGCGTCTTTCGCAATGTCAGATGAGGAAGACCACATCCTCAGACACCATGACCTGGTTATCATCCTGCATGCGCTCCAGCAATAAGTTCACCTCCTGCTGGTCAAACTCCTCTGTCTGGCCTTTGTTAACATGGGTGAGAAGCTCTGAGACAGACACAGACTGAGACCTGGTCACCTTGAAGGCTTTCAGCAGGGCAGCCTTGAAAACCTTCATCCTGTAAGGGAGACACCAAGTCAACATAAAAGTCCCACAGCAAAACACCACTCATGTTTAATTTATAGTTAAAAAACTGATCACACATTTTGGCATTTCTGATGGCAAGTGGGCCCAAAGTACTGAATCTCTCACCTGAACACCCAGGTCGGGCTAGCACTAGTGCAAAAGCAAGTGGTCAAATGCAAGAGTCACCTGAAATGAACGTCTGCCATCCCTAAAAAACATGAGCTAGCCAGATTCCTGAGTGAAAAGCAATTCAGAACTTGACTCCACCTTTATTGCTGCCGTTTGTGTTTACTGTTAACACCATCATCATCTGGGAAGTCATGTGACTACCACATGATTACCAGACAAGCCTACATATTTTTCTCTCCACAGTTCTGGTGTGTGAAGAGACAAGTTCTTGACCAGCAAATGGATATAACCATATCTACACCCTGGATAGTGGAAAAATTCCATTAAAACACTTTACCTGTCCTGGCTGAAGTCAGTCTTTTTCCTCTGACTGCTCCTCTGAGACGCTGGTCTGCTCACCTGACTAGCTTGAGCTGATCACAGAGA
The DNA here is from genome assembly GCA_037974365.1 of Hydrocynus forskahlii. NCBI lineage: Eukaryota > Metazoa > Chordata > Actinopteri > Characiformes > Alestidae > Hydrocynus > Hydrocynus forskahlii. The sequence continues at coordinate 10,976,456 of JBBPCX010000160.1, forward strand.
AAAGCACACACACTTATTGTTTCCTAAAGGGTTCTTGGTGTGGGACATACAGTGCTAGGAAAAACATTTAACCGGTGTTGAACCTGTACATTGTGTAGAGTTTATTTAAGTAATTCACATTCATACATCTCATGTACATTTTTTTTTTACAAAAAGTACCAAAAAAGTTCTCCACTGCATACAGAGAGATCAGATTTTTATGAGTTCAAGAACGGACCGCAGCATTTTTCAAGATAGGTGGATGCTATTGAGTGACAGCACTACACATACAAAATAACTCACTGTCCTCAGTCTCTGTGAAGTCATATGGGTCTTCAGAGTCTTCTGCCATTGTTGTTTCCATGTCATCTTTAGAGACACGGGAACGTTTCCTGTAGATGATACCAAAATGTCAGCTGATATATATGCAATACACTTTACACATACTGTATGCGATTCCAACGTCTCCAATGTCATACCGGACACTTCTCTGGCTTTGCGTCTCCTCGATCTGAGAACCATTCATTTCAGAGTCCACATTGTCCTCAGGAAGCTTCCTCTTCTTGTTCTTCTCCAGAATCTACACAAAAAGTAAACCCGTATCACTCATAACACCCTGCTTCTCGTTCATCTTTTTCAGACTTTCGGAATTAAGGAAATTCTCATGTTTACCTTTTTGAAGTAGGCAAACTGCATGAGCTCTAGAGCGCTCTCTGCATCTCCCAAGTCGATCATTTTACTCATGCGGGCTTTAGCATGGGCTGTGGCCAACCTGATCATGGTCTCTAGGGCACGAGCTGTCACGGGCATCGTCTGTTGGAAGGTAATGCCATGACTAATCATAGCAACTTGTTTTTTCCATTTTAAGTCATAGGTTGCTGAAAAATGATCTAGCAAATGTGTTTAGATGCAGAATGGGGCCCTTTGTACACACCCTCGCCGAGTCGCTGTTGACCTGGTCGTGGCTTCTGAGTTTAGAATACTCTTCTGCTATGTAGTCTGAAGCCTCCTGGGTCAGAACTGGTTTCACCAGCTTAGCCACGTGGATGTATTTTCTAATGAACTCCATGGTAACTACCTTTTCCCTGCAAGCCAAATCAGTACCATGATGTTCATTTCATTTTGAAAAAATAAATAAATCAATCTTATGAAAGGACTAAAATGCTCAAACAATATCTAAAATGGTGGAAGTGGAGGAGTAATGAGTACTTTAGACCCACTTTTTCTTCTTGTGGCCATGGAGGATGTGGTCCTTTTTCTCATAGATCTGCAGTTCATGTTCCGCTGCCTCAGTGATGTTTGGATCTTCTGTGGCAAATATATCCACTGTGCTGCCCAGAGGCATTGCTAATGGCACAGACAAATCAGTCAAGACACTGACATGGTCATTTTGGTAGCTAACAAGATTAGGAGCAAAAATGTGAAGCTGAAAAATTGTAAAACATGTAGAAACTACATGCTAGATTTCAATATACTGCTCAAGACCAGGAATAAATAACACTGGGATAAGACATCTTTCAGTATAGTACCACACTAACTCTGTGTCTGGAATCTTAACACCCCTTTCTTTCCTGTTTCACATATTTGTTTAGTCCTGCCACTAGGTGGCAGCCTCCCACCTGCTCCCTCTTGCTCCCCAGGTGGCCTGTATCTGTGCATTCGCAACACATGCTCTGAAATCTCCCGGTCACTGTCTGCATCCATCTGATCCAGAACGATGAACAGCAGGTCAAATCGGGAGAGTAGAGAATCTTGTAGACCAATGTTCTCCATAGGGGTCTTATACTGGTCATACTGAGGAAGATCAAAGACCAAGAACAATTGTTGCCACATGCCAAGCACTCATTCCCATGGAATGAGCCCTATTTGTAAAGCATGGATTGCTTATGTTACCTATATGCACAATAGTTTTCTAGTTAGCATATCTTACCCTTCCATAGACTGGGTTAGCAGCAGCCAACACACTGCAGCGAGCATTCAGCCTGGCCTGGATCCCAGCTTTAGCAATGGTAACTCTCCCCTGCTCCATTACTTCATGGATGGCTGTACGATCCATGTCAGACATCTTGTCAAACTCATCGATACACACCACCCCTCTGTCTGCAAGAACCATGGCGCCTGCCTCCAGCCTCCTCTCACCTGAGAGAGAGAAAGGAGTGAGAATCAAACAACAGTTCATCATTCCTTCTCCTGGAGATCCTTCTGCAGAGTTCATATCAGTATCAGCTTTATTGATCCCAGAGGAAATTGCTGACTGAATTATCATACATCTGGTCAACATCTTTGCCACAATTAGAAAGTCTTTTAAGCACAAAGGTCTTTTTACAGATCTTGTATTATGCTGCGCCTCAGTTACCCGTTTCTTGATCAGTGGTAACTGCAGCAGTAAGTCCCACCCCAGACGAGCCACGTCCGGTGGTTGGGATGGCCCTCGGTGCTGTGAACAGAACGTACCTCAGCAGCTGAGACTTGGCCACTGACGGGTCACCTACAAAGCACAAGATGAACACTTCAAAAGGTAGCACTCCAGAAGCCAATGGATATGGGGCCACGTCTTGCAAATGAAGGTCACAGCGCTGGTTAGAGCCTATGTATGTGTGATCATAATTCTTTCACTTGTATCAAACCTATGAGGAGGATGTTGATGTCTCCTCTGATGCGGGTGCCATTCTCTAGGTTGGTCTCATTGCCTCCAAGGAGCAGACAGAGAATGGCCTTCTTTATGTACTCATGGCCATGGATACTGGGAGCTAGTGATCGGCTCAGGTGCTCAAAAACATCCTGACAGACAGACACACAGACACACACTTCACTGAAGGAAGAGCAACTGTCAGGATTATTTCAGTAAATTTAAGCAAACAAGGCAATTTGACTGTTCGTGCCTACATACTTTAGAGTGAGTTTTGCAGAATTTCTTGATCTTGGTAACATCATCAGCAGAAAATGTGGGAACAATTTCTTTACTCATTAGCTTCACATTATTGGCCAGCAAGATAGTTCTGAACAAAAGAAAAATCCAATTAAAGTCTCAAATAAATATGTTAAAAATATTCTGTGCTCAAAATAACAATATGTCTGACTTTTGGGCTGATATGTCTTACCTGAAAGTGCCCGAGGTGAAGCCCCCTTGTTTGGCAGGTAAACAACGGTACACTCCAACAAGCTGCACACGATCTCCTGGCTTCACTTTGTCTACAAGGTCGTCATTAGCAATGATGTCAACTGATCTAGGCAGCTGACCTGCAGGAGCCTTCTCAGGCATCTCCTGGATGGTGAGAGTCTGGTGATCCTTATAGCAGCACAGCCCAAACTCTGTTTCTAATGGATTATTCTCTTCATCCTGCATACACACCGATCTATGAATATCAAATTTGGGATAAACCTTTTTTAAAGCCACGTAGAGTTAGGAATACCTTAGTGGGATAGATGGCACTAGAAGGGAAAGCATCCAGCGAAGTGAGATCAGTGTATTTCCTCTCCACGGTTTTCTTTGTGGCTGGACAGTAGTGAACACTACGCATGATCTTTGGTCTGACCAGTGAACCTGGAACAGTACAATGCTTCACGTTTGTGTATCAATGTTCTCTCTCTACAATACTATGCAAACACATCAATCATTGGAAAAATCTGTCAATTTTGACAGCTATTGACCTAAACGATGACATCAAAATAACTTACACTGGTCATCAAACAAAGTCAGTGGAACAATGGTTCGGTCTTCATTCATTACAAAATGAATGCCAGGGAGAAGAATTTTAACACTTTGACAGTGGAAAAAAAAAAATCACCCCTGTAAACGGTCTTAAAGGACCAGCGTCCAGTCAAGTCAGTGTGTAAAGCTGAGGGTTAACAGAGGAGTTGAACCAGGTGTGTCTGAGCAGGGAAATGATAAAATTGTTCTGGACACCCATGCTTAAGAGCCTATACCACCACTGCAAGTAATGTTTACAGATGTAATTAGTTTTCCTATAAAACTTCAGGGGGGAGTTATGGATAGGAACATGCCAAATATATGTAAGATGCTCAATGTTTTATTCTAAACAATGGGCATCAAGATGGCAGGGTGGTAAAGTGGCAAACATCAGCTAGATATAATACATAATGGAAATGAGATCAAATTTTAAAGTGCCCTACAAATACAGGGTGGTTCTTGACTTCTGACTTACCTTGGTACCTTACATTAAGATGTGCACTTAAACACATACTTAGGAAAGCATTACTTACACTTTGTCACAATGCCCTCAACACAGACCAGATTGCCCAAAAACCTTGCACTGAGGGTACGTGGAGAAACATGCTTGTTCCCAAAGCTTCCCTCGAACCCGACATGGAACTCATCAAACTGTTTGGCATAGGTTGCATCAACGGAAGACACCAGGTCCTTCAGAGCTTTCTGGAAAGCAATCAGTTCACTAAAGGCATTCGTCAGCAGTCTATTGGGGAGAAGGCCAATACCAAAACTTGCATTACTATCTAGGTAATAATTTTGCCATCATTGTATCCTAGCTAGAATGATTGCAAGTTCCAAAATGTTTGATGGCATCCTATGTTCCCTGAACCTCTCCATTTGAAACACACTGTAGGATTCTGCATTTAGACAAATACACTTTTACAGTGATTCAGACAGGGCTACTAACTCTTTGGCTCGTTTTTCATTCCTCCGCCGCAGGTCATTTATATTGATAATGAGGCGAGACTGGCCTTCAGACACCATGCTTCTGACCTTCTCATGATACACTCCCTGGTCTTGCTGTCAAAAACACAAATGATGCTCAAGCAGGGTCATGGCAGTGTGGTGAGATTAAACTGTGTAGAAGACCACAACAAACAATCATTACTCTCACTGCTAGACAGATGTAGGAAGCACAAAACGTTTATTGCTGCTGTTTTGATCTAACAAAGTCTTATGTTTGAGTTATAAACCATTAAATATTAGCAAAGGTACAGGGGAGTACTCACATCATCATCCAGAAAGTCCAGGTATTCTCGCTGAGCTGCTCGTAGCTCAAGGTCCTCAAAACCACCGTCCATCTTCTTACAACACTACAACTATGAGGAGGTTCAACAGAACACACTTGGCCAGTCAAAAAGTACACACTATGCCTAATTAGAAGACGTGTATGTAAAGTGTTTCATCTAGAGTGAACATAGCTAGCCATAACTCAAACCCATGGGATTCAAACCCATGGCCTTCCAATCACTGGGGCAACTCCCTGACCACCAGGCCACCACGTGCCCCTGCTGGCCTGATGCATGTTTGTACCTTTTCGTAATGTTTTTAAAATAAAATAGAAAACCTTGAGTTGGGTGCAATGAATTATGGTATAATTATGTTCTCTAACCAAAGGTTATGTAGTAATACCCTTGAAGTTATCACCCCCGTGCAAGCTTAGTGCGTTTTTAATTTTAGACAAACCGTATTTAAAAGAAAAGCACCTAAGAACTTTAGTTCTCATGCCAGATACTGGATGCTCAGAAATATCACTGTAGTTTGATTGGAAACTCAGTATTTAAAAACTTTCTTACTCTTCCTCAAGCTTTTTTGATACCAACAATTCATGTCTGAATTAGAATTTCATTGAGGTAACAATACATTCACTCAAGTATGGCTTTAGGCCACATTACATACCTCTGGCTTCAACAAACATCAAAAAACGTCTTTCCAAAGACTGTGCATGCATTATGGAAATCGCAGAGAACTTAAATCACACTCACCTTTCACCCACTACCAGAATAAACACAGCAAGCAAAATGAAAAAGAACAACTGTGAGTGCAGCTCACTTAGCACTTGCTTTGACAGCTCCTCATTATTCAGAGGGACACTGCTTCTGATCAGAGAGTTTGCAGGGCTGGGAACCAATCAGTAATTAGTCAGTTAAAGGGACAGCTCTGTGTAAAATGAGGGGTATACAAGTTTCTATTTATCCCTAGCTTCCTTTACATAAAAGCTTTGCAGATCCACTGCAACTACAGCAAACATTCGAGGAAACACATATATTGACTGATCAGTCACATTTGCAATAAGTGAAAGACCACATAAACCATTCCAGAACCACAAAAGACTCCATACACTATATATGAACAATAAAGCGAGCAGAAATGAAACACAGTGTTACACAGAAGTGAGCACAGAAGCAAATTGAAATTAAACATAATGTTAGAATCTCTATGATATTATTAATACCATTTAATTAACCTATTTTGTTCCATCTCAAATGAACCCAGAAGTTCATCCGGGCATCCCAAACATGCAAGGAGAGGTCTTTCAGACGGAGAGCATGAGTCACATTTGCTCAAAAAGGGGTGAGTGTTTTCAAGATCTGAGGGTGAGGGTACGAAGAAGGCCACAGGGAAGTGATCATGTCTTTATTTATTGCTCATCATGTTCCTTATTGCTTTGCCTTTAAATGTACTAGCCTTGAACAAAGGTGTTTTAACTGACCCATGTATGCAGGAAATTGTGCCCTTTTATTCTGTAGAGCATTTATGAGGTCAGGCACTGATGTTGGACAAGAAGGCCTGACTCGCAATCTCTGTTCCAGTTCATCCCAAAGGTGCTGGATGGGGTTGAGGTCAGGGCTGTGTGCGAGCCAGTCATGTCTTTATGGACCTTGCTTTGTGCACTGGGGCACAGTCATGCTGGAGAAGAAAAGGATCTTCCTCAAACTGCAAGTCTTGGCATGCGGAAGCATTAAGATTACCCCTCACCCTAAGTGAGGTACCTAGCCCAAACCCAATACTTTTGTCCCAATACTTTAGTCCATGTAGTGTACACGAAACGCTTTTACTGCAGTGTAGATGTATTCCGTGTTTGTGGCTTTGTGCTCCAGCACTGTGATTCCAGTTTCGCACAATCTGCATACTAATGAGCCCCTTTCTCTTTCACAGACTTTTGTCAACAGTGCTGATGCCCCAGCACTGACGTAACGTAAAAGAGAGAGAGCGTCTCTGTTGTGGAGGCGGATCTGTCCAACACTGAGGCTATTCAAAAGCCTCCATATCAGTAGCTCCAGTGTCAGAAAGAAACAAACCAGTAAGCACTCAGTACTTCTCAGTACACCTGAGCCCCGCCCCTCCTTTCAGGTGTGTCAGGTGATCGAGACTTCGGAGGAGGGGGAGGGACTTCATGAAGCGTAACAGCCCGAGATTAGAGGTCGAGAGAAACAAATGAGAAACATTAACTTCAAACTTGTAAGTTCTCAGCCTGTTTTATTTTGACACGTTTAAAGTATTCAAAGAGGGTCATAATTTGGGGAAAGGGGAGAGTAACGCCGAAGCGTATCTCTGTGAGCTTTTCTGAGGCGGGTTTCCAAATATTATGACTCGTTTGCCGAAGCAAAATAGCCAGAACAGAAGCTGTTTTCGTCTCAGAGTTTACTTTTGAGTGTAGTTCAGGTCCAGCTTCCTTCTCTTAACGTAAGTAAACCTTTCCAGACGGTTAGTAAACACTTTTATTCTCGACTTTTCCTCTCACGAACCGTTTCCTTTCGAGGTTACTTCGCCTTAAGGGGTCCAAAGGTTGCGTTTAGAGCAGTGTAATGGTGGTTAAGTTGATCGTGGAGGCTCAACATCGTTGTTTTCTGCAGTAGTTTCGCTATGGGTGATCAGCCCAGAAGGCAGAGGGGGCAAAGTGAGAGCAACGGAGGAACACACGGAGAAAGACGACCACGACGAGACCAAAACAACCGCAGACCACCGTCCAGCCACAGGTAGGTGTGTGTGGAGTGTTTATGACAAGCAAATGCACTTTTGAACAAAATCATCATCCTCCTCAAATACCACCTAGTGTCTTTATTTTCGTGTAGTTTTGGATATATAGTATA
>JBBPCX010000160.1:10992782-11009622 GCA_037974365.1 Hydrocynus forskahlii
TATATATTTGGGTATATAAATTTGGTTATATATACATGGCCATTTTCCAGCAGTTTTGACCCTTTCTAAATGCTAGCAAGCATAGAATTGAAATGGAATGAAACAATGCTAGATGAGAATCTATATATTATTAATAGTAGTACCATTCAAATAACTTATTTTGTTCCATCTCGATTGTACCCCAGAACCTCCTCAGAGAATCCCAGACATTCAAGGAGAGGGCCTTCAGAAGAAGCACATGAGTCAAAGTGTACACACATTTGTTCCAGAAGAGGTGAGTGTTTTTGGGAACTGAGGGTGAGGGTACAAAGAAGGCCACAGGGAACTGATCATGTCTATATTTATTGCTCATCATGTTCCTTATTGCTTACCGTTTAATTTATTAGCCATGGAAGGAAAGTGTAATTATACTAGCCTCTAGAGAAAATAGGTAATTGTAGATTTTTTGAGAACATGATACAGACATTTGTTTTCTCAGTGTGCCTAGACCACGCCCTATGATACTGTGTGTTTCCTTTTTCCTTGTTTTGAGCTGGTTTGACTGGTTTGCCACTCTCAGGTTGTAGCGTAGTGACACATACAGTAGTCTCTGAGAAGGTTTTCTCTTTCTCTGACTACATTACATCTTGTCTTACACCAGCTGTGTTGTTCATATTTGATGTTCTGCATTTACCTCATCTGTATTTATACAGATGTAATATAAAGGGTAATACAAACAGCATTTTTTATCAAATACGCCATAAGGGGTTTTAATTACCTTGTGTTAACTAGCTATCTATATCTCCATATACCTCCATATCTGTCCGAAATCCTTCATGTTGCCACTCCCTCTCGTACCCTCAGATCATCCTCCTCCATTCATTTGACTGTCCCTTCTGCCCGTCTTACCACTATGGGGATCAGAGCTTTCAGCCGCTCTGCTCCCCAGCTCTGGAACTCACTACCACCCAAGCTCAGAAACATCAGTTCATTTTTATACTTTAAATCCACACTCAAAACCCATCTGTTCAAGTGTGCTTTCCCTCTCTGATTCATAATGATTTAAATGCTTTTTAATCTGTTATTATGATTTTACTGTTTGTTGCACTTGTTTTATTGCACGGTGTCCGTGTGTGCCAGAAAGGCGCCTATAAATAAAATGTAATATTATCAATTAAATTGCAGTATAAATCAGCCAAAATCAAAAGGAATTCCAATACAATTTGAATACAGTTTGTGTGTTTTGAGCAAAATACGCTGATTCAAATCTTGGCCATTAATGATCATGGATCCCAAATCTTCCTTATTCTTTCCTGTGTCAGGATAGCAGGATTGTGATTTGGTTTTGTAAAACATTGTATACAGTTAATTAGGCAATTAAATTGTTGGTGGTACGGTTAAATACTAAACTCACTTCTACAAAGCATTTGTGGCTCTTCATATGAGACAGCATGGACTTTGTAGTGTAGCTTATATATATTTAATGTGTATATGTATGTATGTTGTATGTGTGTGTAATATAAAAATGTGTGTGTACATTTCAGGTATTGTGCTAATATGTACCACCCTGACCAATATGTTGGTGCTGTTCTGCCTTGTGGCTGCCCACGTGACCTTGTCAGGCATGTCGGCAATGAATTTTGGAGGTGGAAGCTTTGTGGGCGCACTCATCCCGTTTGAAGGGACGGAGCTTCAGCAGGTGCGTGACCTGGACATGCAGTTCGGACAGATGAGAGCACCTGGAGTGTATGGAGGTTTGGCCTTCAGTCTGACTTTTGGTGTTCTCTCGCTTTTATTTGTTGTGTCTGGCAACAAGCCTGCCCATGTTCTTCCTCAGAAGCTCCTGATCGGTCAGTTTGCCTTCCTGCTGATCGGAGCTGTGATCTATGTGGTTGCGGTGGGTTTGTATCTACACTTTGTGATCAGCGTGAACTCAACGGACGTGTGCTTGAAGCGTGAAAGACTTTATGCTCGCAATGGATACACCTGGATGAACTGTAACGTGGGTGGTGCTGATGCTGCCGTGGCATTGTTTGGAATCATTACAGCCATTTTGTATGCTGTGGGGGCCTTTTTTACTTTTAAAACGATCCAAAATGTTAAACACATCCGCACAGAGCATGCTCGGTATGAAGCAGAAAGGCGTGAGCGATCCAAACGTCTCCAAAACACACCTCTCCAGTCAGACATCTATGTCTGAGCTCCACTCAGGACAAAAATGGAAACTGGAATCTCAATGTATACTGTCTATAAAATGTTTTCTATGTTTTATACTTTCAGTTTACATTTGTATAAGGAATAAGTGAACTACTGACCAAATGCTGTTTACTGATATCTTCAAAATATTATACTAGTGTGCAATGTAGGGATGCACTGATCATGAATCAGTATGACCATTTAAACCGGTTATTAGACTCGTTATTAGAATACAAATCACTTTACACATATGATTCTTCTTAAAAAGTGCACGTTTGACATGTAACATACTAAGCAGACCAGACAAACACACAGAATACGACAAATATTTAATATAAGTAATGTGTTAAATAAGTAGTGTGCTAAAAATAAAAAAATCAGGGATGTGCTAATTTTTCATGAACACATTAAAAATAAGTATATTTCTAGTACTTTCTGTACCCCGAATTCAAAATATAAATAACATGATCTATAATGGGGCTAAGTGGCATCTGAAATACATAAATCAATAATCAGTGTCTTTTTTAATTAACATAAAACAAATTAATTGTTCTATCTAAAGTAAAAGTTAACACTGAGACAGTGAATCTTGAATAATTATTGTATGACAGGTGTAGCAGCAGCACAGCATCTTATTTACCTCTTTAAATAACAAGACAGATCAGTCCAAATCAAAATAATAAATAATAAATCTGTTATACATTTTCAGCAGTTTTACAAACTTTTTGGTTTCCTATCAAATACAGCACGAGTTGCCACATGATATTTACCTCATTAAATTAAAACATTGGCCAAAATCAAAATAAATTGGATGATAGTTCTGCGTGTTCGGAAATCTGCTGATTCCAGTTTTGCCTGACTCTGTTCGTGCATCCCTAGAAGCAATTGAAGGTGAAAATTGACAGCAACTATTTTGAGTGTAGGGCACAGCAGCAAAGCGGTTTTTATTTTATTTAGTTTAGTATAAGACTCTTGCATTGTTGTTAGCACGTTTGAAGATTATTGTTCATTGTTTGTTCATCACTGTTTGCTCATTCAGTTTCTGTCCCACTTTCTGACCTGTAAATATTTTTTAGACTAATCTTAACCCATCAGTGACAGAGTAAAAAAAAAAAACAACAAAACACTGCAGCGCTAGCATTGTTAATGTCACTACTGCCAAATTGATCCACAACCTAAATGATGTAAGCTGTGATTTTTATAGTGGTTCTTTTCCACTGGTGTTTGGAGGGTATCCGTTGTGCAGGAACGGGTGGGATACTGTGAGTAATGGGAAACCTGCAAATTGGTAGGTGTTTCTGGTAAAATGGAAGTACGTGTAGATAATGTAAGAGTATTTAATAAACTCTGTGTATATTCCTCAGTTCTTTTTTTATTCTTTTTTTTTATATAGATGATTGTGATCGAACTGCGTTTTTATAATGCAGTGCCTAATTCGTTGCAGTGGTTCATTATAAGAATAGACTTTCAGACCCTTTAAAGGCCCATTAGAGTTTCAGACTTATAAAGACCCTTTAACAATGCTGGTTTAATGTTTGGTGCATGTTTATGATGGCTTGGTGGTCTTTTGGATCTGTTTTATTTTCAAAAGAACTTGTGGATTGTGTCTCGTGAACGTACTCTTGTGCCCTATAGGGGGCAGCACGCACACGTTCTTTTGGTACTGCTGTGTTTATTCCTTATTTTATTTTAATGGCACCTTCATGTTTTACATCCATACTTCTATTGTTCTGTCAGCCTGTGAAATAAGTTTAAAAACTTTTTGTATTGTAGAAATTGCATTAAACTGAAATATTTTTCCATTTTAAAGCACTAAAACTGTCTTCAGTGCCACTCCCTGGTCTGTACAGATCGAAGATCATGCAAACTCCCAGTGCAAATGCACAAATGTATTTACAAACATTGCATTTTCAAATATTTAAGCTAATTGTAAATGACCTATAATAATGCATATAAGCATATAGTAATAACCCTAAACCTTGTGGTTTTATATGAATGTATCCAGTATATACCAGACATTGTAATAGTAATAAAAATGTCACTCTTAAAGCCAGTTTAAACTAAATCAGGCTCCTGTGAGTGTGTTAGTAAGCTGTATGTGGCACGTCTAACTGAGTTTTCTGGTTGTGGTACACAGAACTTATCTGCATGAGATACGACTGCACACACTTGTAAGCAGAGATAATATTTAACTTTATGACCCAGTTAGCCTTAAAAAAGCATCATCTTTATTTGCCATTTAACCTTTAAGTGATCGCTTTGGAAATATTCCTCTTTATAATTACAACACAGAAGAGCCAATGTGTAATGTTAGTAATAGCTCAGGATGTTTAGGCGCTGCAATACCTTTTTCAGGGGGTGGTTGATATTTTTCTATCAAAGTAGAAAAATATCAACCACCCCCTGAAAAAGGTATTGAAAAGGTACACCGAACAGTTCAGTCTTTGCATGTTAATTTGGCTTTAGCTTGTACAATTTATTAGAACATACTAAAAAACAGGCAGTCAAGACTTTTCGTATTGTGTTGTGTTTACCTTGGTTCTGCTATTGAAAAAGTCTTTAGCAATAGAGCGGGACATATTGTATTCACATTACTGTATGACTCAGAGACACTTGTGCATGGTAGGGTGGAGGTGTGGTCCTTATTCTAGGTTACTTTGCTTTAGTCATGTTCACTAAAGTGCAAGTGCTGACAACAGAAGAACACGCACGCATACAGCACACCGGGCAAAGTGCTCATGAGCTGTAGCATGCAGAGTACGCAGTGTGTTCCTCTTCTCGTCTTCCTCTTCTCTGACATTCTTGCGGTCCCTTCGCATTTCTTCATTTTTATTCATTAAGTACAGCGGAGCTCTGTTCCTGTAAGACCACAGACACCCTAACAGTCCGGAGTATAGGTAAGCTCTCTCTGATTATGCTGAATTGTAATTGTGGTGTTGAAACTTGGCCTACAATTTAAGCAAGGTGTTTTTAACTCTGCACAAAACAATAATGGATTAAGAATATACGTTTATACATTTAAGTGTTCATAGCACTTTTTAGTACCGTTGTCTTCATTATAGAACTTTTGAAGAACCGTTCGAATTGGTCCTTAAGGGTTCAATTGTCTGCTTAATTGGTTCTTCTCTATGAAGGAAAATCTGTTGTAGATGAAAATGCACAATGTTTTAAATATTTTCTAAATACATTTGAAAATATGTTATTTTAGACTATTTAGAAAATATTTAAACAATTGTGCATTTTCATCTACAACAGGTTTCAATATTTTCTAAATACATTTTAAAATATCTTATACTTCAGACTATTTTATATTTTATCTCACTATTTTTGCTGAGGGTATATAATATATCAGCTATATGATTGGGTTCACTAATAAATATTTTAAAAACATTGTAAAATGGTTCAATGAGACGTGCAGATATGCAGGAATATTTTGAATTTAGTGAGCAAATTGTGGACTCACTTAAGACCATATTGCTGTGAGAAGCACCTTTGAGGACACACTGAAAACAAAGTATTAAGAGACTTTGTCTATTTTGATGGAAAAACAGGTGTTGATGAGGACAAGAAGAAAGTGCAACATGTGGGGCGGTCTCGCTTTTAAGTCATCTCTCTTTCTTGTGTAACCTTAAGCTGTGTTTCTAAGGAAAGAGGATATGGTTGGCAGACCTTGAATCTCAGTTCAGTCTAGTGCACCATAAATAGTCATAATATGTCAGTTTATTGAGTGTGTGTGCAGGTGTAGGTGATATTCCTTAGATAACTGGACCTTATTAAAAGGCTAGGTTTTTTTTTTCATATTTTAATGTTCAAGCTGATTCAATGTTAGAAAAAGGGCCTGATTTTTGTTTCCCAGAGTACAATGTAACTGTATCCTGTTATGTAGCTCTCATGAGTTTTAAAGGTACTCTGCTTGCATTTTCACAGAAGAAAGTGGCATGTTTGTTCCTCTTCAAAACTTCATAAAAAGACAGCTTAAGTGACTTTTAAAAGGGTTATCTTGATCAAGGGTGCTGATAATTGTGGAAGACAGTGCATAATGTGGCCTTTTACATGAGTAAGTGTAAACAGATGAGCAGGATGTGCAGGATTTAAAACCCAGCACGCTGTGCTTTTGAGAAAGCCTGTGAATTGTGTACACATGTGCCTGTTCATAGGAAGTGAGACTTCAGTGTTTTATTAGTTTGCCTGTTGGCTATTTCAAACCTGTTAATGTTAAACATGAAATTTATAACCTTAAAAAATCTCCACATGCCAAGAGGATTAAGTGAGATTAAAGTACAAGTAAGACAGTACAAAAGCAAGACGGCTGTATACTCTCTTTTTTAGTAAGATCATGCTTGTTTGAACGTCAGGTTGTTGATGTAAACATACAGCTGTTCTCTCGTGTTCATATGGTGTAATTGGAGGTTGCTGTTGTTCAGTTGCACAACATAACCTATATATCATCGCTGTGTGGCAGAATCCTTGTAACTCCACTTTTGGTCTTTGTTGGTTTTTTTTCATAAATCGATACTATTGGTCAGTCTCCATGTGGGTCTGTAAAATGTAGAAATTATTAACCAGTGAAAAGTGTTAAGATGTTATACCAGTTTTGATGACACAGTATTCATTTATTTAGAATGTACAACGTTTTTTTGAATTGGACATTTTCTGCCCAACAGTGACGATATATATATATAAAATAGGAGGAAATGAATAATTCAACAAATCTCTTGTTCACTCTTTAACAAAATGGCAATAGTACCTTTGACACACTTCTAGTAGTGTTTTGCCATCCAACTGGTCACACTGCAAGAGGAGAGCGTAGTTTTTTTTAATGTTTTTTTTCTTTAAATATAATTCAGGATCACCTCATCAGTACCTCATAATGCAGAGTGAGGTGTGCTTGTGTAGGAATTTAACAGACACTGGCATGGAATGCTTGCCATACTCATAGACAACCATATACTGCTGATATCAAACATAAATTTTTCCAGAGCTGTACATATAAAAATAATTTATTTATTATCTGAGGCCCACTTGTGTAGGTCATGATTCATTTTTACATTGTAAATGCTCAATATCCCATTAGAAACCAACAGATTTTATTAATGTGCACCTACATAATCTGAACCTACATAAATGATCCCTGTGTTGATTGCCTGCCCAATATTGCGCCTCGTACAAAGTCCACACTGAAACCTTGTAGCTTCAGAGTAAATGGGTCGACTAAACGGTTGTAGGTTTAGGATATGTACTGATCAGCCTTAACATAAAAACCCCCAGTCTAGTATTGTGTAGGCCCCCCTCGTGCTGCCAAAACAGCTCCGACCTGTCAAACCCGACTGCTCAAGACCTCTGAAGAAGTCTTTTGGTATCGGGCACCAATAAGTTAGCAGTAGATGCTGGACTGGACTAAGCTGCATCAGAACATCAGAACACATCTAAAATAAAGACCCTGTTGCCGGTCCACCGGTCGTCCACTTTTGGTAGACACTAACCATTGCACATCGGAAGCACCCCATTATACCTGCTGTTTTGAAGATGCTCTGAATCAATCATCTAGCCATCACAATCTGGCCCTTGTCTGAGTCACTCAGATCTTGCAAATATAAAAAATGACCCCCTCTACCTAATATATCTCATCCCTTGACAAGTGCCCTTGTAACAAATAATCAATGGTATTCACGTCATCTGGTTTTAAGGGTAAGGCTGACTGCAACATAAGTATTTGTGTGGATTTGTGTGTGAATACAAAAATATTGTATTCTCATACATACACTTCACATACATTACACCTACATCACACTCATTGAAAAAAAAAAACGAAGAACATGTTTCTTGGTATGACCGAATTATGTGAGAAGTTATTGCAGTATGTATTATTGTTATGCAGTTTGACAATGTAGAACACTATAAATGGTTCTCTCACTTTTTGATTCAGCCTTGACTGTATGATGTCTTAGTGTTTGTTACATATTAATGTTTTTGTTTGGTGCAACTACAAAGATAAACATATGTGACACAGCAGCGCAGCGATGGCGGGTGGATCTGAGTTTGACCTCGACTACATCACCGAGAGGATCATTGCCATCTCCTTTCACCAAGCATGCTCAGAGCAGACCTACCTGCACAACTTGCACAACATCATGCAGATGTTACAGTCCAAGCACACACACAAGTACATGGTGAGGAAAAGGCTGTTTCACAATCTTTGTGGTTCAGCATGACTTCTGCTATACAGGTGCATGCATGGAAGTGCGGCAGTTGTAATCTGTTGATTATTTAAAGTGTGAAGCATTCAGAACAAAATGAACACAAAATGTAAACTTAGATGACAATTGAGCAGCCTTTATGCAATCAATTCCATATATGTGTGCATTCCCTGATTAAAACAAAGAATTGTTGAACTGTAGAGTTATCTGTTATGCACACTGCAGCTAATATAGGTTTGCATATATATTACCTGTCCATAATAAGTACTTATCTTTACAAAAAGTAATGTATGTTTGTATATTTATGCCATGAAGCAACCTGATGAAGCAGAGATCAAGTTTATTTTTGGTGCACTGATTATGATCCAGATAGATCTACCAGGCAAGTAAATTACAACAAGCACCTCTGTTTCCATGCAACAAACTCAGTAGGGTAAGAATTAATAATACTGAATGCCCATATGGGCCAGAATAAAAAGAAAATGCCTACAGCATGTTTTCAGATTTTCAGAGTTAACGTCTAGAAAACTCCCCTTCTGAAGTTGCATCCTGAAGGTTAGATTGGCAATTGGAAAATGCTTTGGGGTGGGCTGCTAATTGATGAATACAGATGAAAGCTTATTGTCCTATTGCAGTCATATAACTGTAATTTAATTTGGTTCTACAAATGAATATTGGGAAGAAGACTTGGCTGGCACTGTGCAACAGAAATGATGGGTACAACCACAAACCAAAAGCCACATTTAGCTGTGCAGATACCTGGGTTTTTCAAACTAGCTTCTTTTCTGGGGCTTAAATTGTAATAAACTTGTCTCGTGTCTATTTAGTACAGAAGGTAGAATTTTGGCTTTCTTTTTAATTTGCCCACATTATAAAATATATTAAGACTCTTCTCTCTTAATTCCACACTGCCTTGGTTTCTGGAATGCTTGAGAGTCTGTGTTATGGAACAGGCTGTGCTCTTTCTTTTGCAGATTGTTAACCTCTCAGATTCCAGGGAAGAACTTATGAGGATGAACTCCAGGGTAAACTGATCCATTGCATCACAAATTGTCTATTTCGAAATGTTTACAAGTTATGTCTTAAGCCCAGCCATACATACGGCTCAGTGTCAAGCCTGTGTGTGAGGTTTGTGTGTCTTTTAGGTACTAGATGTGGGCTGGCCTGAACAACACGCTCCATCCCTTCATCTCCTGTGTTCCATGTGTAAAAGCATTGAGGCCTGGCTTAGTACAAACACTGAACATGTGCTGTTGCTGCACTGCAGGGTAATCTCTCTCCATCTTTCTCTCCCTTCCTCCTCCCTGTCTCCCTCTTCATCTTGGTTTCATCTGTATCTTATCAGTCCTTCCCAGTCTCCTCTACCACAGTTATGTGTGGAGTCTCATACTGTTTCTCTTCTTGTCTAATAGGGTGGGAAAGACCGGGTGGGAGTCGTCATTTCCACCTATATTAACCTTCCCAGTGTATCTACCAGGTAAAACTCACACATTTGTGAAGCAAAATTGAGCATATTCTGTTCCATACTATGCAAAAAGCTCTGGCCAGCTTTATTCAGTCAGCTTGATGTTCACCAAGCACTCAAAGTGGCCAAGTGAGCATTAAGAATGTATTGTCTTTCATCAAAAGAACGCACAGAATCAGGTTTGTTTCTATGCTGCCAGTGCTTAGAGATTTGGGCCCGCATGTCTAGTTCACTGATAAATGTTGGTGTGATTTCTTTATTGCAAACAGTGCGCTGAACCATTAGCTGTATGTTAAAAAAAAAAAAAGATGAAAGAGAAATGATTGGTAGTCAGGCATAACTCAGAGCTGGCAGGCTAGTTGGATGAACTTTGAGCTGAAGTTTTGTTTTGCTTGTGGGAGGGAGTGGGTTGCCATGAGACTTCCAAAAGCCTGCACAGTGCCAGCCTGTAGCTTCCTGAAAAAAGATCGATTACAGAATTACACACGGCTGCAAGCTAGCATGCGATTTTGTGTGTGAAGTGTGGAAGCAAGCAGATGCTTTTCTTTTGCAGAAAGTACTATAAATTTGTCACCAATCAACACAACATAACACATTTACTGATATCTAAGCCAAAATATTCCCTTGCATGCCAGGAAGTGCTATTATTTCAACACATTCAGTGGAAAAACCTGAATGCCCATTTTGATAACAGTCCCTTACACTGATCAGTTTTAAATACTTGCAACCATCTAATTTAACAAAGCTCATAGCTGGTGGCCTAGTGGTTAGGGAGGTGCCCCTGTGGTCAGAAAGTTGTGGATTTGATTCCCATGATTGCTAGTAGCAACACTGAGGTGCCATCCCCACACACTGCTCCCTGGGTGCTGTTTTCTTGGCTTCCTGCCGCTTCACTGGGTGAATGGGTTAAATGCAGAAAAGATTTTCTTGCTGTTCACACTGTGTGCGGTGGTGTGGTCACATATGGCAAATGGACACTTTACACTTTACATCACACCCTCAGGTGTATCTGAATAGAAGAATCAGGGGAATACGTCAGTAAGGGGTCCCTACACTTAATATATGGTTCTACCTCTGGTTCTTAGACGGTATATAGAAACTCTGCATTATGTTGTGGTTTTCATTATAAAAAAAGGTGGTTCACGTTCACAAAAACGGCTCTTTATAGGTGTTTCACATCACTTCAGAGAACTCTTGTGTGTTTGATTAAAGTGCCTCTGCAGGATCATCAGAACTAAGAAATTAATCATTAATAATCGGTTACTTGGACAACGTTAGGGCAGACATTTAAACAAACATGTTTATTCCAAATGAATAAACACATACGTTTCCATGATCTCTTGAAGAAATAAAATGCTTATATCTGTCTCTCTTTACAGTGAAGAGCAGGCTTTAGACTGCTACACCATGAAGAGGTTCTACACTGATAAGATGTCTGCCCTGATGACCTCATCCCAGAAAAGGCAAACGTTTTCAACATCTGATCACATGTAGCCATTGTGAAACAAATGTAATGCTGTGACTTTTCACACACTTGTATTTCATGCAAATATAAGGAGGATCCTTTGAGAGGATGAGCTGGCCTGAGGTCAGTGGGTCAGTCACGAGAGCAGAGGGTTATAAAAGGGATGGGTGGTTTTCTGAAATGTCAGATCAGTTAGTTTCTACTTCCCATTTTTTTGTCTTATGATCATTATGGACAGCTGGTGGCCTGGTGGTTAGGGAGTTGCCCCTGCAATCAGAGGGTCATGAGTTTGATTCCCAGGGCAGCCACTGAGGTACCCTTGAGCAAGCTACTGTTCCCACACACTGCTCTCCAGTCACTATGTTGCTGGCTGCCCACTGCTTCACTTGGTGAATGGGTTAAATGCAGAGAAACAAGTTCACATTTTTTGTGCTGTGAGGGGCTATGGTGTATTCACGCATGACTGTAAGGGGCCCCTTTACTTTAATCTATTAAATATTACCTCTCATATTGCCAAAGTTTATGAACAATATAGAACATTAAGGAAAATAACTACATTTTACGTGATCTGGCACTTGGCTGGCACTTTTATCCAAAGCAACTTACAATGTTTGTGTATCACAGCTGTAGGCAATTGTAGTGTTGGGAGTCTTGCCCAAAGGCTTTTATTGGTGTAGGGCGGCATGTAGCACAGGGTAGGAATTGAACCCCACTCTCCTGGGTGGAAGGCAGCAATGTTAGACACTACACTGACAAACAACGACATGCTGCTCTGCTATTGTGCAGCAATCTATATGTTCACCTTCAACACAGGGCAGCTCTTCCATGGAGGGAATGATATCAAATATGTGGCTAATTTTGGTAAAGAGCTGTGCTGGGGTCTGATTGAATTCTATATGTTCAGTTAGGAAATACAGCTCTTTTTCTGTTTTATCTTGTTGGCAGTGCTGGTAGTCAAGTCTCTCTATGGCCAGTCAGAGCTAGCTGGGTTTGGGTTCAGTCTACTGTTAAGTGCAGATAGAAACATGGATTTGTGTGGAACACATATATATTGCACCTTTGCTCAACTACCTCTCTCTCTTTCTCTGTGTCCATATCCTCCCTTTTTCCATTTCCTTACTGTTTTTATCCAAAAAAGGATTTTTTCCCGTCATACATCTTTAGCTGAAACCAATCTTTTGTTTTTCTAAAGAAGTGCCAAATATTTCAAGCAGAGATTTCAAAGTCTTTGTCTGTTTATGTTGAAAGAATTTGATCCACTGTGGTGTTGGCCGGGTTGATTGACGATGCCGTGTACGTTTCAGGTATGTGCAGATGTTTGGCAAGCTCCTGAGTCGTCAGTTAAAGATAAACTCGTCTCCTCTCCTCTTCCACTGCATCTCTCTACAGCACATCCCAAAGCTTCACCCCACAGGTAAGAACTACACACACAGACACACACATACAAACACACACACACACACACACATCACAGCAAAGACAGAGTTAGCGAATGGCCGAGTGTGGCTAGTAGGAAAAGAACAGCACATTGCTTGTGTTCTCCTGTCTCATATAAATCTGTTAACCACTGAAAGACAGTAAGAAGCATATAGTTTTATTATACCTGTATCATTCTGCTGACCACCGGACACCAAATAAAAAGGACTGTCATTGTACTACATTGTACTACAGATTTAATAACGTGACCGTATGAAAATAAAAATGTTCAGATCTTTGATGGTACTTTAGTTTGCAGAGCTGTTGAAAAGAAGCAATAGAGCACTTGAGGGTGACATCTTTAAAAACATCACTTTGATGATCTTTTGTAAGAAGTTGTCAAACTTTTCTCAGCTAGGGACCCCTTCTAGTGTGAAAAAGTTCCATGGACCACCACACTCCAAATCTTCAAATGTTCGATAAAAAGGCAAAATGAAGAAAATAACATTCATTTGAAGGTTACATGATTTGAGTAAGCAGATGATTTTGTTCAAAATCATGAGATTTTATTGTATTATTTTTGTTTTATTTTGTTTATACTGACTTTTTCAACCACAGAAAACAAAATATTGTAATTCGTTTCTAATGGAGGTGTCAGGCAAATATACGTGTAGGATATTGATCCATGTTAAAGTTCATTGACTTTTGTCTTTTGAAGTGGCATGATGGACTCCTTTTATTTTAAAGGTTTATCTTATCTTATTTTCCTGTGAGCTCTTCCTCCAGGGGGCAAGACAAGGGGTATATGAATCGATGTGGGTAGCCTTTGCTGCACTGATGTATGGAAGTGGCAGTAAAATATGAAAAATGACTGAGCAAGCTGTATAGCACATGCTATTGGAAAGATGTGACCATGCCATACACTAGGCCTCAATGTCTCTTATGCTTATCTGTTCTTATAGCGACTGTTGTCCTTTCTTAGAGTGCCAGTTCTTTGTGAAGGTATACCAGGGCTTGCAGACAGTGTGCACCACAGGAGTACAGTAAGATACATACAAAATATATATGTCACAAGTTGAAAATCTGTGGTGATGTGGCACTGTCATTAAGTGCGTGAATGTGTCTTCCAGTCAGGTGGCTGTG
Organism: Hydrocynus forskahlii; assembly: GCA_037974365.1. NCBI lineage: Eukaryota > Metazoa > Chordata > Actinopteri > Characiformes > Alestidae > Hydrocynus > Hydrocynus forskahlii. Next base: position 11,006,644 of record JBBPCX010000160.1, read on the forward strand.
GGTCAGACAGACAGAGTGTATTTCGCACTGGAACCACCACAGCTTCTCAAAGGTGACATTATGGTGAGGTGGCACACTGTGTTTCCACTCACTCATGCATGTTCTGCAGAGTAAATGTGACTGTATTGTGTGTACTTTCACTCTCTCTGTCCTAAACAAGAGTTATACCTGTTCTCTTTTGCAGATTGTATGCTATCATAAGAACGTTGCGAAAGGGACCAGAGAACTTGTGTTTCGTTTGCAGTTTCACACCGGCACACTACATGGGCACCCTTCTTTGTTCCATAAACAGGACCTTGATCTTGCAAACAAAGGTACACACACTGAGGAGTGGAACTATTAAACCATGCATTTCCAAGAGGCCAATGATGGGAATTTCCTTGCTTTTATTTCTAGGAATTATTCATCAGTTCTGCAGGTTAAAGGGATATTAAGTAATAACCTGACTGCATGTTTCTTACTTTTTTAAATATGAAAAAAAAGTGTGAAATGTGCTATTCACTCCACAGTCCATTGCATTAAAACATACACAACAGCCTGTTTGCTTGATGCAGTGCACATGATGCTAATGTACTTATTCATCATATGTCCATGTTTGTAGACACCTCCTCATCCAGTGTTTCTTTTGAAATTAAGTGTCTTAATAGTGCTTGTTACTCCCCATCCACCTAGTAATAGCTTATACTCTTCTTGATGTTGGAACCTTGATGTGAGGATTTGACTGCATTCAACCACAAGGGCATTAGTGAAGTCAGGTACTGATGTTGGATGATTAGTTCTGGATCACAAACATCACTCCAACTCATTCCAGACGAACTGGATGGAACATTCCAGAAAAAAACACAGTGTAACGCTGATGAGTTTTATAATCCTCCAGCCAAGGACTGGAATTGGGCACGGTGACCTTGGTGCACATGAGGCTGATCAAGCACATCCCATTCTGTTGGCAGCACCTTATGTAGATTATTAAAACAGTGGCTGCACAATCGCATGCCTGTGTTAGAAGTGGCTGCACTGTGAAAGAGTTCTCCAATTATAAATGGTGTCTGGGTACATTTGGGCATACACTGTGCCTGTTTGGCCATGGTCCAAAAACGCTACCCTACGACCCTTCTTGGCTTACTTTCTGACTAAAACAGACTCTGCATACAAGTTTGGAAAAAATTAAGACAATGACCGAACTTGGCACAAAACTGACAAACTTTAACATGATCTTGGTTGTACAGTTTCAATTATTTGCGCTGTTTCTACACCAGATCCCAGGTTTCCTGAGAACGGAGTGGTGGAGGTAGTGTTTTCAGAAAGTATGGCAAGAATCCCAGGCTTTCCTGAAGGTATGTTCCTCCCATCCCGCTATCCTAAATATTGCTACTGAAGAAGTGATGTCAGCATATGACAGTTCTTTAGTTCAGTTTCTTTAGCTTGTGCCTGTGGTTACTCACAGTGCCCAGTAGAGGGATGGAATTTAGAAGAACGGAATGAGTGTTAAGGAGTGAGGGCTCTCTTTGCTGTTTATCATGCTGGTATCTGTTGATATTTTATAGTTTAGTATCAGGAAGTTGACATGTGTACATTGTACATAGCTGTGCTCAATATTTCCGTTATTCCATAACCTGCAATAACCTATAGCTCTGTTTAATATAAGTACACACATAAAAAACGGGAGACGTCTGCTGAAATCAGATTGGTGTAGATATCATGTGGGCTCTAACAATATATCATTTATGATTCAAGGATAGAGGATATGCATGTGCTTGTGTGTGTGCCAAACTAAAAACATAATATATAGTATAGAGACCGATTGTTCCTAGTGCTACATTCTACATTTTAAGCAGCTCTGAGTCAATGAAGAGTGCTGTATAAATAAACATTATTATTATTATTGTTGTTATTATTATTATTATTACAAAAATGTCAGTTTTATAAGATGTTCTTGTTGCACACAATAGCCATTCACAGGGTGCATGTGTTCAGTAACTGTATTAATGCAAAGCTAAATATCACCTGATGCTATATTATATTAGGAAAATGTTGACTGTTATCAGTATCACACAGCCTTACCATTAAATGTACTTTCTCAATGAAGAAGCACTAGTCTGCAATTAGTTGGCAGTTTGCATACTAAAAATGCATGCTCACGTTCTTCTAATTTTAAAACTAGAGGCCAGATGGATATTTATATGAAATTCCTTTGTAACAATCTTCTAATAGATCTTTTTTCCAGTAATATGTCAAGGGATTTTTTGAAAGAGTAGACTTGCTTTGTTTTTATGTAACTGAGCATATTTTTATTATCTGACCGTTTTAAAAACACAGGTTCAACAAGCAACCTTCAAACCATTAGCTAAATTCCTGCATTGCTTATACATACAGTAGTGACACAGATATGCTCCTTCTGGACCCAGTGATACTGATGTTGGCCGTTCTCCCTGTCTAAAGGTAGTGACGGCTGGAGGAATAGCTCTGCTGTTGTAATCAGCTATGGCACTCTGGATCCTCTTGTTCACTGGGACTCATATGAGAACATTGCAGTAGAAGGTACGGAAACCACAAACATTCCACTCACCCAGCCAGCACGCATTAAGGTCTCTAGAAATAAATCTGTCAAATAACTTGTTTGGTTCCACTGAGTAAATAAACCTATTAGCTGCCAACTAGTATGCATAGTCTAAGTATAGTTCCAGAGCCCCTGTCATTCTCTCGACTGCTTACTCTTCACTGTCAGGGGCTCAGGATGTTGTTATTTAGAGGAAATGTCTTCAACACCAGTGTTCTGGGGATGTTTACAGCGCTTGTTGGTGTGCCATTCATGTGGAGGCTTGTTTCACTTACAAAGAGATGGAAAACGTACATTCTGAGTAAACAAGATTGAAACACGCACAAACACACACACACACACACACACACACACACACACAGGAACGCATTCACATACCCTCAGCGTATTGCGCCTATATATGTGTGTGCATGTGTATATAT
>JBBPCX010000160.1:11013087-11029077 GCA_037974365.1 Hydrocynus forskahlii
ATATATATATATATATATATTTCTCATTTCACTTCATGAACTTAGACTATGAATTTAGAATAAGATGTAAAAATATTTAACTTACTGGTTGGAATGTAACAAAATAGGTAAAAAGCCAAGGGGTTTTTAAGGCACATACAGTTCCTTTGCTTTTGCAAGGCCCTGTATGTGGATCTTTTTGCAAACACAATGTAGTTGTCACAGGTAGCAGTATATGGGAGGCGTTGAAGTGGGTGTGGTAGAACTGGGTGTGTTGTGATGGTGTACATGTGGTAAGGCTTGTTTGATGTTTGGGGGTTGGTGGTCTGTATGTGTAGCTTTTAAGATTCAACAAAATTTGTTCAGATGTAAATGTGAGATTAGGGGGAAGGGAGGTGATTATATGTAAAATGTCTGTGGCAGGGGTACATGCTAGGGTGTAGCACATGCACAATGTATGGGGGCTGTGATATACATATAAACGAGCCAAGCTGTGGTGCCTACGTGAGGCTTGGGGGCTGGTGGATGTTGGCCGGGTGCACTTTATCATGTTGTCTGACAGTGCAGTTCTATATGATGTCATTAAGGACACTTAAAAAAACAACAGTATATTGCCCTGGACAGTGTGATTTCCTTCCCAGAAGTTTAAATACACCTTCAGTTGTTCATGCCTGCAAGTATATACAGATGTAAATGCTAAGATCTCGTTGTGTACTTGATCAACTGTTAATCACTTAACCCTCTTTCCACTCACACACTCTTCTTTTTTGGTTCATGGCATACACCAGTTGTGTGTGTGTGTGTGTGTGTGTGTGTGTGTGTGTGTGTGCATGTGTGTGTGTGTGTGTGTGTGTGTGTGAAATGGAGAGAGAAAGTGAAAGAGGGGTTTGGAGGGATGACCTCATCAGGAAAGGAAACTTTCCCACAGTCTTTACACAAAGCCTGCTGTCAAAAGGTGAACAGAGAGAGAAAGAAAAGAAATTTAACACACCAGATGAAGAAACACACACACACACATACACACACACACACAAACACACTCCCCTAATCTCAATATGCAGAGCCTCCCAAAAAGGCATTTCAACTCAAACATTTTAGTGGCGAATAAAATAGCAGACACTATAAAAAGGATCTGTAGAAAAGATGCTGACTTGCCATTTTGTTTCCATCACTGGCTATTCTGGCCAATTATCAAGTAAGGATAAATAGTTGCTTAATAGGTACAAGCATTTCTGTATCTGCGCCCAGAGTGGATTCTCTTAAAGCAGCTTGACACTTTTATCTCTTTGTCTTGGCTGGCGTGTCTCTGGCTGAGTTCTTAGTCCTAATGGCAGCTGAACTGTTTATGATTTGATGATGAGCTTAGGAACATGGCGTTCATACACAGTGATAATTGCTAACAGAGTCAGGATGCTGCACTTCTGCAGCTGTGGAATAATATGGAAATAATGGTGTTTTGATAAGAGTGGTGAGTGGTTAGTCTGGGCTATGGAGAGCTTGCTTTCTAAAAGACCTACGATTATTGTATGCCCGAATGCTCTTTATAGCCAAATTGGAGATGGAATGTAGGCTGCAGAGGAGCTTGCTAGTCTGTGACATCTCAGCGGCTGTTAGCACTTCATTGAGGTAAAATGTATTGGAATTTTGACCTCCCTCAATGTTTTCCTTCCAAAAAAAATCCCAGTGACCTTTACTGTACTTCTGTGTTGCACTTTTAAATTAGCTTTGTTTGTACATTGGTGAAAAATGGTGAATTATTTGGTGCTGAGTCAAAGCAACAGCTCTTGGAACAAAAAAATCAAATTTACTACATTTTTAACAATCCCAAACTTTTATTTAAAAAAAGGGGGGAAAAAAACAACAACAATAAACACATCATAGCGTAGCACACAGCATGGCTTACTTGTAAGCTATACTAACAAAACCAAAGAACACATCCCTGGGATCATGTATTACATTAGGGGTAATGTAATGAGCCAAAAACAGTCATAACACTTTTACATTTTATTTATGGCTGTTTCAATGCCTGACCACAAAGAGAGACACAATAATATTGTTGTTGTCACAGTTGACAATGGGTACAGTCAAATTATTATCTTGATAATGTACGATGTCCAATACATAATGAGCAAAGCAGGCATTACATTGGATTTCTATGCATTGCAACAATGCAGGGGCGTAACTACTGGGGGCTTAATGGGGAGATTCACACTAGGCTTCATGGTCCATGGGTCCAAATCTTTATTGCGGCTCTCTTATTGATACTGACACAGTTGTATACAAATGACAAATAGAGCAACATTATAACAAGCCTTCCATCAGCTCCACATACACAGCCTTTACATCCACTTATGTCCTTCTTATGCAGGTCATCTGTGGTGACACAACCTGTTGCATGATATATTCATTATTTGAAGGCTTTTATTCCAAAACGCCTTACAGACCACTTTCAAGAATGTTCTTTTTTCATAATATTCATCAGTGTGGGTGCACTTTAGACATGCAATACATATCAGTGCTGTGTGATGATTAATCCCACCTTTATTATCTGAGTATTATTGTGTTTTCCAGTGGTTTTATTGTGTCAGCTGTTTTAAAAAAAAAAAAAAAAAAAAAAGCAAAAAAAGCTTCCATTATCTGAGCTGCTCATTCTTGAGCAGGGTCGTGTGGTGGGGGTGTTGCTGGAGCCTGTCCTCATGGTCATAGGCTGAAAGGCAGAGACAGGTCACCAGTCCATCACAGGGCGGACACACAGATCACACTCACACATGAATGCACATGCACACTCGCACTTAGGGGCAATTTAGTATCACTAGTTCACCTGATATGCATGTCTTTAGACTGTGGGAGGAAATTGGAGTACCCGATGGAAACCCACACAGACACAGGGAGAACGTGCACATTCAGTACATAAAGTACCCTTGGCCATCTGGCCTAAAAATCAAACACAGGATCTTCTGCTGCAAGGTGACAATGCATCCTGCTGGACCAAATTTAAGTTATAATTTTTTAATCTGAAATGGATAGTGTAATGTAAACATTGATGTTAACATTAGATGCCATTACGTGGTGTGGCATGCCTTAAAAGCATCAGCTTGTCTGGAACATAACAACAGGGTGTAAACAAGCAAACTACATTGTTATTTTTTATTCATTGCAAGTAATGAATTTTTGCACTGAGGATCTACTGAGATCCAAGTAACCCCATTGCAATGAGATGCTCTAAATACACATACTATCATTCTGAGTCAGTGGCTCTTTCTCTCTTTTATGAAAATCATGCTGGTTAGAGCTGTGAGTGTTGAAGGGAGAGGGGTTTAAAAATGTGGTTACATCACCTTTGTTTCAGTCACTGGGTGCAGTGATATATTTCATACTTCAACATCTTTGGTTTAACGAGCAGCACGTTCTTCACACACTCCTCTGCCCCATCACGTGACAATGAACTCAGCATTTTCTACAGATTCCTCACTCCAAGACTGGACGCTTATGCACACAAACACACATGCGCACGCCGAAGCACACTCATACTCTAACACACTCTCACGTTCCCTTTCAGACTAGCCTACGTGCTCTAAAGCACATGCTGAGAAGGTCTTGCCTTTTGTGATCAACTCCCTCTCGGCATTGTCTCTGCATTCAAACATTTAAATACACACATACACACAGATGCGCGCTCACACACACACACACACACACATTCAGTCAAAGACTTAATGAACCTGTGTAAAGGGTGGGCAGGGTAATCACACTTACAAAGGCCTCTTAGCCAAAGAGAGACCAGCAGATTAACTTTCATTACATCAGCATTTGTACAATACCCTTAATGAGAGAGTCACTTTGTGTGTGTGTGTGTGTGTGTGTCTAAGTCATAGAGAGAGGGGCTTGTGTGAGACTGTCTATGTCCACTCTTCTTTCATTCTCGGTTGCCCCCCATTCACTCTCTTTCACTCCTAAAAGGCCCTAGTAAGAATTGCTGAAACAGCATCAGAACAAGTGTCAAGTCAGTTCAGGTCAATGTAATAAACTTACATTTTATACATGTTAAACATTTTAGGCTGCCACAGTCTTGGACTTGGCCTTTTGAAAGGTCCTGATGTTGCAGAGCCGTAAAACAGCCTAGTTGTACTGAAATCTGTTTCAGAAGGTTTCAGCTCAGCTGTATAATCTCAACTGAAATAATGGCTCAATAACTGAACAAATGACTGAGGCAAAGCCAGAGTAAGATATAGATGAGGAGTTTATTCTAGAATACTGTGCATCCTTTTTTAACAATTCTGGATGTAAAGAGGTTTGAAAAGAATAAAGCTAACAGAATTTTTCTATTCTCCACATTTTTATTTTCGTAATATATCGCTGACATTTCTTATGTGTGCAAAAGACACTTGTTTACATTTTACATTTATGGCATTTAGCAGACGCTCTTATCCAGAGCAACATACTCATCAGTGCTCAAGTAGTCCACATCTGTTATTCAACCTGAAAAGCTATACTTAAATCAACATCCGAGGTTAAAGAAAAGGTAAGGAAGGCATGGAGGTAAGGGTAAGTGGCCAAAGTTGTTTTTTTTTGTTTTTTTTAATAAATGTAGGGAAAAGAAATGAATAAGTAGTAACAAGAGGCATGGTTAGTCACCAAGGTGCTCCTTGAAGAGGAGGGTCTTTAGACGACGCTTGAAGACAGCGAGGGACTCCGCAGATCTGATCGGAAGTCTTGAGGGGCCAAGACTGAAAAAAGTCTTGATGCATGTCTTCCTCTTCTTTTGAGCAGTGGAGGCTCAAGACGAGCAGTGCTTGAAGCCCTGAGAGGACGAGAAGTGACATGCTGCTTGATCAGTGCTGATAAGTAAGGAGGTGCAAGTCTGTTCTTGAGGCAAGTGTTAAGGATTTGAACTTAATGCAAGCGGCCACGGGGAGCCAGTGAAGGTTCCTTAGCAGAGGTGTGGCGTGTGAGAATTTCGAAACACTGAAGACTAACTTCATAGCTGCATTCTGAGTCAACTGAAGTGATCTCGTCACCTCCAGTGGAAGTCCAGCCAGTAGAGAGCTGCAGTAGTGCAGTTATAGATGACCAGAGACTGGATGAGTAACTGCGTAGTGAGAATAGGTCGGATTCTTCTGATGTTGTAAAGAAGGTATTTGCATGTCCTAGAGATGTGGTCAACCTGCGGCAAGAAAGATTTTCATTTAGCATGTATATGTATATCCTTGTGTTATATAAAAATTTATAATTGAAGCAGGGCTGTTCTGGGAGAAGTTTCAACTCTGGTGCATGAACTGAGTCATAGTCAGTGGCAGTACTTCGTTCTGTTACTTCACTTAGGCAGAATGTTATGTTCTTCAGAGGTGTCAGCGAATTGAGTTATCTGAATGGAACCCTGCAATGATGACCCTGAATATAACTCTGAATATATTAATTGGGACTAAGCATGACATTTGCTATAGTGCTGAATGCTTGTTTTAATGGGTCAGTCAGTCAGTGGCCCAGTTGTCTTTTGTCAGTCACAGAAAGTTTTTTATTTAGTTTTCATGTAGCACACTTCCGTTTTTTGGTTCGAATAAAACCTTTCAATGGGCAATTCCTTAAATAATCATTTTTATGAGAGTTAGTGTGAGTGTGAAAACTTTTTAAAGTTTAAGTACTGCCAAATAATGGTCGCTATTAAAGGTTTTTCCTTGCAGTTGCTAACTCATTCATTGTCTCAGACACCTACCTTGAGGAACTAAATACTAGACTTATGCCTCATTAATCACTTTCTGGCACAGATGGACCATATGCTGCTGAAGATGCAGGCTACCTGCATTGAATTAGAAGAGAGCTTGTGTGTTCAGTTTCACCTCCACCCAGAGCCCTGCTAATGTTTTATTCCCACATTCAGTCACGTTCACTACCTCACATTTCTCTTATAAGAGAGAAGAATAGGTCTCTTCAAATAAACCTCCTGCTTCAACAATGACATATCATTAACTCCTCATTTTCTTAAATAAGGGGTATACTGTGTGTACCCCTCATTTCATGTAGTCCTCTGAGTTCCTCAGGGAGCTATAAAACATGTTGAATGAAATAACCTTTCTGGTATAATTCTATTGACATTGAATGAAGTTACTTTTCATAATTGTATGGACATTTTATTACGTTAAATAAGAAGGACCAGGAGCGGAATTCGTGGATTTCATGCTGCTCCTCAAACAGACTCCAACCCAGCAGTCCAGCCCACATCTCAGCACAGACATTCAGCGAACAGTTCTAGTCATGTGACCTCATTACTCCTGAAATAAATATTCCTGTGTTTCTGCCTGATGACTTGGATTATCTGTTTTTGTTTTCATGTATTTTGACCCATTTGCTACAGTTATGGATTACGATTTTGCCAGTTGATTTGTTTAACGGTAATGTCAGGATTCAAATCCTGCCAACTTTGCGATGATACTCTCTGCTTGCGCCTTAAACAAATAAACTGCTAGACTATAAAATAGACTGAATACAGACACTCAACCCATTGGAGCCGAGGCTACGCCAGCACTGGCATCTGTTACCTAGAGTGAACTCATCCACCAAGCCCTTCAGAGGAAATCTTGGTAAATATCAGGGCTTTCTTATACAGTGCTTCCTATATATGGAAAATCAACCAGGGATATTCTGGGTGGAGTGATGTCACTTTTAACTCGAGAGTTTGAGACTGGGCTACTGTGTTGTGGATGGTAAAGCCCTGTGCTTGGAAGAGCATCGAGGACCAGCTCTACTGGAGTTTCACACGTTAGCTGCAGTTGGAGCAGTGTGGTGTTACTCCTCATCTTCCGACACAGTCTCAGCCAAGATCTCCAAACAAAGCTGGCATCATGGAAACATCACCAAAATACAGCAGCACATTCAAACAGCCATGGCAGTGGATCAGTGGTGCCAGAACCCCTTCAATACTCAACTCAGTCTGTCGGCTGCCACTTCATCGCTCCCCAGCTCCATGTAAGAACCCAAGTGAGTGCAACTGGGTAGAGCCCCCCTGTCTTCTACAGAGCCTGTGGGCTCATTTCAATACCTGCTTTTTACCAAGTTACTACCAGCGAAGATACACACCTTAACACAACCCTGTCAAAAGAAAAAAAGGTTAATACACAAGGACAAACAGTTAAGAGGGTAAGGGCCCGAGGTTTTTTTTAAATATAAAGAAAATGATGTATAAGAGATAAACGAGAGGACGGGTTAGTCACCAAGGAGCTCCTTGAAGAGGTGGGTCTTCAGACGATACCTGAAGACAGTGAGGGACCCCAAAGATCTGATTGCAAGAGGGAGTTTGTTCCACCACTGGGGGACCAAGACTGAAAAGAGTCTTGATGCTTGTCTTCCTCTTCGTTGTGTTCCCGTGTTTAAGGACAAAATATTTAAAGACGTGTTTGACCTGTTTAAAGAGCTGTTTGTAATTGTGTATATTGCCCATATCTTGTTTTTTTTTCCTGATCTAACTACCCATATGAATAATGTCCACCAAGCCCTACACCGTCTCAGAGAAAACAAGCTCTATGCTAAGGGAGACAAGCGTTTATCCCGTTTCTTTCTTGGGTCATCCATTTCTTTCCTGGGTCATCCATTTCTTTCCTGGGTCATGTTCTCAGTACAGGGGCTATTCAAACATTAGTCAGAAAGTTATTGTGTAAATTCAGAATCTCTGAAGACATTGTATCTGACCGAGGTCCTAAGTTCACCAGGTTTGGGAGGAATTATTCTTGTGTCTAGGGGTAAACATCAGTTTAAACTCTGGCCATCACCTGCAGAGTAATGGCTGAATTGTGAGAGAAAGCCGGGTGATTGGCCAGTTCCTATGCACAACTGGTCCAAATTTCTTGTCTGGGCAGAGTGTGCTTAGAACTCATTGTATAATATGTCTCTCCAGTTGACACCTTTTCAGTGTGTTTTAGGGTATCAACCTTCGTTTTTCACCTGGGAGGTAGATGTAAGAGGGGTTTCTACAGTAGATGACTGGTTCCAGTGAAGTGGATGCATCTGGCCAATCTCTACCAGGTGATCAATCGTCCAAAGATCTACAAGAACCAGCATCATCATCCTCTGTTTCAGTCCGGCCAACGTGTGGTTGTCGACATGAGACATCTCCATTTCCCTTCAAAAAACTGCATTGGTCCATTCAACATCTTCTGTCAAATTAACCCTGTTACCTCATGCTACTATTGTTTTAGTCCCATGCGTCCCACTTCTGCAATAAACCAGCCACATCCGGCACTGGACATAAATGGCAAACCTTCAGACAAGGTGCGGAATCTCCAAGACTCTTGTCACAGAGGGTACCTGCTGCTGACATCCTGAATCTGTTCATGATACAAAATTATCATCGCAGTTTAGTTGACTAACTTTAGTTGGCTTAGCTTCCCTACTGATTTAAAATATGTTTCTAGGCACTCTACTGTCTGCATATCCCAACCTACTAATATGCAGCTTATATGTAACTATATTCAAAGTTAAATTCTGTTGAAGGTCATCACATGACTAAATTATCTATTTGTATGGTGGAATACAGATCATTGATGAGAATGGCAGCCATGTAATTATGTGCAGCTCACAAAAATTCCCTTTTTATTTCATCTGTGCACATTATGTCCAGACTGCCAGTGCTGTTCTTCTCTCTTGAATGTAATGTGGTTGGCTTTCCATATATGATGAGAATTGTCATTGTGTTTATGCATCTGTTGCGTCTCAAACAAGTAGCTGTACAATGGAATCCACCATAATGAAAGGATTAAAAAGACATATGGTCACAGCAGAGAAGCTATTCTAGTTCTTTTTGATGGCTTACTTATTGATAGTGTGTAGCTGGCAGCTCCTCCTTTGTTCATTAAGGAGCATCTTTATAAGGTCATAAAGGTAATGGCATTTATATACGGAGGCTATCAATATAAATGGCCGCCTTAATTTTAAATCAACTAAACATGTGAATAAACAAATAAACATCCTTCCCTTTAGAGGAAAGATTTATTGGCTATACTGTGACCAGATTCCTCCTTTGTTTTTTAGGCTATCCCCATAGGATCACAGTGGGACTGAATCATTTGCAACTTCTAATTTTGTCAAAATCCAACGGCTGAACCCTATGGAGAAAATACAGTACAGTAGCCTTCCAGGGGACGTAGGTCCATTCCTGAACCCAAACACTGTAGAGGTCTGACACTGGGCTCATAGTGAGGAGTTTTGTGCAAGCATTAAAAAGATAGTATTGTGTACTCTTATGAAACTTTACAAGGATGTTACTGTGTCTACTTTATCAGTATGTAGGCTATTGCATACCCTAGGCATTGTTGCATACCCTAATAACTGTTTAGCTTATTGGTGTCCTAAAGAGCATGAGCCCTTATTAGTCATTCAGTACACTGAAGACAATAATGCAGCACCTCACATTTTGTACTTACAAATAACACAGTTGTCACCAAAATTCAGGGGATCATGTTGCAAGGAAAACTACAGAAAAAAGCTGCTGTCCCACTGTTCCAGACATGGATTATGCTTAGTCTTGGGTAACATTACAGTGTCAGTGATAAGTCGTCATGGGAAATTCTTTTTAGTCTAGGTTTAGACTTAATCTGGGTCTGGGAAACTAGCCCACAGAGAAATGGATGTGACCAGCCAGAAAGAATTGTTTGAATCATAAGGTTAAAAATGCACTCTTGTAAACAGAATGGGCTTTGAACTTGTTGGCAGATCTTCATTGTTTTATTGCTGGACCACATTGTAAGACGTGTGACTGAATGAAAAAGTCTAATTCATGGGCACTTAACATGTTATATTTAAAGAGGCAGATATTGTACAGATTATGAACCTCCCTGCCCTTGATTGCCTGTCCAAAAGTTTTCATTGAAAAGATTTCTAGCAAATTCAGTACAAGCATCTAATCCCCCCAAACTGTGAGTCATGTCTCACTTTGCTCCAGAGAATTAAGGTTACATATGAAAGATGCAGACGGTTTTGCACCTTACCTCAGCCTGAGTAAACATGCCTCAGAGATTGTATGCAGGTGTTAATGTTACTTGGGACTTTCCTTTACTCAGTTTACTTTACTACCTGTTGGTATTTAACTGGTTTACGACTATTTGACAGTGGGATACACTGAGAATATCTGCCTAGCAAATCGTATGCAGTATCTTGGCAAAATAATTAGGGGCCTTTATAAAGCTTGTTGGAATAGGTTTGAATAACTTTTCATTGTAATTTTTTTAATAAAATATTTTGACCCTTATTACCTGGTGGGTTTCTATATTATTTTAATGTAATTATCTAATTATGCATCATACCTTAGTTACTTACATTTACATTTATTTGCATATATTTACATTTTGTGTCAAAAGGTTTATGTCTGAACTTTTTTCTGTTTGATTTAGCAGAAGGACATGACAAAAACATGCTTCTACTTTATGCACAATAACAAAATAAGCCCTAATTTAAAATTTGATCTCTAAATATCATTTAAAGCAGTGGCCCCCAACATTTTTTGTGCCACAGAACACTTTCATGTAAAACAATATTTTTACGGACTGGTACAACAAAAAAAAAGTGTGTAGTCATAAAGTGTGTTTGTTTTTCCTCATTTTTGCTAGCTTGTGGGCTAAATTTTTTATTGTACCGTATCACGTGACTGAGATGAGCGGTTTTTTTTTTCAAAATAAAAGATCTTTCAGACTCTGATAATCAATAAAATATTTTTTATTCTGTCTTTCCTTGAGGCCCGGTACCAAATGACTCATGGATCGATACTGGTCTGCAGCCCGGTGGTTGGGGACCTCTGATTTAAAGTATAGAATCCATAATGTCAACAGAATGCCTCTACTTCATTTGATGAGCAACGGGGGAGAAATGAACATGTGATGACTTTTAAATTGTAACTCCATTATGACTGGAACTACGGGTGAGATATGATTGAAGCATCGATGTAACTAATCGCTGTTTGGTTGTCGGTTTTGGGTTTGCTAATAGAAGGGTGGCGTATTACAGTTGGTTGAAATATTGCATGGTTGGTGCTGAGTACAATTCAGATGGAAAGTCTGTGGTCTCTGTGGCCTCTGATCCAGAGCAGATGCTTGTTCTGACCCAGATTCCAATGACTCGTCGTCAAGGAACGAGGGGGGTGGAAGAACTAATTAATCAGACAGAAATGGAGAGAGAGAGAGAAAGAAAGAGAGAGAGAGAGAGGGAGAGAGAGAGGGAGAGAGAGAGATGGTAGTGAAGAAAAAGTGTGAGCAAAGGAGAGAGATATAGAGAAACAGAAAGACGGATCAAGTGATAGAAAAAGACACAGGGACCTTTTTTGCGAGGAAGAGGCCCAAAGCGATGTGGTGGTTTTATAAATAGCCTTAGGGTCATTAGGGATGGCAGCACTGTCATGGGCTGTGTGGACTGTCGCTAAGGGTGACCACTGCCCCATCACATACACACACACACACACACACACACACACACAGAAACATGCTCTTTAATGCTTTCAGGGAATCCCAGCAGGCCTTAGAGTACAACACTTATTACCAAGCCGAATTATATTTTAGCTAATCAAAACTAGGCAAATTGGAAGCAAAAGTATAGAATTTTCTCACATTGTTAATTTTGATGACATGACAATAACTACACCTGACAGTTTGTTAAGCTGAATGATAGTTTAGCCAGTGAACTGGAAAGTCTGTCTGCAAGTAAAGTCATCACAAATGGTTTTGAGAAATCAGCTGCATCTGTAGCCAGCTGTAAAAATCAATACATTTGTTTAATGAATGGTGTTTTATGGATTATAGTGGAACAGTATATTCACAAAAAAATACTATACCACTTTCATTATATATGAAGAGAAATACAAGTTTTACATAAAGTAAATATATATATATATTAGGACATTAACGCAAAAGTCAACTAGTCGACTTCAGAGGCATGAGTCGAAGCCCCCTGAGAGAAGTCAACTAGTCGTGTGTTATTTTCGCCTCTCTCTGCCCTTGCTTGTGTACAAAATGCAGTCTCTGCCTCTGATTCGCTGACGCTGACACGCGTTCTAATTATTATAGTCCCTCCATAAAAAGGGCGTTACCGTTGGCGCGAGAGGAATCTAAACACAACAAGACGAGAGATATGCAGCAGAGAACACAGACACACATCACATATGTGGAGATACTTCACTAATTATTATAGTCCCTCCATAAAAAGGGCGTTACCGTTGGCGCGAGAGGAATCTAAACACAACAAGACGAGAGATATGCAGCAGAGAACACAGACACACATCACATATGTGGAGATACTTCACTCTAGACACACAAACAGCACAGTGACATGCACAACCTGCAAGTTGGTGTTAAAGTACAGGAACAGTACCGGCGTTCTGCACGGCATCCGCTAGCTAACATGGCTAACGCTAGCACTGCAGGGAGTCGTCCTGCCGTGGCTTAAACTGTACATCAACTTTTATTACTTACAGGTAGTGCATATTATAAGTTGTAATTGGTTTCATTGGTTCAGTATAGCCCCAACCAAGGCCTCGCACCCTTAGACCCCGGAATAGGAGTCCGAGGCATCCAATATCGACCGGGGGGCCATTCCCATCCCATTCCGTGACCCGGCGGAGGTATTCAGTAAGCGGAGAGCCGTTCGTCTTCCACCTCATCGCCCTTACGACCTAGCCATCAAACTCAAGCCAGGCGCGGTACCACCCCGCAGCCGTCTGTTCTCTCTCTCTGCGGGGGAGCAGAAAGCCTGGGAGGAGTACAATTCAGTTCAATTCACTCCCTTTCACTAACACCGCCCTGGATGCTCTCTCTGTGCCAACTACTTCACCAAGCTGGACCTACGGAGTGCATACAACCTGGTCCGCATCAGAGAGGGCGACGAGTGGAAGACAGCCTTCATAACCCCACCGGCCATTATGAAACCCTGGTTATGCCGTTCGGATTGTGTAACAGTCCAGCAGCCTTCCAATGGCTGATAAACGACGTTCTACATGACATGCTGGGTAGGTGGTGCTTCGCTTACCTTGACGATATCCTCGTCTATTCTAAGAACTTGGATGAGCATACCCAGCATGTCAGGGGAGTCCTCAAGAGGTTGCTGGCCCATCAGTTATTCTGTAAGTTGGAGAAATGTGCGTTTCACCAGCACACCACCGCATTCCTCAGTTTCATCATCTCCCTACCCACAATGCTCCAACAGCTGTAACGTTTTCTGGGGTTCGCCAACTTCTATCGGTGATTTATCTGGGGCTTCAGTTCGACTGCAGCACCTCTTACTGCCCTCACCAAACCATCCCGTGGAACCTTCCATCTCACCACTAAAGCCCTCCAAGCCTTTAAATCTCTGTGTCATCAGTTCACCACTGCCTCCATCTTACTTCATCCTGATCCAGCCTAACCCTTCACTGTTGAGGTGGACGCCTCCAATGTGAGTCCTCTCACAGCGCCGTCCAGACCAGAAGCTGCACCCCTGTGGCTTCTTCTCTAGAAAATTTTATCCCACGCAACAGCGTTATGGAGTAGGGGACTGTGAACTGTTGGCCATCAAGTGGGCTCTAGAGGAATGGCGTCACTGGCTCCAGGGCGGCTGTGACCCGCTCACTGTCTGAACCTCACCACTTTTATTAAAAGTTCTCAACCTCACCAGAAGAGCGGTGGGCGCTCTTCTTCGAGCAGTTTAACTTCCATCTGTCGTACCGTCCAGGGTCGAAAAAACATCACGGCTGATGCCCTCTCCTGACAACACCAAGCGGAGAGCCCCCTGACGGACCCCGCGCCTGTCCTGCCACCTCAGATCATCATGGCTCCTCTCCGGTGGGGGTTAGAAGAGAGAGTCCGCCAGGGGCACAGACAGGAACCACCTCCAGCTGACACTCCTCAAGGTCGGCTATTCATCTCCAACAACTTAAGAAAGGAAGTCCTCCACTGGGCTTATGATTCAGCCATGGCTGGTCATCTTGGAACTGCTCGCACCTTCAGTCTCCTTCAAAGGGCCTTCTGGTGGTCCAGTATGGCAAAAGACATCAAAGAATATGTCCAGTCTTGCTTGATGTGTGCCTAAGCCAAGTCTCTCAACCAATCCACCTTTGGAGACCTTCAACCCTTACTAGTTCCCCGAAGACCTTGGTTGCATATAGCCTTGGACTTCGTAATGGGTCTACCCGACTCTGAGGAAAAAACACCATCCTCACCATAGTCAACCGCTTCTCTGAAGCTGGTGCCGGTCCTGGAAGGGGGGTACTGTCACATACATCAGGTCACGTGACATCATCAGGCACCGGAATTGACTCACATAAGGTATATAAACAGGAAATAGGTTTTCCTCTGCACCAGACATTGGGTTCATGTCATCCCGACTCAGCCCTCAACTCTACTCGACTCACGGGAGTACCCTGGTTCTCAGAACCATTTGTATACCTGTCTGTGTGCGTGTGAGAACGTGGGTTTCCTGGTGGAAATCTCTACACCGTAGTGGAGCGTTCTCAGATTAAATCGCGTGGCCTACCAGCTCACTCGTTTGTGTTCGCGTTTGGGCTTTCGACCATGCTACACCTGGGCTTTATTCTCGACAGTCATTTCTTGTCTGCCTCCGTGACATTACCATTCAATACTCATCCTCCTCTGTACCATGTAATTGCTCTGATCGAGAATGTTGTCTTTATTCTCTTCATTTGTCCAGTCTGGCAGTCTCAGCACATTTGTAGAGATAAATGCTGTGTAGTCAAAAGTATGTGGGTGTGCCAACACAACCTTCAATATGTGTACATGCGCCCAATTCTGCAAGTTTGTCACCTGTGGATTATTTGGTAACACTATTTCCTTTCTAAGAGTAACACAGTGCTCTTTCTAAAAGTAACACTATGTTCTTCATGTTCTTCATAAAGGTAACTCAGTGTCCTTTTTGAAAATAATACAAATGCCCTTTCAAAAAGTAACACAATGCTCTTTCTAAGAGTAACACCATGTTCTTTCTAAAAGTAACACAATGCTGTTTCTAAGTTTAACATGATAAAAGAGTCTTTCTTACAAATAACACAATCTTAGAGATACCATTTTCTGTGATGTAGGGGCAGGTTGATAAAAACTGAAGCAATTACACAATGTATCTTTATATACTTGTATACTGGTCTTGCCAGCAATCCAACACACTATGCTTCGGCTCAGACACTCTCCTGCTCTGTACTGATAGTGGTCACTACCATCTAGTGGGTCAAAGCCTCCCAATCAATCAAACGCCATTTATATACACATTCAGGATGTGTATACAGTAACCCCTGCTTTTATGTGGATCAGAAGTCGAGGAATCAGTCTAACGTGGATTTTTCTGAGAACCTAACTGATAATTGTGCACGGAAATCCCCACAGTGATGCAGAAACTGCAATTATTCTCCACAATTTTTTTTTGCTTTTTTTGTGACAGTGTTTTCTAAACTATTAAGAAAAATATTATTTACTACTTTTGTAACTTAAATAGTAATCCAAATATAATTGCCTGCTGCCCTCCTGTTTTCGTGTTTTCGTTTCATTCTTCTAAAAGTCATAAGATGCGCCCAAACGCGTTGCGCCCTCTGGCAATGCACCTAAGCGCAAGAGAAAGTGTAAGACACTCCAGGAGAAGGTTGAACTACTGGATATGCTCCGGGAAGATTGGGGTTGGATGGGTTAAGGAGGGAGATGAGAGGGGCATGTGTAGGAGTGTGTGCACGATGTGAGTGTGGATGTTGCTGATGAGCGAGTGAGAGAGGTCTCTGTCCAGTGTCTGCTTTAATGGGCAGGTCACTACAACACAACTCCTCCTGAAGCGCCCGAATAAGATGCGCCACCCAAAGAACAGTAAATTATTGAATTGTAAAAGTAATTGGTGATTACCATACATTTTACTGTATTTTTTTTACTAAAAAAATCTATTAAATTATTAGTGTATTTACCCTGCTTATACCAAAAATAATGGCAGCGCATACCAGGGGCGTATCAAGCTTTCCAAAAGTGGGGGGATGGGGTGTTGTGACAGACAATGAATTTAGCTTGACTAATT
>JBBPCX010000160.1:11029177-11061156 GCA_037974365.1 Hydrocynus forskahlii
TGTGTGTGTGTGTGGGGGAGAGAGAGAGAGAGAGAGAGAGAGAGAGAGAGAGAGAGAGAGAGAGAGAGAGAGAGAGAAAGAAAGAATTGTATGTTACTAATGATATGATATGAAAACTCATCTGAAAGGGAACACTTGGATGGAAGGTCACGACCTCAGACAACTCCACTAGAGTTTGCCCTTTAAGCCTGCACTTAAATAACCTCTCACCTCTGACCTGCAGACTGGGAACATTACATCATCCCTTTCCCATCATTATGAGGGCCATAGAACTATTGACTGTGTGTGTGTGTGTGTGTGTGTGTGTGTGTGTGTGTGTGTGTGTGAGTTTTCTAGGAGCCACTGATGGAAACTGTAATGGAGTGATATGATAGAAAAAGCAAGAGAAAGAAAGAGGTTGTGTAAGTGACAAAAAACAAGTCTCTGCCATGAAACACAAACCTTTCATTCTCAAATCTCTCCTCTTCTCTCTCTTTCACACACACACACACACACACACACACACTAACACACACACACACACACACACACATACACAGACGGCTCAGGTCTCTGCTCTCACTCCACAGGAACTAAATAGCTCTCTTGGTTTAGTCCAACAATGTCAGTGACACTCTAGCACTGGCCTATGGGCCTTATTGTTAGCTTACAATCCTCCTGGCATTGTGCTCAACAATGCCCTCTCTGAATGGGAAGCCTAACCTACTTGTATTGTCACTAATTGGTCTCTCCCAGGCGGGAGGAGAGAGAGAGAGAGAAGGGAAGGCCGAGAGAGGGCCAGGAGACTGGGCTGAATCTGTGTTGCAGTACAGCAGCACAGTGACAGGGAAACCGACTGGACAAAGAGGCTTTTGTGAAGCCAAGGCTCAGAATCTAGCAGGAAATGCACCTGGCTCCCCTTCTCCATCTGATAAGAGCTTGCACTAACCATTACCTCATCACACACACACACACACACACACACACAAAATGACTCCACACAAGTGCTTACTTGTGTATATGTTTACTTAAGCATAGGGGTGCTGAACGATCCAGCAGGTTAAAGCTCCTCCTGCTTTGTCAGTGATTTAACTATGCTAACTAAAGCAGAAAGTTTACTTCAAGCAGTTTCAGTTTATTTTAAATGAAGACAGCTCAAGGACAATTGTGGAAGAGTCAACAGAAATATAATTTTTTTTTACAAACTCTGTCCTCAACCAGTGCTGATTAGCTAAGTTAGCCTTGTAGTTCCAGTTGTAAACTAAAGAAGCAAACATTAATGTCTACACATGTCTTTTCTGACTGACTACATCTGGGGTAAGTGAAGCACTGGCCATGTTTTGCCAAAACAGGTCTTTAACCATGCATGAAAGCACTGAAAAAGTACCGTAGAGTAACTTAAAATGACATGGTTTAGTAATAAAAGTTAATAGCTTTTTTGAGTTAACTCAGCATCTGTTAGATGCACAATATAGAATTTGTCTTTTACTCAGTTTACCCATTAGTTGGCCATCACATGTCATTTTCACACTACTGTGCATCTTCTCTGCATCTCCCAAATATGGATTGCTGTGGTATTGCTTGTGTTCAAGCTCACAGTCTCCTGAAGTTGTAGGTGAATATTTACAGTGCTCTGAAAAAGTATTTGCCCCCTTACTGATCTCTTATTTTTTGCATGTTTGTCACTCTTAAATATTTCAGATTGTCAAACTACTTTAAATATTAGACAAAGAAAACCCAAGTAAAAACAAAAAGTTATTTTTAAGTTATTTTTGTTTTTTTAAGCCAGTCAGAGGTGGACTTGCTGATGTGTTTTGAATCATTGTCCTGCTGCAGAACCCAAGTGCGCTTGAGGTCACAAACTGATGGCCACACATTCTTCTTTAGGATTTTTTTGTAAAAAAGAAGAATTCATGGTTCTATCTATCACAGCTAGTTGTCCAGGTTCTGAAGCAGCAAAATAGTCCCAGACCATCACAATACCCCCACCACGTTTTACTGATGGAATGATGTTCTTTTTCTGAAATGCTGTGTTACTTTTATGCCAGATGTGATGGGACGCACACCTCCCAAAACTTTTGTTTCATCTGTCCACAGAATATTGTCCCAAAAGATATGGGGATCATCAAGATGTTTTTTGGCAAAAGTGAGACAAGCCTTTGTGTTCTTTTTGGTCAGCAGTGGTTTTCGCCTTGGAACTTGCCATGCATGCCATTTTTGCTCAGTCTCTTTCTTATGGTTGAGTCATGAACACTGACCTTAACTGAGGCAAGTAAGGCCTGCAGTTCTTTAGATGTTGTTCTGGGTTCTTTTGTGACCTCTTGGATGAGTCGTCGCTGCGCTCTTCAAAGGCCGGCCACTTCTAGGAAGGTTCACCACTGCTCCATGTTTTCTGCATTTGTGAATATTGGCTCTCACCATGGTTCACTGGAGTCCCAAAGCTTTAGAGATGACTTTGTTACCTTTTCCAGACAGATAGATGTCAATTACTTTGTTTCTCATCTGTTCCTGAAGTTCTTTAGATCGTGGCATGATGTATTCCTTTTCTGGGATCTTTTAACCTACTTTTTAAGTGATCTCATTGTTCAGCAGGTCTGGCAGTAATCAGGCCTGGGTGTGGCTAGTGAAATTGCACTCAGTTTTCCAAACAATGTGATTAACCAAGGTTACTTCATGATTTTGCAGGGGGAGGGGGGGCAATTAGTTTTTCACATAGGTCCATGTAGGTTTGGAT
This sequence comes from Hydrocynus forskahlii, assembly GCA_037974365.1. Lineage (NCBI taxonomy): Eukaryota > Metazoa > Chordata > Actinopteri > Characiformes > Alestidae > Hydrocynus > Hydrocynus forskahlii. The sequence goes on from JBBPCX010000160.1 coordinate 11,031,891, forward strand.
AGTATTTTTCCTTAATAAATACAAACATCACTTATAAAGTGCATTTTGTGTTTACTTAGGTTATCTATGTCTACTATTTAAATTAGTTTGATAGTCTGAAACATTTAAGTGTGACCAACATGAAAAAAAAAGAAATCAGAAAGGGGGTAAATACTTTTTCACAGCACTGTAGATGGTTGCACTATATGGAAGCTCTTGAGTAATTTTCTATCCAGTATTTTGTGTACTGTAAAAATGGTTGACTAGGCCAGCTTAAATATTTTGGCCTATGTAGCTTTTCTGTACCAGAATAAAGAACTACATAAAATATGAGACAGGAACACATAAAATCCCGAGTGGTACAACTGTCTGCATGTTCATCCTGACCACAGAAATTTGTGAGTTTGAGCCCTAGTGATGCCACAGCCATCCATAACTGGGAGCCTAAGACTAGAAAATGCTTGGTGGGGCTGTGTGATGAGAGTCCCAGTCAGAAGAGAATTTCAGGAAAAACAAATGTACTGGAATTTACAGGGCAACTAAAAATGTGAGAACTTTTGACAAAACCAATAAGTTTGAGTTGGGTGAACTCCAGTGTCTCAAAAATCCCTGTATAATAAGTTATCTAATAAGAAAATTTAAACAGGCAACATGACCAGCTACGGTCATAAAATGTCGGAAACCTGCGGTCAAAAATAAAAAATGCAGGTTATAATCATATGTATAACTGGGAAATTTTAATGGTATATGACATAATGTTACACAATTCTGTCCCTTCTCTTTCCTTCTTCTTCTATTGGGGTTGGGGTGGGGGGGTGGATTACTGCTGGCCAGATTTCCCTTTTAACTTTGGCCTACTTTTTCTGCTCCTCTAAACATGGGGTTGTAGAAGGAAGAAGAAATAGTCGCATGCCAACATGAAGACAACTGCTTCCCGGAATGCAAGATTTAGAGCCTGAAGGATTATGCCTGGAGGCTGAGGTCCTGGTTTAGCACAATAACTTAGGTTTAGTATATGCTAGACTGTGCATGTGTAATCAGAGTGCAATACTTTTTAGCCAGGAGAATTGCCGTGGAAACAATTTTATTCATAAGTTACATTTACTTAACATTTATCTAGCACCTCTGTACTATACTCTGTATCCTTGGCATTTCTCCATTCCACTTTGAGCAATGTAGGAACAGCGCCTCCTAGGAAGATTTATTACAAATAATTAATTTTGGAGGTGAAGCTATATGGGAGGGTGTGGTGGAGACTGATATAAACTGATCAGCATGAACAAGACTTCTGTCAAGTGAAATTTAATATAATCAACAAACAGTTTAGAAGTAAATTGGAGTGAAAAATAGAATATGGAGAAATGTTCCCAAAATATTTTTTTTTTCTTTTTAAAAAACTGCCTATAACTACTACATATTGACATTGTCGTTACAAACCTTCATAGCTTCAGCTTTGGTGAAAATACCCTTTAAATTGTGTGAGCATTTCATGATGAAAGGACCATTAGAAAAGTTCAAAAACCTACTTGGAATGAGGTTTTTTTCTTCGTAATGTTACTATTTCAAAGGCTTTGTTCTGACAGCGACAACATGTTAAACCTCTTGATCTTTCTTCACACGGTATGTAATACAGTAATTAGAGTAGTCAGTCACACTCTTAGATTAAAGTAGCATTTGTATGGTAGCTTGTGTCCTGAAGCTGGTGAGCGTGCACACTGCATGACCGGCAAAGATATTTTGGGTGGATTCTCAAAGTTGGCAGTGAAAGAACTTTAGCCTGTTGCACCATGCCGAGTGCATGACCAGTGCTCCAGATTTCTAATGCTGGACTTTAGCTGGAATTTCAGATCACTTCATCCTTCGTTGCCCCTTGGTATGACTTAAAGGAGACATATTTTACTCTTTTTCTGAATATAGTTCTCAGTGTTCTTTGAAAGACAAGTGTGAAGAGTATAAAATAAATTTGGATTTCACCCTGTCATTTACTCCCCTGTGAAAAACCAGCTCAATGTCTGAATGTGCATTTGTTTATTAACCATTTCTGCCGATGGTTTTCCAAGTAGAGAGGGGTTTAAATAGGGGTGTGCCCCTTGAGTGATGGTAAAGTGTTCTTTAGGAATTTGCCTTATACTAGCATTTTATAGCTGCTCTCACTATATTACATGCAAACATTTGAAGATTGTAACAAACATTTAACTGACATTCTTTATTATAGATGCAATAGTTTGGATGTTTTTACTGTTTTTTTTTAAACAGTAAATACCACAGTGGATTCAAGCCTTCATTAAAGTAACTCATTAAAGTAAAATACTTCTGAAAAGTGGTTCAATGCAAGGGTGGCAAATTGTCAAAATCCACTGTAATAAACATATTACTCTTCCGTTTGAACAGTTTAGGGAAAGACACATTACATATTTAATTCATAGATCTAAGTGACTTTGACAACAGCCAGATTGAGATGGCTAGATGACCAGGGCAGAGAATCTCCAAAATAACAGGTTTTCGGGGGTGTTTCTTGGTATTTATTGATTCATACCTACCAATAGTAGTCAAAGTAAGGACAACCTGTAAACCAGTAAGAGGTTTATGGGCACCCAATGCTTACTGATGTGTGTTTAAGAGATGGCACCAGGATTCACTATGGGAAGAAGGCAAGCCGGTGGAGTCAGTGTGATGCTCTGGTCACTGTTTTGCTGGGAAACCTTGAGTCCTGGCATTCATGTGGTTATTTAGGTAGGTACCACCGACCTAAACATTGCCGCAGACCAAGTATACCCATTCATAGTGATGTTATTCCTTAATGGAAGTTACCTCTTTCAGCAGGATAAAATACCCAGCAGCACTGAAAAACCTGTTCAGGAATGGTTTGAAGAACAAAGAGTTTTGCCTCTAAATTCCACAGATCTCAGTCCAGTCAGGCATATGTGCAATGGTGAACAAGTTAGTTTGATCCATGGAGTCCTCAGTTTATAAGACTTAAAGGATCTGTAGCTAACATGTTGGTGCCAGATGCCACAGCACACCTTCAGTAGTTTTGTGGAGTCCATGCCTTTATAGCCCAGAGGTGTTGGTGAATGGTTTTAATGTTATGGCTGATTGGTTTATAAGTGGACTGGCAAAGAAAAGGTGATTTTGTTTACGTTTCTTTAATAATATCTGCAAAACTATGCTAAGCTTGTCCATATCTGCAGTTCACTTCACCATGGCCATCTGACGTATTCTGCAACAACCAAAGAGAATTGAGAGCGACGAAAAGAAGGTGGAGGAAATCACATCTTAATTCTCAACTCTGATCTCCTCTCGTATCATTCTGTTCTGTCCAGATTTACTGCTAAGATCTCTGTTGCAACGTCCTCCATCTTTAAAGCCAAGTTAGAAGAATCTGCATCTAGCCCTTGCAAACTCCTTCCTCCATCTCCTTAAAGGACTTTGCCACTTTTTAGGAAATAATGTACAAGATCGGATGATCCTTCCTTGCAGTCATCACCCCTCTTCTCCACTCTCAATCTCCCAAACACTTTCCTTCTTTACCTCACTTTCCAGGGATGATTTTCTTCAGCAGTCCCATCACCCACACTTCTTACCATATCCTTAGATCTTCTCCCCTGTATTGCTCATTTAATAAACGGTTCCATGAGAGCAGGCCTTGTTCCAACTGCCTTCAAATCACCTGCTGTCACACCAATCCTTAAAAAGACAGTGCTTGACCAATATATCTTCTTTCCTTCTTCTCCAAAGCTCTGGAGCATGCTGTACAAAACCAACTAACCCTATTTCTACCACAAATCTTGAATAAAATCACACAAGTCTGGATTCAAGGAAGTGCATTCTATAAGAGTGCATTTTAGCACTCTTTTAGCAATGTGAAGCTTCATGCAGCCAAATTAGTTCAATCTTTAGGCAGTTTTTGATACTTTCCAACATTGGGTCCTCCTGGTTGCACTCACCAAACTCAAAATCACTGGTTCTGCATGACAATGGATTGCGTGCTACCTCAAGGGTCACAGTTAACGTGGAAAATTATCTATGTCTGCCCCACGAAGACTTGCCACTGGTGTTCCCCAGGGCTTAGTGCTGGGGCCCCTTATCTTATACACTTGCTTTCTTGGTGATATTATCTTCACAGGGTTTCTCCTTCCACTGCCCCATTGTTGACACTCAACTCATCCTCTCCTTTCCTCCCGGTGACACTCATATCCCAGCCTGGATATTTGCATGTGTGGATGACATTTCCTCCTTTGATAGCGCTCACCCGAAGCTTAATCCTAGCAAAACAGATCTCCTGCACATCCCAGGTGATTCACCCCCAATACCAGACCTAGTTATTACTTTTGTAAATGCTGCCATCACTGCCAAACCAAAAGCACAAAATCTCAGTGTTTCGTTAGGTGAAGTTGTCTCATTTTCATGTCACATTAATAATATCTCCCAAACTTGCAGAGACCTTCTTTATAACATGCCAGTCAGATGCTCATCCAGACACATATCATCTCAAGACTGGACTACTGGCTCACTCCTGGCTGGCCTTCCTCTGAAGGCCACAAGACATCTACAGATGATTCAGAACATCTGGTCTTCAGTAAATGCGAACACTTCACTGGCTTCCTGGCTGCTCACACGAGTCACAGCTCACTTTCCTAGAGCATCAAACACAGCCCAACTTGACTCACCTCTTCTCAAAGGTCAAAGACAGGCATCAACAATTTTCTCAGCTTTGGCACTGGAGTGGTGCAACAAAGTTCCCCTTATTGTTTTTAAGCAAAGATGGAAGACCCACCACTTCACTGAGCACTTAGGATAACAACTACATGTTAATGTTATGAACTAACTTCCCTAACACAAATTTCACCTCAAAAAGACACCTGTCTTCTCTTCCCTCTCTGTGTGTTCTGATAGGGCCCTGGTGATTTACTGACTCCATCTCTGGTAGAATTCTAGGAGCCCTTAATTTAAGTCTGGGTTTACTGGTGTGAGGGGTATGTTTTCTTTCTGGATGACAAAGCACCAATGTACATCCCTCTAAAAAAACAAATCTACCAAATCCCACAAATGTAAATGCAAACCTCCATGTGTGTAGAAGTTACCTATCCAGATGATGTTCAAGACTCAAAATGTAGGTAGCAAATTATGTGAATGATACTGATTTTTAGACTAAACCGTTTAGTTTTTTGGCTAATAATGAATAATCTCAGGACAAGGCCAGTGAGGACCATGATTACACAAAGGTTGAAAACTACTAAAATGACTCTTTAGGAGCATCACTGTGACATTAGGAGCTCCAACAGTAATCCTTATCTGGTAGGAGGGCTACCCCTCACCCTAGCCCATGATGAGTTTACAGAAAACACACAAAAACATTTACACTTTCAATAGATGCAAGTCAGCTTGACTAGAGTTTACTAATCTTGGCCTCAATAAAATTTCAGAGCAATCAACATGACTCTAGTTGAAACTGATACAGTATTTAATTAGTCACGATTAAGTCTTTTTTTAACAGAATTATCTGTCTTAGTCCATTACAAATCAGGGCTCCAGTGGTCCTCTATGACTGATGGAAAGAGTAGTTCTTTTAGATACAAAGTGATGCACTGAAAATTCAACATCAGAGACATGACAAGCTATGTGTGGAGTCATGAAAATATGCAATATGTACATTTGTAATGCATATGGATTGCATAAAATCTTTAAGGTCTGAAATTTAGCATACAGCCAGATTTTCTCTGATGCAGCTGATGCACAAGCACACTGAGGGTGGCACTGTACACGTGGCCCGTTCATTTGACCCATGCAATTTACATCATCCTGTAGGGCACTGGCATATTGCAGCTGATATACTTTTCTTACGCAGTTATTTGATCATGCTATGGTCGCAAACATCTAATCAAAATCAGTCCAATGTAGAATTTATCATTAAGCTCAATCAACTGGAGAATTAAATAGGAGACAAGGAGAATTAGGCCACAGAGCAACAAGTAATAGTGATTTACCATTAGCAGAGAGAGAGAGAGAGAGAGAGAGAGAGAGAGAGAGAGAGAGAGAGAGAGAGAGAGAGATCTATATTGGCACTTTTAAATAGACTTCGTGGAACACCAAAGCCTTTCTGCTACATATATCAGCTGATCCCCTGTGATTTGCCAAGAAGAGCAGAGAGAGAGAGAGAGAGAGAGAGAGAGAGAGAGAGAGAGAGAGAGAGAGAGAGAGAGAGAGAGAGAGAGAGAGGGAGAGAGAGAGTGAGAGAGAGAGAGAGAGAGAAATGGGGGTAAGAAAGAAAGACAGATAGATAGATTGATAGATATATAGATGTATATATGTTAAACTAGGTAAAGGTAAAGTGGCATTGAGGTAAGTGAGGCTGTGTGTGGAAAGGGATAGAGGATGACAGACATCATTACTCTCTCACTGACAGGTCAGACTGACACTTCACACTCTTTCTTCCGCAGAAAGAAATGGAGAGAGGTCAAAGGAAAGATGTGTGCAGGGTGGGAAATCATTAGCTGGTCTAAACATAGAACTTTTGGTGTCTATCAGAGAAATATATTCAAACCCTTTCAGAAAAAACGCTCAGACCAGAGTATTAAGATGTCACAGATGTCCCGCTCCCTTCATTTTGTGTTAGGGCTGCTGCCTCTCTGATATTTTCCCAGAATTCAGTGTGTTTATAAGGAACGCGGATGGCAATTCCATTTCTGAAACAGCTCTTCTCAGAACCCCAAATCTAAGACTGTGGTGTGTGTATGTGTGTGTGTGACTAGCACAGTATTTAGATTCCTGAGATGCTCTACATGTTTGTCGCCTGCCTTCTTCCTGCCTTATTTTGATATATGTTTGTATTTGTGTGTGTGTGTGTGTGTGTGTATTTTAGATATTACAGAGGACAGCTTCTTGTACATAGACATATATAAATACATAGAGATGATCTCTTTTACTCACTGAAACATGCACACACACACACACACACAGACACACATACAGACACACACAGACACACACACACACAGACACACACACACACACACACACACACACTTCTTGAGCCTCTACTTTCGTTCTCCAAATGTGAGAAGCATTCCACACGTCTAGCAGTAAATCTCTCACACGGCTCAAGGCTCGTCTTACTGTTAAAGTGCCCTTCCACTTCCTCCCCTTCTCCTTCTCTTTTTCCTTTACTCCCTCCCCCTCTTCTCTGCTTTCTTCTCCCCTTCTCCGTCACATTTAGCTTGCTCTAACTCCTTTCATTCTGTGTATATATCTCTCAGTGTGTTCTGCAGTCTCTAGATTGTTGTGACTGCAGGGGATGATCACTGTCAATATGATGATGATGATGATTGTCATCATCATCACCATCATCACCTCATAGAGACCTGAATAAGTTATCACTGCCCCAGTTTAACCTTCAGAATAACCTACAGCTATCACAGTATCACTCCATTGGGCAACACTAGTAAATATTCACTAAAAATCCATTCATCCATCCATCCTTCTTCTTAGCCACTTATCCTAATCAGCATCATGAGAGAGCTTTCTTCAGTATAAATCAATTCTAATTTTCGACAGTAGAAAAGTGTTTTGTTACAAAACAAAAATGTCTTCATTAGACAACTTTTCAACTGCAGCTCTTTTGGTCAGATTCTTGTTGTCCCAAACTTACTTAACAAACCGTTTGAATAAAACCATGTTTAGGTTAATCGGACAAGTATAAAGAAACCCAAGATAAACTTGATAATGCAACAGGTTAATGGCTGTAATGCAAAATGCTGCTTTGCTAAAACATTTTTTTGCAGAGAGAAGCACTTTCGATACCAGGGCTCACTTTTTTCTATTCCTATTTTGCAGGCTCATATAGAAGCAATAGAAATGTGATATTATTTGTGATAACACACTACTTCTAAGTTCAGCTGGTCAGTCATTTACATTTTTCACTTTGTTTCCATGGTCCTAGATGTTCTATCAATGCTCGAATAATTAACAAATAATCTGGAAAAGCTCTTACTATTTTAGTACCCTTTGATTAGAGTTGGTATTAGAACAAGGTTAAGGGTTAGTGTTAGGATTCTGTTCTGGATTGAGAACAGTGAGCTCTCAAAGAGTGTAATGTTTAAGGTAGTGGGTCAATGTGACGTTTAATGATGTTTACGTCTGTGTAATCTAGCAACAAGTAAAGCATCTGCAAGGCATCTACACTCAACAAGCCCATGTCACTAGCCCAAGATTGTGACGTAGGTTAGCATAGCTAAAAGTCCCCTGAAAAACACAAATTAAGAATGCAGAAGTGTGTTGTGTGTGTAGAGAACAGCTTACAAGCAGCAAAGTTTATTATTACCTCTCGTAGTCCTGTGCAACCAGACTATACTTCAACTTTAGAGAAAATCAACTTTAGAGTGAATAATTTGAAGATACCTGTGGTATGTGGCCTCTGTCTTTCACAGTGACAATACAGCTGGAGTGACTGTAGCGTGGAAAGACCTGGCACCTATGCACAAGAAAAGACAATTCAGTGAAGATTTATTTTTATAGTGAGTAAAGTCACACGTTGAAACAGAGAAATTCTGTCCAAAATGCAGATTCTAAACTTTCAATCTTTACAGCAGTTACACTATATGGAGTAAAGTACTGGGACACATCTGATTTATAGGGTTTGGGCTAGGCGCTTTACGTCCAGTGAAGGACAGTCTTAATGCCTCAGCCTACCAAGACATTTTGGACAACACCATGCTTCCAACTTTGTGGACACAGTTTGGGGAATAACCTTTTCGATTCTAGCATGACTGTGCCCCCAGTGCACAAAGCAAGGTCCATAAAGTCATGGTTGGATGAGTTCGGTGTGGAGGAACTTGACTGACCCACACAGAGCCGTGACCTCAACCCCATACAACACCTTTTTCATCCGACATCAGTGCTGCTGGAACTTGCCAAAAAATGGATGAAGAGAAACTAATCCAAGAGGTGGAGGAGAGCTGTTATAATGACTGAATTGCTAGTGTGCTGAAAGTTTCATTTAGTAATAATGCATTATTATTATTATTATTATTATTATTATTATTAATATTATTATTATTATTATTATTATATGCAGTAAATTACTGCCATTGCATAGTAATGTGTTATGGTATCTTTATCTTCAAAAAAGGTTTAAGATAAGACAATGCCAGTTTGTAGTTAAGGTTTAGGGCCTTTAAGTTTCTGTAGGTTGTTTACATTTTTGACTCCAGTGAAGACAGCGATTAGGGCATTGAGATGTGATGTAATACTAGATTTAAGAACTTGTTCAGACATGGTGTAAGGGTTAAGGGTTACGGCTACTAGGCTTAAGGCTGTGATGGTCACTGGGAGGGGAAAGATAGCAGCAGAGGAACTGAAGGGAGTTCATCATATAATGTGTTGTGAGATTAGGTATCCCTGCTGTGTTTGTGTGTGTGTGTGTGTGTGTGTGTGTGTGTTAATTGTGTGTGTGCCACGCAGGGAGGGGTCAGGGGGAGAGAGTGTTAAGAGTTCAAAGGTCAAGGGTGAGCAATAAAGCTTTCATCACCCAGTGCTGCAGACAATACTGTGGAAAAAAAACTTCACACACCCACACAGACACAAGGTTGTGTGTGTGTGTTTGTGTGTATGTGCGTGTGTGCGTGTGTGTGTTTGTGTGTGTGTAGGGGTGTGTGTGTGTGTATGTGTGTGTGGGTGTGCATTTTTCAGGTCTTGTGAAGTCGCAAAATCACATATCAAGACATATTTGCAAGCTTTATGTTCCAGTTTGATATTAATCAGATGTCATTGCCACTTACTCACCAAAATGGCTTATTTTTTCTGTAAATGTAAAACATTTGTGTCATTTGTGTCTGTGGGTGTGGAGAGGAATTTTGGGGAAAAATACTGTGGACAATCTTAGGCACCTGCAAAAATAATGTATGAAACTGTTTAAAAGAGCACTGAGCGTTTTTTTCTACATGAATATGTCAGGTTGGGTACACGGGGAAGACACAACTGCAGGAATCAGCCTTCATTTCTTGAAAGAACTCTAATGAACAGAGCAAGAAGACTGAGCTCACTGAGCTCCCAACATTAACATATGAGTCAACACAAGTAATACAAGTACTTACGTCTAAGCACCTCGACAGTACGGTGGACGCCAGGATGTCTGGTTGCAGGAGACTGATGCACCCACTTAATCACATTCTCTCTGAGTGTCTCAGGTACAAAAACCTTGCCCTCAGGGCAAGCCTCAGGTACAGAATTCAAAGTATTCAGCCGCTCAATCTCTGCCGCCACATCCCAACTAATGGGAGCAAGAATGAGTGCTGCTGGAATAATAGGTTCACTAGTAGATTGCTCTTTAGGAGTCAAGTACTGCCTGGACAAGGCGTCTGCCTTGACATTACGAGAACCAGGGCGATATGTAATCGTAAAGTTGAACCTGCTGAAGAACAGGGTCTACCGAGCCTGTCGAGGGCAAAGCCATTTAGCCTGCTGGAGATACTCTAAGTTGCGGTGGTCAGTCTACAACACGAAGGGGTATCTAGCTTCCTCCAACCAGTGACACCACTCCTCTAAATCCGCTTTGACCACCAGAAGTTTGCGATTGGCAATATCATAATTGCGCTCCACCTCGGTCAGCTTGCAGGAGAAGAAGGCACAGGGGTGTATCTTTTGTGGGGTATCATAGCCCTGCGACAGCACCGCTCTTAAGCCCACTTCGGAGGCATCTACCTCCACTATAAATGGTCAAGCTGGATCTGGCAGCTTCAATACTGGGGCTGATGTGAATAGTGACTTCAACTGCCCAAATGCCTCTCGAGCAGCTTATTAATCGATGGTAGAAATGACCAAATCCTAGGAACCTCTGTAGGTCCTTGACAGTCGTGGGCTCAGGCCACTCTGTCACCACTTTCACCTTGTCCCCATCCATCCCCACCCCACCCCCAGCCCTATATGATAGCCGAAAAATAAGAGTTCCATCATGTGGAACTCACATTTCTCAGACTTGGCATACAACCCGTGTTTGAGCAAGCGCCGAAGGACAGTACAGACATGACCTACATGTTCAGGGTTTCCAAGTAAATGAATATGTCGTCTAAGTAAACGATCACGTATCTCTGCAAAATGTCCCGAAATATGTCATACATGAACACCTGGAAAAACAACGGAGTGTTTACCAAGCCATATGGCATTATGCAGTATTGGTAATGGCCTGATGTAGTGCTAAAGGCATTCTTCCATTCGTCACCTGCCCTAATGCGCACAAGGTTGTACGCACTTCGTAGGTGGAGCCGAGTGAAGATGCTCACCCCACGGAGCTGCTTGACAGCCGGGGGCATGAGTGGAAGTGGATGGGGATACTTCACACTGATAGCATTTAGCCCGCAGTAGTCAATACAAGGTCGCAACCCCACCAGTGCGGAGGGAGGCGAGCAGCCTTAGATGCACTAAATATGTCCACTAGATCCCTAAACTGCAGGGGAATATCTACAGGCGTATTAGCCTGCAGACTCTCAATAGAGGTGGACTGTAGCTGAATACTAGGGGCTGACCTAGTATCCTCTAGGGACCATGACTTAATTTTGGCTTCACGCCAATTGATCACCAGGTTATACTTATGTAACCAAGGTAACCCCAACACCAACGGTTCAGGGTGCTCTAAAACAAAAAACTGTAAACTCTCATTGTGAGAAGGTTCCATATGGTTTAGTCCACCAATGGCTGGAGCTGCCCAAAATTAACCTCCCGTCTAAGGCTCTAATTGGGATAGAATCTGGCAACCTTTCCACAGGGATCTGGAAAGATGTTACTACAGCCCTGGACACAAAGTTCCCAGCCGATCCGGAGTCTAGAAGAGCAGAAACAGAAAAAGACAGATTAGGCACAGTTAATTTGACAGGCATGGTACATAGAGACAAAGGTGTACATGACGTGGACAAAGTTAGGGGCGGAGAAGTGACCTTTGGCTGTAGAAACGGATAGGAGGCCATGAAGTGCCCCTTACCCCCACAGTACAAACATTAACCCTCTAGTAGTCTCTTTCTTCGCTCTTGAGGAGCGAGTTTAGTGGCGCTCACATCCATGGGCCCTGGTTGGGGCTCAATTGGGGCTGGAACAACCAGCCGTGTGCTTCCCCCTGCTGCCTTTTCCACCATCACGGTACTAGGGAGGGCCCTGGCTCTCTGATGCTGGTCTATGCGAATTGCTGGACTGCGATACAATAATAAGACAAACTAGCATCACTTAAACAAGAAACACAAGTGCCTAGCAGCCCAGCTCATGTGCTCAGTGTTTGCACCTGGGCTGCCTAGGCTCCTGATGACCAGGCACGCAACAACCTATGGCGTAACCGCTCTGTCCCAGGATGTAACCCGATCAAAACTCTGTGCTGGGCGCGACCGAGATGGCCCAGATGTAACAGAATATTACTTAATATACCAAATAAAACTAAAAAGAATAAAAACATATAACATGTTCAGTATATCAGTGTGTTCTTGTGTAAGCCCAGTATTATCTACCATCTGTACTTCATTACATTAAATCAGGAGCTGATTATGGAATTTCACAAATCTGAGTAATGACTAGAAGCATCAGGGAGAAATCTGGTACCAAACTTGGGTTCTCCTCATGAGCTCACAAAATCTCAACAACTTTTTTTACAAAAAACAAATTGTGATACTTTTACTGCTTTCTTGTTCCTTTGCATTTATTCAAATGTTAACTTTGCTAGCAAAATACACTTTATCACGCACTAAAGTGGCTTTAAACAACTTGCATAGGTGACTAAGACTTTCACGCAGTCCTCTGTATGATTTAGTCATTTAGAGTAGAGTGAGAATAATATACAGACTTTCTTAACTCACCATAAACTTCAAATGCTATTGGAGCAAATTAAAATGTTTCCTCACAGTTGTCTTTCATTAGAACAGAATTCTCTTTAGATCAAAAAGAATGCATTTAATTCACTGAAATGTATTTTAATTTAATTTTGAGTGTGTGTCTCATGAGAGTGCAGTTAGTAGGCAGGTCTACATGCAGTTTTTGTGATAAGCTGCAGACTTAAGAAATGAATTTTAAATACCAGCACATCATGAGCGCATATTGCAGTCATGTCATGGCACATTTGCCCTGTGTCTATGCTCATATGTACATCTGTCCCTATTTTAATGGCCCTGCTCATACGTACATCTGTCCCTATTTTATTTTAAGGGACAGCTGGAATTTCAAGGCATAGTTCATATTGCCTTTACTTGAATAAATAATGAATATATGGAATATTGAATGAATGAACGCATGCATTAATCTAATTACTAATTGTACATTGCATGTCACATTGAAATATTTATCGTCGCATTTAACACTTTACACAGATATTATCCCATATATTTAAGCATTTAATTATATGTTTAAAATGTACCTTAAGTGTTTTGATAACGAACCCTGTCCCTGCCACTTACTTGCACTCACTGACCCACTGAGAAACAGACTAGGGAGATTGCATCAGATTACATTGTTAGCCTTAGCCTGCTCTTTATGCAACGTCAGACTCACTACATCTGTTATGACTAATCAATTTCAGCCATTTTTGTGACTGTCACTACATTTAATTTGTTTTGCAATTTATAAATGTGTTATAGATTTCTATAAACATTTAAATAAGCATTATATATTATTGTTAAATGTTTATTACAGTATGTTTACTCAAACAAGGTCTGCAGTATACAGAAAATCTCAAAGCCAGCATCAAAATATAAACTTATCATAGAGTGGCCAGGAAAAGACAAGTCCCTCAGAAAGTCCCTCAGAAAAATGAATTAACCCTTTTGTATGGGGTAGGGGTATTTGGGCTTGCATGTTTATGTTGACGTAGCTTGATTGACACATTGCATGTTTCTTTAAAGTCTCTCCCATTGGATAATCTCATCTCCTGATCCCCAGAGACCATGCGACGCGTGTCACCCCATATGACGTACTTGCACGCACACACACACACACACACACACGCACACATCTGATTCAGAAGCTCGCTCATCACATAAAATCATATGAGAGCCCTGCCAGGCAAAGCTCATCATCAATATAATCAATGCATGTAGGACCAGTATGCGAGGCAGATTGACTGAATGACATCAGCCGATTCAGAACAGCTCTTCAGCTATGACACGCAGTGAAACAGTGAAGCGTTGCATTCACCTGATTCAAATGTGCACATAATTTCCACACAAACAAAATATATTATAGCAGCACAGTGCTGCCTTTCAGTTCACTTAAACTGATCAAAAATGTAATGTGATTTCTTACAAGTGACGCACATATTTGAATCAAGTCACTACAGGGCATCACTTTTGAACGTTTATCATTTCTACTAAGGTTTCTCTATGTTTTCTGTGTGTGCTCTGAGTTTGTTGGGACCGTGTTTGTTACCATGGCACAAGTAGAAACGGTCATGCTGGTGTGTTTAGAGTGCATATGAGCTGAATGGGAGAATGTTTTTGCACTAAACACAACCTTAAATGTTGCCTTTAATATAATGTTCTTATTCCTTCCTTTTTAAATGGCTTTCTCCATGAGTTTATCTCTGTGAGTGTGTGTGTGTGTGTGTGTGTGTGTGTGTGTGTGTAGGTGTGTGTGTGTTTGTGTTTCTGTGTTGTGTGAGTAGGGGAGCTGTGTTCAGTATAATGGCAGCAGGGATGCCATTTCTCTGTGTGTGTCTGTGGATTTGTCATTTGTGTCCATTCATAGTCAGAGCCCACAAACTTCAATATGTGGGTGTTTGTAAGTGTGTGTGTGTGTGTGTGTGTGTGTGAGAGAGAGAGAGATCTGTGTGTCTGTGTGTCTGTGTTGTCCATGTGTATTTGTATGTGTGTGTATGTGTCTGAATGTGTGTGTGTGTGCGTGTGTGTGTGTGTGTGTGTGTGTGTGTGTGTGTGTGTGTCTGCGTGTGTGCTGAAACATGTACTTTGTGGTGGAAGGCTGTTCTTTTAACTTAATGAGAGTATGTTCCTTACATCTCACTACGAGCACAAATACACACTGTACACACAGAATAGCATATCATTACAAATCACTTTAGAACAACCCACACACACACACACACACACACACATTTTCTGTTTTGAATCAACAGAGAGAGATGCTATGCCCGTAAAAACATTGGAGTATAAACATTAACGAATGGAAAGTACACACACACACTAATAAAGAAGATGATTTTCACAATGTATCAGAATTAGAGTTAGAATCAGAGTCATCCCCTTAATCCTTCCAGATTTTTGTCATGTTTGGCCAAGAGGTGGTTATGAATCTTCAGTTCTTCTAAATGACCCCAGACAAACCCCTAATCACTGTAGACTCATTGCACTGATGGTACAGGCCACGGTGGATAGTGCTACGCCCGCATTGCTGCAGCTTATGCAGGCCTGCATGTGTGCCAGCCCCCCAGAGACACTCCTACATCAGCTCATTACTTCACTGAATAAACACAAATCATTTCAGTCGGAATGTTAAAGTTAATATATGATTAAAGCCTAAATTTTGCTTGAGTGTCACACTGTGCTCTCCAGGACTCAAAATGCCTAGCATAGCTCTTATATAGTCACAGTAAATACAGAACTTTAATGTAGTGTTCTATCGCTAACCACAAACCTAACAAGGGTGTAATCAGGCACGTTGAGACAGCTGGCTAGATCTTCGAAGAAATATTAGTGGAGAAAATGACAGATTTTTACCAGTAATTTCATCAAAACGACCAGTTCATATTGGACATTAAATGTACAAGTTGTTGCTCACAATAATTCCTTGCATGGAGACATCTGTGTTTTTTTTCCCTTTTTGCAGCTCGAATGTATAGATGACGAAAATGAAGCAGCTTCCCACTTCTGTGTTAAGTCAAAGGAAGCATTTCAAAGAAAAAAGCCAGCAAAATGAGATTTAATTTTGGGAGCTTACATTGTCTTCACTGGTGCTAACAAATGCCAAGAAGCTGTTTATTTTAGACTTCTGTGGACTTAAGAACAAGAGCACCACCAAAAGTTCGTAAAAAATCTGCATCGGCCAAGATGAAGCTGATTTACAGCTGATGGGGCTGTTGTGAGTCGGAAAACCCAGGATGAGGCTGAACTAAGTTTAAAATTTGCCAACTAAGCAAGAAATTCCACTTCATGAAAGACCACAGGTCAAATTACAAATTCATGTAAAATAAACTGACAAAAATTACAGGCCATTACCTGAGAAATGGTCCATAGCCTGAGAAATGAAGTCACCTAGTTTCAGCTTCAGTGTTATGTGTGAGTGTGTGCATGAGTAAACAGTGATTCACTTAGTGAGTGGTGACTTATGCCCCCGTGAAAGCAAGTCATCTTCCGAGTTTTGTACAAAAATTTAGAAGAAACAAATAAGAAAAAAATAAGGTCAGTGAGTGCGGACAAAACATCCACAATGTACTGCATGACCTCAACCACCTGCTGTGTGTGACTGCATCTCCTCACACCATCTTGGATGGACAGACTGGGTTGTTTTAATCTTCTATAGCGATATCATCTTCAATTATAGGCTGACAGCCCACAAAATCTGTGGAGCAATTTCCTCCTGAGGCATCACAGACAGATAGGCCTGTGCACTCTCCTAAAGGCTTGTGGCTTTTCCTTTATAGCAATTAGATGCTCACCACAATGTAGAGTTGATGGGTTGAAGGAGGTGTGTGGAGCAGGGTGGGGGGGTGGCTCTGTCATCAAGATCATGCTTCATTTAAATTCATTTTTCGGCCTGCATTTACTGGATCTTACTACATCCTCCCACCTCCAGACTGTTTCTTCTTACGACCAAAAACATACCATAAATCAAGCGCTTTCATTAAACGTGAGCTTTTTTCCCTCCTCTCCCTTTCTGTCCCTTTGCCTCTACAGAAAGGAATTTACTTTAATGAAAAATTGTGACTAATAAAAAGTAATGAGTTTTTATGGCTCTCCGGGGGAAAGCCCCTGTCATTGCGCAGCCTAGCGATGAGTGGCCTAGCAAGCAGTCCAAGTTATCAACGGGGGGAAAAAAATGAATCTTCAAGAATTTGGCGAGCCAATACTGATAATATAGCCCATCTAAATCAAGCATGTCACGCATGCACGCAGCATGCACATACCAGAGAAGACACAGGATATAACTGTTTACTTCTGCTGTTCATTTACACTAATTGCTCCGGATCATCACGTCCAGATTAATGGCCTATGAAAATCACAACTCATATGTATCAAATGTCAAGACTATTTTGCAGAGGGTTAAAGTGAGGACACTTGATAGACAAAAAGTTAATCTTGGTGTTGAGGTTGTGAGGTTCTTTCTCTGAATCTGATGTACAAACATCAGCAATAACATTAAACCACTGACAGGTGAAATGAATAACATTGATTGTACCTTGGTCTCTCAAAGGGTGGGATACATTGGCATTAAATGAACAGTCAGTTCTTGAAGTTGATGTGTTGAAAGGAGAAAAAATGTGTAAATCGGAGCATCTTCAAAAACAACAGGTCTTGTGGGGTGTTCCCAATATGTAGTTGTTAGTACCTACCAAAAGTGGTCCAAGAAAGGAAAACTGGTATATTGGCGAAAGGGTCATGGGCCCTCAGGGCTCATTGATGCACTTGGGACTAGTCTGTCTAGTACTATCGTACAGAAAACCTCTGTAGCACAGATGTAGCACATTTTGAAAATGTTAATGACAGTGCTATGCTATGACAGTGCATCACAGCTTGGCGCATGTGTTGCTGTGTCGCTGAAGACCGGTTAGAGGACCCAAGGCTGAAATAAAGGGTAAGCATCAGAACGGGACCATGGCACAATGGAATAAGGTGGCTTGATCCGAGAGTGTGTGGGAAGAGATGGCACCAAGATGAACTGTGGAAAGAAGGCAAGCCAGTGGAGGCAATGTGATGCTCTGGTCAGTGTTCTGCTGGGATTCAGTTGTTACTTTTCCACTTACAACCTACCTAAATATTGTTGCAGACCAAGTACACCCCATCATGACAAGGCAGTGACCACTTATAGCAGGATGATGCACCCTGCTACACGACATAAATTGGTTTCAGGAACATGACCAAGTGTTGACCAACTGAGCATATGTGGGATACGGTGGACAAACTAGTCCATTCCAAAAAGGCCCATCTCACAACTTAAAGGGCTTAAAATGATCTGCTGCTAACATTTTGATGCCAGATACCACAGCACACCTGCAGAGGTCTTGTGGAGTCCATACCTTGATGGCTACAATTGGATCACTTCTGGCCAAGCGGTGGCACAATTGTTTTCACTGTAGCCTCACAGTGAGAAGGTCCTAGGTTCAGTTGGGGTCCTTTCTGTGCAATGTTGCATGTCCTCTGTGGATGTGGGTCATGTTAATTGGAAATGTTTTTTCACCTGATTTTGTCCACCATGTAATGGGCTGGTGCCTTTCTTGAGTGTTGCTCTGTCTTTCACTCTATGAGCACTGGGATGGGCTCCAGCACCCCCATACTCCCCCTGCCCCTTGTACCTCATTAGGATACGTGGCTCCGATAAAGAATAAATGAATCAACTGGCTGACCAGCAAAAACCTCAAAGAAACATATTTATTGGCATCTATGTCAGTGGTTCCATGGTCAGTACCCTGGCCCGGGAGCCCCCAGTTCCGCACATTTTAGTGTTTTCTCTGTTCTTAACACATCTGATCGAATTTATCAACCAATTAACACACCTTTCTTGGGTGTTTGTACAGAAAAAAATGCGCAGAACAGGGGGACTCTAAGACCAGGGCTGGGAAAATATTTCTCCTTTTGTGGGAGAAAACTCTTTTTTAATATTAGACAGACCAGTTTGTAACGACTTACAAACTCCTAACTGCTGATCAGGTAAGCTGGGTGTTGAGTGCTGGATAATTTTCAGAACTCTATGGACTTTTGGAACCAAGATGGCGGCGCGCTAGGTCGCTGCGGCCACTCCGGGTCCAACACTTTGGTGCAAAATTTTGTTTTTTCTAGACTCCACACCGAACACTCACCAAACATGTGCATCCGAACAGCTGGTATACATGTTTATGAATCCCAGACCCTGCTCCAGATAAGAGAAGAGTGTGTAGCTTACCTCAAAGATGAGCTGCTGCTGCTACTCCGAGATCTCGGCTTGCTACGTGGACCGGGCCCTCAGACCACGGTGTTGCCTGATGCCAATGGCCAGGGGAAGAGACATCGCAAGCGGTGCGCGAGGAAGCGGAAGGGCGGCAAGCGAGCAGGGGTCCATGCTAGGCTAAAAAGCTAATGCCAGCTGGCTGGCAATCCCATCCATCTTCCTCGCCAACGTTCGCTCCCTGTACAATAAACTGGACTACATCCGACTCCAGCAAACCACCCAGCGTGAATTGTGCTTATGTTTCTGCGGAGACATGGCTCAACAACAGTATTCCGGTGACGGCTACGACTATTAGCAACATGCTAATGTACCGAAGTGACCGTGATGCTAATCTTAGCAACAAATTGCTGCTAAAATTGCACAATCATTTATTGCTGTATTTGGTGTATTCTGCAACTTTGCACATCTCTGCTGCTAAAAGACAGTACTGGTCAAATACTGTATTATCCTCACTGTTGCTGCTGTCAGTTGTACTGAACATTGTCTTGTCTTGTCTTGTCTAGTTAGTGTTGCTCTAGTGTTCTTTTTTTGAGCTCTTTGTCCTGTTTGCACTTGTGGTCTTGTGTTCTGTTCTGTTCTGTTTCTTGTGTTGCATCTCCTGGAGGAACGTTGTTTCGTTTTTACTATGTACTGTATGTATATGGCAGAAATGATACTTGACTTGACTTGATACGTGATACTTGACTTGTTACATTCAAATTAGGGCAGATGTTGTTATTCAGAGTAACTTACCACTCAAATGTATGACTAGAGCAAATATCAAGCTAAAAGGCTGCCAATAACCTTGTTAGAAGTTTTGGCATGTTTATACTAGGGATGTCGAATTAACGCGTTAATTTCGATCAATTAATCACAGAAAAACATGCGTTAAAATAACGCTGATTAATCGCACCACGCAACTTTAACCCGGTCCAGTGTTCTGTCGAAACATGCTACAGTGCCCTTCTGCACAGTCTTGAGATTTTGAGCTCCCTAGCGTTAGGGAAGCTGGTTTAGCTGTGGTATCTTGTATTCGAGTCACTGGTTTATGGTAATTAATATCTTAAAAGCTCTTTTAATGAGTGTATGTTGCTACTGTGGGGTCTGTGTCTTAGCCGTCATTACATAAGCATTTTCCTCTAGGATCAGTTAAGTTTTCTGACTCTAAAATGCCGTTTTCTACAGTTTGCAGGATGTCATCTGAAGCTAGGAAACATCTGCACTGTCCAGAATCACCACAAGCTGTGAGCATGGCACGATTTGAAGTAACCTGTGCCCTGCTTCACGGTAGCATTTCTGTGTTAAAACCGGACTGTATAAACTGGCTCTATGCACTTCTAAATATGTCTCTATCTAGGCTCTTCTCATTTTAATAAAATATATTTCTCTCAGAGAATGCATATTATTTACCTATTTCTCATCATTGGTGTTATGAACTGTATAAACTTATAGGTAGCATTTTCAACAAGGCAACACTGCCCAGTGTCTCTGGTAATGACGTCCCGCATCCAAGGCTTCTGATTGGTCACCAATGCTATATGGTTTATGGTTATACTGCCACCTGCAGCCTTGGTGTGCTTTTGTTAGCGTTTTTGCGATTACATGTGGACTGAGATATTTTTGAAAACGTGCTTGTGTGGACGCGATTTTTAAAAAAAAACGAAAACGGAAAATCTCTGTTTTCAGAAATACCTGTGTACGTGTGGACATGGTCTAAGTATAGTGTTTTAAAAATGCTACAATAATGCTCATTTTAATGCTACTCAAAGAGGTGGGTCTTCAAGTGGCATTTGCAAACAGAGAGTAATGCTGCACATCAGACAGATAGTTGAGTGCCAGGACAGACAAGAGTGTTCTATGCGATACTTGAAGCTTGAAGGGCTCTATATACAGATTAGCCTTTGGTCATTGTCATCAAGTAGGAAGGGACTGGTACATTTTTAGCATCAGGCTTTTAAATCTGATGTAGGGACCAACAGGAATCCGGACAAGGGAACCCTTAATGCGAAGATAAGCAGTGCTGTTGCATTCTGGATCAGTTGCAATAGCCTGGTGGTCTGCACTTGAAGACCTTTAGTCAAGCTTTGAGATGCCAAGAGGCTGTAACTGGGTGGCCTCAGTAACATGGTAGTTTTTATAAACATCGATATCAATCTTGGGCTGAGAATAACCCAGCCACCAAAAATGCTGAGATAACAGTAATCCTGTTGACCTGTTTAAACTGACCCCCGATGAAGTCTGTAGTCATCTTGTTACTAGTATTGTATTGTATACAAGCAATACATAAACATGTAAACATATGCATACATGTATGTAATGTATACAGTGTTAGTGTCTGTTATTCTTGGAAGAATTAAAGTTTCATGTTTATATATACAAAGTTAGCTTCGCTTCCAAGCACTCATCTTGCATCATGTGTGTATACTTAAGTTACACATTCCTGCACGTTTTGATCAGCAAGCTGATTGCCAGTCCTTTGCTTGTGTGATTAAATCAGGAACGTGGTTTGTCCTTGATGTTCCCAATGCAATGGAAAACTTTGATTTCTGTGCAAAGCAGATTACACTACTCATCTTTCCAAGCAGTCCTTGGGAGGTGTTTCATGGCAGACAGAAACTGTCTCCATATGCTGGTAGTACCAGGCAGAGAGAGCCTAGGGCCTCAGTTCTTTCTCTTTGTTCCCAGTGCAGTACCCCTTGAAACACACCATGCGCTGAAAAAAAATTGTGCTTTGTATTAACATGATGTGTCAATGAGTCAGTGATGTACATTACATGAAGACAGTTGCTGTCTTTCAGTTTTCGGTTTTAATTCGCCCAGTAAAATCAAGTCAGTTCAAAGCGCTATTTTTTCAGTGTAGGCATGGGAATGAATGGAGGAGGGGAGCGTAAAGTGTAGAGTGAAGTGTGCAGGACTGCATATGCCCAAGAGACACCTGCATATACATGCACTAATGTAGCAGGGGTGTGCATTAACTTTTTTATACAACCTGTCACACCCACTTACCCACAAAAAGGCCATCTGTCACTCTGCAGCAGCACCACTCAGACATGCAGAGACACACATACGTACATATAAACCAGACCTTAAGAAAGTGGGTTTGTTCACCAGTCTATTTTAACACTCCACCTTTAAACAATCAGTCATATAGAGCATGTTTCAAGAGTGACACCATGCATATGTGTGTGCTCGTATGCATCTGGATGTGATCAGTGTGGAGTGGAGGTGGGATTTCTCGTATACCACACTAGGCACCTGTTAATTGTCTCATGCTGAGTGTGCCATTGTGTTTGGATCATACAGCTGAGTAGTGTTTGACTGTCTTTGCATGTGTATGTGTCTTGGGGGGCATTCCCGGGATGTTTCTTAGTAGCTTCTTTTGGAAAAAAATTCCCCCCATGAAGCACAAATTGACTGGTTTATTTTCTTCAGTTCGTGTGTTCACGCATCCTTGCATCAAACGGTTTTCTGAAATGTTAATGAGTCCATCCGGCCTGCATACAGATGTGCTGTTGGTTTTGCACAATGGATTTATTTTTAGTAATCACTCTGGAATTACAGTGTTAGATTACTGTTAACATCACTGTCAACAACTCATTTGGTTCTCATCCTGTTATGCAACATTATGCTGCGTAACATTATGCTGACTGTCTTGTGGTCATTTCCTATGGAAGGAGGCAATTTGTTGCTGCAAGTTTGCGACAAACAACAAGTGATAGGGAGACAGATTTTCTCAACAAATGTGAATAAAGTGTGGCATGGTGAAGCGTCAGTCTGGTTGGCTCAAATAAATTCCTCCCGCCAAATGTAGACATTTACTGAACTTTTTTGTTCATTCTGGCATTTTGTTCACAAAAACAAAAAACAAGTACTTTTTGTTCATTGTCAACATATAGTGATAGTGTGAATGGATGTTGCTCTTCCATGGTTCTGTGTTACACACTTACTACACTTACTGCAGGTTTACAGACACCAGCTCATCCAACATTTTTTCTGAAATTATATGTATCATCAGATAGTCTGTGCCATCTTTGCTGCATTTAGAATCTCTAATCTTCTACAAGGGCTTTACAGTAGATGTCACAAAATTGCTATGAGATCATAATGGCAGTCAGCCACCAGAGCATTAAAACATGTTCCTACCGAGTTTTAACATCTACCTTGAGTAATCTGATCTCAAGTTGACAGCAAAATATATAGCTATTTGCTAAAATGTGATGAAAGTCCTTGTTCGTGTACATGTACAGGCTGTTATAAACCCATGGACACGTGTCACACATGGATTGTTAAAATGGCTTATAAATAAAATGGTGGGGAGGCAAAGAAAAAAGTTGATGACACAATTGATGATTCCATTAATAAGGAAGTCCCTTGTTGTTGCTAGGGGCAAATCAGGGCATGTAAGTGTTATATGGTCATATGGATCTCTGACCACTTCCTAGAGGTGGTTTGAGTGACAGATGCATTGGACCTCATATTAAATGCGAGGTGTGAACAGAATGTCAGCTTGCTGAATAGAATGTCAGCTTGCAAATTCAAGTCCCATTATTCTTTGTATGTGGAGCAAAGCTCTTATCTCTTATTGATTTCAGTTAGTGCTTGCTGGTTAATGATTGCTGGTTAATGATTGCACAAGGTCAACCCTGAGTTTGTGTGTGTATATATACACATTTGAGCATGTTTTATGAGCACTCCTATTCATTTGCTAAGGCTGAGTAGAGCATGGCATTGTGCATGCTGTGGTCCAGTGCAGTTCAAGCCAGGAACCCTGTAGAGAGCCTTTGCCCTATCTGAGTGAATTATAGCTAGGCACAGGCGGGCCATCCTGCTGGGCTTGTGGTCCAACCCGAGACCATGCAGGCCCCAAATAAATCACACTCACCCACAGCCACTAAGCCTGCCTTCAACATGGAGCTCTTTCCGTAGTGATAGTAAGTAAACAAGTACGTTTTATATATAAAGCACATTTTACTCCTTGAACTCATTATTCATTATTTACTTGTTAGTCTTAAGGTTTGTTCACCAACTGTTATGAATTATTTATTATTAGCTTTTAAACATATATACATGTTATTTAGTTATGAGAAGAACTGAAATGAGGACCTATGTGGAAACCCTTAAGGTGCAAAGGGTAAAAACAATAGCTGACCAATGTGTTTCAGTGGAGTATCTGTGTACTTGCACATTTTACATGCCAGCTAATAGTGGTGAACCATGTGTTATCAGTTTGGATCATAAATACCAGTGATCAAAAAACTAGATAAAAAACATTCCTCTGCATATAGCTCCTCTATGAAGTTTTGGCCATTCTAGAATAATTGAGGCCTGAAACCTGTAACAGACACTCCATGTTTTATTTGAAGCTTGTAACGAGCATATACATAAACTATAACATAGATTTTACCTTGTAGTGATGAATGGCTTGGCCTATCGGGTGGGTTCGGATCAGCTTATTATAAAATTTTGCAGGTGTGAGTGGGGTGTGTCAAAAAGAGACAATACAAATGATAAATACGTTGTACGTAACTTGCAGAAACATTGTGGGTTAGGCAGAGTAGGGCTCATTGTTTAACAAGTATTTTTGTGGGTTGAGTGAGGCAGGTTGGCTCTCAAAACAGGTAAAGGGTGTTAGAAGATCCTGAGTTTTCCCCTCGTCAACTTACCTACACTGTTGTAGTTATTTTCTATGTACAACGATCAGCCGATTAAAACCATCTGCTTAATATTGTGTACATCCCCCTGTAAGTCCTGTGAGTTTCAGGAATGAGCCTTTGTTGACTGGACAAGTTTTTCCAGCACGTCCCACAGACATTTGATTGGATTGAGGTTTGGAGAATTTGGAGGCCAAGTTAATGTCATGTTCCTCAAACCATTCCTGAACAATTTTTGCAGTGTGACAGGTGGCATTATCTATTGAAAGCGCTCACTGCCATTAGGATACACTGTTAGGAGTGTGCTTCAACAAGGGAATGTGCAACAATGTTTACGTAGGTGGTATGAGTCAATATAACCTACATGAGTGCCAGGACCCAAGGTTTCCCAGCAGAACGCTCTCCAGAGCATCACACTGCCTCAGTCAGCTTGCTTTCTTCCCATAGTGCATACTGGTGCCGTCTCTTCCCTAGGAAAATGTCGCACATGCATCCAGCCATCTACATGATGCTTCATCAGATCAGGCCAGGTTGCTTCATTAGTCCATAGACCAGTTCTCAGGCTCACATGCCCATTAAAGGCCAAGCTGCAGCCATGCAGTGCCAAATATAGCAAGCTGTAATGCACTGTCAAGTCAAGTCAAGTAGTCAAGTAGGTTTTACTGTCATTTCGACCATACACACACAGTACACAGTGAAATGAGATAACGTGCCTCCAGGACCATGGTGCAACACAAGAGTAGAACAGAACAGAACAACACAAGACCATAAGTGCAAACAGGACAAAAAAAGTGTGCAAGAAACACAAGCACAACAATACAATTAGACAAGACAAGACAACATAAAATATAAACTGTAAAGTTAAATGTAAAGTGTAAACATTCAGTGCAGTCAACAATAGCTACAGTCTGGATGAATACAGTATTTAAAAGGCACTGCATTCTAACAGAACAGCAATAAATATGATGTTCACATATGGCAGCACTGTGTGATCTTAGACCTTTCTATCACACCCAGTCCCAGTTACCTGTTCACCAGTTGTCATTACTTACACCACTTTTGGTAGGTTATAACCACTGCACATTTTGTTTTTCCCTTTGTGCCTACGGACTGTATTTTTTACTTGTATGTATATTTATTAGTTGTATTATTCTAATTGTGATTTATAGCATGGTACATAATTGAGGTTGACAGGATTTCAGTTGTTAAGACTATTTGTAAATGCCAGCTACTCTTTACATGATGTGTATAGTTACATTAAGAATGCACCAATAGAAATTTGTTATATCAACAAGTGTTTTAAAATTAGAAAAAATTCCCTTCTTCGGTGAAATTCAATTTACCATTGATGTACAGGACATGCCCCATTGGGTGTTCAGCCCCATGAACATCCAATTTAGATGCCTAAAACACTTCTTATGGTCAGTGGAAGGTTGTTCCCATAACAAAAAGCATGGTCATCTGCCCAATATCTCTCTTTTATCTTCTTTACTTCTGCAACCCAAAACCCTTTCAAAATCCCCTTTCGTCTCTCTCTCTCTCTCTCTCTCTCTCTCTCTCTCTCTCTCTCTCTCTCTCTCTCTCTTTCTCTCTCTCTCTCTCTCTCTCTGTCTCTCGCTCTCTGTCTGAGATAGAAGGTTAAAAGATGTGCTCCCTGCTGGCTCAAAAAGGCCAAAGCCTCATTCGAGTGGTTCATGAAATTCTGCACCAGATGTTTCTCAGGAAAAATATGCAAGCTAACACACACAAACACACACACACACACACTCACACACAAACACATAAACACATACACACAAATATTCACTCTCCACAGCCCTCAAGGATGAACTCATACCATCGATTAATTGAAAACAGACATTGTTCTCATTTGTTCCTGAAAAGCGTACCGAGAATAAGTAGGCACTGACTTCTTTTATGGATGCGGGCAAACTTTTATTGGAGACATGAAAGCAATAGAATTATCAGTACTGAATGGGTGGCATTGCATTACAACAACAGTATTATACCTAAACTTTAGACATACACAGTCATTATTTAGATGAATACCCCCCATACACACTGAATGGTCACACACAAGACAATGTGTTATTCTGAGAATACACATAAAAAAGTTCTTTTTATTGAACTTTTTTTATATTGAACCATGACAAATGAAAGAACCATTGGAATGATTGAAAGGCTCTTTGTGAGTCAGAAAGTGGTTCTTTTCATGTGTGACAGTTGAATTATGCAACATTTGGGTCCACAAGGTTATGACGGTCAGTGATTTCAGTGATCAATATTATTATTTATTATTGTCTACATCATTCATGGATCTGGATCATGCAGACCCAATAGAATATACTTTTAGAAAACATTATAGAAAGTTATTTATAGGAAGAGAACTTGTTTCTGGTGATAAAAATGCTAGAACCATTTTTGGTACTTTACCGAGGGAGGGTAAAAAGAACCATAATGGGACCTTAGGACCACACATGCATAGATGCACACAATAACTTCAGCAATAAACTTTTTGCCAAACCATTACATAAAACATTAAGCTCAGATTGTGGGTCGTAAAAATTATGTTTTATGGAGCTGTGTTGAAACGCAACAAAAAAAGTGAACAAAAACAAAGCAGAAAAATCTGGGTGACATGGTTTTCATCTACAGAGTTCTTCTTCAGATCTCATTCACGTAGCCACGCTAGGGTTGCGAGGGCACTTTCTTATCCTGACACTGTCGGGTAGGCGTGTTCTCAGCCTCTAAAGAAATATAAAAAAGCAATTGTTTGAAGACATTTAACAAGCACGCTGTGTTGCAACCTGAAAGATCATAGGATTGTGTTGCATTACAGCTGTGGCATTATGGAAACATGTGTTAAAAGACTACAAGGGTTAAAAGACTAAAAGACTTAGGCTTTTGCTGAAGGCTTACATGGTGACATCAGGCCCTCCACTGCGTAAACGAGTGTGAGCGAGACGTTACCTAATGTTTTATAAACATACATTACAAATATGCATTTCCCCCAATACAGCTCCGGCTAAACTCAGCGCTCCTGTGGAGGCTGTCTGAGCAGGATAAATTACTGAACCCATTTCCAAGGGACCCCTTGTGACGGAAAAATTTAAGTATACAGTACTTTCAAAATGTGTGCCTAATATAAAATGTCTTGTTATATTTTTATATGCTTTAATATACACTAAATGTTGTGCATTTTGGAGTGTTTTGGACAACTTAAGCTGCAATTAAGTAGAGTAAAGTATGTAATTTTGAGACACAGATATTATTACACCTGAAATAGGTACACCTTCCTTATATTTATACTCATTATTCATTTTATCAGCTCCAGTTACCACATCGGTGCACCTATTCTGCTACTACTCCTACTACTAATAATAATATAAAATAATAATAATAATAATAAGAAGAATGATAATAATAAGGTAATCTTAATCTAAATTATAGCCTGTTCCCACCAACTAGATCTCCTCCTTTCACTTGATGCTACTAGGTTGGGAAAACACCAGGGATGGATATCACCAGGGATCATGATCTTTCGATTATAAAACCATTGTCCAGACAGCTGCACCACTCAGGAGCCTGTAGTGTGCTTCAATCTATTTAACGGGACTGACTTCTGTTTTTTTTTTTTAGAAAACTTTAGCAACTACTAAGATTATTAAAGTAGATTACTAAAAGGATTACTTTACTTTTTGCAATAGAGACAAATGCAGAAAATACTGTGCATTTTAGGTGTATTTCCATAAAATGCATGGAATTAAAACATATACTTTATACTGCCTTGGTATGCATGGGTGAACTGTCCAGGGTATTTGCCCTATGAGTGATGGGGCAAATACTCTCCAGTGCCCCGTGTGACCCTGGTTAGGATAATTGGCTCTGTTAATGAATTAAGGATACTTCATACTATTGATATACTAAAGTATAGGGACAGTTTGAAAAAAAAAGACTAACTTCAACAATAGTCAACCAAAGCTAACATTTTTGGATATACAACATAACTTTTTTTGGTAGCTCACACACACACGAAAGACATAAAACGTCATTATAAGGCAAGAGCTTTGATGATTGTAGCCAGCAATTGATTACAAAATTCCTCTGGCCTTGTATTGCATACTTCAGTGCTTGACGTTTGTGAGTACTTCACAGCTATGATTACTTTCTGATGACTTTTACATATAGATGATGGTAAAACAGTGGACCAGTGCATCATCATCCCCACATCAGCCAAATCTTCTTCATGTGGGACTTTTCACTGGCATTGAGGTTTCCTTCCTTGCTCTTGATCAGGCAACAGTTTTCCTGAACTCCCATTATTTTCAAATCTTTAGTTTACGATTTTCAGTCAATCTACAAGATTAGAGGTTTGAAAGGTCACATTTCAGTTGTCTACATGTGACTGAGACCTTACAAAAAATCTAAATTGATCAACTGGAGGGTTGCCCTAACAAGCCAATTATTATTATTATTATTATTATTATTATTATTATTATTATTATTTTGTAGTTGTTGTTGTTGTTATTTAAAATTCA
>JBBPCX010000160.1:11069503-11100635 GCA_037974365.1 Hydrocynus forskahlii
CTCTGTTTACGACATACATACGATATAAATAATTCTGTTCTGCATTGGAATCCACAGTCATTTCTGTGCCACTGGAATGATGGGAATGCATACTGTCCAGAGCGCACATATTTCTGATTTTGACTTTATGGCACAGAATGCATGTACTTTTCATCTACTGTAATGAATACTGTGGTTTCAAACACACTTATCTTTCTGGTGTACCATTCTGGCATACTGTTTAGAGCTGTATGCGGTTTCAGACACAGCTATGGAAAAAGAGGTTTCTGTGTGATGTGTATAGAACATGCATACCATATAACACAGATTCTAACTGCTGCTGGATATGCTATGCAGACTGTATTTAATTCTAATCATAATCTGAGCTAAAAATGTGCATTTTGGAATCATATAACTACACAAACATATACCACATATCCAAAAGTATCAGTGAATTCTACTTTAAAGTGCCCCAATCGCTGACACATGTGTGAATAGTGTGCATATAACATGAGTTTACTTTACACTTTTTTTAAGACACACACTACTGTCTCTCCCTTTTAAACTGGTGCAGTTAGTGGACTTGGTATGCTGTGCCATATCTATTTCAAACCACAATTTAGTGCAAAAACTGCTTTTGTCACCATGTAACTGAATGAAAATACCTTGTATCTCCAAAAAAATTAATCTTAAAGGTGAATGGAAAATATTCTTAATATTTTTATATTTCCCTGAGGTCCACTTTGTGTAGTTTTATGAAGCAAAAACAGTAATTATTCATTTTTACAAGACTTTTTCAGTCTCTCCTTATATCAAAAACAATACATTGAAATAGGCTGTTTGGAGGTCTGGTGTTTATACATGAACTGTACTGGACAGTAAGTTGTGACACTTTAACCACATCAAACATTTTATTCTAAAACGTTAGTAACATTCAGTTTTCCATGATGTGGGTTCCTTTAACATTTAATGTACGTTGATGTAACATTTAGCCATGGTGTTTTGCACCATTTTTTGACTTCAGTTACAGGAAAACTGACATTGAACCCCCTCAGTCTTCCCCATTCATTCTGCAGTTCGTGCTCCCATTCCCCTGTAAATGCACTCAGTGAAATTTCTGCCGAGCCGGGCTGTGTTTGCGCAGCGGCGCGGCGCGGCGCAGTTCGGGCTCCAGGCGCTCTGTTTGCGCGTTAATGAGCGCCGTGCTCGAGTTTGACCAAGAAGGATGTGCGCGGTCCCTTAAGACCGAGGATCCGGGCTACATAATTCATACCGGGGGGGTGTGACTTCGGTTGCGCGTGCTTTTCCTGCCCTGTATAAAACGCGCTCATGCGGCGGAGCGCAGTTACAGATGGAGATGCGCAGCCGCTCCGGCGGGGTGTACAGCCGAGCCAGAACGACGTGACAGAAGCCCCACGTTACACCCACCCCCCCAGTCCCCGCTACACCCCCGTGCTCCAAGCTTTGCTCTGCCGAGTTCTCTTTCACCCGTTTCAAGCCGAACGCCCGAAGTTCCTCTGAGAAAATAGGGGGGCCACACTGACCCCGGATCGGCTCGCGCTCCTACCTCCTCTTCCTCCTCTTTCTCCTTCTCCCTTGCGCGTCCGATGACGGCGGCGCAGCGCGCGCTCTGCCTGGCGGCGCTGCTCGCGGTCTCCACGGCTGCCGGCCGCCTGGCGCGCGCCACGGGCCCCGTGGTTCACTGCGAGCCGTGCGACCAGGGCGCGCTCGCGCAGTGCAAGCCGCTGCCGAGCGAGTGCGCGGAGCGCGTGCGCGAACCCGGCTGCGGCTGCTGCATGACGTGCGCACTCTCCGAGGGCCAGCCGTGCGGAGTGTATACTGGTCGCTGCGGCGCGGGGCTTTCGTGCCAGGCGCGACCCGGAGAGACCAAGCCCCTGCAGGCGCTGCTGGAGGGCCGCGGGGTGTGCAGGAGCGCGCCGCGCAACAGGCCAGTCGGAGGGGTCCCGACGCGTGGAGTGGGTGAGTAATCATAACGACAACAAAGTCCGCGTGCCGGGTGCGTGCATGTGAGACTGTGAGTGTGTTCACTGGTTTTCTTTCATTGACAGGCTTTCACCTCAGCTCGGAGTTGTGAATGTTTTGTTTGTTTTGCCTAGATTTATTTCTCGAATCTCTTGCTCCGCTTGGACATTAAGTTGCTTGCTGTTTATTGACACTCTAACTGCTGGAACTCCTAGAGTGACCATACACTATTCATTCTGAGCGTTTCTGTTAACCGGGACATGTTGCTGAGTTGTGCTGTGGCGCTGACCAGAGTGTTGGGGCCGCGTGCGTTTTGTGTTGACTTCTCTCGTGCACGTGCACTGGTTCGTTGACACAGATGTACAGAGTTTGACGCGCAAGAGAAAGTGGTCCTCTGCACCGGTGCGACAGTGCGGCGGATTACTGTGCAACCTGTGCAACCCGCGTGCTGTAGTTTTCAGCCCTCCTCACCCCACTCCACCCCACCCCACCTCAAGCTGTGCCGTGAAAACTGTCCCACACTGCTGCCGTTGTTCCCTACGGCACGGCCTGGAGCGCCACAGCGACCCCTCTATGCCGTTTTATGCGTGCGGTGTGTGCATGGGAAAGAGAGAAGGAGAAAGTGCCCCGTGTGTGTGTGTGTGTGTGTGTGTGTGTGTGCGTGCTTGTATGTGTGTGTGTACACAGTGTGCGCGCTAAAGTTTGGCCTCGCCAACCCGATCGTTAAGAATGCCACATGTGCGTATTTTTAGTACCCAGAGAAGACGTGAGATCGTTCTGTTTTGTGCGTGTGTGCGTTCTTGTGTGTCTTAATGAATGAATGACGCTCTACGTTGTTTACCTCCGAAGAGGAACGCTTTCCCACCACACACACACACACACACTGCACAGTTTCTTGAACTAACTGTACATGGGTCTGCTCGTTACTTGCATTACTAGTCACTGTCTTTTACAGATGGTCCCCACTAACATGGCATGGCACTGGAGTAAAACAGTGGTCCCCACTGACATGGCATGGCATTGGCATCCTATAGTGAAGAGGGCTTTCAATAAGAAGCATAGTGAACATGCATTAAGCACTGATAGGCAGGTAGGCTTTCTGAGGCAAAATAACTAATACATTAACATGCACATACTTAGATGTTTCACACTCCTGCTTTCTATCCAGGAGACATGCAGTCACATGCATATAGACCTAGGGATGTGTACACCTTCATGCTACTGATGCCTGGGCGAGAGCCCATTTGCCCTCTTTTGGCAAGCTGCTGGGGTTTTGATAGCTGGGATTATTGCTTAGTCGCACTAGTGCAGCTTTGCTGAGGTGGTCATATTATTTTAGCTATTGTGTTTGCATAGACACAGTGCTGGCGTCAAGGGGGGCATTCGAAGGCATTGCACCTACTGAGTTCAGTGTAAACAGTCATCTATCCTTGCTACCCTTAGCAGCTGCTGGCTTTGTGCCCAGTCAAAAGAAAATTCTTGGAGCAATTTTTTAAAATTGTGCAAGCCAGCTAGTTAGCGAGGTAATAGTTACGTTTAAAACATTAGTTGTGTTAACTGGTAACGTAAGCTTCAAGCAAGCTGAAAATTGTTAGCTAGCTTAGCTAGCTAATTAGCAGGAAGGTGGTATGTTATCCCACTACTGGGATGGCGCCTCCCCCTGCAGTTCTTCTAATGGAAGAGGCTGCCCTTGAGACTGCCACTACTTAATGTGGGTATCACTGCTCTGTGGGTTTGTAATTTTAATTTTAATCCCATAGCTCACTTTGGATGAGACAGTTAGCTCAAATAAAGCACCACTTATGTTAGTCTCCCTACATCACATCATAGTTCATGAGGGTTATGGTTGTGTTCTTGTAAACACTGACAGAAATTGTGCTTTTCTTTTGAATAGAACAGAACAATGAAGAGCAGCACAGGCGATTGGTTGTTGCATAAGAGCTGATTTGCGAATTACTCATCACAAAGTAATGTGATGGATTTCAGTCTGGCATTTGGCTACTGAGTGTAAATGCATGTGATTAAAATCTTATTAGGATATAATCCAGATACAAATCACATGAAGAGACCAGGTGTAAACGTGGTCACTGCAAATGGTTCTTTAGAGATATAAGTAACATCAGTTACTGTATGCCTACCCCCCACCTCAAGCGTGCCTTTGCCCCTCTGCACTCATTAGATGAGGCCACAGTGGTGTGTCGAAGCAATCAACCATGACAATGTAACACACACAACAGCTATTGTTAGGCTACAGAGTCACTTTTAAGAAGCAGTTTAGAGGCGCCAAGCATTTTACTGTACTGCCTTACCTCATATTCTCTCCTTCTTCTGGCCTTTAATTTTAGTCTCTCCAGTGCTCCTTTCCCATCATACCACACTTTATGGTAATTACATGCCTCGGCCAACCAGTGAGAAGGGCCGCATTGCAATGGCGCTCATTGCTCCCACCCCACATCCCTGCCACTCATGAGCTTTTGCTTGTGCTTCAGGGTTGGCAGCAGTACTGCAGCAGTACCTTTTTAGTGGCAAGTTGATTGATGTTGTTTAGGAAAAGTTGACCTGATCAAATGCATTGACATGTTTCATATGTATTTTGCATAATTTGTCAATAGTTTTGACTTCCCCTTTGGCCTAGTTAATTTGGCGAAGCCCCTACTGGTGCACAAGTGGAATTACGAGTCCACCACACAGACACACACACACACACACACACACACACACACACACATACACACATACACATATATAAATATACCATACCAAATCAGCATGCATACAAACACTATACAATGTCGTAAGCCACTCAGAAGCTTATATTGTCCTACCCTGACTACCTTTGATCCTGCATCTGTCCATTTTGTCTGCGTGGGCATGAGTGTGTGTTACACACATTTCCAAAAGCGTGTGTGTGTTTTCAGTGTGTGAGTCACTGTGTGTATGTGTGTGTGTGTTGTATGTTAAACTGTTTACCTGCTCAGGATTAAACAAATACATGAGGTTGAGTGTTTTTAAAAAGGCCAACGTGTTGCTGGGAAAGTCCATAAAAAGTTATAAAAGTTTACATTGGATATAAATATTGATGTTTTGCAGGTTCCTGAATTAGATGGTGCTCTACTTCTCCTCCTCTACCCTGGATGTGACTTTCTTTTCTGTATTGTACTGAAATTATAGTGGGTCAAGCAGAAGAAGCAGGCTAATGCCATGATTTCACCGTTCTTGTCACTGATTATACGTTGTCGTCAAAATCAGTTATTTTGTTAGACGTACACAAGGCTGTTTATGTTGCTGTTGATGCTGTTGTGGAAGTTGTTTTTTGTCCTTATGTCATGGTTAATGAGGGCATGGTTTATCTGTGCCGTGTTGTGCTACTGTTGGCTACAGTCCTGGTGTAGCTGCACTCGTGCACACAGGCAGTTTGAACTAAAATCTGGTTTTACTTAGTTTTTCCACTCCATGAGCTGAGACTGTTTTTCTATTTTACCAGATGTATCACTCTCATTGTCCTCATATCTGTTTGGCTTTGTGGGCTTAGCCAACTCATCTTCACTGTTGCCATTCCAGTTTTGGCATTGTGTTTTTCTTTGAATATTCTTGGTGTCTGTTTCCTTGTTTGACTGGATGCAGTTGTCCTGCTTTGTTTGAGTTTTCAATCGCCCCTAACTACTTGCAGTAAAACACTATTAGGAAAGTGAACCTGAGTATGTGCTGTATTTGCATTCTAGAGCAAGCATAGAGTAAAAGCATAAACCACTCTGTTTGCTGCCCTGAAGAGTGCTAAAGAGAAGATACAAGAAGTTTTTATGGTGTCTTGAGTATTTTATGGATAATACATGTGGTTCTACCATCATCTTCACTTTGAAGCACACTGAATGCTTTATATATAGACTTTATTAGAGTCTAAAGTGCTGCTCTGCACAAGTGTGTGTTTGAAATAGCGTGATTCCCCTGGCATTCATTCTGGACGTATCCGTTTTTGTTGCCTAGGTTTCCGGTCAGGTGGCCTTCCCATCATCTTTAATGGTTTCAGCCCACAGGTTATAAATACCACCAACTCTGACCCATCCCCCCAATATTTGCCATCTCCCTGCCTTTTTCTCATTCTTTTCTCTTTCTTTTCTTCCTTGTATCTCCTCTCACTAAATGGCTGTGACCACCTGCCTTGCTGAGTCAGCGCTGGGAGGTTACACGTTTGTGAAAGTTATAAAACCTGTTTTTAAAAGTGTCTCCACAGCTATAATGGGCTTGTGGCCTTAAAGCTTCTTAAACAGCCAGAGCAGATATGAATGACGCACAGGCTTATTTTGGTTTGCGTTTGCATACACATTTCTAACCTTGACCTCTGGCCTTTTCCATGTTTCAGATAGCCAAGAGGTTCGAGTACAGGAGCATCTCTCCGACTCTACTGTGGCAACGGTCACCGAACGCACCTCAACGGATTCAGGGCTTGGTGTGGGCAGCCAGAGAACAGTGCTGGAGCGTAAAGGGTCTCTGCTGTACACTAAGCTGGGCATGATTCAGAAGGAGCTGTCGAAGAACAGCCAGAGCTACAAGGTGGAGTCAGTGGCCAGCATCATCCACAATGACATCCACAATTGTAGCCTGGATTCCAAGAGAGAGACTGAGTATGTAAGTGTTCTTTTGGTTC
This sequence comes from Hydrocynus forskahlii, assembly GCA_037974365.1. Classification (NCBI taxonomy): domain Eukaryota; kingdom Metazoa; phylum Chordata; class Actinopteri; order Characiformes; family Alestidae; genus Hydrocynus; species Hydrocynus forskahlii. Next base: position 11,076,111 of record JBBPCX010000160.1, read on the forward strand.
CTGGCGGCAGGTCAGCGTGGGTCAGGAACAAAACAGCAAGATGTGTTGTTTTGTGGATGAAGCTGGAGTGTATTGTGTTGATAGTGTGCTATGCATAAACCAGGAAAACTAGCAAAAACTGAACACAAAAAAACATTAATTAAAATAATAACATTTGTAAAATAATTTTACATTGACAGGCAGAGGTTTTTTTTTGAAGATACACTGGATGGATATTTTGAACAAGTGGCATCTTCCAAGCTAGACAACAGATGTATATTTAGCATCTCTATATGTGGTTTATTTGAAGTAGTTATCAGGGGACTCTGTGTTCTGTCTGGCCCTGTCTGTTATGGAAAAAAGAGGAGAAAGTTTGTATAATTTCTGAGTTTCCGTGCTTCATATAGTAAACTTTGGACTGATTGTGTTTATATTTGTGTGTGTTTGTGTGTGTGTATGTGTTTGAAGGGCCCTTGTCGCAGGGAGATGGAGAGTGTTTTGAAGAGTCTTAAGAAATCCAATGTGTTAAACCCCAGAGGTTTCAGCATTCCAAACTGTGACAGGAAGGGATTCTACAAGAAAAAACAGGTGAGTGTTACCATGGCGTCCCACTGAAGCAATATCACAAACGACTTCATGTTTATATGGCCTGTATCGAGTGGCCTGCATGGACGCTTCTGAATAAGAGAACGATGTTGGTGGCGTGGGGTGGGGGTGGAATTAGGGGGTTTGGGAAATGTATGAGTCAGTGACCCCCCTCCGAACCCTTTCCATTAAGAGGATGAGTCAGACCTAAGGTCTGAGCTTGTTTAATGAGTTCGGGTGAATTTGGGCAAACAGGATTATTCAGTGGCTTGCCGAACAGGAAGCTCCTGCCATTACTGATAGGGGCACGGTTTCTGAACTCGCTGAACTGCGGCTTAGTCACTGGGACACCAACGCTGACCATTGATATTCATTCATAATTAACTGGCTCTACAGCATTTCCTTTCCGATCCATGCACAGAGCAGGGGGAGGAAAGAGAGCAGAGGAAAGAGCAGAATCAGTATTGTGCACCGGACAGATATGGGATTAGATAATCTCTGTACTGTGATGTTCATTCACACATACGTGGGTAGAAGATATTTATCTACAGTCCTAAAGGTGCTAAAAAAGATTATGGAGAGCAATACCATAGTCAAATTACTTGATTCCCTAAATAATCTTCAAAAAGCTTTTTTAGAGAACCAAAAGTGTTTTTTTTTCTGTGCCATCACTGCTTAGAACACTTTGTAGGCTGAATAACGTCAACAGTCCACGGTCGTGGTCAACAATTAACAACACAAGTTTCAACTGACAACTAGAGCTCAAAGAAGCAAACATTACTCCACCGCTGTCTAAAGGCCTCGGTAAACTTGCGGAGACACTCTTGGAAAGGTCTCAATATGTCTGGCTGCAGTGACCAATAAGACATGACTGCAGAGAAAACCAACAGATGCAAATGTCACATGAGGTTTTCCCTCGCCATGTCACACACACTGCAGCTGGGCGCAGATGAACACACTACACAACATAGACTGTGAGTGGTTGGTTAAAAAAGGCTCAGTAATAAGTAAGTAATAGCAAAAACAGAATGCCAGAGAGATTAGTGTTGTCTTTGCACAAACTGTGCAAGCTTAGTTTCCCTGAAAGCATAATGAAATCTTACAGCACCAGTCAAAGGTCTCAGTAAATGCATTTTCTACTTTCTTGTATTTGCATGCATTTGTTTCAATTCAAAGCATGACACACAAACCCACTTCACAGAAACCCAGTTTGTTGCAAGGAAAACATTATTGCAAAAACGAACATCTGTGGAAATCTAATGTGGTCAGCTAAAATAATTGAGGTCGGATGATTCTGTAATAATTTTTTACATGCAAAAGTTTTCAGCCTCCTTGAAAGTCATCGTAATTTTCTGGTTTACAAAATATTTGTTTCTACAAAAAATAAAATGTCAAATATAAGGTTTGCACAAGTTTTCAACCACTACATATTATTACTTTGTGGATAAAGCTTCTGTTGCAGTAACAGCCATAATTCTTTTGACGTAAGGCTATACCAGTGTTACTACTCATCCTTGTTCTTCTTGGCAGAATTTAGAGGTTGGTGGGATGGCACTTCTGGACAGCGGTTTTCAAATCGCACCACAGATTCTCAATGGGTTTAAGATGAGGGCTTTGATGTGGCCATTCCAAAACATTCACCTTTTGAGCCATTTTAGTGTCGTTTTGGCCTTATGCTTATGTCATGTTGAATTTTCTCCTGTAGATTTATAGCAGACTGGAACAAGTACTCCTGCAATATTGTGCTGTATTTGTGGCCATCCATTTTCCCTTCATCTCTGATGAGATTTCCAGTCCCTGCAGATGAAAAGCATAGCATGATGCTGCCACCATATTTCACTGATTTTTTTTTGTTGCTACCTTCCTGTAGAGGCCTGTGTCATGGAGGGGTCTTGAAATCGTGGACCTATGCACCTTAAAGTAGCCTCTCTCACCAGTTAATGTCTTGCTCTGAGGCTTAGTTTTGAATGACGGCCTGTTCTAGTCTGGGTCTTCTTGGTGTGAAGGACTCATAGGTATTCTCTAATTATGTTTAAATAAAAAAGCACAGGGATATGAATACTTATGCAAACTTATGATGGTAGACTAATAACCTGTTTTGGTATTGAAATTATTCTGGAGCAAAAGAGATCATACATGCTGTTTGAGAAAAAATGTGTATATATATTTTATAACCCATAAAACTATGACTTTTCAAGGGTTGAATATTTTTACAAGCCAAGGTGCATACTGCTTTTACCTAGTCCCATCCTGGCCAGTATTTCATTTCATTTCATGCTATTGGTTCCGCATGGTTTTGCTGTTGCTCACACCTCTCATTTTAGAGCTTCAGCGTTTTAATTTTGACCAAAATGTCCATTTCCTATGCTGACAGATGCTGGATGTACTAAGACTTTGGACCACAGTCCTGTGCGTTACTCAGTACTTTTTATTTTGATCCTTATACAGTTTTTTACTTCTGTTCCAGTTGTTTATGGCGAAGCTACCTTTACTGCTTTTTTAGGGAGTATTTCATTGAAGAAACACTTTTAATTTGGAATAGGCCAACGGGTTTGGGCTACTCTACTGAGCTCTATATGCAACCACACACACACACACACACACACACACACAGAATCCCTGGCATGACCCTCCTGGTATCCCGGCAAAGCAGGCAACTGGATGAGTCTCTGTGCAACCTGAGAATTTATGACCGGAAGACTAACAAGGGAAAGCATGTGTCACAAGCTTGCACCAGAAAGACACAGTTAAAGAACAAGAACATGTAACAGAGTAATATCATTATTAATGTATAGGACATTGGAATGGAAGGAGGAGAAGCTTCTCCCAAACTTTAGTGAGTTCATGAAACTAATATGTAAGATGTAACTGATGCATATCTGTCTGATGCATCTATAGTATATGGTCAGTTACCACAGACAATCATTTCTCTGTACTAAGAATAGATCCCATCAACTCATCTTCAATGGGAAGATGTTTTAGCATTTCCCCACTGGCTTCTATTATAAGCATTCTGAGTCAACAGGCTTTCTGTTCTTATAGTAAATACAGGGGAACGTGTCAAACGCATCATTCTTAGTAACTGATGGTGTGCCACAGATTCAGCAGATTGAAAAGTGTCAGAGCGCTCCTTTGAAGGGTTAAGCAGGCTCTCTGTTCCTCTGATTAAATATGAGGAGAGAGAGAATGAGAGAGGGACAAACGAGGACTGAAAAAAATATGACTGCAAGTCACGCAATGACAAGTTGATTAATGAGGGAAAAGAGATGGACGAGGGTGAGAGAGAGAGAGAGAGAGAGTGAATGTAGGGAGTGAGTGTAGAGGCATGGTTTGGAAAAAAGTGTAGTCGGGGGAGACTGGCTTTTCTCCTCATAAACCTTTCAGTTTCGATAAACATTCAAACGGCTGCGAAAAGGCACACAAGCGTACACAAGCTCTCTCATACAAGCGCAACTGCAGATATCCTGGGTGCCTAGGGCTCCTTTGCACCCCCCAAATGAGATATGTAATGTGAGTGTGTGTGTGTGTGTCTGTGTGTGTGTGTGTGTGTGTGTGTGTGTGCATGTGTGTGTTGGAGGCCATTCCCGTGGAGGGCACAGTCGTCCACTGCTGGCTAATTTTAGCTCTGATTATATGAATTGGCTTAGTGTGCGAGTGGAGGCCAGGCATGCTGCCCCCTCCCCCCACCCCCAGGCCGGGCTCATCTCTCCCCGAGGCCGGGAGTCCTTTCTGTGTGCCAGAGGCGCGCTCTGCCCCTCTGACCCGCTACCTCGGCCACAGCCTGCAGCTCCACTACAGCCGCTGCTCTACCGCTCTGAATTAGATCTCAGTGATGGAAGATAAGGAGAAAAACAACAGTGTGAATGGCAAGGCTTGCTAGAAATGTGCTGGGAATTAATTAGGAAGAAACTGGGAGGGGGGGAAATGAAATCTGAGACCTACATTTCAGTTCAAATGTTTATTCAAAATTTTGAATAAAGCTTAATAGAGTTCTGTGAAATCTGCATAGCAGCAATCATGTTGTTAATAGATAATTACAGTGTGTTTTTTCATTTAGTGATTAGTGATTTATTGTGCTCTCAAAATATTGGAAATGATAAAGGAAACACTTATTTGTTGTGATAGTTTTATTGGCTCACTTTTTATGAAAAGTTCACCCCAAATAAAGGGTCCCATTTATTTTAAAATTAGGTCAAAATGAAAATTGTTACATTTTTACTTTTAAAAAAATAAAATAAAAAAATACAATTAATGATGCACTAAAACCACTCTTTCTCTTCTGATTTCAATACCAGATAGTCAAGTACTAACCAACTACTACCAAGTACTACCAATACTAACTCCATCACACCTAGTACTCAAAAGATGCTTGCAAATCCTGATATCCTGATACTAAGCTGGAATTTATTTCTCATATATGCCCCAAACAGTCATAGATACATCTTCAACCATTAGACACTGCTGGAATTAGGTAAATCTATCATTCTTAGCTTGATGGGAAAACCAGGCAATGAGATCATGGCATCGTCTGGTGTGGCAGCTAACAGAGGCAGCACCATCGCGTTAAGAGGGTAAAAGCATAGACTACTAGGCAAAACCTAAGCTAAATGCTATCATTGCTCCAAAAGACTGATATATATCCCTTCCATATATTTCTCTAATATATTTCCATATATTTCTCTGCAACATATAACTCAGCTGAGACATGAGAACCGCTGAAAGATCAAGGCACTAACATTAACTGCTCTTATCTGCTCTTATTTGAGGCATACCGGTGTAGAGGTTAAATTAGGAAGAATTTCAGCTGGCGTTTCACCCACTATATTATTTTTGCAATGAGATTTTGCAATGAGCATTTTTACTACTGCTAATCTTATTAAATCATTCCGCACTTTAGACATGTCCCTTCACTCAGTGGCATGCATTTCAGAAAGTTTATCATGGTATAGTCATTTCTATCACACAGTCCATAATAAGAACATACACACAGTACATAATAAGAATGAAACAACATTCCTCCAGGGCCATGGTGCAACACAAGATCAGAACAGAACAGCACAGAACAAAAACACAAGTGCAAACAGGACAGAACACAAGAGCAATATTACAACCAAACGAGACAACATTCAGTGCAATTGACAATAGCTACGTTGAGGATAAATACAGTATTTTGACTGTTACTGTATTCTAGCAGCAGAGATGTGCAAAGATGCAGAACAGATTTGACAGAGTTTACATGTACAAAAAAATGCAGAACAGCTATAAATATGCAATTTTAGAACAGCAATAAATATAATTGTGCAGTTTGTAGCAGCAACATGACAGAGAATGTTGTGTTTTATACAGAATGTGTAGTATAAAAAAGAGTATTTTAACAGGTAATTAAAGTCTGGGTTGTTCAAGGGGGTAGGGTGAGGGCGGGGAGGGGGTGTTGGTGGTGTGTGTGTGTGTGTGTGTGGGTGTGTATGTATGTGTTTTATGCTTCAGTACCGGTTGAGGAGTCTGACGGCCTCAGGGAAGAAACTGTTCCCCATTCTGGTAATTGAGGCCCGTATGCTATGGAACCTTTTTCCAGATGGGAGGAGAGTGTGTGAGGGGTGAGTGGGGTCGTCCACAATGCTGGTAGCTTTGCAGATGCGGTGTGTGGTGTAAATGTCTGTGACAGAGGGGAGAGAGACTCCAATGATCTTCTCAGCTGTTCTCACAACCCTCTGTAGGGTCTTGCGGTCCAAAACATTGCAATTCCCATAGCAGGCTGTGATGCAGCTCTATGGTCCTTCTGTAGAACATGGTGAGGATCGGGGGTGGAAGGTGCACTCTCCTCAGTCTCCGCAAGACTGCTGGGCCTTCTTGGTGATGGAGCTGGTGTTGAGGGTCCACGTTCTCTGTGATGTGAACACCAAGGAACTTGGTGCTCCGGACAGTCTACACCGAGGGGCCGCCGATGCTCAGCAGAGAGTGATCATGTTGCACCCTCCTGAAGTCAACATCCATCTCTTTTGTTTTCTCCATGTTCAGCGAAAGGTTGTTGGCTCTGCACTAATCTGTAGGCCGTTGCCACTGATCAAACCCACCATAGTTGTGTCATCGGCGAACTTGATGATGTGGTTCGAGCTGTGCATTGCTGTGCAGTCGTGGGTCAGCAGCGTGAAGAGTAGAGGGCTGAGCACACAGCCCTGTGTTTAGCATGGTGGTGCTGGAGATGGTGCTCCCGATCCTGACTGACTGAGGTCTCCCAGTCAGGAAGTCCAGGACCCAGTTGCAGAGGGAGGTGTTTAAGACCAGCAGTCTCAGCTTCCCGAACAGATGCTGAGGAATGATGGTGCTGAATGCTGAACTGAAGTCTATGAACAGCATTCTAACATAGTTGTATTAATATGACTGCAAATATGTGATTGTAAAAATGTGATCATACATAGAGTTCGGATGACCTTGACCTTGATTACAGTTTATAACAATCAAATATTTTTTCTTTGTGATTGCTGTAAAATTCAATATCCATGCATCCCTAATTTGCCAATAATTGATTCCAAAACTCATCAGTTTCTAAGATTCCTTATTTCACCGTAAGATTCCTTATTTCTCTCTTGAAAGAGCCTTGAAGAGTCTTTAACCCCCGCAATCTTTCTGCTGTTGTTGGTTAACCTCAGCATGCTTATAATATCCATGTCTTGCAGAAACAAGTACTTTGCAGACCGAGCCGATGGACAATCAGATCCGCATACACACACACACACACACACACACACAATGACTACCTCAGTGTCTGGGAGAGAAACCAGCTGCTTTTCCTATCCTCATGAAGTTGTTGCACTCACATATTGTGTGTGTATGTATGTGTTTGTGTATGTGTGTGTGAGTGTATGTGTGTTTTATGAGTCTGTGTTTACCCTGTGGCTGCTTTTAATGCCCTTCCGCCTTCCTGCTGCCCATAAGGGCATCATTATGGGCCAGCGATGACTGAGGCTTGCTTTGTGACACACACACACATACACACACATACACACACACACAGAGTCATATATTCACATACACACACAAACCTAGCATACACACAGGTCCGTTGTGTTGCAGCCTCCAGCCATCGCCGCATTGACAGGCGTATACTCAACTGCCCAAAATATGTCTCACTGTTGCTTTCTTTCATACTGACACACGCACATGCACCACATACACACGTACTGACATATACATGCATGCACACACAAATGCATAGATGCATCTGCACAAGGATGCACACATACACACACACACACACACACACACACACACACACCGAGTAATTTCCACATTAATTTATTTGAGCAGAATTACTTTCAATAGTAAACCCTGATGCAAATTTCTTTTTGCAGTGAGTATAGCAATGAGTAAATATAATGAATTACAACCTACTTCTGGTGGCAAATAAAGTAATAAAGCCTATTCTAGTATTTTTTGGGAGGATCATAAAAAGGACATAGTGGAACATTCACACCAAACCTGACGGTTTTGGTTTTAATACTCTAACTATTAGGACAGCTGATTGAGAGGAAAATTGATTCGTAAGAAACTTAGGAAACATAGAAGTCTTGTTTTTGTTCTCCAATTTGATGTATGATCTCAATATGTTGTTAAACTTTGTTTACAGTGCTGTGATTTTTTCTGCTTTGTTTCTGTTAAATACAGTTTTCAAATGGTCATCTCATTTATTGACGGAAAAAAATGTATCACACATCAACTGTCCCTGTGTGAAAAAGTAACTGTGACTTGGAATCAATAAGACATGACTCCCCCAGGCTTAATTGCCGCTGGCCCTATTGAATCTAAACATCACTTTTGAACCTTAGCAGCAATGTGATGTAAAGGTCTCAATAAACAACACATTATGCTGTGATCAAAAGGAATTCTAGAAGAGATGTCTTATTTGAGACATTCTGGAAAGGGTTAAAAGGCCATAGCAAAGGCTGTGGGCCGTAGCAAAGGCTGAGGCTTTATCTACAAATGGAATAAATGTGGAACAGTTCTTAAAATTCCCAAACGTGGCCAGTTCCTCCAAGAGGGCCAAATGGTGTCCATGAAAAAGATGCACTGCAAAAACCACTGCTAACTAAGAGAACGTAAAGGCTCTTCTCACATTTATCATAAAAAGTCCTTCATGACCCTCAAGCTTTTTGGAGTAATGTTCTGTGGACAGAAGTAATGTTCATTGGACAGAAGTTGAAAGTGGACGACAAGGGTCCTGTTTCATCTGCTGCAAAGCTAGCACAGCATTCTACAATGATAACTGTCAAACATGGCGGTGGTAGTGTGATGTGAGAAACCTTCTCTGTCAAAGACGAAGCTAACTGGCATTTCTGTGCTATTGCTAGCGACGGAGAAAGAGACTGAACTAAACAATCCACACTCAGACAAAGTGCTTAGTGCCCTCCATACTGATATTTTCCATTGTTTATTGTTCGAATCTTCTTTTGGTCTGTAGATTGGTGGTGTTGTTAACATATGAAAGTAGTTTAATAATCTTTTAAACATATGATTAGCTTGCTAGTGCTTTACTTTTAAGTACTAGTACAAAATAACAAACAATGCTGAAAGGTCAAGCAACACTAGCTGCAAAACAGGAACATTTATGACAGCTTTGGTTGTAAAAGGCGCTATATAGATAAAATGGAATTGAATAGAATTAATGGTGTGGTGATGCTTTGCTACTTCAGGGAATGACCAACTTGCCATTACTGATGGAACCATGAATTTGACTCTCAGAAAATCCTACAGGAGAAGATCCTGTTTTCAGAGTGTCAGTCTTCTAAAGATCAGGTACAATAATCCAAAAAATAAGAGCAAGTCCACCTCTTAAAGGCTAAAAAAGTTTTGATGTGGTGTTGTTACTATTTAAGAATCTGAACTCCATTGAGATGATATTGTAGGAGCTTATGACAGGACCTTAAACAGGCAGTTGGGAAGCTATCCAGTGTTCCCAAATTAAAGCAATTCTACAAAGAAGAACCGAAATTACTCCACAGGTATGTGATAGACTAGCAGGTATAGAAGGAGTTTGGTTGCAGTTGTTGCTTTTAAGGGTGCTATAGGTGTTGGAAAACTTTTTCTTCCATACATAAAATGACCATATGAAAACAGCTTTGTGTTTCCTCATGTTGTCTTTATCTTACATTTATTACATTTTGTGTGAGGATCTAAAAAATAAGTGTAACGGATACACACAGGAATTCACAGCCCTGTATCTATGTCTTGTGAAAGATCAGTTGTGATGAAATGAAGTGGAAAGGCTAAATATGTGTGTGGAAAGGAGGGAGCGAGATGAGTGTAGAAGAAGCAGAAAATAAAGGGCTAGTTAAAAGGAAGAGGGTAGGGGACAATCTTGTGGAGCCTAGAATGAGTGCTCTGTTTTTGCCCCAGACCACTCTTGTTCTGATTGAGGTATTTTAATTTGGTCCTCTCTCCATAAAAGTTCTTTTGATCTCCCTCTTTCTATCATTTTCTCCCTCTCACTCTCTTTCTCTCTCTCCCTTTTTCCTCTTCTTGTGTCTTCCTCTTGTGTCTTCCTCCATCAGCATACCACAGGGAATACATTTTTGTAAACCCTAGAATATGTGTGTGTGTATGTGTGTGTGTGTGTGTGTGTGTGTGTGTGTGTGTGTGTGTGTGTGTGTGTGTGTATGTAATAAGGTCCAGATGACTTTGAGTGGATGCCAGTTTCCTAAAATAGTCTGGCATCTCTTTAACGGTGTAGGGCAAATATTTTAGCAGGACCAAATTTACCTCTTACCTTACATACTCCATACATATCATGTGAAGTAGGTGTAGTAGCTGCCCAAGGATGTGTGTTTGTGTGTGTTTGTGTGTGTGTGTGTGTGTGTGTGTGTATGTGTGTTTGTGTAATAGAGAGAGAGATTTAGCTACTTATCAACTTAGCCACTTCTTACATTCTTTTCAGCTTTAATAAAGAATGCAGCTTTGTTATTACTTCTATCTCTGCTAAGTCGTTAAGCCAGATAACATCTGGCTCCTCCCCATTCCTAAGGCGTTATGATGTGTGACTGAGTCAGTAATTCAAGTACCCTGCTCACATGTAATACATTCTCGACCTCTGACGGACATCCGGAGCTCATAGAACCAGAGCTGCAATTTAGAACTAGTGTTCTGTTTTGTCCTTCCTGACCACCTGATCATAAGTATGTGAAACACAGAGGATGATAAACGCCAACAAAGTCTCAAAGGGTGATATTCTATGTTTACAGTGCAGGATAAAGGGGAAGTGGAGGGAAGACAGCTGGACAGACTACCATATGCCAGAGCATCCGGCCAAAGGGCCAGATGGATCCAATAGAGAAAAATGTAACCATGTTGTCTGATCTTATAAGTACATTATGATGCTGCAATCCTGACAAGAAGTGTCTCAAATAATGGTGAAAACGTGCAACTAAATTTGGCACAAATTCAAGGAGAACAAACTGTCCTTGACTTGACTCTTTGTAGGGACACAAGCACATGTCTTATTATTGACTTGGTGGATACCTGTGGGGCCACAGATAGGGCTTAAGGACAAGAATTCAAACTAAAAATCCCAAATTAGAAAGACAAACTAAAGGAACAACTTCCATGTGATGAAAGTGTGTAACCCTTTCCTGTCTGAGCAGAGTAACTGATTTTTTGATAGTAATGTGCACTAAAACAGAAAAAGCCTGTTTCATGATTATGATACATAGCAGATACAACATAGGCACATTTTTTAAACCAAGAAAGTCAGTTCTTTAAAATTATATTATAATAATTATATAATAATATTTTTACTTAAGTCCAATTTTAACCGGCCTTTAAAATCTAAAAATCTAAATAACTAATATCAATTTACTCTTAAAATGTCACATACTGCTTTGTCCCATCCAAGGAGGCACAGGTGCAGACTTCCATTTTGCTATGAATCTTTATTAACAAACCAAAACAAAACCAAACGAGGCACGAGGGCCGATACTCTTTACAAAACACAAACTAAGGACAGGCACACAACAAAGGAGAACGTGAGGGACAACAGACAACCAAAACATGACACAAAGCTAACTTAAATACACACTTCACACAGAACTGAACCTATGAATCTCAAACATCACTTTCTCTTAGCACACTGGTCAGCTGACACTAATACTAAACAAGCTCAAAACCAGTGTGCTCAGAACATGTCACAATACAAACCCCAAAGAACTGAAAAAGGGTGGCCTCTAGCGGCCACCAACTGTGACAGTAACACCACCCCCCCAGCGGTCCACCTGAACACCACAAAGGCGGAGGAGGGGTGGAGGCAGGTAAACGCAGTCCGTGTGAGTCCCACACAGCCGCCTACCCCTTGCCGCTCTTCGGGCTTGCCGCTTCACCAGCCAGGGCGGCTCGTGTGGGTCCCACACGTCCACACCTGAGCATCCTCTTAGCGTGCCCCCAAAAAATATTTAGGGGAGCACCCCAGTCTTTCGTTGAGTCCCACACGGCCGTCCCCCCTTCCCCAACGGTGCACGTTCGGCACGCCCAGGGTCCTAGGCCCATACCAAGGTGGTGGCTGAGGTGGTAAGAATGATGATCCCTTTGCCAGAATATGGGGCTGGGGTCCCTGCCTCAGGAGCTGGAGCCGGAACAGGAACAGAATCAGGAGCCAGGGCCTCAGGAACAGGGACAGAAGCCGGAGCCTCAGGAACAGGGACAGAAGCCAGAGCCAGGGCCACAGGGTCATGGACAGGAGCCAGATCCGGCCCATAGTGTCAGGGGCAGGTGCTGGGCCCACTGCGACCACTTCTGCAAGCCGGTCCATCTGGCCCTGTTGCTCCTCCAGGCACTGCTGGATCTCCCTCGAGGCATAGGTGGACGGTGGGCTAGGCCGCGAAGCCTTCATTAGCGGCTGGCTAGGCTGCGTAGCTGGAGGTAGCAGTTGGCTAGGCCACGTAGCCTCTCTTGGGGGCTTCAGGACTTGGGACCCCAAGGTGGCTGCGAGTGAGGCTTGCTGGTCCCGTCCGGGACTCGCCTGATGAGGCAAGTCGAGTGCGAGCCCAGATGGGAGAGTCCCGGAAGAAGTCACGGACTTCTCAGGGAGCCGGTCAGCGGACTGGAGACGGGGCCGTCGTGAACCACCTCACCTCCTTCGCCTCCGAACCATGGAACTCCCGCCTCGCTAAACAGCAAGCTTAAGCGCAAGCTCTTCCATGGCTGGGCCGAGAACGAGAGGGTCCACGAACACTACCGGATCCAGAATCGGGAGGGTGTCCAACTCATTCCCATCGGTCCATCCCACGGCTGGGTCCAGCTCGCCTCACTTGGGGAGCACTCTCCTTTACTCCACAGGCCCATAGCCCAGTCTGCTATGCCTTGGTATAGGGTCTGTCGTCCTGTCACATACTGCTGTGTCCTGTCCATGGAGGCGCAGACTTCCATTTTGCTTTGAGTCTTCATTCATAAACAAAACCAAACCAGGCATGAGGGCCGATACTCCGTACAAAACACAAATTAAGGACAGGCACACAATAAAGGGTAACATGAGAGACGACAGACAACCCGAAACATGACACAAAGCTAACTTAAATACACACCCCACACAGAACTGAACCAATGAAACTCAAACATCACTTTCTCTGAGCACACCGGTCAGCTGACACTAATAATAAACAAACCCAAAACCGGTTTGCTCAGAACATAATACAAGCCCCACAGAAGTGAAAAAGTGACATAAAATTTCACATTTTAAATATTCATAAATTTCTAAACTACTCAGCATAAAAAGTAATGTATATTTTGTCTTTTAAAAGTTACTGTAAATTTAATGATGAGTATAATATACTGTTATGCATTTTAGAGTGCATCCACTCCTGATATTCAACATTCTAATAAGCTGCAGACTGTGCTTAAATGACTGATAAATTAAATCACAATCATAAATTTAACCTTTAACCTGTTATTTTGGTCCAACAATCAACTATTACTCCATGCTGGAGGGTGATATTCAAAGAAAAATAGAGAAGTATTTTGTTTGTGCACCTACCAAAAGGTGTTTATATTTCATTTCATATTTGTACAGTGCATAATAGTAAATCAAATATTTGTCAGAAAAGCTCAGAGTACCAGCTTTTCAGTGAAGCAATCTCTCCTCTTCTTCCTCTGGGAGACCAGCATGTTGTCTTCATACATCTCAAAATGATAAAGATAACAATAAATGTGAAACATGTATGTAATGTAATTCCTTAAAAAGCAATAAGTTTTAAAAATGTCTTAACTTAGTTAATTGACCAGGTCTGTCCCTTAATGAAGTTACAGTGAAAATACAATGATATCTTCCCAGCCATTTCTCAGAGAGCGGTCAGACGAGTGAGACTTTTTTCCCTTGAAATTTGAAATGATTTTCAGTCAAACATTTTATCATATCAAATTGTAGTGTAGGTTGTTAGCATCTCAGGGTATCTTTCAGATTTAAAATTGGTGGTTGGACGGCTGAGATATAACAGTAAAAAACTACGTTTTCAATATAATTAAACAATCTAAATTTTAATAGGCCACCTGGAAAGGGTTAAATATTTAGTCTGTGATCATCTAAAATGTCGGAAACCCCATGATGCTGGAGCCCTGAATCTTAAAACATTTGTGAAAATGTGCTGGCAATGGAGTGTGCTATTATGTGCAATTCCACTGTTTTTCTAGCTGAGACATTGCACAGTTACATCAATACCAGAGATAGAGGACTTACGGGATATCCTTTTGGGGTGTAGCATGGGACTAAGTCACCCATATTTGGGGACGACCATGAACCAAGGGTTTCACTAAAGCGTCTTCCATGCATTTGTTCTTTATATTCAGAAAGAAGAAATCAATCTAAAAACCCATAAAGACTCAGCTATGTTATTGTCACTAGTACTCTGTCTGATGCTCCAGGGAATTTGTGTGGGCAGTGGACTTATACGTATCAGTGAGCTCTTTTACATAATCTTTGTTACATCAAGTACAGATACCTGGAAAAAAGTTTGAGTTAAGCTAGTTAACTAGTTAACTTCTTTGCTGCCACTAGGAAAAGGCAGCCATGGCTCCATGTATCATGGTTAAACATTGCAGCTATGGTCAGAGATGAGGGGGAGCAATTAGCTTCGAAAGGAGGACTCAGGAGCTAGGGGGAAATCCAGTTGTAGGCCTGCACGATGTTGGATGTCACTGCTACAAATAGAGCCTGAAAGATGGCGAATAGCTTCCTTGCTAAGGAAAGGAAGGTACCAGCTAAATCTAACTGTAGCCATGTAAGATAGCCCAGCCACAAATAGAGCTGAGTATATAGCAACTAGCTTCTTTATGAAGGTGGAGAAGCTACTGATGAAAATGACTGATAATCCATAAGGTGTGGCTAGGAGAACACAGTGAGAAACAGTAGCTTCTGCAACAGGTTACAGTTCTCTGTTTAGACGGTTCTTGGCTACATAGAATATCATTCTTTCAGGACCATCTACTTGTCCATAATAAAGAAGGCAGCATTGAAAACATGCCAGGCTCCACTCATTGTGGCATTCTTTTCTTCACCAAACTTCTATCACAAAGCTGTTGAAAGGCCATTGTCAGCTGCATAATATATCACTTCCATGGTTTCTTCCCTGGAGCACTTTTACTTCTAATTGAGTGTCTATAACTTACCTTGCACTTTCTTTTGTGTCTTTAACTGATACTGTAACTTGCTAATATCACCGAAGGCACAACTTATTTAATGACATGCTTGAACTTCTGCCATTCCCTTACCAGACTGAGAAGAAAAAGCTCCTTGGCCAGTGTGTAAAATTCCTCAACCAATGGGCCCAGAAAGACTGGTCAGCCATGCTGTATGTCTTTGGGCCAGCAGGCTTGTGAAACCGTTTTAGATGTGGTGGATAGTTTGCTGGCTGGCCTAGGAAGACTCCTTAGCCATGGTTAAGTGTCTTGGCCTAAAGGTTCAGGGCCAGCCCATGATATACAGTGGAAATAGAAAAGATATAGAAAAGAATTGCCTACTTTGAAATATGCACATGTTGTTTTGCTGCAGCCTGAAATGAACAGTTGTTCCAGCTGTGTTTACTCAATGCAACTCAATGCAATGTTACGCAGTGTAACATTCAAGTGAAAACAAGAGTTCACAAAGTACTGTGTCAGTACTTTGTGGATTTAATTAGTGCCTTGAGTCTGTTGGGATACCTGTCTACCACCTTTACACATTTAAACTGTGCAGCATTTGCCCCTTCTTCTCTTCAGAACTGTTCATTCAATTTGACTGAGCTTGGTGACCATTGGTGGGCTGCAAGGACATTCACCTGTTTCTCCTTCATCCAATGTGTGTTCAGTTTTGCAGTGTCATTTGGGTCATTATCATGTTGGAAGGTGAACCCCCTTCCCATTGACAACTTTCCGGCCGAGAGCAGCAGGTTTTCAGCAAGAATTTGATGCTATTCATGTTTCCTTCAAGGTGCCATAGTCCCTGCTGTGGAGAGACACCCCCACAACAGGAAGCTGCCACCTCCATGGTTTACTTTAGGTGTAATGTTCTTTGGATGGTGTGCTATATTCCAAATAGTTTGAATTTGGTTTCATCTTACCATAACACCTTTTTCCACTTGGCCTTTGGTAAACCTCAGTGTGGCCTTTTTTGAGGAGTGGATTTTTCTTGCAACCCTCCCATACAAGCCACAATTGTGGAGCACTTGTGATATTGTTGTCACGTGCACACAATGACAGTGGTAGCCCCTTTTACTTTTATCCTTGCTCTTCCATCCAGTTTGAGGGGACAACTTAATCCGGGACATGTACTAGTAGTACCAAACTCTTTTCACTTCTTTAGTGTGCACCTAAGGCTTGATAAATCTTTAGAGTGTTTTTGTATCCATTTCTTGACCTCTGCCTGCTACTAGTGTGTTACACTACCAAGCACTGAAATGGCTGTTTTCACGTTGAACTGATCAAAACAATTACAGTTTATCACAGGTGGAAGCACATACCAGGAATTTGCGGTGGTAACTGGAAGCCAGTTAGCTTGGTGTGCAGTGGAAAAGGTGGAATATTACTTCTGGTTATAACTGGATACTGTGCATAAGTGTATATGTGTGTCTTCATTTCAGGCTGCAAAATAAGAAAATGTGAATATTTTCTTTTCTGTTACCACTGTAAAGTTGCTGAGAAAACTTATCAGACTTAAAAACATACAAACATTATAAAATAATATTAATCAAGACAATATAAAACAAAACCTAAGCAAACTGGCAGCATACTTATACCAGAACTCTCACTCATTCTCTTCAGTGTCACTTTTTGTCACTCATTCTTGCATTCTGGCTGTCATGCTTGCAGTTACCACCGCAAATTCCTGGTATGTGCCTCACTCCTGTGTAGCAGCTTTTTAATGAGGAATATGGTATCTTGCTGTTTTCATCATAATGATAGTTGCTATTTGATAAATAGCTATTTTTCATGCAATAACTTATTCAAGTTCCTTATCATTATTATAATATGAAACTAAAGTGAGTCATAGCATCCAGAGCTTTGATCAGGCTTGACTATTCCCAGTGAAGCCCAGATAGCTTGGATAGCTTCTTAGTTAAAGATTTGCCTCTGTCTCATGTTCTTTCTCTCACTCGCTCCTGCACACAAACACATACCCGCTGAGTCAATAGCAACAATGCATTCTTCCCCAGACGTGATGTTTGATTTGCACATGTTTCTGACTCACAGCCAAAGAAAAGAGCAGGAAAGAGTTTCAGTACTTAAAGTATTTTCAATACTTTATAATACTTAACAGTCGCTGATGTTTTTTGAAAAAGAAAATGATGAACGTAATTAATAACTCCATTTTTGCATTTCAGTGTTTTATATGGTTTGTGTTTCTCCCTCTCTCTCTCTCTCTCTCTCCCTCTCTCCCTCTCTCCTTCTACCCCCTCTCTCTCCCCCTTTCTCACTCAGGATTCTAGTGTTGGTGTTACTCTGTATCACCTGGGTGAGATATGCTAGTAGAAATGTGTGTTTTGCCCCTGTCTCTTTTTCCATTTGGAGCAGTTTTCTTTACGGACACATCTCTGAAGTAATATGTTAATCTACCTCTCTCCCCTCCTTCTTTCCTTTGTAGTGCCGTGCATCCAAGGGCCGTAAAAGAGGTCACTGCTGGTGTGTGGACAAGTATGGACAGGCTCTGCCAGGCTACGAAGGAAAAGACCATGGCCAAGTCCACTGTTACATGGAAAATAAAGGAGGAACCCAGACCGAGAGATAGAGGGATAGAGGGAGGGAGAAAGAGAGAGAAAGAGAGAGAGAGAGAGGAACATCCCCCCTGAATGGTATGAAACCACAGTGAAATGGGGGAGGGGAGATTTTTAAAGGTGCTGCCCTATTGCTGAGCACCCCACCTATGCGCTGGAGCAGGGACTCATCAGACCAGGTCACTTTTACACATCAGGGTAGTGAAGAGAGAGGGGGCCGGGGAGGGAGGAGAGATGATCTGCACTATTCTGTTTTTCCTGTTTGGATTCTACACCAAGAGGGCACCGGAGAGACACTAACAAAAGACAAACACTCTGCGTTTATAAATTACCCTTCATTAACACTGTGTTTGTGTATGTGCAGGAGCTTTTGTTTGTCGTACATGCCGTTTCTAAGATTGTGCGGCTGGCCCTCTCTCTTTTCTGTAAAATGAAGAGCCTTCTTTAAATCACTGCCATGACTATCACTGTCTCTGTAGTAGCCCCTAAAGACTTCCCATGTCTGCCCTTCTGATGTAGGAGCGTTTGAAACGGGCACCCTCAGTAGTGCTGGGCCGCTCCTGCCATTGGCTCCATCTGAAGCACAAGCACTTGATGCACTTTGGCCCTTCACCAAACAACTACCCCAATCTATTACAGTGGCCATGTCTCAGAAGGAGATAACACTTTCATTTCAGTACATTACAGAATTCTTACAATTCATGCCATATAAGGACCCTTTAAGTCACATTGAATGGACTTTTTTTATTTTCAAAAGACATTTCAATGCAGGATGTTTTTTTTTTCTCGTTTACTATACATCCATCTGTATTCACTTGCTGACTGACGTCCGCGTTAAGCAGTTGGGAAGTTTACTACATGTCTTTCTGATGCCTGTTTTCCTATTGAGCTGGAAGGAGAAGAGTATTGTAAGATATCAATGCTGTAGCCTGCAGCATGCATTCGAATGGAGTCCAGATGGATATAATATACATGGCACTAATATATCTCACAGAGCACTTAATGGTATTGCTCCCAATGCTGAATATACCATCTTATTTTAGCAGACACATGTATTTTTGACATATATTTGCAACATCTTTTTTGTGAATTCAAAAGAAACGGAAATGCAAAAATACCTTCCATGTGTACAACTCCGAAGCTTGACAGTAATCACTGGCATGTGTTTTTCTTCTTCTTTATTTCTTCAAATCAAGACCTTAACCGCTCCGGCACTGAAATGTGACGAATAATGATTAGGGGTAGTACCATGTCTATTTAAATATTGTCCAGCTTATTTAACCCAGACAAAGCTACAACTCAGCACGGTGACCCTGTTGGATAGCTTGTGTTATTATGTTACCGGAAGGAAATCCCGTCTCATTCTGTCTCTGTCTGACCTCCTGAGAAAAGACTTGAAAAGTGGAGGGTGCCGGAGAGGTTACCCACCCAGTAGCTCAGTAGCACAGAATTGGCCAAAAGCTTGACCCCCTTCATCCCCCACTACCCACCTAAGCCCCCACCCAAAAGAAAAACACCATCTAAAACACACAAAACATACATACAAAACAAACTAAAGACTTTAGAAATGTTGGTGCTACATCCTTTCTGTTTTTCATGACTTGATTTTGGGGGAAGAGCATAAACCTATGCTTAGCTATTGGCCCTCCTTCCTTTTAACTTGTGTTTTTTATTATATGAATATATATTTTATTTCTGGCCAGCTATGTGTCTGAAGAGGCATGTGAACATTACTTTAAACGATCAAAGTTATTTATCTAAGAAAGAGATATAAGCTGATCCAAACATTTTCGTTCTTTTGAGAATTAAGTGACTCGTTGATTGCACAACGGTGAATAGATAGAAGTCGACATGTTTTTGGGAATATAATCACTAAAGTGTTTCGATCTTACAGTGCAGTGTGCAAAGTCTCAGCGATTAGTTAAGTAATGGTTCTGCCCTTGGTCGAAACCTCGGCCGAAACCTGAAACATGTTCAGGTTCCTTAGGTCTTCCTCTTAGCTTACACTACTACACCTAAACTCAATTTTAGCTAAGCTGATCTGGAGTTAACCTTTGGCTTAGCTAAAGTTAGGTCTAAGCTAAATATTTACATCGTTTGTTAAGATTAAGCTAAAGCAAAGTGAATGTTGAAGTTAAGCTGATGCTAAGCTAACATTGAAAGCTACAGCTAGACTAATATCAAAGCTAGGGAAAAGCTGAGAAAAAAAAAAAAAAACTTGCTACCCACAATCTGTTGTGCAATGCCAGGGCCACTTCTCGCCGCAAGTCACTTTTA
The DNA here is from genome assembly GCA_037974365.1 of Hydrocynus forskahlii. Taxonomy (NCBI): domain Eukaryota; kingdom Metazoa; phylum Chordata; class Actinopteri; order Characiformes; family Alestidae; genus Hydrocynus; species Hydrocynus forskahlii. The sequence goes on from JBBPCX010000160.1 coordinate 11,096,174, forward strand.
AGGATCTCTCCTTTCACGGGTAATTTTATTTTTTTTTTTCTATCATTTAAAAGAATTTTATGATTCTTTAAAAAGCTTTTCATTTTACTAAACTAGATATTACACAGCTGTGCCTTTCTTTAAGAAAGGATTTTTTTTTTTGTTCAAATATAATTTGTATTTAATGTCTTTTTTAAAAAATAAAAATAAACACTATTTTAATTTACCCATGCCTTCGGGTCTCGGTTTGAGTGGATGGCAAGATGATGTTAATAACTTTGATTTAATGATCAAGAGGAGGCATTCTGCCTACAGAAATAAATGTGGCTCACCAAGAAAAAACTGGAAACAACCTGGTCAGATTATGTAATACATGACACTTCAGTTCTTATAATAAATAGAGATTTTGACACACCTGTGTTTAAGAATTATATCATGAATAGGCTATATCCCTGAGAGACAGACAGATGCAAAAGATGTTCCACACAGGCATGAATGTTCAGATACAATCGTTTATATGTGTGTAAAAGTGCAAAAGCTGAAGAAAGTGCAGGGGGTGGTGCCGGAGAGGCGGCTCACTCAGGCAAGAGGAGGAGGGGGGCATTCCTGTGCCCGACCAGTACAAACACAGATCAGGTCAAAGGCACTGCAGAAAACGGAGCCTGGTTCCCCCAAATACCGAGCTAAAGTTAGTGTCCAGCTCCATTTGCGATTACCATGATAAGGGCGCACACACACATATACACACACTCAAATGGAACTGCCCTCAGGCAATTTTAAAAATAGACAAGACAGAACATAATCATGAATTGGGAAGGTACATTATGAAAGAGAGACAGAGAGACAGACAGAGAGAAAAAAGTGGGCATATTTGTGGTTTATATTGTCTGAGGTTTCACATTAAGCACTTTATTGGCCCTGTGTTTTGCAAATTGAGTTTCATGCTTTGTTTCATATCGACCGCAGCCGAACCATACACACTTATTTCAGGGTTTGCTTTGGGGACACCAGCAACAGAGACTGAAATCTGTATTCATTATTTTTTCCCAACAATTTATTGCAATTACAATTTATTAAAAAGGCATATAATATATTTATATATACACTGATCAATTGCTTTGGAGTAGCAGAATCCCACCTCAGCAGAGTGGATAAGTGTAGAAACTGCACCATTAAAACAAGAGACTAACCACAGCATTTACTCAATGAACAACCATCTCACTTTGATCACGTTCACACAGAGCATTTCAAAAAGTGATTCGCACAGTCACCCAGCCTCAAGTGGTCCTAAGTTCATGGATAAACAGCAACATAAGACAGCGTTAAACAAAAAACTATCCAAAATATCAATGCATATAGCAACCCTTCAAAAACAGAGGTAGGGACAGGCAGTTACCCGTTTCAAAAGCTGTGAAGACCAATAACCATCATGCACTGCTGAATAAAGGACAGAGTTATGAAAGCTAGTCTTGTTTTCATGGTCTACCAATTCTGCAACAGCGTGACATATTTCATCAAGTAATGAGACAATGAAGGCAGTATGTGTGGAAAGACGTCGGCAGTGACAAAGTGGTTTGGTCATGCAGTGCTTTTTTTTTTTCCTTTTAAATTTCTCCCAACAGACCGTCGGAAAATTAAGACAACTGACACTGTATAATAAAACACACTGAACATAAACATTTTTACACCATTCAAAAAAATAATAATAACACAAATAATAATATTAAAAATAATAAGGCATGATGAATAAATATTCTTATCCAAAAATGTTTTTATATGAATACATTCGGTTTAAATAAATACACATGGATGCTTTATGTCAATATAAACATATTCATAATTCTTTCAGAAAAAAAAATAGATTTTCTTTTTTTTTTTGGTGGATATAGTGAACTAGTGCTCACCAATGAAGAACAGTGTACCTGAATCAAAGAATACCATGTAGGCTACAATAAATAAATAGAAAATATAAAAGAAATTAGTGGCTTTTGTGTTGATGTCCTGCATATGTGTGTGTTTGTGTGTGTGTGTGTGTGTGCGTGTGTGTGTGTGAGAGAGAGGAAATGTAGTCCATCAGAGGAAGAGTTCCTTAAGGCCCTCGTGTATGTGGATGTGAGTGCATGATCAGTGATTGAATTCCTGGGGGCAGTCGGCATCTACAGGCAGTTCACTTGATCCTAGAATCTTTTTTCCATTCCATGATGCCACACACCAGCACTTCCCCCTCTGACCATCCAGTGTCGATTCACACTGCAAGGAAACAAAGAAAATTGTGTTATGAAGGCCTTCCACACACACACACACCCACACACACATGCTAAACTCACGTCACAGTATAGATGGATCTAATCATTATGTATGCTGCATCATGTTATGTAATAACATCAAAAAGTGACATCAGCCTAAAGCAACCAGCCTGTATCTAACATGTATAAAATACATTACATAGACCCAGTTATTGCTCAAAGACAACAAAGTGAAAGACATAACTGAATTGATGGTTGATGTGATTATGACTGATATAGCAGAGAGAGAGAGAGAGATAGATAGAGAGAGAGAGAGAGAGAGAGAGAGAAACAGACAGATAGATGGATGGATGGATGGATGGATGGATAGATAGATCTGCTCGGTATTCAACACAGTACTGTTTCCTTACCTGTTTGGGTTTGTACAGGCCGTGCTTATCACAGTTTGGCAAGTAGAATCTGGTCAGTTTGTCCTCCAGCTTCTGCTGTGATTTAGCAATCTTCTCAAGCGCTCTTTGTAGCTCCACATGACACGGACCCTGAGTAAAAAAGAGGGAAAAGAACCATTTATTCCTATTCCACAGACTAGCCTTACTGTTATACTAAATAACCTGGAAGGAACCTGACTGTACTGCAATCTGGACTGCATCTACAATAACAACCTCCATCTGTCAGTGCGAAGCATCTTATTTGGTAATACTCATCAAACATTATTGAAAAGGGCCAGCAAAGCTCCTCTAGGATCCTTCAGTTACACATGATTAGCTGAGGGCAGAAAAGTGTTCTCTTGCCCTCTAGTGGTCTGCAGTGTTCGCCACAGGTAAGAACAGATGCATCTGATTTCTTTTAGCCTACATTAATGTCTTAAAATAGCCCGTTGTGTGTGCGCGCGCTCCTGCTCCGCCCACCTGCTCCACAAGTTTCCTGCGGAAAGCGTTCACTTTGGACTTCATGCTGTCCTGAGCTCCGGACACCATCCGAGGGTCCAGCGGCTTCCCGTGGGGGGGCACGAAGAGCGTGGCGGCAGGGTCAGCCTCGTGCTCCGGCACATCTGAAAGAGGACAGCAGAGATCCCGTATAAACTCTCTCCGGGCAACGTCGTTGTGTCCACACAATAATTTTTCCACATAATTACAATAATTATTTCCACATGAATAAAATGTCGTGGACAAAAAGTAACATAGGAGGAGTGTATTGTTGAATGATGTGCCATGTTTGAATCAAGTCAGTTCAGGGGTGCTGCAAGTCAGCTGCTGATGAAATCTCGCCCAGGATTACAGCGTGCGAACAACGTCACGCGCACACCCACAGCGTGCCGGATCGTGTGTGTGTGTGTGTGTGTGGATTTGTGTATATGTATGTATGCATGTATGTACCTGGTGTTCTCTGGCTCTGCTCGTGCTCGTACTCGCCGGGATCGGTGCACACGGCCTGGCCCCTCGTAAGCGCGTGCAACGGCCGCGGTTCTCCCGGTCTGGGCAGACACCGGAGCCCCGAGCCGCAGGGCGCGGTGTAGATCCCGCACGAGTCCCCGCGCCCGAGCGCGCAAGCCATGCAGCAACCGCAACCCGGCTCCCGCAGCACCTCCTTGCAGCTGGCGTCCACCGGCGCACACTCGTTCAGGCGCTCCGGGGAACAGGGCGCGCAGCGGATGGGCTCCTGCGCCGCGAGCGGGGAGGCGCGCAGCCCCGGCACGAGCACCCCCAGGGCCGCCACACACAGCAAGAACTTCACGGGCGCTCCGGTCATTCCAAAAATACAAGGACAACAATGGAGTTGAAAAAAAAAACAATAAATAGCTCTTTAAATAAATAAATAGAAAAAGAGAGCTGAACGAGGAGCTTTGTAGCGCGCGGCTCGCCTAGCTTTGTCCGAGCAGGTCGACTAAACTGCAGCTCTGCCGCGCGCCCTGCAGTATTTATAGGCCGGCACGTTAATGTTTGACGCGAGCGGCGGGATGAATGATTTCCGAAAAGAAGGAGTGGGGGATCCCGCGCGCCGCTGATTGGAGAGAAGGGCGCGCTCATTTTAATATGACACGCAAAACACGTCTGTACACGGAGTGCTGGACATCAGAGCCGGGGTTTACATCAGTTACGACCTCAGGATTAAGGAGGATGTGCAGAAAAAAACACTCACTTGCCACACGCTTCTCTGAGATAATCAGTGTGTGTGTGTGTGCGCGCGTGCGCGTGTGTGTGTGTGTTGTGTACACACACACACACACACACACACAT
>JBBPCX010000160.1:11106440-11129311 GCA_037974365.1 Hydrocynus forskahlii
AGAGAGAGAGAGAGAGAGAGAGAGAGAGAGAGAGAGAGAGAGGGATAGATAGATAGATAGATAGATAGATAGATAGATAGATAGATAGATAGATAGATAGTATGGAGATGGAACAATGGAACAACTCAGTTACAAGTTACATACTCAGTAGTTGTTAGTATACTAATTATGAACGAGCACATAAGGATGTGCGTAAAATCACCCAGTGACCACGACCTGCTATCAAATAATCTATGTGTATGTTTGTGTGTTTGTCTGTGTGTGTGTGTGTCTGTGTGTGTGTGTGTATGAGAGAGAGAGAGAGAGAGAGAGAGAGGGCGAGAGAGATAAGTCGATACATACATAGATAGTATGGCGATAGAACAGTTTAGTGCCATACTCAGTAATTATACTTCTCATTAATGTGTCAGAAGTTTGTAAGACACGTTAAAACCAAGATGACACTTTTCTGCACGTTACACATACAGTACACTCTCCTGCCGCTCCCACGTGCTGAGTCTCTAGCTGAAAGTTAATTAAAGGAGTGTAAATCCTCCCACGAGATGGAATTTGATCACCATACATTCGCTCGGCGCAAACACGCTCACAGAACTGCGCTATAAAGTGCGCAAAAGAGTTTAACACCGCGACATATCATATCAGGCGCTGTGTATGTACAGCAGGAAATGGCACGAGTTGAGATGTTGGTACACTTCATTAAAGTGCGACTACCAGGCAAGACAGGTCATGTACATAGCAGCATTACTGCAGATAAACGGCCAGTTAATTAGAAACTCTACATGAATATGAATATGGCTGTTAATTCGGCTCAGGGTCACTTGCTGTAGGTTATATTGGGGGTGCGGGTGACCACAATGCCTTTATGTACCGTTTATATTTAGCATGAGAGATCATTTGTAAACCAGTCCTGATGTACAGCCTCGCCGAGCTGATCGGTGCTTTCTTCTGCTTTCTTTCACTGAAGCGGATCTATTGGATTTTCCACTGAAGCGGAGCTATTAGCGCGAGCCGCGCTTCATCAGCTATCTTGGGACAAACTGAACAGACTGAACAATGGCCTTCATTCACTAAAATATTTTCCACCCTTTTGGAAAAAAAACTTTCTCAACCCCCAGAATTCTCATTCATTCATCCTCCCTCCCTCTCTCTCTCTCTCTCTCGCTCTCTCTCTCCCTCTCTCTCTCTGTCTGGCTGTAATTTCAACAGCTTTTGTTTCGCTCTCCCGTAATGAAGCATCATCGAGCGCAAGAAAACGAGCGCGCGCCCCCGTGGCACCGTGCCCTGCAACGGGTACGTGACCCTGCGCGCGGACGAACGGAGAGGCGGAGGAGTAGAGGGGTGGAGGAGTGCAGGAGTAATGGAGGGCTGGAGAAGTGGTAGAGGGGTGGTTGCAACATTTGGTAGAACTATATTGCCCGTTTTTGCTGGGGGTGGTTGGGGTGGGGGATGGGTTGGGGGTGTCTGTGTGTGTGTGTGTGAGTGTGTGTGGGGGGGTGGGGGGGTATAATAGCCGCGCGACATGACGGCTCTCACGTCTCCACTTTGCGCTCGCACAGTCCCCTTTCTCTTTTCTCGCGCGCACGCGGCCTTTTGTCTTGTCTCGTCTCTGCTGCGACGGATTCGGCAGCTGCTCTGGTGGAGGTTCGGGTGAAGTTCGAGCACGAGAGAGAGAGAGACAGAGAGAGAGACGGGGTTGGATGTTTCGCCGCATCTTCTGTTTCACGTGACTGACGCTCATGCAGTGAAATATGATGAATATGTGTGATTCAGATGTGTCACATCAACACAGAAAGACTGCCGGTCTTAACACGTTTATTTCCCTTGCAGGCATTTTTTAAAGCGCTTGGATTGCTCTGCTCATCTTTTATAACCTACAAAAGTTCAGACAGAAGCCTACATGGTAAAAGAGTTTTGATCATTTACAGTTGCAGCATGTGTGTGAGGGTCTCCATTTATTCCAACTGTCTATAGTCTAGGCCAGTGGCTCCCAAACCGGTCTTGGAATTTCCCTGCTCCGAACACACCTGATCCAACTAATCAGTTAATAACCCAGCTGTGATTGAGTTGAAGTGGGTGTGTGAACTCAAAAATGTGCAGCGCAGGGGATACTGCAGGACTGGTTTGGGAACCACTGGTCTAAGCCAATGAGTATATGCTTTATTCTTTCCTCAAAAGAGGTGTGTTTAATTTACACAATACAAATGTGTTGCACACAAATACCACATGATCACAATGTGTTGAACTGTGTTGATGTAACAGTTTGTTCATGAGCAGCCACAGTTTGAATAATGTACAATTAACAATTGTTTCATTTGTAGATGTCCCAGCACTCATTCAGTGTGAGTGGTAATCATGTTCTTTAGCATTTAAATCCAAATCCTAGATGTCCTGGCAAAAAATGACCAGTTCTCCCATTACTCTAAATGTAACACCTCAGTGGTGTTGCTTTAGCTTAGTGCAGACCAAAATCATCAACCATGTTGAGTAGGTACGTCGTCTCCGATACACTTGCTGATGAGGTCTGACACTGTGTAACATGCTTCTCTCTATACAACTGTACAAAATTTGGTCCAGAAGATGGCTATAGCCAGTGATGGCTGGTTATAATATTGGCAAACAGTCACTCTGTATGCTCAAACTGTAGCATTTAATGTGAGGTTCCTTGCTAGTTACAAAATTTAGACCATGAACAGAACCTTATAACAGGTGATCTCAAACTCCTCGTATAAAATCTGCTTATCTTATGAGTGGCACAAGAAAGGGCATTCCTGCACAGTGCACATAGAAACAGACACATACTTGGAAACAGAAGTAAAGTGGCCATTTTTGTTATGTGTAAACACAGCACAGTACAAAATGTGAACTGTGAAATTCTTTCTCTGCATTAACCTATTCACCCAAGTGAAGCAGCGGGCAGCCATCGACACATCGCCCAGAGTGCAGCGCGTGGGGACGGCACTTGCTCAAGGGTACCTCGGTGGTGCCACTGGCAGTCCTGGGATTCAAACCCACAACCTTCTGATCGCAGGGATGACTCCATAACCACCATGCCACCAGCTGCCCAGTGTGGAGGTTGGCCTGCTATGAACAACTTTGTGACAGCCACTGGGGGAACACACTACTAGTCACGCTAAAAATGCTTAAAATGTTGATGTGTACTGTTGCACTGATAGCAAGCTAACAGTCACACTGTATAAGTTGCACTTTTTTATCAACTATTAGAAAACAGGACATGACCAGGTCAGCAGAAAGTTAAGACATTCTTCCAAGAAACAGGAAATACAATATATTTTCTACATATTTCTCTATTTTATATTGTTTCTGAATATGTAGCATAGGGGAACCCTCAGGGGTTTTGAGCTCAGCCAGTTCCGCTGGACAATTACTTCCTCATTAAGTTTTCTTTGGAAATAGCATCCCAGTGGTCAGGAATGCTCTTCCTGGAGATCTACATTCCTGCAAAGTGTAGTTCTAACCTAACATGCTGCCTCCCCTACCTAAATCTGATCCAGCCAATTAGGGACATTTGAGGATGTTCATTAGCAAGAGAAGATGAGACTGATTGTGATCAGAACTCCAAAAGGAGGGTAGATCTCCAGGAATGGACCCAGGCTTTCTGGATGTTCTGGACATGACAGTGAAAACAAGCCACATCCGAACTAGTGAGTTGCTGTCAGCTCTGTGCTGGGATCCCTTATTCCCTTGTTAAAGGAATTACTCTAAAAGTTTCCAGCCATCCATCCATAACCAGGGTCACAGGGGTGCTGGAGCCTAGCCCAGTGGTCATAGGGTGAAAGGCAGAGAAGCACCCTGGACAGGTCATCAGTACTCAAAAACATGTGATAGACATTCTTAAATGTATATTAAGGGTTATGAGCCAAAAATAAAACAAATTTAAAAACTGTCTGAAGTGTTTAATCTAGAACAGCAAAAAATAACGCATTGCTGTTAGCTTAGCACTAACGTACTACTAGAGGGTGTTAGAGGGGAGTTTTGATATTTATGTCCCAAAGGGCCTAGCCCCCAAAGTCACAGTTCACCACTGATATGTGGTATAGTTAAATCAATACAATTTACATCAATCCAAAGTCAGTTTGAACCATTTCTGTTCTGTCCATCATGAAGATACAAATACAAAAACTAAGATGCAAGAATATGTTCCGACAACAATGACATATATGTGCACTTATGATGTATGCCGAATATAGAACTAGACTTACGTGCCGGATGACTGCAGGATGGTGCAACATGTTATGGGCCTAAGAAAATTAGCCCAAAAGAATAATAAATCTAGAGGGTGTTTCTCTATGTCTGATTTGTTAAGGCATTTCACATCTACAGCTGGGACTCGATGTAAATCAGCACCATCTCAGCCCATTGTCACACACCCACCTGCTTCTCATTCTCACGACTAAAAGACATTCCCACATTCCGGGTCACCAGACTACTGAGGCGGCCTTTTGCTTTCTCCCCCGTGGATTTCTTTTAAAGGTTGCACCTGCACCTCACGGTATTTAAGTTTGCCAGCCCACCCCGGAAGTCATCCGTTCACTCATGTGCTTTGCTACCTTGGGTTGCTTCTCTGAGACTGCTCCTAGTTTCCTCTGGTGTTCTTACTGTTCCATGTTTTCTACAGAAAGGATTGTATTCTTGGTTGGTTCACCAGTTTCATGTTGCACTCAGCTTTTGATTTGTTATTTTGTCACTAAAGAACAGTGTTAGAATCAAGCACCTGTGCCTCCAGCCAGGACACTCATTTATATATATTTTTTATAATATGTTATACGTTTTCAGGATGCTGTTCTTGGGTTCGGAGAAATCTAAAATAATCAGCTTCTAGGTGAATGGCAAAAATGAGACCTTATTTTGATGCATTTTTTCTTTGAATGAGGAGGACAACTTTTAAGTGCATTTATACAAGTCTCCCTGGCTGATCCTCCTCATTTTATCTGTGCCATATATATTACTATAAATTGTGTCAGCTGGATTTTTTTTATTTACCACACTTTCGTTGCAGGATCATATCACAGGTCCAAAGCAAACAAATACAACAGCTGCTGCCAGTGAACACAATAATGATAACCTTGTACCGACTCGACTGCCTTGATATCTATCACCACGCAGACTGGAGTGTTTGTGTAAAGCTGATTTTATTGCTGCTGGCACTGAATAGGATCATTAAAATAATTAAAATGTTGGAACCATACCTCCATTAAACTCCTCTATTGATTTATTGTATGAACATGTGGATGTACATTCCTTTTGTAAATGCGCCATTAATTTGCACTTAGGGCACGACTCAATGATATCTGAAGTTTCTTCTTTTTATTTAAAGACACATTTTAATGAAGTCCAGTTACAGCTGGCTTTGCTAATAATGATGCTGATGCTGATTTAAAATTTGTGCACTGACCTACATGTCATACTCCACAGTCCAAATCTCAGGAATGTGTACCTCTGAGTTCATTGCTCCCGAGGTTAGTAATGATCACGTAATACTCTCAAACATTGGCACTAATATATAATATTGTTTTTTCTTTATTTGCTTTTATTGAGTCACTATACATTGGTTCCATCCAATATGCACCCATTAATGTAAAATAAGTCTACTTCTTGTTTTACCATTTTGAGAAAAAGAATTCAAGAATGAGGTCCGAAGTAGGTCCGAAGATCATGCACATCTTAATTTTATGCTGACTTGCATTTCACCCTACTCTGTTGTGGAGCTAGTGATGGACACGTCCAGCTTTGAGTTTAATCTTTTAAAATGGGTCAAGGACAGAGCATGCAACTATTACATTTACATTGCACTGTCAAAGGTTTGAGGTCACTTTGTTTTTCAAAAGGTTTCCAATACAAATAAGCATGTTTTTGCGGTAACATAGTAGAGACAAATAAGGTTCACAGGATCACTCATGTATATTTGTGATAGTACCCTCCTTAATTCCTACATTTTTAATGCATTTGTTTTGATGTCAGCACACACCAGCACTCAAACTAGTCAGGTGTTAAACCATTCAACCAAAAGATTCTCTAAATGTGCTTTTAATGAGTGGTTGGAAAACAGAACAATAGAATCATTTGACAAGACATTTAATTAACATGAAGCAGAACAAAGGTATTAGTAAATAGTTCATTTATTCAGTGATGAACCATGACTATTTGATCTACGTCTTCATACGCGATTCTAAGAGTATATCACAACTGAGCTAACAGCGATTCACATGAGTATTTGGGTTGTTGTAGATTAAAAACAGACATTTGAAGCCTGTAGATGACAGTTTATTTTTGCTTTTAAACCTTGTAACTGACAGTTATATATTTTAAATTGTATGTAGTAGATTTACAGTGACTTCTTCAGTAAAGAGGCTGGACATAGAGCTGCTGCCCAGATCTTCTATTACATCTGACTGAAACCAGATAGTTAGGCTAACATTCCAATTTATCACCAGTGAAAAGTATAGAAGAAGGCCTAGAGTGATCAATTTTCTCACTAAATTTGATCCTCCCATCATAAATCAAAGCAGCTGGTCTATTCCACTGTAGCTTTCTAATTATGTGGCTCGTCTTGCTGTATTGCATCTGCCTATTTTCTGTGGAAGAAAAAATCCTGTTTGGACTATTTTCTATTTTGAGAGTTTACCCTTTTGGTTTCAACCAAAATATAAGAACCAAATGAAGTATTGCTTCAAAATTGGAATATGGCTACAGGAAAGATTAAATCCAACAATCAATCATTTTACTAAATAAACTAAAAATTCAAGGGATGTATTTTTAAATCCCACATAAATCATTACAGGTCTAGAAGGTCCTCATGATTTGCAACAGGACTTTCTGTAAAAAAAACCCCAAAAGCTAAATTAAATTCCTAAAGAAGACAAAGGGCTCTCCACTTTTTGATGGACAATGTATGTCCACCGTCTGCTATTCTGTAGAAGAAAAGCAAAATTTATTTATTAGTCTCATAGATTAGGTGTTTTCTGCTCACGTTGTTGTAGATGCGTATTAATCTCTTTGTGAGGACCAAGACATACATTTGCAGATATGAGGACCACTGCACATTTAACAAAAATATGGCTTTTTCATCCCCCAACATAGACATACACACAAATCCTATATAACACACCTCAGGTGACCTTGTGTTCCTTCTGAAGGAATGTGGACAGTGAGTTAAGCTTTGTGGGAGTGTGCGTAGGCTTCTGTTCACATCACCAACCTAAACATCTCCAAACAGTGTGCCTGGCCACTGCTGAATGAGCTTAATGAGGTAAATCCCTTGTTAGGGAAACTTCTGCGTGATGAGAGTAGAGGACTGAGAGTGACTTCAGAACCAAAACACGGCAGAGCTTTTTTATTCTAAAGGCCTGTTAGACTGATGGAAGCCGGCCCAGCCAGAGAAAACAAATTAATCAAAGTCATGTAGGGTCATGGCCAAAGCCCACAATCATAGAGACAGACAGACACATTCATACACACTGGAGGTATTAATATCCTTGGAAGGACTATCAGACTGCATCCATAAAAAAGGGTTCTTAGAAGCAATGATGCAGAACCACTTTTGTTTTCCTAAAGAACCTTTCAGGGGATAGTTTGTTAAACCATTTTTTGTAAATGAGATGTTTGTGAAGAACCTTTTTAATAAAAAAGCTCCACATAATGAGAGTTTTTTTTGAGGGTGCAAAAAAAAAAACTACAAATGTATTTTTCTGCCATGAGGACATGTGGTTCTCACAAAGGCCTGGCTAGAGCAACATTTATCAGAAAAACAAAAAGATATTATACCATCAAATCATGCATTTGCTTTTCTTCACCCCAGTACCCACCCTCTCATGAGGACAGGAGGCTGTTGCCATATAAGGAAAGGTAAACTGAAAAAGATGTCCTTGTTTAACTCGAAGAGACATCTGAGGACTGAAACACATCAACACCCACATACACCCCCCCCACACACACACACTCAAAAAAGGGCAGTTCATGAAATGTTGTTAGGACACTCTGTTTACAGAAGTTTTCTGTACTAATTTATTTGCTACGTTTTACTTTTAAATGTCAGTATACTGTTATATCAGTTCTTAGTTTGCAGTATTTGTTGTCTGTATCCAACTTTTGGTATGTTTATTCATAAATAAAAACATATAATTAACCAGTACATTATGATTGGATGTGTGTGTGTGTGTGTGTGTGTGTGTGTGTTGTGTGCGTAACCTTATTAAGCTTCATACTGTCACTGTAGCTTCCACTTTTCAGGATAATAAAAAGCATTCTTAATGTGAAATTACACCAACTTTCTTCAGAATCAAATCCTGAGGTGTGAACAAAGCTATTCAGAGTGGTTTCATCTGGGATGTGCTATTCAAGAGAAGCTTGTGGAGTCAGAGGTGATAGGAACCAGATGTCTGAAGAAGCTTTTAATGCCTCTAAATGCAACCTCTCAGAAAGTTATTAAATGAAATATTTGGGAAAAAAGCTGCCTGAAGTCTGATATCGATAGGTTTGAGATTGTATTTTTGTAAGCACATGCAGGGCCGAGGCATGCATGCAGGAAAAAGTAAAAAGGGCTATATTTGTTTTGCACACACTGTGACCCCTAAATGCTAAATGCCGTAAATGTAAATGTAAACCCCTGGTTCTCTTAACCACTACTGTAAAGACCACTCTGAATGAGGTTGTTTGCCTCTGAATATTTGAATAATAAAAAAGGTGGAAATTCCCTTAAATTTTTCTTTTACAGTTCTTTTCTGAGTGCTTAAACACTAAAAGAAAAAGATTCCCACATTTGGTACAACGTTACACCCAGTCAGCAACACATCAGCCCAGATTCGCACAACGCTAAGCACATTGTCAGCTTCACACTTCTTGCAAAACTCACTACAGTGATTTGCAAATCACTAAACACACTTTCAAATTACCACACCCATGAACCAATTGGTTAAACACAACCACAAAGTGTACAAACTCTTAGGTGCTTAATAATAGACACACCAATCAGGTTTAGGCACTATAAAAGGGAACAGGTGAGTTAACCCATCATCAGCAATCAGTGAGGACATAAGAGGAAGGAAAAGAGTGAGAATGAGAGGAGGCATCTATGGTGGAAAAACAGTTGGAGGCAGAGGCAGAGGCCATGAAAGAGCGCAAGGCAGAGGTTAAGGAAGAGGTTGAGGTAGAGGTAGACTTGCTGGAGGGAGAGGACGAAGAAGAAGACCAAATTTTTCCAACGAAATTCATGCAACCCTTGTCGACCCTTGTAAATCACGGGCTGACTTTGATGGAGGCTGGACTTAGAATCCAGCCAAGCCTCAGTGGCATCTGTAATCTAGACATTTCATCAACATCTGTTTGTACAGTAAATTGGTACCTTACATTATATACTGCATCAGACCTTTCTGGTCTCCATGCCTCATCATGTGATATTTTACTATACAGTCCCCCACCACCATGCCACCTTATGTCCTTACAATACTGCTCTCATTCTGGCATTTTTAGAACAACTCAATAATATTGTTACTGCTGCAAATGAGATATGATACATTGTCATCAGGGACAGAATTCGTTTCATGAACATCCACAATTTACATTTAATTGTAAATTTATCTTCCACTATACCCACCCTTCCTAAACCCAATAGAAGAGTTTTTCTCTGCATGGCGGTGGAAGGTTTATGATCTACAGCCATATGTTCATGCACCTCTCATTCAAGCAATGGAGGACACATGTAATTAGACTGATGTAGTATCCATTCAAGGATGGATCCGACATTCTAGAAGATTTTTCGCACAATATCTTGCGTATGAAAACATAGCCTGTGATGTCAATGAAGCTGTACGGCCAGATGCAGCTAAGCGGAGAGGTGTTTCATTTTTACGCCCTCTTTTTGCATGTCTGTAGTGGTTGCAATAAAGAAAGATGTACACATTTGATCTAATGTGTTGTTTGGTGAACATATTTTGTGTACTTTTTTGTGTTAGGAAACTAAAAATGCTAAAAGTGTTTTAGAAGTAATGCAGTAGTGTCTAGCTCATTCAAAATGAGTTAGCTAATAACATGCATGAGTGTACAATATGACAACAAAACCGTGTTTTTATAAAAATGTAGTTTTTACAATAGTGTTTCATTTTGCAAAAGGTCTGAGATGTTCTGCTACTTGGGTGTGGCGTTGTGCTAATTGTGTGAAGTGTTTCACACTTTCACACTTTCAAAACACTTAATAAGATGTACCTTATCTTACAGTTTTTTTCAATTGCTTAAGCACAGTTTTCAAAATTCAAAATTTGAAAATTGTGCTTCAGCAGTTGAAAAATACTGTAAGATTATGTAAATCTTATTTTCATTTCTACGGTCAACACATCATCAAATGTTCACACAGTATAAAGGGTAATTGCTGTTTTCAAATTACGGTTACAAAAGACAACAACAAAATACAGATGCAATGTATTGTTTTGACAGCAATGATATGCTAGAAGCATGTTATTGAAGATGATTATAATAATGCCCAATGCCCATGCAGAGGCAGGTTAAAACCTTGCATGTGTGTCAATCATTTCTTCCTCTATGCTGGACAAGATTCAGCAAAAGGCAAGTAATCATAACATGTTTGATACCAACAGATGCACTGAGATTGAATGAATGACCACCACACACTAATGTGTACTTTGAAAGTGATGTGTGTGTGTGTTGGTGTGTGTGCGTATGTGTTTATGTGTATGTTTGTGTGTGTTTGTGTATTTGTTTGTGTGTGTGTTTGTGTGCGTCTGTGTGCGTTGTGTGTATTTGGCTGTTTATGTATATAAATGAGTGTTGGCTATGCCGGGATTTTAACATCAGTCAAATAAACACATCTCGTCTGGCTACTTCCATGCTAGCTGGAGAAAGGAGCCAGAGGAAGCCATACACAATGGATGCCTGTGCATGGGAGTGCGCGTGAGAAGCGTTTCCCACACACACACACATACACATACACAAAACACGACTGATTTCTATTCCTTACGACAGCATTGCTGTAAAGATTTTGATGAGCGTGAGGCCGATCAGCAGCAGTTGCCGTGTGATGACATGCTAATGCACGAATGATGACAGTGCTGTTCCTGTAATCAATCAGAGCAAGTGACAGGTGTCAGATAAGGTGATGCCTATTATATATGCCCAGTGAGCCTGTATAGCTCAGGATTAAAGGGGCAGGTAAGAATAGATGGAAACGCACGCTGAGATGAGGAATCAGCCACAAAGTACAGTTGCTTCCTCAACGTGTGTGCATGTGCATGTGTGTGTATGTGTATGTCTATGTGTATGTGTATGTTATTTTTGGCTTCCCCAATTAAGCTCTTCATGTGTTACAGTAAGAATGTGCGTGTGAATGTAGGGGGCTGGTGTTTAAGATGGACTAATCACATTAGAGTCCCATCCTCAGCCATGCCTAACTCTAAAGACCATCTCCAGTCAGGAGTCATTCTTTGGACAGATGGGAATGGGAAAAATGTTGGATGTGTTAAGCTTCTGCACCCGCTAGGGTCATATACTCTTTAAGCTTTACCTTACTTAACCTTATGGTAAAGGCACCGTCAAAAGAACAGAATGTAACACATTTGCAGTTAAACAAGCCCCTGATTTGCTCATTTAAAGTCAGTCCTCTAGCTGGTGTAGTATATGCATGTGTTACTGCATAATGTACAGAGCAGTACAGATGTCTGGAAAGACATGCAGTGTTCCATGAAACCTGTAGTAACTAGTTATCATGGCACTAAATATATGTGTACAATGCACATACTATTAAGTTAGAAGAACAGTCAGAGGAATATAGGCTTGGTTCCTGACTTCTGGCTGCACTCCAGCCGGAATTATTCAGCACCGTCAGCAGTTCCAGCTGAATTAGGTACTTAATGATAACCGTAATGATAACCGTAGCAAGATCTGAAAAGTGCAAGAGCCAGATGTGGGTGCATAGTCTTATTTCGATGATTTACACATACTAGTCGCATAGTAGTCACCAAATAATTTGTTAGAATTTCTGAATAAAGAAGTAAATTTTAAAGAAGTAGCTTAACCATGTTGACATGGCTCTAAACAAATGGCCACCTATTAACATGGCTGTGTGCACATATGTGCACATTCTAATGAATGGCTATTCACTTTGATTCGTTGTTATTCATTGTCATAAACAAATGATAAGCCTGCAGTTAAGGAGTTTAAAGGGGTGCACTGAGATCAGCAACTTCTGAATCAACTTCTGTTCAGGGACTTTCCAGGGCAACCACTTAAGTGGAGACAGCAGGAAATTTATCCAGTCTCTTTTTAGTGGTCACTCCAGAGCACCTTGGCAGCAGAGATTTTGAAGATTTGTGTTAGTAATGTAACCGTCAGAAAGCTCATCTTCCCTCCCACACTGTGTCCCTTTGTCTTCCATGTGGTGAACTGCGCATACACTGACGCTGCTCTACGTCACTCCCTAACATTTACTGTTGAGCAACTCTAACTGAACATTCCATTCAGCTTAGCATCCACCAGCTTCTGCCGCTCTTATTGTGATGACCCTCGATGACCTAGCCTACATTAACAACCTCAAGAAAGAGGATGGCAACATATATCATTGAATATAATCAGTTTCATATTAGTGCCTTTTAATAAATGGTATGTCCTTTAAATAGTATCATAGTCCTGGATAACAGGTGTTTTGGGCTAATTATAGCATATTAATGGCCAATATAACATATTAATCATGTCATATTATTATTAGCAGTAGTAGTAGCAGTAGTGGTAGTAGCAGTAGTAATAGTAGTAGTAGTAGTAGTAGTCGTCGTAGTAGTAGTATTGTGGATGTTATTATTACTAGTAATATTATCATAACGGCTTCTGGGTGACTAAGGCCCCGAACAATGAGGAAGTAAAGGCATTCTTAACAAAACGTGGGTTAAGAGCTTCTTGAACTGTCAAACCGAGTCTTTATTATATGGTGGCATTTTAACAGAAGATCATTTTCAGCGCTCTCGATGAGGATCAAGTGCGATTTGGAGTGTTCTTGTCATGTTTGATGATTTGGCTCTTATAATCACATAAGTGCCTCCAGATGTGTGGGATTGAACGTCTGTAATCCTGAGCTACACTCCTGTGCTTTGGAGTGGAATGTAGGTAGGTGAAACGGAGAGACAACAAGTGTACGTATTTGTGCATGGTAAAGGGGTCATTTACTTCCAACCAGTTTGCACAAGACCATGTTGTGGCCTGGTGCGCAATTCCAGTGTGCCTGCTGGAAACAATCTGACCTTGAAATAACAATCCCTAACATAAAACAATGACACATCACATACACGTCACACACACAAGGACAAACATCTCTGAAAGTCCATTCTTGGGCAACAAGACTGATATGTGGTTCAAAGGGAAGCGGCTCCTGCCGTAGTGAGGAGGTATTTGTGCTTTGTCACTGTCAGTCTTCTGTGTAAGTGGAAATCGTTAGCCACTTAGTGACCTAACACCTGAGAGGGCGATGCCTTGTAAACAGCAGTGTGAGGCGGCGTGATCTGGTATGGGGCGGCACACAGTATCGACCTGCAAAAGCTGCCGTTTATCTGGGCATGGTGACCATAAAAAGCCATTAGTCATTTCCACCCTACAGGTAATAAACACTCCTACGCTTTGCTCATCAACACGTGCTCTCTCTACACATACACACACACACCCACACACACACACAGAGGCCAAAACATCAGGAAACATCTTATAGCCTCCAGTAAAACAGACAAATGGATGCAGAGAATTACAGAGAGAGAGAGGAAAAAAAGTGACAAGGACAAAGAGATTTGCCTGTTTGTAACAAGTTCAAATATGCCCAATGGTGGAATTACAGTGTACAGTCAGAGTTATGTGATGAGCCCGCAGGGGCTTGTTTTAGGATTAGCCATACAAGCTCAAACCTGTCACTCTTACACACTATAGGAGAAAGCTGATAAAACAGGCTGATGAGATACAAACATGCCAGCACTGTTCCACTGAGGACGATTTCATTCTCCTCCCACTCAATTTTATAAATAAAGTTTCCTAAATGTTTTGTCTTGAAAGGAAAATCCTTTCATTGTTGTAGAACCTTCACAAAAAGAATTTCACATTGCTCACACTGTGTGTTGTGCTGTGTTCGTGCGTGACTATAAGGGGCCACTTTACTTTTACATAATGGGGAGGTTTTTAAAGCTTCTTCACTCTTAAATATCTTGTCTTTTTTTTTTTAAATAACCCTCCACTTAAATGTTCTTTAGAAGCCAAAAGTGGTTCCTCTATTGCACCGTAATTTCATTAAAAACAAAATACTGTTTAGTTTTTCTGTTAGTGATGCCACCTTTGGATCCTTAAGGAACCTTTCAAATGAGTTATCTTAACAGATTAACTGAAACAAAAGCGGATCATTTAAGGCATTGTTTTCTTACAAAACGGGTTCTTTAAGAGCGGTAACTGGGGCCTTTGATGGCCTAAAGCAATGTTTCTTAAACTGGTTCTGAGGGGCCCCCAGCCAGTCCAGATCTTTGCTCCAGCCCAACTCATAGGAAGAGAGAAAAAATGTGGGCCATGATGTTTAAGGACCTTAGAACCTTACAAGCAATTGGTTTCAATTTATTTTTTACCAAAATATCCACTGAAAGGTTATTTTGGGGGGAACATTAGTGATTAGTCAGTGTCATTGCTCCAAAGAACCTTTCTGCTACCTTTATTTGCTCTTGCTCCTTTCAACAAAGCAGCCGACATGACTTTTCTGCACAGCAAGGTTTGTTTATCATGAATCTGGCATAAACACTGTGATGAGGTGTGACAGTGACCGACTATGCGGTCAGAGCACGACGAGTTGATCTCAACTGTGATCATGTAAACCAGTCCAGCGGAATTATTTGTCACCCTGTCACGTCCAGGTAACTTGTCAGCCTGTCCTGCCTGCCCTGTGAGTGTGTGTGTGGTTGTGCATGTGCCCTTTTTTTCCTCTCACACTTCATTTCTCACAATACAGAGCCCGGAGTCGGATATTTGGTGAGTGCTTGTTTCCTGTGGTAGAATGTGCCACATGCATTGTGTTTACACCAGCCTGATAAGAATCTGCTTTTGTTTAGTTCTTTTTCCCTCCTCTGCAAAACACTTTGGAGCAGGCACATTCCAGGATTTGGGAAAAGGTGGTTCCGGCCGGAAAGTTGCATGAACGTACAGGAAAAGAGAACTGGGACAGCAATTCTGAACTACAGTGTTCCATCAGCCTTCCATGTTCCTGAATTCCACTGTACATTTCACACAAACACTCATTCTCTCTCTCTCCCACTCTCTCTGACACAGACACACACAGGCGGCATGCCAGATCATTTGCAAAACAGCTCATCTGGAAATCAAGAGTTCATGGTTCTTGCTGGAAATGGTTCTGATTCCGTCACAGAATGTAAATGTAACTTGTTTTGCTCCACTTGTTTTTCGTCAGTTATGTAATTGAGAGACTCTGAGGTCAATCACCTTCACAATCACATACGACTGACTCAAGGCCACTGGGGCACAAAAACACGGGGGCAACAGCACAGAAACTCCAAAACACCATCCCGGTTCCATCTCTTGTTGTTATTTTATTCCAGAACAGTGCAAACACAAGTATAAAAGATCTCGATATGAAATTTACATTCACATATATCACCATTGCAATCAATACATTGCAACCCCAAAAATAGCACATATATTTAAGATCATCAGTAAAATACTTTCTGTTTACTCTACAGAAGGTTTCTTACATACAATAATTTCAACCCGTATCAAATATGAAAATATCTAATTCACATGAAAATCTAGTCTATATTTTCTATACTGTGCACTTCTTATGCATTAATAAAGTCAATCTGGTCGTAATATTTCGAACGGCAGTAAATTAGGCCACTGGGAGTTTGTAGATAGAAAATAGAACCTTCTTTTGTCATGTGGCTACATTTGTTTGATCATAAAATCTGAACTAGGCCTATTTAAGAGATAAAATGAAGATTTTGGCTTACGAATAATGATTAAACCTCTTGTGCAGAAAGGTGATGCTGTGTTTTGTCTCTCAAGTTGCTGTAGCCCCTTAAATATCCTTCCTTTGTGGGTTCAGTGGCGGTTCTTGGGGCCATGAGAAGTGCAACAAAGCTCATATGTTCAGAGAGTGTCACCTGAAATATAGCGTGCTTCTTTTGTATCTAATTTAAAGCTTAGGCAGCTTTGCTGTGTGACACAAAATAGGAATACTTTATCTAAGAACGCTGTACTCGGCACTGATAGATATGAAAGAAAATATAGTTTTGCAAAACCCAACATCTAAACATCCCACCCCAAGAGTTTCACAGGAAGTCAAAACTGTGCCCTTGGTAGATCCAGTGCATATGAAACTACCTTTTGAAAAAACAACATTGTAAGTGGAATCAAACACAATATCACAAAATTGTGCTACAATAAAACACTGGAGTTGATATGTTGGTAACGATATGTGTTGGCACAAAGGAATACACCCACCCCAACAAACCCTGGATAGAAGGCAGTCACCTCAAGAGCCAAAAAAGGCGGCAATGCTACAATACTCCCAAGCTTTCTCCAACACTTGACAGCACCATGCATGAAGAGGGAAAGTGAACGAGCGGTCGATAAAAGTTCAAAAGAAAAACACAGTAAAAATAAAAAAGGCCACTCGTCTGGGCTCATGCAGTGCAGCTAAAGCCTTTTTTTTTCAGTTTCTTTGACACGTTTCACCCTTTTTTTGTTCGTTTTTTGCATTAATCATGCATTAGAGACACATTGCACTTAGCAAAAAGAGGAGACAAGGTAGAACTATGGCATGCGAAGAGGGACATGCAGAACGGCATGCTTGAAGCCAACTTCATTCCCTAGGCATACTTGAAGAAATATCAAAGCTATAGTCACATTTCACCAAAAAAAAAAAAGACCAAAGAAAAAAATAAACATGAGAGACCAACTGATCAGAACGAAAATTCGTGTTCCTGTCTATTTTAAGAAGGACCTGTCAATGAGCCTCAAATCTGTGGCCATTGCATGCTCTGAAAAGATCCAGATGTATTGAAAAAGAGAACGGTAGGCTCAGGGAACGTTTGACAGCAACCGCCAGCTTATTGCGCCATTTAAATCTCATGCGAGTTTGATCCTGTGCTAGCACTTCTCGTGCGAGCACAAGGCTAAATCCCCTTTGCCAGCAGCGCTAGCAGGATCAGGTTGAGGGTTAGCCTACTTAGGAACTCTTAAAACGAAGAACAAATATCAAAACCGGTTATGTGAATAAGAACACGCCACAGGAGCTATTTTTATTCTTGTCAAAAGTCCTGTTCAGGCTTTTCCATCCCCAGCAGATACTAAAGTTTCCTTGGTTCATAGTATGGTTCATGAACAGCCAAGCCACCATGTCAACAGACTAATCGAGCTGATGCATCAGGTTTGTTGAGGGTTTGAATTTGTGGAGCACACCATCAGCAGGTGGAGAAGTATTTCCAAGGCAGAAGTTCACTGTTTTGTTATGTTAATGTTGGAGAGGAAACCTCTATCGCATTGAGAGGTCGAAGGGCAGCAGGATGCAAGTGCTGACGTCGAGAATGTTCCCTCTCAAAGTGTCCATGCGTAAGTGCCAAAAGCCATATAAACACAATCTTAGCCGCACTGGGACCCAAGCCTTATCTAAGCCAAAGAAAGACTGTAAATGACACAACTGTAAAAACGGACCTGGTTGGATCTGACAGCAGATAAAAGAAAGAAAGAAAGAAAGAAAAAAAGGTTTGGTCTCTGAATGTACTGTGTTGGTCCGGTTTTGGCAAGTCACTTAAAAAGGCAACGACTGTGGACAAATACTTTGAAGGTACAAGTCAGAGATCCCATTTACTGTACATCAGCACAGGCAAAAGATTTCCCTCAGGTTTTCAAACATTTCCCACAAAGTGAACAGAACCACAAAAACTATGCCTTTTCCTGCACTGACTGATTTCAGGTACTAAATTCTCTCCCTGCCAGTTATTTTCACTGTCTTTTGCATACAGCTACACACTCTCTCTCTCTCTCTCTCACACGCACACACAAACACACATACACACGCAAACACATAAAAAAATGTAAAATACAGCGCTGTTTCGACTCTAAATGTTCAGTTCACACCACATACGCATGCTTCGAATGGCAGATGCCGTGGCATTAATTCTCTAGCATTACTGAATGTTATCACACACAAATGAACACATATACACACACACACACACACACACACACACACACACACACACACAAAGGAGTGCGTGTCTCCTCTGTTGGTGTGAAGCTGCCATTACTGTAGAACACATGCTCCAGATTAGGAGCCCCTGATATCTAGCTGGACTGAGGAAGACTCATTGAAACTCACGACCATACACACACAAATGCGCACGTGCGCACATACAAGCACACACGACTGGACAAAACTGCTTGTTGTGTTTGCGTGTGTGTTGGGGGAAGGGGTTACTCTCTGTATCAGAGATAAGAAAGTCTCTCTCCTTTCTTGTAAACATCATGGGCACCCTGTGGACAGCAAGCTCTCTAGCCAAGCCCTCCAGCATCAACTATTCTCTGGTTCCTTCTCTCTTTCTTACTCCATTCCTCCGTGCCCCTCCTCATTCTCCCTTCACTCCCTCTCTTTTTGATTAGTGGATAGGTTTGTTGCCACATAGACTGTCTCCATGTCAGTCACACCTCCTTTTCCATGTTGACGGACACAGAGGGCAGGTATAGGATGCTGTTGTTGGAGGGGGCGGGGCCAGGGCCCACGTTCGGGGCCTTGACTCCATAACTGCTCACGGTGGGGGCGGGGCTGAGCTTGGTCCGGATGCAAGGGCTCGTCCGGCGCTCCAGGCTCTTGGAGCGTGTCTGGGGGTTGCCCTCGTTCGACCAGCCCTCCAGGAAGTAGGTGAGCATTTGACCTTTGCCTTTCACACTGACCTGGCCACGGCACAGGAAGTGGTAATGACCAGAGAGGAGGCGGAAGACGTCTTCAGTCACCTTCCAGAAAACAAGCAGAGAGGACAGAGTTTGTCAAACATTAGTGTGAGGACAAGTTTGTTAGTTTGTTCTGTATGAGGAAACCAAATTGTCCTCAATACAATGGTCCTCGCAAGGTAAAGTGCATTTTACAAAAGCTACATGTTTCACTTTTGAAAAATTCAAGGGCAAGTGACTCAGGTTAGGCTTCGGAAAAACCTTTTTAATACATTTTTAGTACGCGCTATACCTGCCCATTACACCAACAGGGACTTTAAAGACATTGACTTCAAATACACTTTAATATGGAGTTGGTTCCCCTCTTTGGGGAACAGTCATGCTGGAATAGAAAAGGGCCTTCCACAAACTGTGTCTACAAAGTTGGAAGCATAGCATTGTCCAAAATTTCATGGTATGCAGAAGAATTAAGACTGCCCTTCACTGGAAATAAGGGGCCACCTGAACTCAATTAATGTCCCAATACTTTTGTCCATATAGTGTATGTTTGAAAGTTTGTAGACACCAGGCCATCCAGGGTTTCTTCTGAAATGGGTTTTTAGCAGGGATTATGCCCTAACCCTTTGCTGCAGTAACAGCCTCTATTCTTTTGGAAATGTTAGA
Source organism: Hydrocynus forskahlii (assembly GCA_037974365.1). Lineage (NCBI taxonomy): Eukaryota > Metazoa > Chordata > Actinopteri > Characiformes > Alestidae > Hydrocynus > Hydrocynus forskahlii. The sequence goes on from JBBPCX010000160.1 coordinate 11,126,043, forward strand.
TGTTTACACTAGATGTTGAGGATTTGATTGCATGTAGCCAGAGTATTGGTGAGGTCAGGAACTGTACTATCAACCCATTAAAAAGGTATTGGATGGAGCTCCATCACTCCAGAGAATGTGCTTCCACAGCTTCACAACCCGATATGGAGGGGCATTATGTATCTGTAGATCATGTTTGGCACTGTGACCTTAAGCTGCTACAGAACACCACATCCTATTGGCAGTGATTTCTATGGAGATTATACAAGCTGTGTCATGATTATATCGGTAGTCATAATTCAGTGCGATGACATTTTTATGCTTAAAAAAGTTTAAAACAAATGTATATTATTGTTCTACTGTGTCTTTGTGCTTTACCTGGATCTTGCCCTGTACTCCAGTGCTGTCCATTCTGCTGGCTACATTGACGGTGTTCCCCCATATGTCATATTGAGGCCTACGAGCACCAATCACTCCAGCAACTACTGGACCCACATTTATACCTGTTCAGTCAGTCAAAAAAGAACAATCAATCAATTCAAATTCCTCCTTTTAACATAAACATTTCGACTTGTCAACACTTTTGTGTATGTGTATGTGTGTGCTGAAGTGCCAAACTGGCCTTGCACAATGTGTGAGACGCTAAGGACATTCTAATAATACTTTCAGGATACGCAGCACAATACACACACACTCACGCTCTGACGATTTTCCTCTAGTCAAACCTTTCAAAGCCGCTCAGAAACACATATAAATATTTACGATCCTTTAGCTTCACACACACACATGCATACACGCACACTCGATAATTCATTCACTGCTTATTCAAAAGTGTCAGCTGACTCACCCACTCGAAGCACAAAGTCATTGTATGACTGGTAGTTAATCGCATCCAGAACATCGAACATCTCTATAGCGAAGTCAGCCACTGTGCATAAATGTGCTGAGATAGACTTCTTGGGCTTTTGAAATAGAGTGCAAGAAGAAGGGAAATGCATTACACGTCTCTCTCTCTCTCTCACTTATATAAATTACATTAGATGCGACAGTGGCATTTACATTTCAAAGCATTAAAAGCACTGGTCAGTTTGATTCAATGCAGAACAACTTCAAATCATTCAAAGCTGTAAGACAAGCATTATCTTAATAGAGACTGTGTGTTATGTTTGATATTATTCACTAAAGCCTTACTCTGCAGGTTGGGGGTTTATATGCGTCACAGCTTTTTTGCTTTTTTAAGCAGAAACAGCTTGAAGTTGTTAAAAAGTTTTCAGCATGACACATCAATATTCTCCCCTACTGGGGCTTGCTCTCACATGCAATACACTAAGTCGTTTTCTTTGTGTTCTTAAGCTCTACTTCTGCAAACACAGACTCAGTGTACCTTGGATCCAGTAGTGGGAACAAGGCCCACTGCTGCCATGTAAGTGCTGCCAATGGTTTTGATCTTCTCAATGTCCCTATAGCACTCCTTATCCAGCAGCTGGAGAGACAGTGAGAGAGAGTGGGGGAGACAAAGAAAAAGAACTAAGCAGCTGCCAAAATGGCCAAAATAAATCAAAGCCCTGCTGTGTGGGATTATACCAGCTCAAACAGCGAGAGCCCAATTTTTTATACGTGAACTTGTTGAACCTGGGGAACACGAACTCAGATCTAAAAGACTCCTGCCAGTTCAAACAAGAGATAGAGAGAGAGAGACAACACTAGAGGGAATTTCTCACCGCGTCAAAGTCTGCAATGATCTCGTTGAGCAGCCGTAGACATTCTACACCCATGTTGTTTCCATCTAACTCGATATAAAAGTCGTTAAAATTGGGGATAGATGCAAAGAGGACCCCCACCTGAGAGTAGGACTGATAATACAGGTCCTGAAACAGATGGAGAGAAAAACAGACAATATCCATCAGCTCAGATGCTGCTGACTTGGGCTTCCTTTTAATTGATTAAGAAAATCAGTGTGATGTCCCTGGTGGTAGTACACCAGGTAACCACCTGGGGGGGATATTTTCTTCCTTTCCCTTCAGTTCGTCCCAGTGATTGCATACCTGGACCATAACCTGTTTTCATTCACCATAATGCACTATTGTAGCCCTCCTTGTCAGTTCACCCATGCTCAGTCATGATAGCCTCAGCATTAATTATCATCCCAGTCTATCAGCTTGGCTTCCTAACCATTCAATCTTCTCAAGTTTCCTGCGTCTCTTTTATTTTTCTCGATATTCCTTATAGATCTCTGGATTCATTTCCTCACTCACCTAGAGCCTTTCTCCCTTGGTTTGGTTAATTTAGCTGCTTTCTTTCCTCTCCCTCTTTTCACTATGTAGTTTTCCTTTTTCTTCCTTCTTCTCAGTTTGATTTCTTCATTTAGGTAGCTCTTTGATTCCCTGTCACCACACTCTCCTCATCTCTCCCTCTCACTCTTTCTCCCTCTCTTTTGCTCTCTCTCAACCATTCACAATCTCTGTCCCTCTGTTGGCTGCCTCACTATTCTTTTCCTCCTTTTATTATTTTTTTCCTTCCCTCCTTTCTCTATTTTTTATTCATTATTGTTTTTATGTTTACATTAATAGATAAGCACAGCCTCCAGGCTATCTTTCTCGAGCCTCGCTGGTGGCTTATTGGTGCGCTTGCTATCCTTGCTCTGAGAGAACACAGGTTCAGACCAGAATTTGTAACAGCATTGGAAATTCTGAGACTCCTTCTGTGAAGAAAGCACTAATTTCAAAGCAGAGATCTGGCATTTTTTCATCCATCCCCTAAATGACTTGCATGCACATTGAAGATCACTCAGAGGCCATCTGGTTGTATTTCATCAAGTCAGGTGAGCTTCATGTCAGACCGTGCCATTCATCAGCATAGTCCTCATGTCGATTGGAAGGACAGAGTCATCTGCCCTGGCCAGGCCAAGGTGACCTTTTGTCTGAACACCCGCCTTTGCACGTGAGGGGGCATCAATTGTGCACAAAAGTTGCATGTGAAGTCAGTCTTCCGGTGCCATTCTCTTGTCTCCAGTGCTGTGCAGTTATGACATAGGCAACAGAGGACTCTTAGAAATTAGCTCTAGAGTGGTGACAACAGTGGTTCAAGAGAGCCAAGCACGCCTTCGTCATATTAAATAATAAAAAGAATTTGAGTGTATCTAATTCACTATGTGAGCCCCGGCAGGCTCGCTGGGTCCTTTTTTTGGGAGGTTCGACTTCAAGCTGTCATTTAGAGGAGGAACTAAGAACATCAAGGCAGATGTCCTCTTGCGCCTTCATTTGCCCCCTGAGCAACTTGTTTGGGGGGGG
>JBBPCX010000160.1:11137887-11147887 GCA_037974365.1 Hydrocynus forskahlii
TGTGCTGAAGGTAGGATTCGAACCCATGACCTCTTGGTCCAGAGGCAAGTATCCTACCCACTGAGCTACCACCACCCAAAAGTGAAAGGAATATCAGAGAAGACTCTTAGCTCTCCCTCAAGCCCTCTTTGGGGTTCTTTCAGGGACTGTTTTTGCCCTCTCCCCCTCTCTCAATCTCTCAAAACATGATGAGGCTAAAGTTGGGCATCTCGTTACTCGGCCGGTCCACCTTAAATACAGAAGTGATTAGATTACACTCGGCCCTGTCGTGTCTCCGAAATCACGTCATTTAAAATGTATTAGTTTTGCACTTTATTTTTTACACAGTTGTTGCTGCTAAAATTAACATAATACTTGAACTATTTAGATGATTCAGCCAAGATTGTTGTGTTTTTGATATTTACCAATTTTTACATCTCTTGCTGCTACCTTTTTGTGAGGTGTGACATAAATAAATTCCTTTGGAATACCTTTAAATTCAATGTAGTTGTGTATATTTTTTGCTCTTCTAATAAGTGCTTAGTAGTTTATGTATTAGTTTATGTGATGTAACCTTACTAACGAACAGCACAATTTCAACAAAAATAATGCTAATAATAAAGTAAAAACGATGTATTATATCGGAATCTGTATCGGTATCGGCAGTCGTGTATCGGAATCAGATCGGAACTGGAAAAATGTGGCTCGGCCCATCATTACTAAAAATCCAGCATTGCAAGATGGAGGAATGTAGCACTGTCAAAATAATATGGAAAGCAACTGTCTAGTTGTATTATATACTAAGATTTCTTTTTATTTGTTTACACACACACACAAACACACACACACATAGAGTCATGACTATGATGCAATTGAAACTAAATGGTAAATTTATGTGCGTGTGTGTGTGTGCGTATACACACACAGACATTTTTTAAAGGTGACCAGCAAAATGTCCTTGCAATGTTTTCATGTTTCATGTTTTCCTGTCATAGAATGTAAGACTCAAAGATGCGCACACACAAATACATACACATACACTCACCACACACCCCTGGGTCACAGAATATGACAGAAGCACCAGAAAGCCACACAGGACGGTTCTAATCTGCAGAGTAAGACAGTCAGGAGAACACTGGAGAGAAACAGGAACAGAGAGGAAGAGGGAAGTAAAAAGTTAGCATTAAATGTTTTCTTTAAATTAAATATTTTCCTCTGTCTCAGTTTTGGCTTGAATGACAATATGTGTTAGTGTGTGCTACCTGCACATGAGTGATGTGAAGGTACATCACACTTGCCATATGAAAGCAAATACAAAGAACTAGTAGAATCACAATCACCAGACCTCTGTAGAGAGACACAGAAAAAGAGAAATTCATTGAATGTGCTTTTTTAAAAAACGTATAGCAAATTAAGTGCTTTATGTGTTTCTGTGGGGGGGTTACATACTGGGGGAAGATGAGAAAGTAGACGAGAGCAAAAAGTGAAGTGAGGATCAAAGAGATTGAAACAGCGCTGATAAAGCCATCATCATACACCTGCTGATACTGAGAGAGAAAAAGAAATATCAATAACCAAGTTCACACTATAAACTGTATTAGAATCTGTACTTCCTTTCACCATTCACACACCATTCACACAGCTACCTCAACCTGGTAGTGCACAGTACCTCATTCCACATACAGTTTTTGCTGTGCATCTTGTATGTCATATATTCATACTTTATATTCCTCTTTTATGTTTCCATGTAAGCTCTGTCCTTACGAACATTCTGTCCTTATTCCACCAAACAGTGGTAAAAGGTGGGTGTGGGTGGGGGATGATTTCAAAATCATTTGTTTTGCCCCCTAACATTTGTTTTGCCTCCCGGACTACACCCAAGATATAGAGCCCTGCGCCCCTTCCCGCACACATGGATAACATCAATACTAGCATAGCTACCACACTAACAGCTCCAAATGCCTCTTTTTTTGTCAGTGGAGCAGTAATTACACAGAATTGAGCCTGTCCTATGGTGTGGGGAGGCTAGCAGCTCCACAAACCATGTATGAGTGTGCCACTATGTACACAGGCATTCCAACAATGTAGACCAAGGATACCCAACCTTTTGAAACTTGCAGCCCACACAACCAACTACAAAAGCCTCTACGGCCCACAAGAAGATTTCTTCAATCCGATCTTTTTTTTCTGACCCACCTTCCTGATATTGTTTGGCAGATGAAGAGAGAAAAGTCTGGCCCAGTTCGATAGATGCATACTTACTATGTTTTGTCTCCATGTGATGCTCCTTTTCATTTCCTACCCATCTGAAGCCTGGCACTGGCTAATCCCTGCTGTACTTATTTTGTTTTGGTGTAGACTTGCTTTTCTTAGTTTTCTCACTATGAGATTGGGAGCTTTGCTTTTAAGAGACTGTTTTAAACATGTATCCACAATGAATAAATTTCATTCAGACAAAAAGAGCAATGTTTACATTGACTTGCAATGGAAATATAGCTTGCTATTATGTTTCAGATCAATCAATGAGCAATATAGAAATATGCTGTTTTATTTTTGCAAATAATCCAATAAAATGATGTCCAATTATAATTCTGTTTGATTAAATGTACATACAGTAACCTCGCTTATACAGGCACGACAAGCTTTTTTTCGTCCATCACACCCCCTTGTCTTCGTGCTGGTTGTTTATGTTTGGGCGCAGCACTTAGCAAGGCAATCAGACGCACCTGAATGGAATGAGCCAGCACGAGGACGAGGGGGCATGGTGGACGAGACCAGGATGTCACGGTCAGCTGTACTCGGAGGCGGGATGTTTGAAAGTACCCAGTCCAAGAACATTATTTATTTGTATTACTGTATTTACCTGCTTATACCTAAGAAAACTACAGCGTTACATGAATTACAGTACAGTTTATACAGGCGTAATATCGGTATTTTACATTCTAGCACTGCAGGAGTTCAGTGTAAACTGTACAGTACAGGTACGGGTTTACCTTTACATTTTTTTTAAGTGTGATGTATTAAGCTGAGTTTAAAATGAAATTTAAATGTTTTGGGAGCATATTTGACGGCATATTTAGGGTTTACACTATAGAAATAGTTTTTTGGCATTTTTTTTACATCATCACAACATCGCGTTTTTTCACTATAGGTGGGTGCTCTTGTGTCTGGGTGAGCAGTTCTGAGTGGTTTTGATATAATTAAATTATTGGAAAATTTTCCTCCAGAGGAATATTAAAAACTTTTAGAGGAAATGAAGATTCTTCTTTGGGCTGCACCAAAAAAGGGGACTTCAGTAACTTGTCATTTGTAACAGCCACTTTGTGTGTGTGTGTGTGTGTGTGCGTGTGTGTGTGTGTACATACATGCTTCACTGCTGTGACTGGCGGGTATACGATAGTGTTAGCGAAATCCCTCCCAAGTCAGCTTGCAGCCTCCCAGCAGCCCACTGACTGACGCATTCTCATTGTTAGCGCTGAAGGCTAGAGTCCGTATCACACATCAAATGGCATTATACTGCCACTGACACTGGGGAAAGCCATAGTTTCCTGTTGAAGGAGAGGGAAAGTGTGTGTGTGTGTGTGTGTGTGTGTGTGTGTGTGTGTATGTGTGTGTGTGTGTGGGCATATTCTTCAGACATCCCTGAATCGTTACTGTCACCCCTGTTCTGTTAAGGTGGGTGGATCCCTTATGCCAGCATGGAGGTGTGAAGGATGGGGTGAGGGGTGAGGGAGGGGAATAAATGTGGGGGTGAGAGGTGGATGAAAGTGAGAAGAGACAGGGAGTCACGAAGCACAAGAGAACAATGTGGGGGATGCAGTGTGTGTGTATGTGTGTGTGTGTGTGTGTGTGTGCTTCTGCTAGTTTAGTGTGGGGGTTTTCGAGTCTGCTGGAATTCTTTTTTTCACTATTCCCACTCTTTTATTTGAAGCCCCTCAGTGTGATGCAGTTTCACGTTGCATGGGGAATATATTTGAGAGAATGAGTTTGTGATCATCATCACTGTAATAGGAAAGAGGCCTTTATATCGTGAGAATATTTTGTGTTTCAATATTTTTTTATGTTACACTAGCATCATTTTAATTCAGCAGGTCTGTTCGTCATTCTCTATCTCCATTTGCTACATCCAAATGGAGAGAGCAGGGTGAGTTTTTCAACCCTATAACGTAGTGGTTATTTAAACAATGCCTTTCAAACTTTGAGGCAAGACTTTCATATTTTAACAGAACTATAAACCCCCCACCCCCCCTCCTAATGTCAATTTAATCACATTTCATAAAGGCCTATATGGCAGAAAACTGAACTATTCTTGATTTTTTCTTAAACTATTCATCCCCTAGTGCAAATTTTGCATTTTAATAGCAAAAATTACCATAGATGTGCATTTTGTAGTTTAAAATTACAGACTGTATTTCATCTGTTTCTCTACATCGTTTGTTAGCCCCCATTTATCAATAGTCAGGACCCCACAGGACCACCACAGAGCAGGTATTATTTGGGTAATACATCATTCTCAGCACGGGAGTGACACTGTTATGGCAGCAGCATGTTAGGGACATCCTAACTAATAAAAAATGCGGTGTTCTTATGAACCCCCATCTTAGTGAACAGAAAGGGAGTTTCACAACCAGCCCCAACCTGGCATGTTTTTGACATTTGAAACAATTTAAACTAGGATACATTTTAACCATGAAACCAAATTACAGAAACTGCTCATCTCGAACATTTCAGATTCAACATTTAACCTGTGTCAGTATGAGTTCTATCTACATTATAATGTGAAATTGTACTTTCCTACCCCAGAACCAGTTTTTGTTGCATAAATACTGCAAATTTTCTCATAACTTCTCCAGTTCCAACCTCTTCCTCTTCCATCTTTTCCTGTCAGCTTAGATTATTCACACCAGTGGTCAAAACTGTTGTGTCACATTTTACCTGGTCTCACAACTCTCCATGCTTTTCACTACATGTTAGTTTCATCATAGTTACCAAATAGTTAATTATTAGCAGAAAATAATAGGGATGACAATAGAATGCTTATAATTAATATCTTAATAACAGGTTTATAGAGAGAGTTTTGGTGTAGCTTATACTACACCAGAACTTGTACCTAGGTAAAGTTACAGAGGTTTATGTTGATAATATATGTGTGCAAATTGAAGCGAATGTGTGTGCACTCACCCTTTTCTCTCTCTCTCTGCTCCGGTAGGTCAGAGTGATGTAATTGACATCTGCCGTCTCCGACTCGGTTTGCCGAGCTTCGATCAGTCGCCCAATATAGCGGTTCACCCGCGTCCCGGGTGAGTTATGCAGAGCTCCAGCTGAGAAGGACGTACGGCTGCGTAACTTTTCCGAAGCTGTTCGCAAAGCTCTTCTCTGGAACACCAATGATATGTTGGTCGGTAGGGGTGTGACTGTTGGCAATTTGATTCTATTTCTTTAGCTAAATATTCAATGCACCATGAAATATTACATTTCATTACAATTTGAATCATTACATTTTGAGAATTTTCCTACTATTAAGAATTACTTGTAGAAGTACATGGAATACACTAATGTGGCATAATAACATTTAGAACACAAGCAGCACAGATCCATGCTGGAAGTGCAACAAATGGTAAATCATCATCTTATGGCAAAACAAGTACTTATATGAAAGTTCTCCCAGTTTGTGTTGATGCTTGAGGTGTCAGACGTAATGCTGAGCTTTGTTTGGTGTTTCTATGTCTCATACTTATTATGATTTCTAAAAACGTGTCATATTAATTATAACCACTACTAGATTTATAAAAAGGCGTCACTCACAAATGCCCATAAAGAACAAAAATGCCTGAACTTCTTTTATTTTAGGCCTTAGAAACAAATGAAAAAAAAAAAAACACAATAGCAGGAGAGTTTTCAGGACGCGGAGGGAGGGGGTCCAGAGAGTGGCCGAGTGGCGGTGCGCAGAGCGAAAGGGCAGTAAACAGCCAGAGTCTAGGACAGCAAACACCAGTGTTTTTGTTTAATGAAATTAGATTTTACTAGACACTCTGAGTTCTTCACACAGCAGAGGAATAAAATACATTGAGCTTTCGGGTGGGGGGTTACCTTTGGAAATAGCCTGAGAGCTTTGGTCAAAAAATAAATGCATACTTAAGTGATTATTTATTATCAATCAAAATCAGTGAAATACCACGTTTAGTTCAATGTATCACAATGTGCATTTTTACACACTGATGGGTAGCCATTAAACACTGACGCCTCTTCCAGAATGGTTCAACAGACTGCTGCCTAATCTAAGCTCTTTTATTGACAAGATAATCAATGCTGGCCCATGTTCACACTACTACTTAGACAGATGGCCTCAATGTCATGACCTAAGAGTCATTACACATGGATGACTGGAAACCTTGAGATGCTCTACACACACAAATGCAATCACATGCAAAGTGAAATACAGAGAGGAGCATTAGTGCAAATGTATGAGAGCTGATTTCCAGTGCACACTGAACACAGCAAAGCAAACTAATTTGTTAAAAACCCCAAACCATACATATGCAAGAAATGTTTGATTTTTTATCTTTAATCCCATTTGTATTTTATATCTATTATATCTGTCCAGAACAAAAAGAAGTTTCTCCAGAACTTTACAAAAGAAAGCAAAAACGTTCTTTACTTCTAATGCAAGTCAATTTATATTTATATACTTATTTTTAAATAAGTAATTAAATAAGCATTTTTATTGGTTTGCAAAATATAAAAAGAAGCTTTAAACCGTCCATAACTTCAGTTTTAATAACTGGACATGGTTTTACCCTTACAGTAAAAAAAATACATTTTGTTGGTGCTGACAATGTAGACTCTGTTTTCTCTGATTTTCCTACATTCCTGTCCTGAAAATGTATGAAAACAAGCAAACCCACTCACACACTAAATCAGATTGGACCTTGATATCCGTAGCACTTTCTCAGCTAAGTGTCTGCAATCATCCACTCAGCTTCAAGAGGAATGTCAGTGAGCAGGCCAGATTAGAGCCGTGTGTGTGTGTGTGTGTGTGTGTGAGTGCATGGGTATGTGTATGTACTTATGTATGTGCCTGCTGCTACGATGAGACAAAATCCTCCCAAGCTTTAAATCTTTAAATCAATCCACATAACCAATGCCCAGTTCACACTGAGACATAGAAATGTGTATACAGAAGAGTATAATTATACACAATCACCACACACAAAGAAACATACACACACCTTATCGTCGTCCTCGCAGGTCATGACGTTGGAGAAAGGAATCTCAGCTTTAAACATCTTTCTACAGTGCATGAGCTGCACCAGCAGATAGCAGACTGTCTTAAACTTCATCTTCTTGGCTGGCTTAATATCAGACAGGATCAAACCCGGGAATATCTAAAAGGGGAGAGAGAGAGAGAGAGAGAGAGAGAGAGAGAGAAAGAGGTTTTTTTTCAGTTTTTATGAACCATGTAAAAAAGGAGCAGAATAGACAGTATTTGCACTTTTTGCAAATTATAAATGTCTAAAAAAAGAGCCATGAGCTGCGGAAGTGAAAAAAAAGGAAAGAAGTGTATAAAAATAAACCAGGATATAAAGAGGGGCTTATCTGAATGACTCCATTTCCAGGAACTGCAGATTGAGGTCAAACAGACTGGCAGCACATGGGTATGAGTGCGTATATTTGTATGTGTGTGTGTGAGTGCGCGTGCGTGTGCTCACGTGAACATGAGAGTGTGTAAAAGTGGTTGTCGGAGCACAGGTGGAAAAAATGGCTTTGATCAATTTACTCTTTAAGTTAATCTGTACGTCAAATAGTCTGCTGGCAAAGACAGCCATGGCAAATTTTCTTATGCTTCATATGACATTATTTCTGTATTCTTAATAGGGCTGCATCATATCGTCAAAATTCTATATTGTGATTATACCACAATGTGTTACAACTTTGATATGTCTTACAGTATAATACAAACATACTGGCAAATGATTGGCCTGCATTACACATGTCCATATCACATGTTCATCTATTATTATATCAATAATACATAGCAGTTAAGGGTCTAACAACTAGACAATAAGTACAGTATCAAAACATCTAATATAAACATTGCTCCTGTTCCTGTTGTTAAGGTCAATATCGGTACTCCTTACATGCATTTATGTATCATTTTTCTCAGCATGTAAAAGGCCAATGTGTGAGCGTGTTACCTTGCGTCTGTGTGAGGGCACAATGAAGAAGGTCTCGATGGCGTGCTTGCTGAGGAAGGCGTGTCTCTCGTGGCCGTAGCCTGGCTCCACTTCATAATCTCCATTCAGGCACTCCAGTGTTGCCCTGGTGATGTGAACTTTACTGCGGAGAACATAGAGAGAAAGTCGCTCAGGCGTACAGCAAGGACTAAGATAGGACTGTCATTTATGCAACGTTACATCTTGTAAGCGTCTGTGCTGATTGTTCTTTATATACTATATAGCTGCTCATGTAGACAGTGAACAGAACGCTAGAGATGTCTACCTTATAGGCAGACATCCATTGCATACATGTGACAAAGGCCCCATGAGCACGAGAACTGGACCATGGTGGAATGGAAGAACTTGGCCTGGACTGATGGGAAAGTTCTCATAGAAAACCTCGGGTCCTGGCATGCATGTGGATGTTACTTTGACATGTACCACCTACCTAAATAGTGTTCCAGACCCTACTTTCAGGGTAATGTGCCTGGCTACACTGCAAAAACTGTTCAGGAATGGTTTGAGAAACATGACAGCATTGGAGGTATTGACTTGGCCTCCAAATTCTCCAGATCTAAAGCCATTCAAAATTCATGGTGTTGTCTTGGCCTCCAAATGTCCCAGATCTCAAGCTGTTCAAAAATCTCTGGGATTGCAGGACAAGCTAGTCTGACCTATCATAACCCGACCCAGTCTGAGATCTGCTCCTAACCTCTCCAGAGGTCTTGTGGAGTTCATACCTCAGCGGGTCAGTGTTGTTTTGGCAGTATGAAGGGGATCTACACAGTACTCGGCAAGTGTTGATGTATGAAAATATTGTGATTCATTAAAATTATAGTCAAAAGCAAGATTACCCAAACTTTGGACTGGCAGCTGTGTAGCAGTAACTAACCCTTTAGAATCAAACAAAGCATTGTGTTTAAGCATCATTAGGAATGTCTGTAAAATCCCAGATGAGGCGGATGCTTTCACTGCTCCACTTAACTGAGTGCAGATTGTGTAGAAACTTAACTTTACTCTCAAATTCCTGATGGACAATCCTAGCTCTGAATAAGTGGAATTGTACATAAAACCCTTTTTGTCAGTACTAACTTTGTGTCCATACTGTTTGTGTAGAAGCTGAGACTAACCCAGGAAGTCCTCCAGCCTCCATCATGTTGGCCAGTGTGACATCATTTGACCACACATCATACTGCCACTTCCTCAACCCCAAAACCCCACACAGCACACGACCGGTGTGTAAACCCACACGCATGTTCAGATCTACTTCCGTTGCTTCCGCAACTGACCTGCAAAGAGACCCACAGATGAACAGGGAAACACAAATGTTACACACAGTTTAACACATACAGTGGCCTAATAGGTGCAGCGTACCTATGGCATCATATAAAGAACCCTTTATGGAGTCCTTATTTTTAAGAGCATAGACTGCCATGTCTATTCTGAAAACAGTGAGAAAGAGCAAGAGGATTCTATATCACCTTACTACTTACCTGACATCAACCAGCAGACAGAGACAGAAACAGAGAGAGAGAGAGAGAGAGAGAGAGAGAGCGAGAGAGAGAGAGAGAGAGAGAGAGAGAGAGAGGAAGACAGAGAGACACTGTATGTGTGTGTGTGTGTGTGTGTGTGTGTGTGTGTGAGAGAGAGAGAGAGAGAGAGAAAGAGAGAGTGAAAGAGAAACAGAAACACTTTGAGAGCTCGAGATTCCTAAATAGGAGTCTGTGAAAAAAGGGTTCTCGTTGTGTGTGTGTGTGTGTGTGTGTGTGTGTGTGTGTGTGTGTGTGTGTATGTGTATGAGTGTG
>JBBPCX010000160.1:11156966-11173120 GCA_037974365.1 Hydrocynus forskahlii
GAGAGAGAGAGAGAGAGAGAGAGAGAGAGAGAGAAAGAGCGAGAGAGAGAGAGAGAGAGAGAGAGAGAGAGAGAGAGCATTTGTACAATTCTAAGATAAACTATTGAAGTAGAATTCCTCCCACTCATGCCTTAGAAAGCCAGAGTGAAAGAGGAGCTTAAAGACACAGGCTCAGAAAGAGTTTAATACAAATAAATACACACTAACAATAGTATCTCTTTCCTGTCTGGACAAAATCAATCAATCAATCAATCAATCAATCAATCAATCACTCTATCTATCTAACTATCTATCTATCTTTTAAATACTCACATGTATAATTTCGTGCATAATGTTTTCAAATTATCTGAAAAAAGAAACTGAAAAATCTTATGTGGAGAAACAAGGTTTTCAAAGGATAGTCGCAATAAAGAAACCCACAGACCCAGTGATGCCTAGCAACAAAGAGAAGAGAAGACAAGAGAAGAGAAGAGAATGAGACTGCTTGAGGATATACAGTTGTGGGACTAATCATAAGTCAAGGGTACGATTAATTGGGCACTTGTGCATTAAATTAATTTGGGCATTAAAAGAATTTGGCCTTTCAGCCAGAGGGGAAGAGGGGATAAAGTGAAAAAATCTTTCGAAATGAAGAAGATAGATTATGTGTGCGGGTGTGAGTGCAAGCGTTTGTGTGTGTGTCTGGTACCATCTGCCATCTCAGTACGAAAGGAGACCACGGAAAACCCCTTGTCACATCAAACACACACACACACACACACACACACACACACACGACATACACAAACACCAACCCATCTGTGCCAGAGATACTCTCCAGCTGTTACCAGGGTTTCAAACTAGCTTCAAAACTTGGAATGATTTCTGTTGTGAGTGAGAATACTAATGCTCAGAGAGCCTCAGAAAACCCACGTATGAAACAACTGAATTTAGCAAAGGGTATAGTGCTAAGTAAGTAAAGCAGGGCTTAAGAGCAAGGGAATCACATACGATGGAAAGAAACTAAATTAGAGAAGAAGAGGGAGTCAAGAGCAACATAGGAAGAGAAGAATGTTCTATAAAAACGAAAAAAGAGAGGTTTACCATTCCCCATGCAAGGACATTAACCCTTGTATGGGGAATGGTACAATTGCGCACACTACCCATCTTTGCGCTCCCATGAATGTGTATACCAACAAAGTCGTATTCAATAAAAGTCGTATTCAACAAATTAGTATTCAATAAATTGCGAACTTACTCAGTCAAAAATGATGTAGCTGAATCTTTTAATGAATATTTTGGGAAAAAAAGAGAAGGCATTCTGAATGTGTGCATGTGTGACAGCGAGAGAGAGATCTTTCATGTCTGCATTTTGTTCACAAATACCTACAGGAAAGCTGCCTCTAACACCATGCCCCAAAAGTTGCCTTCTACTCACCCCACAACCAATAACAGATAATTAACTGCTGTCTCACTGTTAATGTTGATGAATGGTGGTTAAACAAATAATGTTCTCACTTGCAAGAAGATTTAGTTTAGCATGGAAGACATAAAAGAACTAACTTAAATGTCTATTGTTTTAGCCCGTGTACGCAATGTGTAAGACGTTCTCCTAGTGGTAACACTGACGATGTTATTAGCTTATTTCACATGCGTTCATAAATGTATCAAGACAAACTAACGTGGCTGTAATTATTTAATACTGTTTGCAATGTTCATGTGCAGCAATGGTCACAGCAATCAAAAATATGACCTAATATGGGGGAAAAAATGCTTCAGCAAGAACAATTATGGAACTAAGTCAGTGTATAAGTATTAAATGAGAAGAGCCTAGATAGATCTTTAAATGAGAAGAGCCTAGATAGATCTTTATAGGCGAATAAGCGTTTATACAGTCAGGTTCTAACACTGAGAAATGATACCGTGAAGCAGGGTATTCTGATGATTCATGCTACTTGGAGAAAAGTGCTCCCTTTTATACAGTCTATATAGCTGCCCAAGGTATCAGTGTCCCAAGGTATCATATATTTATGGGCGTGACATTGAATCCCAAGACTGTGGAACTGCACATGTGCAGAAGGGAATGGTAGCACATCTCGATGGGTAGCATGTTTCGACAGAACACCAGACCAGGTTAAAGTCATGTGGTACAGTTAATCAGCTTTAACGTTTTTAACGCTTTATTTTTTCTGTGATTAACTGATCAAAATGAATATGTTAATTCAACACCCCAAGTAATTTTGGCACATTTGGCAGCGCCTGCCTGAAGTGCCAATTCTTTTTTCTCGCGCGGTTTCTCTGTGCCCTCTTTACGTTTTCTCTCTATCCAAAAGGGGGGGATGTGATTGGGCCAGCCCCGTGTCAGTATAGAAAAGAACCAACGGGCCGCAGGAGTGTTTCATGGGCCGGTGGTCAGGAAATAAACTCCTGTGCTGACTTTTTTGGCAAATGAATTACACAGGCAATGAGGATAGTGGTGTTTAAAAAGTTGATTGGGCCAGCCCATTGTCACTTGGGCCGCCAATCTACGAGTCTTATGGGCCAGTCAGACCAATAAAAAAATAAATAAATGAGTAAATGGTGTCGGCCCAAATAGCACGTCGGCCCACCTGGAAAATGCCCAATACGCCAGATGGTCAGGGCGACCCTGCTTAGAACGCATATTAGTAAAACCTGATTTCAATGGTGTAAAACAGTCTAAAACCAGTCTGTCTGTTTGCTGCACATTTGCTTGCCGCTGTTTGGCCACTCTTCAGGCCCCCCCTCCCTCTGCGGGATTTCCGCAGTCACTTTGGGATGGAAACGGTCCTGAATTTACTCTCAGGTTCAAAGACCTTGAGTTTTTATCCATTAAAAATGGGAGTTCCCCCTTTTTTATGTGCATAATAAGACGAGTATTAGTACTGGTACTGGTATGAAGATACTAGCCTTTAAATGAAAAATAAAATGAATGACCCATCTCTATTTTCAGCCTCTTCACCACTGGTAGCTCAGTTGTGCCATCTGATCAAACCTACTGAGGTGTGCAACACATTTGGTCTGCTGCCTTGCCTCTCACAGCCTGCCTCCAGCTGTCTTGGTTGCTGGAGTACTGAACCTGGGCTCCCCTGTCATTATATCCCCATTTGGTTTCTCTCACAACCCCAACTGGTTACACCTGCCTCTCACTTACTTTCCCCTATTTTAACCCAGCTCAACCTGGCTTATATTGTCTGCTCACCATCATATTTCCCCATGTTGTTGCAAGCATGTCTGCTTTGGGTTCTCTCCCCAACCCTGACAGTTTCTCTATAGTACACTTGGCTCAGGCTACCCACTATGGAGCAGATGATCCCCACCAGATATCCAGGACTGGCTTCATGCCGGCCTGGTATTGTCTTGGTCCGCCCACTGCGTCCAGCCTCAGGTTCCCTATTCCACCATTCTCATCTCCCTGCTAACCCCCCTCCAGGGCAACCCATCTCCCTCCCACAGGCCATGGGACTGAGCCATTGAGCTGCGGTCTGGCACTACACCTCCTTCGCGTGTTTATCCACTGTCAGAACCCAAAACCCAGGAGTGGAAGAATACGTGGTCAAGGTGCTCAGGAAGGGGCTCATTAGCTGCTCCAAAACCCCTGCCTCCACTATCAGTTCCCAGGGGCTCAACTCAATAAGGGTGAGGTAACCCTTATGTGAGGAACTAAACTTTTTGACTGTCGACGTTTTGGAACAAAGGCAATGTAAGCAATTTTATCACCCCTCCCCCTGCCATATGTAACACCATCGTATGATAACAAGTGGAGATCACATGATGCTATGAAAGTGAACAAATTTTATGCTAGTTTTATGATGTTATTACCGCTAAATTATGACACAAAAAAATAATTGTATAATACATAAGAGTGTCATGAGATACCTATATTTCACTGAAACAACCTTGACATTCCTTGGAGCAAAATTACATTGACTTTAAAGAACCAGCACTCACTATCCAACCCATAACAGTATGTAATACAGATAAAGAAGTGTAAACTCAACTACCTGGGTGATGGAGTGAAATGGAGTTAATGTGTGAAGTGCTGAGAACTTTGTTGCCAGAACGTGTCACAGTCACATTAAATGCTGATTTTGTTGCCAGAACGTGTCACATTAAAACACTGCATAGACTCACTCAGAGACTATAAACACTTACTGTGGCAAGCTCATCAAACTTCCCAAAGAGCTCGTTCAGCAGTTTGACCAACTCCTGTGCTGTACACTGGGACGCCAAGCTGGTAAATCCAACAATGTCCGCAAACAGGATACTGAAAGGAAAGAAAAACAGAATGTTATTGGTTAGCTAATTTTATTTTTAATGATATGCTATAAAAGCCATTGATAATCATAAACTTTACAGTTTTATAATTCAAATAACAATATGTGATCTTTTCAAAATAAACAAATAAATAAATTCATGTGGTAACATTTAACTGCAGCATTCATAACATCTTTGAAAACCTTTCATTACACAAACCTGAATAGCCATTTATAAAGGTATATTTCATCAGTGGGTTTCATCAGAGGTGTGATGACAGCCTTTTCGACAATTGATTCTTGTTTAAAAAAACTTTTATTAAAGTTTATATATGGTTTATGTCAGTGTCGTGAAATTGCAATGGCAAGCAGCAATAGGGGTGTTTATAAATACATGTTAACATATGAACTGAAGGACTTGTTTTTGTTTATTCGATATATTTTTTCATGTTATGAAGAAGTCCCACAGATTTATCCAAATGTCTATCAATACAACACCTGTGGTGAAATTATTTAAATGTAGAGAAAACATGGGTAGCCTGTAAGACTTTTTGTACCAGCCTCTATTACTCAGTGTTTAGTTGTGCTTGTCATGGCCCCAGCTCTGTGAGTCACCAGGGATCTGAGCCTGGCACCTTCTGTTCTCCCTGCTTTCCCTGGCCCTTAGGTTTCTCCCACTTGCCTGTTCAGTAACCTTTGTTCTGCATTTCTTAGTTAATTTGTCTGTGTATTCCTCTCACAGACCAGTGAAAACTGTACTCCTGGCAGCTCCTTTTCGACACAGAAGACGCTGACTGCTGTCTCCTAGGCGTTTCCTAAAACTGTAAGTTTGGCAGTTGCTACTGTACACTAACCGGACAGACCACTCATGCCCAGTCCTTTCTTCACAACATCATGGTGGGATCTGCTAAAGTGATTTACCATTATTTCATCATTTTGCTGTGAAGCTGGAGCAGCATTGTATCTGGCGCTCTATTGATGAACTCTTCTGTTCTCTAGCCACCGAACTACTAATGCTGCAGCACTGGACTGCTTTCATTTAGTTCACATGTTAAACTGAAGCTGATTTAGTCTCAACTTTGTTCATCTGTGCCAGTGTTCTACTTCAGTTGTTCATGCTGCCATCAGGGTTCTCTTGAGTTCTCTTGTTTTGCGTCTACTGCTGCCAATAAAGCTTCACAAGTATTTCCTGCAAGCGTGTCTCCTGGAAACACTCCACACACCATGACAGCACTGTAGATTTCCAACTTTGATATCCACGAATAGCAGAAGAGTAAAAACATACTACTTACAAATTGAATCAGTTAGTGTAAAATTTGAAGAGGTCTGTAGCTGAGGTCAGTTGTAACAATATTATACATACACCTAATAAAACAACATTTATTAAATAATTTATTCAGGTCCATTTCTAAAGTTCATGATTCCATTATCATTTCTTTATTTTTTTTAACCCTCATGGACCAACATGAACCATTTTAACCAGAGAGCACTGTATGTGTGAGTGAATGAGAGTGTGAGTCAATGTACAGTGTGTGTGTATGTATGCGCGTGTGTAACACCATAAACTGAAAGAGAGTGTTGCAACCCACCCTGTCCTGGTCAGTTATGACATAGCTAGTTTGTTTTTAAAATACTTACATTGTTCACAGAAGAGAAACTGTTCATTTAAACCAAATCAACATTTAACATATATTAATATGAGAGGCATGTCAGTTTCCTGTTAGTATCCTTTGTCAGCTCAGGAGGGTGCTGGGTGTTTATTCTCACTTAACTCTCACTATATAGCCAAAAGTATGTGGACACATGACCACTGCACCTATATGAGCTATGAACATGTCATTCCAAAACAGGCATTAATATGGAGTTGCCCGCTTGCAGATATGACATCCTCCAGTCTTCTGGAAAGGCTTTCCATAATATTTTGGAGTGTGTCTGGGAATTTGTGTCCATTCAGTCAAAAGTGCATTTGTGAGGTCAGGCACTGATGTTGGATAAGAAGGCCTGGTTCATAATCATTGTTCCAATACCTCTCAAAGGTGTTCAGCTGAGCTGAGGTCAGGTCCACACCAAATCCATCAAAACTATGTCTATATGTACCTCTTTTTGTGTACAGGGCCACAGTCATCCTGGAACAGGCCTTCCCTAAACTACTGCCAAGCACATAACTGTGTAAAATGTCTTTGTATGTTAATTAAAATGATCCTTCACTGGAGCTATGGGGCCAACCCTAAATAATGAAAAACAGCCCAGCCCATTATCCCTCCTCCACTATATTTTATAGAATGCACTGTGTGTTCCAGTAAGTAGTGTCCATCTGATAGCTACCAATACAGCAGTAGTGGTCAGTGGAAGGACACTTCACATTACACTCCAGGGTAAAAGGTCGGCGTTCCTCATGCCAGCCCTGAGATCAAACCCGAAAACACTCCAGATGCTAGAGGTTCTTGGTGTCTATGTGCTGCTCTTTAGGGCACTGGCAGATGTCTGCATAAATCATCTTTCATTTGCAACTGAAATGGCAGACCCAGACATGTGTGTGTGTATGTGTGTGTGTGTGTGTGTGTGTGTGTGTGTGTGTGTGTGTGTGTGTGTGTGTGTGTGTGTATGTGTGTAGTGTCATGCCTATGCAGGGTCTACGCTATGACACTCTCAGCCCTTCAGCCCTCTCTCCCTCTCACTCTCAGCATATTTGTGTGGGCAGTGAGAGTTAATTGAGCAGCTCTTCAGTTGATAGCGATAGCTTTGGGTGCTGTGCAGGAAATGGCTGGGTGCCAGAATCAGGAGTGTGTGTGTGCATGCTTGTGTGTGTGTGTGTGTGTGTGTGTGTGTGTGTGTGTGTGTGTGCTTGAAGAGCTGTTGCATCCTGCTGACTCCCTCAGCATTCACCTTCCCATTTATGCGCAACAAAAGTGACGCGTATAGCCCAGTCTACAAAAACTCAATGAACTGTCAATTAGCACCCATTCAGGAGGTGAGTGCAGTACTGAGGTATTGTAAGTAGGCTTCCAATTTCTCTCTCTCTCTCTCTCTCTCTCTCCCTCTCTCTCTCTCACTCTGTCTTCCTCTCTATCTCTCTTATCTATCTTTCCCCCAGCCTTCATCCTCTTACCTGACATTGTCATGCCGCTGGATGTAGATCTTGTGAAAGATTCTTTCTGGTGGCTTAAGGAAGTCCTCCTTCATCTCCATGGCAACATTTCTGGGCAGCAGACTCATTAGAAGCCGTTCCTGTAACAGGAATGATAAACATAGATTTCCATGAACAATCCTCCTCCTGTTCCACCAATTTATGTTTTAAGTCTTGTAAGTATTTTTACTTTTTATCTGTTTATCTATTGGAATTACCCTTAGTATATTTGTAAAAAATTACATCTTTTAAACATTATCTTCTGAAATAAGCACATTTATCTGTAGAATATCATAATAAAAGCATGTAAAACAAGTTAAATGTAGAGAAATAAGTTAGATAATAGTCTACTATTGCTAAATAATAATAAATACAAAATACAAAATCTACTTTCTTCTATAGCTTGTATTAAAGCTGATGGAAGCAGTAATGTAATGAATGTGAGCTCCTTCAAGCTATAGGAGTCTAGAGATTTATCAAACCTAACTACTGCAATGAAACATTTAAAACCACAGAATGTGTTTATGTTAGGTAAAAAATAACAAAAAATAAACAGACCATTATATCATTGACATGTCATTGACATGATGTGGACACCACAGGCTATATACAGACACTCATTATTTTACATTACTGTCTTACATGTGGAGCTCACACTTGCTCATGTCACCCTGTTGGAGGAAAATGAACCAAAAACCTCGAAATTTCATATTGCAGCACACTGACCCTACAAAGGGTCCATCCATCCAGCCAACCATTCATCCAGCCATCCATCCGTCTACTATCTATCCACTCGTCTGTTGTATAAATCTATATGAAATCTGTTGGACTGACAGCGCACCGAACCTACAAATGGTCCATCCATGCATCCTTCCATCTATCCATTCATCCAACCATCCATCCATCCATTCATCCATCCATCCATCTGTCTACTATCCATCTACTCATCTGTTGTATAAATCTATATGAAATGTGTTGGACTGACAGCGCACTGAACCTACAAATGGTCCATCCATTCATCCAACCAACCATCCATCCACCCACCCATCCATCCATCCATCCATCCGTCTACTATGCATCCACTCATCTGTTGTATAAATCTATATGAAATCTGTTGGACTGACAGCAGGCTGACCCTACAGATTGTTTATCCATCCATCCATCCATTCATTTTACCATTCATCCATTCATCCATCCATCTACTATCCATCCACTCATCTGTTGTATAAATCTATAGGAAATCTGTTGGCCTGACCACACACTGACCCTACAAATGGTTCATCCATCCATCCATCCGTCTACTATGATCCATCCACTCATCTGTTGTAAAAAATCAATATGAAATGTGTTGGACTGATCTGTGGTACATGTGTTTGTAGGCTGATGAGGGCTGGCTTGTTAACTTTCTGATTGCTGCTAAGTGGGCGATATCAGTGGGAGATCACAGCTCGGCACTGAAGTTGGTTGGCATGGCAGAGGTAAGTTTCCGTGGAAACGCAGTTCATCATCAACCACGCGTTACTAAAAGCAGGTGATAAATGTCTTCTTGATTAAGCATGCTGCTACCAGTGAGTCAGGACACCTGCTCTAAGAGACGTTAAGGGCTGACTGAAACTAACCTGAGGAGCAGACTGTACTTACATTAGGTTTTGATGGTCTTCACAGATTAGACTTGTAATTGTGTTTCTGACTCACAAACCGCAAAATAAAAGGCTGGTGATACATACTCCCTTTTAATGTCACACAAAAAGCCTGTTTGAAAAACTAAAATAGCACAAGATTTGAAGGAATTTACTGTCGTACGAGTGAAAAATTAAATTCAAACTAACCATAAAGTCATCCTGTGCTCCATAGTTTCATGATATGCATTCCATTTCTTTCTTTATCACTGGGCTAAATATTTTTTTCTCTGAGAACTTAAAAAATATGAAAGCATTCCAAAGCTTGGAGTCACCATTAAGGACTCAATGTTATCAATGTTAATAAGTATTTCTAATATGAAAATAGAACTGGATAACTTGTAAATGACTATTATAGTAATGTTAATACCTGTTGTAACATTAAGGAGAAATGAAAATAAATGCAAATAAAATAAAATGAATGTTCAAAATACTATTACAAAACCAAATCTTCAGGCAAAAATATTGTAAATAGTTAACTGGAACATTTCATTTTTACTTGTTTTCAAACTACTGATTAAACATCTATTTACATCTGCTTCATAATGTAGCTCTGTATGTTATTACTGTAAAATAACAGAAACAGTTCTGTTCTCTCTACCAAGTCCTCCACTGTTAAGTGTCAAATACTTCTCTTTGCTTCAATTTTACTTTCAACTGCTATCTAAAAATATTCCTGCTCCTGAACTTTTTTGTGCCATAATTCAAAAACTTCCTGTACTGAAAGAGTGGCCGTGTCTCAAACGTAACAAATACTGCCCACTCAGGCTGTATTCAGAGGCAGGAAGGGACCCATTTGTGCCCACATCCAATCTTCTGCCTACAGACAAACCTCCATCTGACCGACTTTTGAAGACAGTGTAAATGCATCCTTCAGTGACTTACATTTCTCATAATCCCGTTTGGCAGTCAGGAAAAAAGCTAAAGAGACCAGTATTGGCACAGTGGATGAGTGCACACATATATTTGAGACTGTTTTGATAAATGATTTAATTTCTGATCAGAAATAAACAGCATGGCATTAATCCTGCTGGGAGTAATAGTTTGAAATACTGTACCTCTGAGTTGTGTATGTGTGTGTGTGTGTGCGTATTATTGATTCATCTAAATTCTAATTAAATTGCAGAATTCCAAAAGGCTGGACAAGATGATGGAAGATGAAGTGATTAATAGATACTCTTGTTAAAGTATCTGTGTATTTTTCCCAGTCGCAGTATTTTTCAAGTATAATAAAAAGCATAGTTGTTTAAATCTGATTGCAAAACACTGCTTATTTACTTCCAAAAAATCCAAGTTTTTCAGAAATCCAACCTCAGCTTGTTGGTTCATTAATAACTGCATTCGTTCAGTATTGTATTTTTTCTTTTAATTTTTTATTTGGACTAGCTTATATTATTCAATAAATCACTTATTTACTTTGGACTGTATTATTCAACCCGGCATTTATTAATGCTTGCATTCAAGGAAATCATCAGAACAGTAGCAATATTTTTATTTAAGACTAACATTTTTAAACTGTTGTACATAAAGTGCTCACCTTCAGTATTACTTGCCACACTGATGTCTAAAGTTATACATTTTCCTTTTTGTAAAATGCAAGTGTAGTTTCCTAGTCTTTATAATGGCATTTGTCTTTCTTGGCAGAAATGCTAACAGTTAGTGATTCTGTAATCAGTACCTTGGCAATGTTATGAAGTACTGCTGCCTCTGAAGCTTGTCTCAGTCTTCATTTATTTACTATTGTCTTTTCACTTGTTCTTGTCTGGTAAAACAATGGGTGACAACTTCACTGATATTATTAAGATGTCAAGTGTTAGCAGATCATTATATTTTCACAAATGCAAAGCCTGTTTGAAGAAAAAATACACTTGTGTTTGTGCTTATACATTCTGATCAGTTTTCAGAACCTGAATTACATGTAAGAGGTTGTAAAGGTTACATGGAAAGAAAAGTGGAACAATACACTGTAGGCTTGCTGTGATATTACAGTAAATTACAATACATCTTTTAAAGACATGCTAAATTAAGACTGCTGTGAGTTCTGAGGGCTGATGTCCCAAAACAATGAAAGTGATGTGGTAACTGTCTAAGGATATCATAGGCACATTTCAGTGAGATGAATTGTTTGCATGTTTACTGACAGCTTTCTTTAATCAAGGGTAGAAATGGACTGGAACACAGTAGAACTTTGTAAAGAATTTTGGCTCAGATTTTACATTTTTATGAGAAAAAATGTTAATATACCTACTACTTTCTAAAGTGTGTGCATAAATCAAAGTGTCAGGTTCGACAGTCTACGCATGTCAGCCACAAGTTAGCTAGGTATCTAAATTTTTAATTATCTAAGGTAAATGAAACTGGATGTTCTTGACAGTCCAGATCACATCATGAAATATGTTATTCAGTACTTCCATTTGCAATTTTGGTTATTTTGACAAGTGTCTACCCAAGAAGAGTGTATGGACTCCTGCATTCATAGCTAGTTAACATTGCTGATATTTCAGTTTTATACCTTTTAATAAATTCTCTAAATAAACTGTTATGCTCTTTATATAAATATTATCATATGTACTTAAGAATACAATATAAGTATAAGGACTAAAGCTTAAGTTGCAGCTTTTGTATGTGTGAATTCCTGGTGTTTAATCAAAGAATGTATGATTCTTAATGATGAAGTTAAAACTTTTGATGATTGTAATGTCTGTAATGGAAATTCCTAGGGTGATAAGAAACCTACATATCTAAGAACATTATGCATATTTATATATAGACCAATATATATAATATATAATATATATAATGCATTGTGCAGAATTAGAGAGATTTGGTGGGGTTTTTTTCACAAAAAAAGGTTGTAAACCCTAGTTAAATGTTCACTTTACTACAAGGACAAGTACATATTGAATTATTGATAATAAAATCTATGGATTTAAAAGGTCATTTTAAGGTATAGTTCAGAGAAAATGCACCAGAAACAAGAATGAACAACAAAGGTTCCTCCAGTACAATCTGGCCATTTCCAACCCTGACTGTCATCGTAGTTAACCTGAGTAAGAAGGATCATTAGATGCTTTCTCTGACCATACCTAACAAATACAAACACTAAAACAACACATATTATTTGTGTTGAGCTGGGTTCTTTTTATCTAAAATACCTTAATACAGAGTTGTGTATGTTGCTGTCACTTATGACTATACTTTGGTCATTTTGGACCTGTTAAACACTTTTTTAAAATGTCTATTTTTCTGGTTTCTTATCACAGAACTTCACTGCTACATTATCTCTATTGAACATCCATCTAACGATCACCGCCGCTCTTACGGGACATTGTTATGAGATGCAATCATGAACAAATACAATTGTGGAGATGAGTGGGCTTATGCACTGGATGGTAATGATGAAGGTGTTTAATGTGTGTGCGTGTGTGTGTGCGCGCGCGTGTGTGTGTGTGTGTGTGTGTGTGTGTGTGTGCGTGTGGTGTGTATATGTGTTGTGTGTTGTGTGTTAATGTATAGAGTAGGTGGTGTTACCTTCTATTTGGGGAGTTTGCTAGGTAGGAGGTGGATGAGTCACGTACAAACAATTATAAGCAATTTCAGTCGCTAAGGAACAAGGAGAAAGTGTCATCTCTAGTGTAGCTGTAACAAACACGTATTACATCTCGTCTTCATTTCTCGCTTCATTCTACTTAATTAACAAATCGGTCCATGGTAATCCACTGCAGTACTCATAAGAGGTGCAACGTTTCGTTAACAAGCAATAAATTGGTATGTGGGATCAATATGTTCATGTAAAGCCATGTTAAAAGCCTACGTTATTCAATCTGGTGCAGGGATGCAGGACACGTGGGTGCTGAGGGGGTTGTATCACCTTTCAGGATTGCTTTACTGAAACTGCTGAGAAATAATCAAAACAAGTGAATAAAAAAACTCAATTTTTAGGTCATTTGAACACTGTTAAGTCATATGTGTGCATTTCGTAGTAGTTAAAAATGTAACTTTATCATCTCCAGTAGCTGTGCATGCATCTTAATGCTGCATTTTAATCACCGTAACATCAGCCTTGCCATTTTAGAGCATGTTGACAAAGAAAAAGTAACCTGAGGTGCAGCTAATACTGTTTTTTAAACTTAATCTAATACAATGATGTCTCACATCTTGACTATATTCATTTACCTTTCAACTGTTATGTCTAAGCATATAACTGTGGTCGTGACACATTCGAGTACACCATATATCAACAACCTGATTGGTTGCCACATAAAGTTGCAGAATGCAGAATGAAAGAGCACACAGAGGAGGGTGTGCATCAATGGTTTGATGTGTATATAATAACTATTCTAAATAATATAATAAATCAAAAATTTGCAGTGAAAAAGACTAATTTCTTAATGATGTCACATACATGCTTCATAAAGTGACAGTGCCACGAACTCAAAAACTCTTCCCGTGTCTCTGATCTGGTGGTTATGGTTAAAACATTAACAGACCTTTAACTATTCCATTTTATGTATGCATTATGTTTCCTCTTTCTCCCGCACTGTTGCAGTGTGTGTGGTGCAGTTTCCCTTACTCCAGCATGTTTCTACTAGTTCATATATACAATATTTGTATTACTGGCTGCAGACAATAACTGTGATGCGTCTTCCCACCCAGTACCGGAAACACAGGTAACAGGTTGCTTTTGCCCCTGTTGATTGGTTTCGATTACGAAGCGTATTTTCTTTTCTTTTTTCTTTTCTAGGTCCATGGCAATATTCTGGAATTGTTATCCATGGAAATCAAACATGTGCTACAGATGCAGCAGAGATTAGAATGGAAGATGCTGGAGGATTCCTTTAATGGCCTTGTAGCTGCATATGATCAGAATGCTAATTCAGGGAGACCAACTAACCTTGCACCTCAGATCTCAATCTTTATGTGTATATGTGCTGTTGTCTGTGTCTGTGTGTGTATGCGTGTTTGCAGATAAAGGTTGACCTTTAAGGCAGTCGGGGAGGCGGGGGGGATGAAAGCAATCTTGCAAAGTAATTACCTGTCAAAATTGTGACTTTTTAACTTGTAGGAGAAAATGAGACACCTGATTATTTGATTCGAAACACGCACGCTTGTGTCTCTGGGTATGCCTTTTCACATGCGAGTAGTCTGTGTGTGTGTGTGTGTGTGTGTGTGTGTGTGTGTGTGTGTGTGTGTGTGTGTGTGTGTATATATATATATGCGCCCTTTTTTTCCTTTTCGTCTTCCAGCTGAAGGCGCTCTTGGATGCAGTTCCTGGCCTGCAGAAAGGCTTTCCTCTGGGCACGCTCAGTAAGGACCCGCACAAACACACCAGACAGGTTCACGCCAACCAGCAGCACTGCGTTCGCCACCAGCTAAAAACACACAGAGAGAACGGGGTCATCTGTCTGCATGTGTATGTTAACATGACATTTAATCAGCATTCAGCACCAGAATACCAACTTTCAGATGGAGGGTGGGGGGTCAAGAGAAATATAGATGTGGGGCGTACATGCAACAGAGAGAGAGAGAGACAGAGAGAGAGAGAAAGAGGGGTGAATTAAAAACAAAGGGTGGGCTAGAGCGAGAGAAGGGTGGAGAATTGGAGAAAGAGATGGGGTGGGGGGTGATTATATGCATAGAGAGGGGTTACTGGGTCCATGTCTCATAATCCAATCTGAGACTACTAGCTGTGGCACATATCCAGACACAAACTCTCCTGTTACAACACTCCAGAGCTCCACAGGTAGCTCACCACTTGCCATGATGACTTTAACTCTATATTATAAAACATATCAGCACCAATATATTCCGTAATGTAGGCCTTTTCCTATTTAACGCATTAACATCTGTACTCCGAAATTATGACACATGCATGTGTTTTACAGCACAACAAAATGGATTCTGTCTGCCACTGTCATTGTATCACTAAAAGATTTCACTCTGTTTCACTCTGAAAGTTTCTGCACAACTGTGCACATACAGAATTAAATTCATACAGCTAGAGCTTGTTATTAATTCGTTTCAAATATAAAAGATGAAGTGCAGTCATATGTAAAAGATTGTGCATTGCTGATTAAACTGCATGTTTTGTTGATTTTCTAAGATAAAGTACACAAACTTAAATATTTTTCTGCTAATTTGAGCTAAAACTTTCCATTTAATGGAAAACATCTATAATATAAAAGGCTCAGACCACATTTCATGTTTTTTTTTTAATATGTTACATTTTAGAAAAACAGTAGTTCTTCTAAAAAGTCCATTAATGTGTAATCTGTATAGGATATGTTCTTGTTTGTATTCTTGCTTTTCTTGATATACATGGTTAATATATAAATATACACATACAATAATATATAAATGTTATATTATGACTAATACCAATATTGTAAGACAAATAACATTGTTTTTGACAAATTGTCAATTTTACGTTATCCTTTTCAAACTCCTTATATCCAAAATAGAATCAACTGTATACAGTAATCCCCTGACAATCACGTATAGCGAAAAAATGTGAATTTGTGATGTGGTAGAAAAAAAATCCTGAAAATGCCTATTTTTATTGTGTAAACCCAACATTTGTCCCCAAATATGTTCACCAAAACACTTTAATTTCATTTTAAACTCAGTTTAATACATTACCCTTAAAGAAAATGTAAAGGTATACACTGAACTGCTGTTAGAACGTAAAGAACAAATGTCATCCCTATTTAGACTATACTGTAATAAAAATACAGGGCTTTAAGAATAACAAAACAAAAAACACTCAGAGAAACGCTCGAGATAGATCCATGCGAGATATGTCATAGGGCAGCAGCCAATCATCAGCAAGGAGAAATAAATAACATTCTTGGATAGGCTACTTTCTAGGGATGGCTCGATACCACAATTTTGACTTCGGTACGATACTAGGATACTAGGTAAAAAAAAGGAAACAGGCAAATATAGGTGAATTGAAAAGTTTTATTAAACACAGTGCTTGAAACTCTATGAACAACTGTGCAAAGAAATTGTTACAAAAAAATAATAAAAACTACAATTTTGATTTTAGAAGAAACAAAACTGAAGAGATCTAATTAAAATAAAGTAATCTCTTAA
>JBBPCX010000160.1:11186064-11196123 GCA_037974365.1 Hydrocynus forskahlii
CACACACACATACACACATACACACACACACACACACACACACAAACACACATTCACACACATACACACTCACCTGAACTCTCCACTTTAATCACACTGTTTCGTGCACACACACACACACACACACACACACACACACACACACGTCATATATAATCTAAAGGCCATATATGAAAGAGCAAAAGAAAAACAGTGCCTTTTAACAGTGAGTCTCAGATAAACATATAAACCTTTATTAGTCCCACAAGTGGGAAATTTGATGGATTCTGAAAGCATCACAGGCACCAGCCTAGCTCAGGGACCTGAAGAGACATGATATAGATGGTGAAGAAGATTTCTTCACGTATGTTCCTGGACTAACACGCTCCAGCATTGTTCCTTGCAAACTGGGACAACATTGTTTTCAACCAATCACTGCCATCTGTTGTCATCAGTCTGTGTCTGCTGCTCTTCCCTTCATCTTTTCAAATTTCCCTTTGGAATGAACAAGCTGGTTTCAACATTTCAATTCATAAAATTAAATTAAATTATGAATGAGTTTTTATGCCAAGATTTGCTAATGCAGATCTATCCTCACCATATTGATTCACAATATGCTCCAGGAAAGATGAGCTAATACTGTTCCAGGATCTTCATTGTAATTCATGATTAAATGATTATCTGTATAATTAAAGGATTGTAACCAACATATATGGAACCATATAAAGACAATTTTCTACAGGCTTGGCAATAATAGAAGCAGTGTAAGGCTGTTTTGGGGGATGCTATCATTGCTGAGGGGAGAGGAGAGAGACTTTTAAACGGCTGTAGTGTGACCAGTGTGACACTGTCAGCTTTGCATGGACATTTCCAGTTCTACATTGCTCAAAACACTTCTTTGAATACCAGATCAAAATCATGATTTCTTCAAGTATGTTCCTGCACTAACACCCTTCAGCATTGTTCCTTGCAATCTGGGACAACATTGTTTTCAACCAATCACTGCCATCTGTTGTCATCAGTTTGTGTCTGCTGCTCTTCCCTTCCCTTCAGGAATGAACAAGCTGGTTTCAACATTTCAATTCATAAAATTAAAAAAATTATTAATGTGTTTATATATTAAGATTTGCTAATGCAGGACTATCCTCACCAAACTGATTGACAATATGCTCAAGGAAAGATTAGCTAATACTGTTCCATGATCTTCATTGTAATTCATGGAACAACGTTCAGAAATAACTCCATCCCTCTCTTTTTAGGACCACCCCTTAAGTGTTTTCCTAGAACAGCTGAGATCAGTTGCTTTGTAAATGATTTGTTGAATAGAATAAAGATTTTGGAAACAGGAAAAGTACTACAGTGACCACACGAGACCCATATTCAGTCATTTCATATTTGTAGCATAATAATAATAATAAAGATTATATTACTGTTGTTATTGATGTTTCTGTGATAAAGGAAGTGTTGAGGCAGGATGCAAGTGTGACTAACTAGGAAAATAATAAAATCTGCAAACAGAAATAAATGAGAGAATCATTGTCAAAAAAACACATCAAACAAAAAGGCAAGGAGACAAAGGAAAAGGAAGGAGGACATAAACATTCAGCAGAACTAGGAACAGCTGTGGCAAATGGCAAGAAAAAGGAGTTACAGAGTAGATACAAGTAAGGGGCATAACAAAAGGGTAGCATTCCGAAAACACACACACACAAAAAAAACCCATATGGTTACGAAAATGACAGAAGAGTACAGATAAAAAGACAATGTGTACAGCATTTCAAAAATCATAGATTTCATTGAAAAATTCATACTACGTTCCGTTACTTTTGTGTACTCACTTTCAAAAAAGTGTTAGGAGAAGTGTCTCTAGTAAAATCAAAGAGGACACTGAAAGACTGATTTGTTCTAAAACAATGATAGAAAAAAATGGTAAATGGAGCACCGTAAGTAAAATACTTCATTCAAATGTAATGGGATACTTCAAGAAGAGGTTTCCGAGTTATTCGGGTAGTTTTAGTGTAGAGAAGAGCATCAGAAATTCACTATTTACACTAGAAATGTAGGCCAGTAAATTATTGTGCAAGACCAACCTGCTCTGACTTGGGAAGGCAAAAGTAAGATCACTCCCAAATACAACACCAGTCAGCACCTTCAAAAAAGTCATCATCTATCATCATGAAGCTTGTGACCACTGGAGCTGTGACACTAAGGGACGTCCCGCAAAGGAAACATTAAGATCTTTAGAATCTCCAACCATATGTTCAGTATATGGTGAGATTTTAACAGATATGATCAATGTGCACTTTATATATACAAATATGTTGTGCAGAGTTAAGCAGCAGAGTATTTTTATATACACAGTGTACTCAACATTTTCAGATGGCGGCGTAATCTGGTGGAGGTTTCAAAGACAAGTTAAAGTACCACAGGGGTAGATCCAGCACAAGTCTATTTAATAAGGCAAGCCAGCAAATTCAGAACAAGGATTTTAATGATTTTTTTTTTTCATTGTGTAATGATGGAGTAATTGGGGGGGCAACTACTTAAGCAACTTTACCGAATCACTGTACTTAACCTTCCTCTTAATCTTTCCAGTTTGACCCCATTCAAACTCAAAGTGAACAACTGACATCTTGGGTTTTTTTTGCTTCATATTTAATGACTTTTCCTAATTTAATGGGATCTGGGTAAATTTAAAATGATATGTTTTTAATGTCCACATGTTTAGGGTCAATTTGACCCCAGACTGTTTTAGCTGAATCTAAGAAGTATCAACATTTTACACACGTTTGTGTTAGGTTGTTTCGGATAATACTAAGGTCACTGAAACATGCAATTTTATAATCTTCCAAAATTTCCCTCTGCTTCAGGTCCCATTCCTGTAACCATACCTAAATGGGGGATGATGGTGGTCTAGTAGGTAGGATATTTGCCTCTGGACCAATAGGTGATATCAATAGTTTCGAATCCTACCATCAGCAAACCACCACTGGGTTCCTGGGTTCCTGAGCAAGAACCACCACTGGGTTCCCTGAACCCCAAGTTGCTCCAGGGAGACGGTCCCCTGTAGTTACGGAATGGACGTTGCTTTGTATAAAAGTGTCTGTTAAAGGCCGTAAAATGTAAACCACTGATAGGTCTCACAACATGGGGGAGAGATGAAGATAATTCTCAGGAGAACTCAGATACTTCCTATGCAGTTGGGGTGGAGCAATTTGATTTCCTGCATGGACGCTGACAGCTGACAAGACATGGGGAGGGGCAAACATATAAATCTTGTACATTCCTCTTGGGGCTATGTGTGCTCTCTCCTTACACTCTCCCTAAATTGGAAATGACCTTCAGAAATAGAAAGCTGATAAGAGAAATGGTTTTTCATTCCAAATAGAGTATAAAACCAAAAATCTGTTTTCAGAAATAAAACAGACCCGCTAAAAGACCAACATTTCTTTCCAATTTCAATCAGTGAGTTTCATATTTTTCCATGGTCACACAATATGTGTTCTGGAGGCGTGTAGGAGGGATTATTTTATTTAAACAGCTATTCAGGTCTGCAACAAAAAACATAAAGTACTTTACACAAAGCGATTTTAATAAGGTTTAAACTGGAGGTTTAAACTGCTGAGGTCAAATTGACCTCAAGGTTAAAAGATGTTAGTGATTTGAAGATAACATGAGAGTTAAGAACATGTTTGACTCTGCTCTTCACTGTCCTCCCGAGAACAATACATTAAAAAAAACTCTCCACTACTGGAGTAAAGACAGAAGTAATGCAATCAGGTGATGACTTTAAGATAAAGTGGCAGTGCTTAGTCATTTTGTGATACCAGCAGTCATTGTACACCAGTTCACAAAATGGCTGAGACAGAAGTAGTGCAATTAAGATAATGTCTTTAAGTGATGGTGCACAGTCATTGTGATACCAGTGTTCACTGTACAATGGGGATTATGAGGATGAGATGTTGAGAG
Organism: Hydrocynus forskahlii; assembly: GCA_037974365.1. Taxonomy (NCBI): domain Eukaryota; kingdom Metazoa; phylum Chordata; class Actinopteri; order Characiformes; family Alestidae; genus Hydrocynus; species Hydrocynus forskahlii. Next base: position 11,190,013 of record JBBPCX010000160.1, read on the forward strand.
GTTCCAGTGAGTCTGGAAAATGTCCTGGAGGGCGACCCCAATTATATTTTCAGCTACCCTCACTATGCAATGATGGCACTTGTGCTCCTATGCTGTGCAGTTCCTCGAGTTCCTCTGTAGACGATGCTGAGGATGGGTGATGGGAGTCTGGCTCTCTTCAGTCTCCATAGGAAGTGCAGGCATTGTTGTGCCTTCCTCATGACAAAGCTGGTATTGATCGACCAGGTAAAATCATTGGAGATGTACACACCCAGGAACTTGGTGCTACTAATTCTCTCCACTTCAGAGCCATTGATGAGCAGGGGACAGCGGTTGGCCTGCCTTCTCTGGGAGCTAACAACAGTCTCCTTGGTTTATTAGGGGACAAACTGTTGTTGTGACAGCTTACCAGTTCTTCCACCTGCTCTCTGTATAGCGTTTCATTGTTGTGGCTGACGAGGCCCAGTCATTTCATCAGCGTACTTCACAATGAGGTTGGATTTAGACTTGGTGGTGCAGTCATGGGTGAGCAGCGTGAGCAACAGTAGGCTGAGCACGCAGCCTCTGGGGCATCCGTGTTCAGTGAGGTGGTGCCTGAGTTTCTACTGCCAAAGCGCACTGACTGTGGTGTCTCTGTCTGGAAGTCTAGAAAGCAGTTACAGACTGGGGTGTTGAGGCCCAGCAGAGAGTTTTCTCACCAGCTGTTGTTGATGATAGCGTTGAATGCTGAACTACAGTCAATGAACAGCATTCTGATGTATGTATGGTTATTTTCTAAGTGTGACCAGGGTGTGGGAGATGGTGTTGTCAGGTGAGAGGTTGGGAAGTATGCAAACTGCATGGGATCTAATGAGGTGGGGAGGGGGAAAGAATATGTCTCTTGACCAGTCGCTCAAAGCATTTGTCACTGGTGTGAGCTAATGGGGGCCTTTTGACCAAATGTGTCTGTTACCCAAATCTTGCTATTGAAAAACGACTGATTTCATCAACTTGAAAATGTGCGTATTTGGCAGATGGTCTTGTCCAGAGCTGAATTATGTTACAGGTTTAGATGAAGGCAGCTTTAAGAGTCTTGCCCAAGAATTCTCACTAGTGTAGAGTTGTGTGCCTGCCCAGACGGGGAGCAGAATCCCTGTCTGCTACATGGTGGATGACAGTGTAACTCAACACGCTACATTATGTTAGAAAACACACTTGAAAATCCATGAAGTAATACGAATTTCAAGACAGTGTTTAAAAGTGATTGAATATTACATCGTCAGATTTTATTTTCCACCTCCACATGCCATAAAAATGTGGATCACCACTATTTCACAGTGCATAATCATAATCAGGTGTCAAGTAGCAGGATACACTGATGCTTTTTTCTGATTTTCTGGCAGAAAATGAATTGTCTTGGGCCTTTTACCTCAGGGAGGGCTTTAGCCCTCTAACTCCATAATAATTATGAATAATTCTAAATAGAGTGCCCCACCTTAGCTGGACTATGAGCATTAGTAAAAATGCAATATGGAAGAAGATTTGTAAAGTCTAACTGAAGCAGATGTTAGATGTATATGCTGGGTTGACTACTGTGCAGTCAATTTTTTTTGATGAAACAGCAGGTCGATCTCTAAACAGCATATTGCAGGATAATTGGTGATTTGCTAGAATATTCAATCATGAGTCTGTCTTTAATATGTTGTCCCAAAGTAATTGCTCCAATAGGAGTAGACATCCCTATTAGCACACCCTTGGGAGAGAACAAAGCTGACTATATTAATAGGAAATCAGTGCGTAGCATCAATGTTCAGATAGAATGACATTTCATTTGTGCATGAAATAGCTGCAAATTTCAAAAGGGGCTTTGACAGAACTTCTTTAGTGTCTCATGGAATGATTTTTCTGCGCAAATGAGGTGTGACCAGTACCAGTATGAACAATGAGGCATGTGTGTGTTTTGAATTAACATTATATTTTATTTATTTTCTTTTGTAGAGCTTGTCAGGCCTGGGGACAGTGACTGTGGGTGGCCGCTAGATGCCACCAGGGGTTTTTGTGTGGGTTAATTCTTGAGCACACCTGGTTTGTGTTTAGTTTATTATTTGTTGCAGCTGCCGGTGTGCTGAAGAGAAGTGTTTCTGTTTCGTGATTGGTTTGTGGGGTTTGGGGTTTTGGTATTTAGTTTGTGTGTGACCGACCTACGTGGTCGGTCAACCCATCATTTTACCCATCATCATTATCTCTTGGTTACTCCTGTCTCCATTTGTTTGAAGTAAACTACAGTTTTGAGTCTGGCTCTCATGCCAGTTGTTGTTTTTTGATAATAAAGTATGGATCTATCTGAATGGGAAGTCTGCAAATGTGCCTGCTTTGTGTGTCTGGAGAAGGAGGGACATGACAGAGCTCTGACGCAGACAATTTCTTTTTCAGATGCATGGTAAGACAATGCCCCCGGTCATGAGCAATTACACCACCATCCACATAAAAATGTGTATAAAATCAAGACAACCTTTAATTTAAAAGAATAATTCAGCTATAAATTGTAATATAGACAAGGTAGTCAATCAGCCAAGACATGTCTGAAGTTCAAATTTTGACTCTTAGATATTGGAGCTACAAGGCTAACACTAGACATCAAAAGTCACCCAAATCTGTTTCGTAAAACCCAAATCCGTTTAACCTGCATCCAGCTCTTCATTAAGGTGACACAGACATTTAGCCGTTGTTCAGGACATAGCATGATATACCATGAGCTATAAAAAAGAACCAGCACTTGCAGCCTTTTTAGTCAACAGGGTCTGTTTTCACAAATCACTTCAAGAGTAGGAGTTCTGATATAGGATCAGTTTTTATAACAATGACCCTCACAAATATGAAGTCATTTGATCCAAGATAAGTCCCCCTTACAACTGTTTCATGAAAACCAGCCCTGGCTGCTTGGAGTGATGAAGTTTTGTTACATTTTATATCTCAACACAGTTTCAACACAACTGTGACTGCTGGGATTAACTGAGTTAATAAGCATATTTATGTGCTTAGGCAACCTGATCTGCTATTTCATCCACATATTTTTTCATATTTACTTTATTTTCCCTGTGATTAATGCTTAGTGCTTCCATGACAAGAAATCTCAGTTCCTTGCGTAGTGCTCCAGCCCTCCGGTATACTTTCTCACTTTGAGTGCTGATTTGCGTTATAACGCACTTGTAGCCCTGCAAGAGAGTCCAACTAATCCCTACTGTAAACATCAGAGACCTATAATTCTGCACTTTAGGCATGTACATACACACAAATGGGTCTCGGCGGAGCAGCTTAAGATGAGCAGGAGATGAAGCAACTAGAGTTAGCTTTTTATCTTCACTCCCTTCTGACGTTTCAGCTCTTAAACACAGGCCATTAGCTTTCTTTCATCATCCAAGCAGAGCACACAGCAAAACACAGGCAACACATGCGCATGCAGTAAGCAGGAGAAGAGAATGAGTAAAACTTCCCGCATACATTAATTAATTTAACAGCACCCTATTTTGCCTCAGTAAGTAAGCAGTAAATTTAGTGGGAAGCAGCAGCATTAGTTTGCACCAGTGTTTGCAACAGCGTTGGAGTCTATTAGCATTCAGTGCTAAGAGGCCTGAGGCTTATCTCTGACCTATCCTCCACTCAATGTAGCCAACAGCATCTGTAACACACATTAGAAAACTGCCAAGTGACTAGTCAGCCTATCTGTCAGAGGATGTTCCCTCCTATTCATTTCCCTCAGATAGAAATGAAATATTTATAGCTTCAGCCAACAATGGTATTATGGCACACGGCAGAGTATATGTATATGGGGGCAGGAATCACAGGGGAATATTACAATTACTTATTATTTACTTAATCTTTGTCATCAGACACTTTTATGAAAGTTATACGGTGATGCCAGTGCCGGTTAAGTTCCATATAAAGAAGGGTTCACCCAATGAAATTTGGATGTCAGTTCAAGTTCAGTTTTGGTAAGTTGCCTGTTGTCATCAGTCTACTAGCTGTGCACCTCTACTCTATTACAGAACATCATTTTCAGCTCAGATGCAGCTTATTATTTTGACAAAAAGGGGCTTTAAGCTTTGACAGCCTTAGGCATGGCTACCAAATAGTAATGACCAAATAGTATTAATAATAATAATTAATAAGTAGCAGAAAGATTCAAACCCCCAACAAAAAGTCGGAGAATAGTCTCTTTCAGTAAACTTTGACTGGTTATGGTAATTTACTAACAAAGTGCTTATACCAGAAAGTTTAATTAGATAAATATAGTCTCATGTGGCAACCACAGGGGGCCTAGCATAACATAGCCTATAAGGCCAACTTTTAAAATTAAGTTAAAATTCAGAAGCTTTAAATTCAGAACCTTGTCAGGATATAAATTCAGAAACTTGTTTTCCACAGGTGAGCATTCTGCCACATAACCACAACCAGAACTATGTTTTATGTTGTTTACTCACTCTTTAGACCAGCGGTCCCCAACCTTTTTTGTGCCGCAGTCCAGTTTCATGTAAAACAATATTTTCATGACCCGGTATTGATACAACTAAAATCAAAGCACGGAAAAATACCAAAAAGCGCCCCAAAGAGGTTTGTTTTTTACTCATTTGTGCTAGCTTGTTGGCTAATTTTTTTGATGTATTGTATCACGTTTTTCAAAATAAAAGATCTTTCAGACTCTGATAATCAATAAAATATTTTTTATTCTGTCTTTCTGTGCGGCCCAAAACAGTACCTCTGTTTTTGGCTTGGGGTTTCAACCAAGACCCTTCTGCTTGGCAAACAATCACTAGCACCTTGCCACTAAGCCACTTAGCCAATGAGTCCACAGCCAAATAATCATCTGACAGATTTATAGATTTTTAGGTTCTAATAAACCTGCCTGCATTGACTGATTCATGTGCTGCAGCCATAATAAATGTTTTGTTTTTTATTTTCTAAACAGAATCCACAGATATTCTACAGCAACCTTGAGACAATTAAATGGATATCCAGAGTCTAGTTCAAACTGGACTTATTACAAAGTTTGAATCATTGCCGTAAAAGAAAGATTAAAAAAAATAATTGCAGAATTGTCAGGCTCAGTATCCTGCACGAAAAGAAAAAAAATATTTTTCACAGCATAAATTATTCGTGTTCAGTGTAAATAAATCAGTTGATGTGAAATGTATGAAAGGTATTAGAGAATGGGAAGACTGTCTTGTCTGCCTCACACTGTTCAGCAGGGCTTAATTTTAGCTATTCATGTTAGTAACCGCTCAAGCAAGAAGAATTAACGTTTGACATACATCAGCTTCAGTTGTCATTTATTGTTTGATATTCATTTATGCCTCATGTATTAGGAAGTGGACAACACATGAACATGTTTATGCTCTCAGCCAGAATAATTTAGCTGTGTGTAGTGGACATACTGTTTATAACGAGGATTTTTAATATATATAAAGGGGGCATTTGGCTGATGCTCTTACCCAGTGCAACTTAAATCATTAGTTACAGGGACAGTCTCCCTGGAGCAACTGTGTCTTGCTCAAGGACACAAAGGTAGAAAGTGGGGGTTTGAACTTGCAACTTTGAGGTTCACAGGGATGATGATTATTAATATGTAAGCTTATACAAATATTTTGACACCAAAATCAGGGGAAAAAAGTGTTTAAAAAAACAGGCTTTGCCTATTAGGTAAATTTAAACAAAATCAAGAGGTGGAAGGCAAGTAATGGCATGCAACCAAAACTTTGGGTTTAGATCTTATGGTTCAAGATACAATTTCAAGAAAATAAGATATGGATGCTGATAGACAGATAAGTAGTGTGATTGTGTCACTACTGTTCCTCTTAACTTTTAAGATGAATTTTGGGGATTGCGGTTTGGGCTGTTTGCATCTCGACCGAGAAGTACCGTGGTTCAGCCGTGTTTCCGGGGGGTATGCGCATCTCGGGTCGACAGCCGGTGATATGTTTTATGCGCATCTCAACCGCATCTCCGGGTGGCCATTCTGGACTCTTAGGGTGTGTCCGAAATCGCGCACTTGCACACTTTTAGTGCGCGATTTTAGTGTGTAGTGCGTTCACACTGCAACTAAGCAAAAACTCAGTGCACTGAAAGTACCCGGATGCTGCACTAATTTTGGCCACA
>JBBPCX010000160.1:11196223-11251782 GCA_037974365.1 Hydrocynus forskahlii
CCAGTGTGCACTACAGGAGGAAGTGCGCAGTGCGCACTACGCCTACATTGCAGTGCACTGAGCCAAGTGCGCGATTTCGGACACACTCTTAGTTTATGAGAGATGACCATGACGTGACGAATGTTTAGGCAGGTCAAAATCCCGAACAATTCTAAAAACCCGGCCGGACACAATTTCCAGGTCTCAAAAAGAGGACATGTCCGGGGAAAAGAGGACGTCTGGTCACCCTAGGTTTTCGTCTATGATTGGATCTCTTCGTTTCTCCATGGCCACACGCGTGTGTTGGAAAATTAGCGTATTTTCAGTTTTCAGGAAGCTGCAGTATACATATGAATGAAAAACATCTGTAATTGCCAGTTTGGTTACTAATAAGGACACGACCTATTGGAATTCGTTTTTTGAATTAGCATTTTGAAGTGAGTCTTTGTTTCTGTTCCGTCACATTTCTATTTTTTCCCATTTGTTTTCATCCATCCTTGACTTATATGGGCTGTTTACATTTATGAAGCTAAGCTCCACACTGTGGTTTAGTGGTAACATGTTGGTCTTAAGAGTCAGAGGTAATGGGTGTTAATCTTGCTGTGGGTGTTTTTTACACTAACTTTTTTGCCACAAAATGAATGTTTGGGTGCCTCTCGATCTGTGCAAAAGTTTGGACACATGTCACATCTTGGACAGTGTCCAAAAATTACTCGATTGGCCATTGAAAATGAAAGTGGAGTGAGGGAGCAAGAGACATAGAGAGTGGCTAAGTGATTTGAGATATCATCTCTCAATACAATTTCAGTCAAAAGGTTGCTCACCAGCATTTACATGCTAGCTTCATGAGAATCAGGCAAAGGGTTAATATGTGTAAGCTGTTTGTCATCTATGCGCCGAGAATAGATTAGCATATGGTTGATCCATTTCGGTATTTGTTTTATATTTATTAATATTCTGATTTTTGTGAATGCTTTGACACCAGTCCCTTGATGGTCTGGCAAATAAATAATTAGAACAGTTTCGCAGTTTTTCTGGTTGCTGTGGCATTTAATATAGTTTGGCCCAATGCCCTTATAGTAGGCCCCTCTGTCGAGCTAGGTGCACTGAAACAACTCTCTAGTGAGGTAGATCACTTGCACCAGACTTGGACAGCACTAGACCAAACCTTGCAGTTAACTGATGAGAAGAATTGGGTTAATTAGAACAGCGAATTCACCAACTGACTGAAGGCTTTTATGACATGATAGGGAGAGAATTAGTTCAGATAAGAGAACAGTCAGGGAATGCTTTCACATCTCTTTTTTCATCACTATTGTCCATACTTGCAAGTAAGTGCAATAATGAGGTAAAGAGAGATTATAATCCCCAAAGAACTGGAAATTAATTTGATTCTGAGATCTTTTTGATGCCAACAAGCAAGAAAAAACTTGTCTGCTTTGGGATTTGGGATTAAAAGTGTTCTAGTGTGGGAGGGGAAAAAATGTCCCTAGGTTTTGTTACAAGCCTCAGAACTCATATGTGTCAGTCTCCTCGCTCCAACAACTTGGCAGGTAATTAACAAGCTGTTCCTGAGCTGAATCAAATGTGTTAGAACAGGCAAATGAAAAATGTCCTTTTCTGATAATCGGTCAGAGCAGTTAAAGTAAAATAGGGAGTTAGCCCTATTGTGGGTTTGAATCCCGGGACTGCTAGTGGCACCACTGAGGTACCCTTGAGCAAGGTACCGTCCCCACACGCTGCTCCCCAGACGCTGTGTTCCTGGCTGCCCACTGCTTCACTCGGGTGAATGGGTTAAATGCAGAGAAATAATTTTGTGCTGTTCACACTGTGTGTTCACGTCCCTGAAATTTAGAATGAGGGTCAGGGCAGGAAATGTTACAAAAGTTGTTCTTCACTGACAAAACAGTGAAAAGAGGCCAAACTTTAGTGTCTGTTGCGGGTGCCATCGCTACAAGGTTTTCTGTAGCACTTGCGTGGTTACTCCGGTGCTTGTGTTCCCTGTAGGGCAAGCTGAACTGATGAGGGGTATTAGCATAATTGGCTAAATGTTAGCTGCTAGACTAAATGAGGGTCTGTCCGCTTGGCAGAGGAACGGACCTGCAGGCCACAGCACCACTCTTCACCAGACCAGGACAGAGGAAGTGAGAAAAAAGGCAAGAAGGAAGAAGACGCCGAAAATGATAAGGAGGGAATGCAACACACAATATTTAAAAGAAATATGAACACAAAGTAGATACTTACACTACATTCCTACACTGTAATATATTCTAATATGTGAAGAAATTCTAGATGTTCATATATTATATTCTAACATATGAAGAAATGTTATAAATTCTTATATTCTAATATATGAAGAAATTCTATATATTTTCATATTATAATATGTTGTATAATATTATAATATGTTGTATAATCTCTTGTGTCTTGTCAGAATGCTTTGTTGTAGAGTAATTACCCAAGTCTTATGACAAGCACTTTGATGTACAAATGACATACTTTGCATATGATGAATATAATAAAGACTTTGATGATCTAGCGTGAACGGAAGGGAGATGCACCTTTTGCTCGACTGGGTAACTGTGAAGTTCAAACTACTTCATTTAACTCTTGTATGTTAGGACATACAGCTCCCCTGCGACCGGGTCCAAGTGTGGTCAGCATTATGGTTCTTGTATTTGCAAGAGGGTTAATAATATACATATTTTCAGGTGCCATTTTGTCCAGATTTGTTTGTGTGTTGAATTTTCTTGAGATGTACAGAGATGTAATTATATACAATAATTGGTTTGACATGGACAAATACATTTTCTTCAAACCCTTTAATAAAAAAGCCTCAATCCACATCCTTTAGAATCTATAAACGCAGACGAAAAGCCTAGTTATTTGAACCCACCCTCCCCATCCCTACTCATTATACACTGATAGGATGGTTTGGTTAAGAGACTGGTGGGATGCCAATAAATCAGAAACTCAAATTAGAGATAGTGTTCATTTTTTTATACAAATACCATTAGTATTCATTGTTCTTTTTTTGTAATTGTGAAGCACCGATTAAGGTTATTGACTGAAATATTTGTTTTGTTTTGTTATCACCATGCCTGGCTAAATACATCGACTGTTCAGGTCTGTTTGGCCTGATTGGTTTCCTGTTTTGGTGTGCCCACTGATTACTTTCTTTTGTTGATAAGAAAAGGAGAATAATGGACAGATAAAGGATCAAGTGAGACAGAAATCTGGAAAGAGATAAAGAGAGATTTGCAAAGATGGAAAGGAAACAGCTTACTATTTAGAACATGTGTTAATAGTTTGAGAAAACACAGTGTGTGTAGATGAACTGAAAATTGTTTTGAGTGTGAAGAGACAGGCTTCTGTTACTAGAGGCGTGTGTGTGTGTGTGTGTGTGTGTCAGTCAGATTGGGTTTTGGGTTAAAATCCCAAAGGGATGCAATAATCCCTGCATGGCTCTGAGATTTGAGACTCTAAGCAAAGCTTTCTCTCTATTTATAAATCTCTTAATCTGCACACACAGCTCCGGGAAAAAGACAGACTCACATATGTGTGTGAGTGGAAGACGTTCATATCCCACATAAAAGAACAAGATTCATATAAACATGTGGGGGACCAAGATGTTCCAGTGTCCAGTTCTTTAGGAGCATTTGTGCATTTGTAATGCGTCTTACAGGTCAAAGCAGTAAAACAAAGAAATGGAAAAGGTCAAATGGTCTCAAGATGCTCCTTGGGAGCACTAGGAGTCCTGACCTTGGCCCTTAGATCTGACCAAATCATTGTGATTGACTAGGTCACTTAAAGAGAGCAATGAAAGAGAGGACATGGACAAGAGAGACATCCTGATATTGGCTTATTAAAAGGGCCTATTTAAATTTTTCTTGTATTTTATGTTTTCCCCTGAGGTTTATTTAGCAAAAAGGGTCATAACTAGTTTTCCATGATCATCTTCCAGCCTCATAACCCATATTGCTACTCTGCTTTAAGCCTAATGTATGTAATGGACCTCTGTTCTGAATGGTTGCTCCATATATATTCAAAAAACACTCCTTTTAATATCAGTGTGAGCAGTGCTGGACTGCTATAGGCTGAACAGGTTTATGTAAACATAAAAACAATAATGGGCTCTTTTAGCAGTTCAGTTTCCATGAATGAACTGCGCAGACTATACGTAGAGTGAACGTCATGTTTGAAACCTTAACAGTTCTTAAAACTTACTTAAAATGTATTTAATATCTTTATTTAATGGATTAGAGTTTGGACATTTTCTTCAAAAATGAGTCCTTCAAGTTTCTTCTAAAAACAATGGCTACATATGAAGAATTTCATTCCACAGTACTGTGTATTAATTTGTAACAATTCTGGGTCTAAAGATACTTGAAAAGATTAGCAGCTGATGTACAATACAAAACATTTTTTATTTTTCTAAAACAAAATGTTTATATTAATCAAAAGAAAGCATTGGTATTTTATTGTATGTACAAAGTCAGTCTCAATAATGTATATCATGAAAAATAAAACATGGAAAGCTGTGTTTCACACATTTTGGAACAAATTCCTTCATACAGAACAATGACAATGAGACATTTAAAGGTTTTAATATTTGATTATGATGATGATGATGATGATGATGATGATGATGATGATTATTATTATTATTATTATTATCATGGTGGAGTTAAAGTTGTTCTTTTTATTTTTTTTGTATAATGATTTTTTTTTATGACAAGCTATTTTTCAGAGAAAGAGACCAGAGACAAGATCCCTCTTCCATTCCCTTTGGATGGAAACACAGGATGGTGCAAAAGTCCTGAGCCAGCCCTTATTTATTCATAGTTTTAATCACAAGTTCCAAAAAACATGCTTTCCAAATAGCCAGACTGTCTTGTATTTTTTATATAGTTTTGAGAAATAGTTCTCCTTGCTGTAGGACTTTCAAAATTTTTGGCCGTCACTTTCAGTTTAGGCACTGTATCCGACCAAACACCTGTTTTTGGTTTGTAAAGCTACAATCAACCATAACAAAGCCATCTAACTTAAGTCCTGAACCAGTGAAGAAACAGGAGCAGATGGTTCCAGATGATCAGGCGGTGATCAGTATACTGGTGGTGCTGAATGCTGAGTGGTCGGAACGCCTTAATTTAGGCACCTTGTATCTTCAGGCACTGTGCAGTCTGGTGCAGTAAAACATTTGTTCCCATTTCTTCCATTTAATCTACTCAATATGCCAGAGATGAGACAGTTTGAAAGGCAAAAACAGTATTTTTGCACCAGCAAGGTGATTCAAAGCAAAATGAGGGGTGGCTGAAGACTTTTGCACAGTACTGTACATCCTGTATGTCTCTTTTTAAAAATCCGTCCATGCCCATAGTTCCTTCCTGCATGCAAAGTTACAACTGGTGTATCGAGCACATGAAAAAATATGCTTATAGTTGGCTGCAACTCAATATGGGATTTAGTATCAAGGCATAGGTGGGCAATATGGAAAAATATATTATGATACTTTAAGAAATGTTCACAAGATTCCATAATATATATATTTTTCTGAAAAAAGAACATGTTTCTAAAACTATGAACACCAATCTTTTTTATTCAATATTTCATAGACTGTGCTGCTCTACATCAAATAGTCAGACTCCTTTAGGCGCTCTATTTAATGACACACTCAGAAAAGCTTATTGTGATGTATTCATTACAATATTGTCAAAATTCCCAGATCTATACTGACATACAAGAGTGTGACTATTGCTGTCCATCTTGGGAAAAAAAAATCAACTATACCACACACACACACACACACACACACACACACTCCTGGAAGGACAACAGGAGGTTCACACCATTTTCTTCACATAGACACATATCTACACACACATACAGACATGCAGAATGAGTGTCATTTGTGAGTGCATCACAAGGGGCATGCTATGCAAAAAAAAAAAAAAAAAAATCCACTCTGATTCCGATCACCATCTCCCCCAGTCTACTCTTTACAACCCCACCCCCACTCCTCTTCTTCAGCAAGCCCAGGCTGAGGTGCTGCTCAGATTGGTGTGAAATCGACATTTAATGGGAGTGTGTGTGTGTAGGACTGGTGTTGTGTGTCTCAAAGGATTTTGGGCCTTTGTGTGTCAGACAAGATTCGCATTGTGTGTGTGTGCGCCGTTAAGCTCAGATTGGTGTGAAATCATGGTTTAATGGACAGGAAATGGTGTGTGTTATTTTTGGAGCAGAGCAGAGTCGCCTCTGAAACACCTTTCTCATCGCCTCAGAAGCTAATGAGCCACAGTCTCACCAGGAGACCAGACACACTCGCACACCCATCCACACACATCTATATGTTGTCCATTTACAATCACACACCGCACCTCTTGCCCAATCAACAAACACTCCCTTTTCTACGCCTTGTTTAAAGACTGAACATGAGCCTCGCTCAAAGTAGTAGACATCAAGCTAAGACCTGCACAGGTTGGTCAGGGATAATGTCAGCCAGCGTTTGGCGACTCATGAATTTATTAGTATGGGTTAAAATAAAATGCACCAGTAATCAGAAATCAGTTTTATAATGTGATAAGTAGACACCCCTCATAAATGCATCCTAGGAAGGCTTCCATGGTTTCACATTCGCATGCCAGTCTTTTAAAGAAATGTATCAGAGAAAAATCGAATTTACATGATTTTCACATTTTGATCAGGTTTAAGAAATTCCATTCCATTTTAGACAACACCAGGACTGGGAGATGTCTGATGTTGGATCAGACTACTCTGTTGTTATAACGGCCGTTACCCCAAAAACTGATTCTAGATCAGCATTCCTCCTCGTGACACAGGACCCTGCTATTTGGGTGGGCAATATAAAATGAACACACTGCTATTGACTAAAGCCAAATAAAGGTCTAATTACCCAGTTGTAATGAAACATGCAGTTATTATATATTCTTTAATATGCCACAACGTGTTCAGAAATGCAAAATAAAGAAACACTCTGATTTTTGATGATATTTTGAAAAGTGTCACTACAGGTTCTTTTTTTCTATTCCAATTTCACTACTAAATAACACAAAGTACATTGTCTACACCTAAAAGAAAGTGGGTGCAACTCCAGACTCTATTCACTTCCAATTTTAACTCAACACACTTAATCCATCTTATCAGCAATGATGTACCTCAGTCAGCTGATCCATAACCCAGATCATAACAAAAATTAAGATTAAGGTCTGATCATATCAGCCATTACCTGATATTAAAGCACTTCTGGCATCCTGTGAATATTTTCCCACAGCTGTCCAGCTTTCAGTACAGAATCAGTCAACACATGGATGGTTAATATGCAGTGGAAATGTGTGTGTGTGTGTGTGTGCGCAGGTGAGAGCACCACTCATTGCAGGAAGTGTCAAACACAGTAGTGCCTTCCTCCTACATCTCTCTATAAACTGTGACAGTTCACCAGGTGACCCCATGCCACAGGGTAACACACATGCACACACACACACACACACACACACACACACACACACAGTTCACACTCCAAGGAAGCACCAAAACCACACAGAAGCCACACTGAAAACCAGGCAAGAAGAGGGTGTTTATTTTTGTCCAAATCTTTTAGTTCTGCATTCACGTCAATAAGAACACAAGGTCAGCGTTTGAAAGAACGCAGGTAACAGAACAGAGTGGACATGTGTCCTCCAATAGAAAGTGCTCTATACAGGGCTCAGTGTGTGGGCTGTCAGATGGGCTCACTCTCATGGCGTGCCAGTGCAGGGGGCAGCATGGTGCCACAAGGACCCTCAAAATGATACCTGATGAAAAAAGAGATTTGTTTAACCTCTGAGACTGTAGGCTTATCATATCTTACACATCACAGAGCTACTACAATTATTTTGTCTCTAATTGCTATGGAATTAACATATAGTTAAACATATGGCACCATGCAGTATGCATGGAACATGGAACATGTTCTGGCACACATTATGGTGTATGCATCCATTCAGAGTTTTATTCATCAGCAATATTAGTATTTATGAAACGTATATTTTTTTTATTATCAGTTTGATCATGTAGCTAAAATTAGGATTTTTTTTCAAAATGCTTCATGAAAAACACATCCTTGTAAAAGTAATTTCTCAGAAAGCAAATGTGACACAAAATCTGCCGATTAAAATATAATGAATAAATATTCACCTGCATGTATAACATGTAAGCCTCTTAACCATTCATCAACATGGAAAAGATTACACAAATATGAAAAAGTCACAGACTTTCTTAAATCAATAAAATAGTTAAAAATATGATCAGATCACACCTGTAGGGTTTTACATGTCCGCCACAAGAGCAATAGTTTTAAACATAGGTTTTAAATCACTGGAGTTAGGATGAACCTTTTTGAAAGATGACAAGTGTATTTTGGACGGCAAATTCTTTTTTAAGGACCAGGAGTTGGTAACAAAATAAGTGTCTGGGGTTCACAAAAAATATATATTGACTGGAATATGGTTCTACAGTGAAGTTACACCAAAACGGAGGATACAAAAAGAGTCAAGGTCATACGGGCAATACATTGTGTTGGTGGATGCTGTGGACTGTTTCAATTCAATACACATGACGGGTTCCATCAACTACCATGAGACTTCATATAAAACCTGGCAGCATGTACCAGGAGGCTAAGACAAGATCGTGGTCAGATCTATCAGAAACACAAGAACCACAGCCATACCCTTAAATCCACACAAAACCACATCTCACTCCCCTGAAAGAACCCCAGTGAAAATCAGCAGGCTGATCTGACAAGAAGGGATTACAGTGGTCCTGAGGATGGGTTTGAAGACCACTGATCTGGAGAGATTTTGAGGGAGATGGTCAAAGATTGCTTTATGTTTTTCTAACGTAATCAAGATTAAAGAATACATGGAGCTATTTTGGGAAAGGGCAAATGACTGTGTCACAGTTTTTGAAGAACCACTTAAAGGATTAAATTTACCCCATATAAACACCAACTAGTATGGCAGCTAAACTAGTCGACTGCACTAAATGTTGCCTTGTTCGGTTGTTTTGGTGCTCTTGGGTTTTTCTTGCACTCTCTTTGGTCCTGTCTGCCCTTGTGGTGTTCTGTTTCTGTTCTTGTGTTGCACCATGGTCCTGAGCTCACGCTCTTTCGTTTCAGTTTGTACTGTGTGTATATGGTTGAAATGGCAATAAACCTACTTTGCCTGACTTCACTTGACAACTAGGCACTTAATTAGGTACACTGACTACTCATTTACAGTTTCTACTCATACTGTACATTTTATTAGCTGCACTGAACACATATGTACACTTTACTGTTTGTGATTACTGTAGTCCATCTGTTTCTCTGCATCACTGTTAACCTTCTTTACCCCATTGATGAATGGTCAGGACCCCTACAGGACCACCAGTGAGCAGGTATTATTTGGATAGTGCACCACTGTCAGACCAGCAGTGACATGTCTGTGTTTGTGCTGCACAGAGTGGATCACACACAGTAGTGCTGCTGGAGAATCTAAACACGGCGTCCAGTTACTGTCCACTTTTCTGCACGCATGTAACACGATACTCCACCTTGCAGTTGTTAATGATGGTTCATCTCTTCCTACAGTTTGTGTTAGTCTTCCTGTAGTCCTTCATCAGTGGTCAATTGCTGGCCACAGGACCCTGTTGAATATTTGGACTGTTCTCAGTACAGCAGTGACACCGAGGTGTGAAAATACTACAGCAGCCCTGCTGTGTGTGATCCTCCCTGTGTAGCACACACACATTCACACACCAACATGCCACTACCATACCTGTGTTGTGTCGGTGTTAGTGAGATTCAGTCACAAAAAACTGCTCAACTGGCTGGCGCCTCAATAATAACAGTGAATGAAATGGTATGTGCATTTGGTTCTATGGGACACATTAGTAAATAAGTTTGGAAACTGTAGTCAAAAACACACATTCAATGACCGTGATGCTCTTCTGTCCACAGCCACATAGAAAGGAAGTTTAAAATACAGCCGTGGTGAATAAATCCCTCATTGCAAAGACAAATGACCATACTGGTCTATGAGGGCAAAAAAAAAAAATGACATGGTCAGATAAGATAAACCTTTATTAGTCCCACAAGTGGGAAATTCGTTTAGTAATGGCAGAAAGTGGACAGTACAGTGTTAAGAGCAGCAAAATTGAGAAAACAATAGAATAGAATAAAAATAAAAATAGACTAAAGTACTATGTCACAATATAGTATTTAAATTTTTACAAAAATTCTCTCAATATACAGTCTAAAGATGTACAGTGTAAAATCTAGTAATATGGAGTGAATCCTTTTTAGTAGCAGGCATGTGTAGATAATATTAAAGGCCTCAATGCTCTGCTCAGTCTGTTGTGCTGTGCGGGTGATTTTGCTGATATGATTTGAGGCCACTTGTCCTCTAAGTGGGAATCAATTCAAAGTTATTCTGACCGATCGGCTTAACCTACGACGAAATATTTCTATCTTGATAGGGGTGGGCTCTTCCAGAATGACAATACCCCCATTAACTGGACACAAGGGGTCACTGAGTGGTTTGATGAGAATGAAAATTATGCAAATTATATGCTATAGCCTTTGCACCAGATCTCGACATAACTGAACCTCTCTGGATTTTGTACCAATGTGTTAGACAGGGATCACTACCTTCAAAACACTGACTGAAGGAATATCCTACACACACAAAATACGAAATAGCATGTATACAGTATGCACTGATCTCACACGCTGGAGTTTTACATTTTTAGCAAGCCAGGGAATGTATGACTCATTAAAACTCTGGCATGTCAGAGAAACATGGATAATGTGCAGGGTGACAGAGGTGTGCGTGTTGGTATGACTCACATAAAGCGTGTGGTGGCAGGAGTGCACTCCGTGTTAAATTCGGCCACAGGCACTCCTCTAGCTGCCACCTGAGGAGCAAACATGGCTGCTGGGTAAACTACAGAGGAGGTACCCACCTG
Source organism: Hydrocynus forskahlii (assembly GCA_037974365.1). Classification (NCBI taxonomy): domain Eukaryota; kingdom Metazoa; phylum Chordata; class Actinopteri; order Characiformes; family Alestidae; genus Hydrocynus; species Hydrocynus forskahlii. The sequence continues at coordinate 11,207,204 of JBBPCX010000160.1, forward strand.
GAGACAAAACAATGGGGCACAAAGTAAAAGTCAAAACTGATCTTTTTAGTTAATAACCCTGGTCACACTTCGATATACAGAAGGTATAAAAAATGATCACTCCCTTCAAAATACATATATTGTTATTGCGTTGCAGCCTGAAACAAAGACAAACACAAAAACAAATCACTCAGTGTAACTTTTAATATTCCAGTGTGTCAGCACTTTTGTTTTAATTTCTGCCTTGAATCCATTTGGATAGTCCTTTATGAACTTTTCACAACTAGACTGTACAATATTTTCCACTCTTCTTTAAAGGCTTAGTTAAACTGGACGGTGACCATTGATGGACTGCAATCTTCAAGTCATTCAACAAGTTTTCAATAGCATTTAAGTCTGGGGTCCGACCAGGCCATGCAAGGACATTCACGTTTTAACTCCTTCAGCCACTATGTGCTGCAAAAAAACCCCACCCCACTTTACTGTAGGCATGGTGTTCCTTGGATGTTAAACTGTACTGGCTTTCTGTCAGAAGTACAGTTTGGTGTACCTCAATCGAGAATAAATGTCCTTTCTTGAGTAGTGGCTTTTTTTCTAGCCACCCTCTCATACAAGCCACACTTATGATCCCACACCAGCACTTACGATATTATTGTTACATGAACTCAAAGACCACTCTTTGCCATTAATTACTGTAACAGCTTCAGAGTTGACCGGTATTTTTAGGAGGGGGTTATCCTTAATGCATCCTTAATGTAATTCTGTTTTTTTTATTTTCACACATTCATTTATTCATTTTATATATTTATTTTCTGATCTGTTGCTATGAGGTTGGCTTGAATAAAAACTGTTTGTTTTTGTGTGTGTGTGCTTTCATTTCAGGGTGTAAAGCAACAAAATGAATGTAGGTTATATTTAACATTTAAAAGACGTTCATTCTCATCAAAGGGTGAGTAACATTTCCTTACTTCATAAACACCAATCTAAGGCACCAATAATATCATGCTTTACTTCCACCTTCTTCTACCTCCAACCAACATCTAGGGAAATGCTGAGCTAGCTCTGAGGCTGTCCCTTGAAAAGTGTCTCACTTGGGAATATGTCACAGTGTAGAAGTAAAATTGTGTTATTATCACTGAATCATGCTTTTTTTAGCCAGGCTTACACTGACCTTTCTTATAGCTCGGTGCTTATAACGAAATCTCATGAAACCTTTGAAGCCTGTGATCTTCATCAAGCGCGACCAAAATGAAAGCCTCAAAGCCAAGATCCAAAATCAAAGCTTCAAAGGCCAAAGTGGTCTAAACTCAATCGAGCATGCAACCTTAATTACACAATCATTATCATTAGGCGCTACTTAAAGCTCCCAAAGATGCAAAATAATGAAACTCAAACTTAATTATGGATATTAAGAATGGAACTTCATATCCGGCGTCATTTGCTACATTGACCGTCATTATATAATGCCCATGCAAGTTGTTGCGAAACACCTTCAAAACACAGGGCTCATACACTCACCACTAAACAGAGATCACATTTTTCCAATTCCTCCTCGACGCTGGTCAGAATGTCAGCATCCAGTGTTTCTCCAAACCAGACTACATGAGGCCTCAAAAGACCATGGCAGCCCTGCCTCTCACATCTACAAACACATACATACACACGTTACATGCTTTTTTTTACACATACACTGTAAATACTTAAATACACTGACATATTAGCTCCAACACTGCAAAGCACAACTTTTCTGTTTGTTAAAGAAGGGAAATATGGGGACATAATCAGGTGTTGAGGTACACGGGTGAAATCAGTACATTTAGACAATGCAGACCTCAGTGAATTCATATTCGCATTATATGCCTCAGTTCACCTCATGTATAAGGATCTACTGCCCTCTACTGGAGCAGCTTTTAGTTGGAAATAACTTCATGCTTTTATGTTGTACTGTTGAATAATAATAATTATTATTGTTGTTATTGTTGTTGTTGTTGCAGTGATATTTGTGTGATTTACATATTTATTGTCAATCAAGCTGAGTTTGCATCATATGAAAATAATTATCCACATAAAGATTATGATTGTTTTTATTAAGAATGCATTAGGAACAAAAAAAATATTTATTCTTTTGACATTACAAATATTGCTTCATGTATATTTCTTTTTTAATTTCAGTATTACTGTAGCATAATACTCTAATAATGTAGCATAACTACATCTTTAGCACAATGCTAATTACAGTTTTATTAATATCGTTTAATTGCTTTCTTTAATTCTACAATATATTTTATGCAAGCAGCTAATGATGTAGCAACGGGTACCTAAAATACATTATGTGGCGAAAGTTCATAATAAATCTGGCTCCTACATTCTCATGTGTTCTGTTGTCCAATGTGTGAGAAACTGATCAGAACGTGATATAACAAACCTTCCCAGAATTTGCAGTTTCTATATTCTGTCTATGTTTTCAACTAATTCAGCTAAGCCAAGCGAAAGAGTTATAAGGTAACTCATTCCCCCTCAAACAGACACACCTGGGCAGTTCTTTCACTGGAATTCGAGCATCCTTGGCTTTGGGGTCAGGTGCCCTAAAGGGGAGAAATAATAATGGAAGTGTGAATTAGAGCTGCAGGTTCATGGGTTTTTTCTGGCCTGTATCAGTTAGCATCTGGACTTACCCTTTCCCATTCAGAGCAGGACAAATAGGGCTCTTGTGATTGTCTTTGACCTCCCCACAGCTCATGCAGCGAGTTTTAAACAGACTGCCTTAGAAGGAAAATGAATGAGAGAAAGTCAAAAACAGGATATTAGTTAAATTGAAAAATGGAGCAAAAGATTATTATAAGAAAAACAGGTGTAGTGCAGCTGCTTCACCGTGGATCTCCAGTACGTATTTAGAGCCGGCTCTGTGGTGCAGCTCATCAATGTTCTGGGTGATGACTACCACAGATCGGCCCTGCTGGCTGAGACGAGCCTCGCATTCGGCTATAGCCAGGTGAGCTGCGTTCGGCTCCTTACTACGCATTACCTGCACCAAGAAATGTGTGTAATTATCAATATGCATCAACGAAATTATCAACTTTATGCAGACTGTAGTGTTCATCACGATGTCATACAATTAAAAATGTGTACTAACACCTTTGACTGGTATTACAAATTTGCATTTACATACAAATAAGTGACATAATGATTACTACAAGATGCTAAAACACCCTTTGCCTCTGGGTTACCTCTCGTCTATAGTGATAAAACTCCCACACCAGGGAAGGGTCACGGGAGAAGGCAGCCGGAGTGGCCAAGTCCTGTGTAGATATTGAAAGATACAGTTGTTTGAAAAAGTATGTACAACAATAACAGGTTGAAATATATTGATAGCAAGAAAGATAAAGATGTACCATGTGCATTATAAAGCATGTGTATTACCTGAGCCTGCCATTTCCTCCAGTAGCCCCCAGCTCCCCTGAAGGTTGGCACACCACTCTCTGCGCTCACACCAGCACCGGTGATTATCGCTATGTGCTTTGCCTTAGCAAACTCCTTGCGAAACTTTGTTAAATCTGTCCAAACAAACACACACACACACACACAAATAAAATTTTCCGGGAAAAGTGGCACAGTGAAACAGCTGTAGACAACCTACAAGCAAGAAGTTCCAGGAGTAGTATATCTGGATGTCCTACTTGAGCTTGGTCTGGCCATCTCAGGTACCCTGCAGGTGATTCTGACACCGGCACACAGGTGAGATTTCAAAGCCCAGTGGGTCAACCTCCGCACAATCATTAGGTGGTGAAGGGTCACACCTCACACCTACACACACAGACACACCCAGAATTCACATTACAAATTACAGTCAACTCCGAGAACTTTTCTCCCTTCCTTGTTCCTTGTTCTGTGAATAGATCTTTTTGTTATCCGGGTGCTTATAAATTGCATCACTTGACAAAAAAAGCAATCTATTCATAAAACAGAGATGAGGGCACTGTAGAGGAGAACATGGGGCTGAAATGTGATTTGTATTCTTATTCTTATTTCTGGTCCAGCGTCTTTGAAGGTTTAAAAAAAATAAAATCATCATCATCATCATCATCATCATCAAAAATACATTTTAAACAATTTTGTTCCAAAAAAGGATACCAAGCTAATAAAAGATAATATTAAATGCTGGTTAGAAATGAATAAGTAGAAAAGTTTTATTTATCCTGCAAGTTATTTATTTATTTATTTATTATATTATATTATATTATTATTATATTATTATTACTTAAAGCAGGTCATCCTAATCCCAGTCCTAGGAACCTCTCTGGACTTTCTGTCTGTACACATACAGTATATGGATAAAAGTATTGGGAATACTGACCACCCCACCAACAGGGACTTTAATGACATTGCATTCAAATATATAGACTTTAATATGGAAATGCAGCTAAAACAGCTTCCACTCTTCTTAAAAGGCTCTCCACAAGATTTTGGAGTTTCTGTGGGAATTTGGGCCCATTCATTCTGTAGAGCATTTATGAGGTCAGGCACTGATGTTGGACGAGAAAGGCCTGGCTCACAATCTCTGATCCAGTTCATCCCAAAGGTCCCATCCCAAAGGTGTTGACTGGGGTTGAGGTCAGGGTTCTATGCGGGACAGTCAGGCTCTTACACACAGACTCATCCAACCATGTCTGTCTGGACCTCGCTTTGGGCACTGGGGCACAGTCATGCTGGAACAGCAAAGGTTCTTCCCCAAACTGTGTCCACAAAGTTAGAAGCATGGCGTTGTCCAAAATATCTTGGCATGCTGAAGCATTAAGACTGACCTTCACTGGAAGTCAGGGGCCTAGTGCAAAGCCTGAAAAACAGGCATGTCTTAATACTTTTGGCCATATAGTGTATTAATGTATTTGCCAATACAAAAGGCGTGTGAACTGGAGCTGAGGCAGGCGTGCCAGACAACGGACAGCACAAAAATGCATAGTGTAGGCTCCACAAACCTAGAACTGGGTATCTGATAAACAGATATATTAATAGATTTAGCTAATTGTTTGATAACTGTCTGGGAGAGGGGGTGCAGTGTCTGTGTGTGAAGAAGAACTGACATGACAGCTGGGGGAATAAACTCACCTTTAAGGAAACAGAAATACCCTGCGGGCCCTTTCTCACTCTAGATAACTCTTTCACTGCCCCTCCGCAGGACTTTTACGGGTGACTGAAAGGAAAGACCTCCCGTGCTGAAGCCTAAACTGGACAAACCGCTTTTCACCTTGTAAACTCTGCGGCTCTGGACTGTAACCAAAACAACCTACCAGACGCCTTTAAACACATACGCCGATTCGACATTTGCGGCAGCGACGAACCCTGCCTGTCGCTGCATAACACTACATGTCAACCAGTTTGAAAAAATGTATACGATATTATCAGGTCTTACCGTCTCTGTTCCCTCATTTAATCCTTTCCGTGGGACACACACATCATTCTGCTCACACTAGAAACAGCCATTTCTTACACCAGCCGCTCCTGCACGATACAATCACAACAAACCGAGCCGAGCGTTGCTGTGACGGAGCCTCTAATGGTGAGAACGCGCCACTGCAGACCTGCCACAGACTCACCTGTTAATGAACTGTCTTCTTTCTGTTCATATGAATCTTCAGCAAAAGCAGCAGCTCAGTCTTATTGAACTTATCGTCCTATTTAACCATGCATTCTCCAACTGCACATTTCCAGTAGACTATGTCTAATGCCAAAACCTACTCAGATGACCATCACAGCAGATGCAGAGAAACTACAGTCTGTAATTATGAACTGCAGCTATGTGGAAAGTGGATATATATATCAGTGGATATATATATATATATCAGCTCCACTTTCCACATAGTTGCAGTTCATAATTACAGACTGTAGTAGGACGGCCTAGCTCACCACAGGGCAGACACACCATTCACTGAAACAGTCACACCTACGGTCAATTTCGAATCCCCAATTCACCTGACTTGTATGTCTTCGGACTGCGGAAGAAACTGGAGACCGTGCAGGAAACCCACGCCATCATGAGGCGAAAATGCAAACTCGTTGCTCAAACCATTCATGAACAATTTTTGCTGTGTAGCTGAATGCATTATCCTACTGAAAGATGCCCCTGCCATTAGAGAATACCACTGCCAATAAGGAGTGTACCTGGTATCTAACAGTGTTTAGGTAGGTGGTACATGCATCACAGTTTATCTTCACACTACCTCAGCCACCTTACCTTCTTCCTATAGTGCCATCTCTTCCCCAGTTATTCAACACCTACACACGTGTCCACATGATGTAAATGAAAACACGATTCATGGAACCAGGCTGCCTCCTTCCATTGCTCGATGGTAAATTTCCATAATCATTTCCCCTTTGTAGGTGTTTTCAGTGATGGACAGGGGTCATCAGAGACACTCTGACCAGTCTGTAGCTATACAGCCCCAAATGCAGCAAGCTTGTATGCAGTGTGTTCTGATATCTTTCCTTCACAGCCAGAATTAACTTTATCAACAACTTGTCCTACTCTGTGGGATGCAATCAGACGAGTTAACAACCCTCACCCCCACATACATAAGTGGCCCTTAGGTGCTGTTGTCCCTGGGCGGGGTTGAAGTCAGGGCTCTCAACCAACCATGCCTTTATGGAGCTTGCATTGTGCACTGGGGCACAGTCATGCTGGAATAAAAAAGGTTCTTCCCCAAACTGTGTTCACAGGCGTGGTCCAAAATGTCTTGGTATGCTTGGTTTTATACATCTCTGGCAATGGATACGACTGAAACACCTTAACTCCACTGGTCCATGAAATTTTAACAAATAATAAACCACAGCTTCTGTTCGCTTGCTTCAGTTTGTTTATTTGATCTTGATCATACTCTCAGAGTATTTTGCCATTGACTTTGACTACTTTACTTTATTATCTGGCCTTGTGATATTGTCCCTTTGGATCTGTTTCCTTGTTAAGTGTTACTATAAAACACATTTACTGTTTCACTCTTTCATATTACACACACTCTCACCAGCCCCTACCCCCGCCCCTTTAATACTTTCATTTTCCAGAAAAAAAAAAAAAAAAACACTGGCTGCTGGGAGGGAAAACGAAACTTATTTCCGTGTTTGCGTCTCCCCAGCACTGCCGCCGATCTGTGTGTGGCTCTACTTCTTTGGTTTACTAAAATGGATGAAGCAAGTATTTTGGTAGGACGCGATGAATTCTGCTGTTCAATCTGCTTGGATTTGCTGAAGGATCCAGTCACTTTGTCCTGTGGACACAGTTTTTGTATGGACTGCATTAATAGTTGCTGGGATCAGCAAACTGGAGCTTACAGTTGTCCCCAATGCAGAGAGGCCTTCTTTCTAAGACCTGCTCTACAGAGAAACCACATGCTCGCCGAACTGGTGGAGAAACTGAGAAAAGCTGGACGACAGTCTAGTACTCACTGTTATGCCACTCCTGGAGATGTGGAGTGCGACATCTGCGCTGTAAGAAAATGTAAAGCAGTCAAGTCCTGTCTGGTGTGTCTGGCCTCCTACTGTGAAGCTCACTTTAAACCTCATGAAGAATCTGCTCCTCTGAAAAAGCACACAGTAATTGAACCGTCTGGACAACTACAGGAGAAGATCTGCCAACTACATAGACGTCTTCTGGATGTTTTCTGCCGTACGGATCAGAAATGTGTTTGCTACCTGTGCGCACTGGACAAACACTGCGGGCATGAAGTAGTTTCGATTGCAGCTGAGAGGAGAGAGAAACAGGCAAGTGCATAGATCAAATGACGCAAACGGGCCTAGTCAAATTTATTTCAGTTTCAGTTCGGCGCATCTAAAACAATTCTTTTACATCCAAGAGAACTAAAGAGTGTATTTATTTAGTGCTAGATACGTGCCAATATTCAGTACGCCCAATATTGTTTTCATGGACATTTTGAAATACAGTTGCTGCATTTTAGTCAAATAACTGGCAGTTTCACCAGCATAGTGGGCCACCATAGGTCCCGCAATTCTTTCACGGTGATACCATGGTTAGTACAGCTGTGTAAAGTATCTAAACACATTCACAGCTCACAGTAAAGGTGCCGTCTTTTCATACTTGATGCGTTATCTAGAGCGATGTCTATGAAACCGGTCCTCAGGGACCCCTGTTTTTGCTATCACCTCCATGCTACACATAGAGACCGGCAAATATGCATGTATATATAGTATCTTATAAATGTAAAGTTAATCATTCTTATTGTATACTATAATAAAAAGTTTGCTGTGGTTTTTTTTATATATCAGCACATGTCTATTCAGTTTTCATATTTTTCTACAGAAGCTGGTGATGGAGTTTCAGAACAGTTGCAAACAGAGAATGCAGGAGCGAGAGGAGTATCAACAGGAACTAGTGGAACATGTAGCTTCTCTCAAGGTGAGTACAAGACAGAAATAAGCCTTTGAAATACACTATATGGACAAAAGTATTGGGTCCCACCTGTTTTTCAGGGTTTGGGCTAGGCCCCTTAGTTCCAGTGAAGGGCAGTCTTAATGGTTCAGAATACCAAGATATTTTGGACAGCACTATGCTTCCAACTTTGTGGACACAATTTGGGGAAGAACATTTTCTATTTCAGCATGACTGTGCCCCAGTGCAAGGTGAATAGATGGGTAGATGGATGGATGGATGGATGGATGGATGGATGGATAGATAGATAGAGATGTATGTATATGGATACCGTGTATGCAGTGTCATTAAAGTCCCTCTTGGTGTAATGATCAGGCATCCTGATACTTTTGTATACCTTTGAGGTTTTGGTAAAAACTTAAACAATATTCCTTCTTGCCCCATTGCCGACAGCATTCTGCACAGGCAGCAGTGGACGACACAGAGAGAATGTTTCGGGACATTATTCAGTCCGTTGAGAAAAAGTGTTCTGAGATGACGGAGGCAATTAGAGCTCAGGAGAAAGCTGAATTAAGTCGAGCCAAAGAACACCTGAAGCTTGTACAGCAAGAGATGGTTGATCTCAGAAAGAAAGACGATGAGCTACAGCAACTATCACACACAGAGGACGACTTCTGGTATCTACAGGTAACACACATGGGTCTTGGGCTAGGCTTCTGAAGAAGTTATCCTACTGTACTGTCTCCTTTTCTCTTAAATAATTAATAATCCTTTCTTTCCCCTTGCAGGTTTTTCAGTCTTTTCATGGTTTCAGCCTCTCTGAGGACACTCCCAGAGTAAAAATTAATACACCACAGTCATGTGAAGACATGAGGATATTTGTACATGAACTAAAAGAACAAGTTAATAGTATCAAACAGCATCCCAAGTTGTCCTCGCAACTTAAAAGTCAGCAGGTGGTAGCTCAGTGCCCCTTTGCCCAACAACCCGAACAAAGCAGTTTATCATCATTCAGTTCTGGGTCTGTGTCTAAGTTTACTGCTAAAACCCAGAATCCATCCAGATCCACTGGCTTCTTGTTCAAACCTGAATCCCAGAATACATCTGACTGTGAGCCCGTGTTTAAATCCTTGTCCAGGTGTAAAGCTAAATCCAAGGATCCATTCCAATTCAGTGGGCCAGTGTTTACACCTGCAACTGAATCCCAGAATACACCTCTCTTTGGGTCCGTGTTCACACCTGCAGCTGAATCCCAGAATACACCTCTCTTTGGGTCCGTGTTCAAACCTGCAACTGAATCCCAGAATACATCTCTCTTTGGGTCTGTGTTCACACCTGCAACTGAATCCCAGAATACATCTCTCTTTGGGTCTGTGTTCACACTTGCAACTGAATCCCAGAATACATCTCTCTTTGGGTCCAAGTTCAAACCTGCAACTGAAACCCAGAGTACATCTCCCTTTGGGTCCGTGTTCAAACCTGCAACTGAAACCCAGAGTACATCTCCCTTTGGGTCCGTGTTCAAACCTGCAACTGAATCCCAGAATACATCTCTCTTTGGGTCCGTGTTCACAACAGCAACTGAAACCCAGAATACATCTCTCTTTGGGTCCGTGTTCAAACCTGCAACTGAAACCCAGAATACATCTCCCTTTGGGTCCGTGTTCAAATGAGCAGAATGGTGTCACAATAGAGCAGAAAGAAAATAGGAGATGCTATTGTCCAGTAAGATGTACAGTGGGGCAAAAAAGTATTTAGTCAGCCACCAACTGTGCAAGTTCTCCCACTTAAAAAGACGAGAGGCCTGTGATTTTCATCAAAGGTATACCTCAACTATGAGAGACAAAATGTGAAAAAAAAATCCAGAAAATCACATTGTCTGATTTTTAAATAATTTATTTGCAAATTATGGTGGAAAATAAGTGTTTGGTCAATAACAAAAGTTCATCTCAATACTTTGTTATATACCCTTTGTTGGCAATGACAGAGGTCAAATGTTTTCTGTAAGTCTTCACAAGGTTTTCACACACTGTTGCTGGTATTTTGGCCCATTCCTCCATGCAGATCTCCTCTAGAGCAGTGATGTTTTGGGGCTGTCGCTGGGCAACACAGACTTTCAGCTCCCTCCAATGATTTATGGGGTTGAGATCTGGAGACTGGCTAGGTCTCTCCAGGACCTTGAAATGCGTCTTACGACACCACTCCTTCGTTACCCGGGCGGTGTGTTTGGGATCATTGTCATGCTGAAAGACTCAGCCACGTTTCATCTTCAGTGCCCTTGCTGATGGAAGGAGGTTTTCACTCAGGGTTATCAGGGTTGCATCTAAAGGCTAATGTGAAAGTTTGTAATTTTAATGAAAAGTAATGACATTTCTTCAGCTTCTTAAACCATTGTTGAAAGAACACATTAAGATGACTGGTGCAAATTGAAAACACAATTTTCAGAGATTTTAGCATACATATATATTTTATATATATATATATATATATATATATATATACACAAACCATAACAACTTGCTTTTAATCTTCAAATTCTCAAATTAATGCATATTGTTTAACTGTGCCAGAAGTACTTTTACACATCCTATGCAATTTTAGGGTGCTTTTAAGATCATGTATTATAGCTCCAAAATGCATTCGTGTATTAACTCATGAGAAAATATATTTACATTGAACAATATGTTTTGTGATTGTGTATAAAACTGGGCATTTTAAGACAATGCCCAATTCATTTTTACTCAGAGAGAAAACCGGCAAATATTCTAACAAAAAAAATCCGTTTTTTAGTTTTTAATTGCATGAGAAATTTACTCTGTCTAAATCATCTCAGCCTGAATGTGTCAAACCCTTTTTTTTTTTTTAAGAGCGTACTACTTACACAGATGTCTAGGGCTGTGAATCACTCTTTTCAATTTGTCAGTGAAATTCAATTGATTACATATTAATATAACGTACTGCATGTGACCTGGCATATGATTCTTCATTAACACTGGTAGTTGCAGAGAGCTGTATAAAATGTTACATACAAATTATATTTTAAATAGATTTATCATAATAGTAGGACAACTGCACCTTAAAATCTCCTTTATAGTACACCACCACGTAGTAGTATATTACCGCTATACACTAGTAGTTGTGGAAAGCTGAATGGAATGCCATTACAGACATGTTTAGGTCCATTCAACTTTCCACAGTAGTAACAAACACTATGTTGGACCACTACACAGAACAAAAGCCTATTATTATAATTCCTATGCGATTACTTTTTCCTCCTAAAAAATTACAGATAGCAGGTGGAGGGGCAAGTTGTAACACCTGCAATTGCACGGTTACAAGTAATACCTACTTGTACAGTGAGCCAGCATCCCACTATGAATAGCTCAGGGCTTGCTGCTCCAGGGAGACTGCCCTCTGTAGTTCGGGAATGGAAGTCGCTTTGGATGAAAACGTCTGATAAATGCTGTAAATGTACACAACTTTACCCAAACACTTTACTATTCACCAAAGCACTCACAAGAACACAGATATCATTTAGTACCAGCCTTTTTATTTTAATCTTAATTAAGGGAGCAAAAAATAATAATCACACAGTAACTTTTCATTTTTCAGTAATACAGGGACAAGAACTATGAATAAATAGCTGACCAGTGCAAAATCCTGGTTCTTAAGTCCTATATCTGTATTTTAAATGGAATCACCTTTCACCTTTTAACACAACACATAAAAATCCAACACCATAAAAACACACACCAACACAGCGAATACCATACCTCATTCTACTAAGCAGAATTAATCCTGGATACGAATAGTGTGTTCAAATGTGTTTAAAACAGGGCTTAATCACCATTTACATCCTTCACTATCTTCAACAAGAACTGCATCAGAGTAATGCATTAACATGGAAACATCTGTCTTTATTTAGCAGTCGGCTCTTTTTCGCTGAATACTGATGACCCTAAATTGGCTTAAAGTCCCACCTGCATCATTCTGGAAGAGCTTTTTCTATATTACAGAGTCTGGTTTGAATAGCAATTAAAAGTAATTCCGACTAAAGGCACTGCAAGACTATCAATGAGAGAGATAGAGAGAGAGCGCAAGAGAAAGAGAACAGTAAAGAGCGAGAGAGAGCGCAAGAGAGGACTTACAGCATAAGCCACATTCCACATGATACACAATGTTTCTGCAGGTGTGGGTGTGAGCAGGGCAGCTTCTGGCGGTTACCCTGCATAGCCTGAAGAACCTGTACAACCAGATGCAGGACAGACATAAAGAGGGAAAGCTGGGAAAGGCACTCTACAAGAAAAAAAATGACTCGAAACAAGGCCATTCATTTCAAGTGAAAAAATGAGACTCAGTGTGAGGAAGGCACTCAGATGGGTGTTAGTAGAATATGGCAGCACAATGCAAACAAATCAGTACTGTCCTCAGCCCCGAGATACCAGCTCCAGGGAGTAGTTGCTCAACTGTCTTGAAAGAAGGCTGTATATAAACTAGTACGCAAACTCATCATAGGTTAACCTTCTTCCGGTTAATTCGTGGGAATTTATAACATAGCAGGTGTTATCACTGATACAATACAAAAATCACAGCAAGGTCATTAAACAGTATCTGAACTATGAGGGGCTCACTGGTACCCACGGGACTTCATTTCATGTGAGTAATTTAGCTTTTTAAATAAAAGCTTCAGAGAGTAAAATTAATGCATGATCAATCCATTAAGCCAGGAAACGAGAATGGTATTTACAATGTTCAAACTACTGCTTTTTCACTACACCATGTCTTATCTTGTTCTCATAAGGCACATGAGGTGCTATGTTTTAACCAAGAGATATTCTTTTTTTTGTTACAGACAGCACAGTTAATCTCAATAAGTGTATATTTTCCGCAAGTAATGAAAATACACTAAGTTTCATGATGCCACAAATCCAGTACAAAAAGAAAGAAGTAACAATAAGAAACTAGACCAGGGTACAGAGTCAGTACCTGAGAGTACTTGTGCTCGAAAGTTTGCCGAAGACATGCACAGACGACCTTGCATTGCATTGCATTGCATTGTACCGTGGGTACGTAACCCTGGTGTCGGTTCAGCTATCTAGACATCAGAGTGTCGTGAGGTTCTCAGCTAGGTAATACAGACTGTAGCCATTACACACAATACAGCACAGGTTACAGAGGGATGACAGCAGGTGGTAAAGCCATAGACGGCTGCTCAGCCGCTTGTACTTGGAATCTGTGTCACACAGCTTGGAGTAGGCCTCCCGGTTGGATGACAGCCCGATGTCGTGGCCAAGCCCACAGGCCTGCTCAATCATGTGCATGTCTGCCATGATCTCCGAGGTCATCTGGCCAAACCACTGGGCATTCACTGCCGCCACCGTCACACACACGAAGAAAATGAAGATCTGCACAGCAGTGAGGGGGAACACAAGAGTAGGGATGCGCACATTAAACCAATTAAACATATTACAAATATAAAATCAGTAAGTCTTGATAAAGTTTTAGATAAAGACAAGTTTCTTATACAACAAGAAGGGACAACCTTATTACTTTGGATTTTGGTGAATTTTGAGAACATGAGATTAATACATAAACAAAAAAAATCATTGTAGAATAAGAAGCACATGAGCAGGCTGTGATTTACAGCACAAATGTAACCAGTTTTAGTAAAGAAAGCAAGTACTTCTTTAAATTCACTGTATGTTCCTGTCTATAATACCCTTTAATTTCAGTTTAGTGATTTCTAAAATCACATTATTAATGTCCTTAAACTTTTTATACAGGTATCAGATAGTTCAAAATTGTTTTAGATTCAAATTAAATGTGTATTCTATACATAATAGTTTTCAAATTGTGTTGCAGCATAACGACAAGTTCACAAGGAATTCGTTGCCATAACTTAAATGAAGCACATTTTAGATCACAGCTGGAAACATTCAATTTCTGCATTGCAGCTCCCTCCAAAAAACATCTATCATTGTGGCCTTTTATACCTGCTACATACGGCACAATCACAAATGACGATATAAGGGATGTATAGTCACAGATGCGAGCTTTTACTTGCAGCTGGCGTTATGTTTCATATGGATAATTATACCATGAAGATATTTTTGTGTAATTATTGTGACAATGGTTTTGAGCCATACTGCTTTTCAGCAGCATCTTTTACTTGGAAGAAAGGGAAGAAATTATGCAGAGTAACCAAAACCTTTGTTGCATACCTGAAAGGCTTCTTTGTCATTCATCACGTCACTGGGATGATACATGGCAAAAATGGCAAGGTTGAAGAAAGCACAGGCTGAGCCAATGTGCAGATAGAAGGGGAACAGTCGACTCTGGATAAAGCCGTACGTGTGCCTGTTTAGATGGTTGTCCATGACGAAGCCTTTAAAATCATAGTTAAGACTATGTTACACTATTACCACTTACTCTAATTTTGCAAATCAGTTACAAAGAGTAGTACACAGACTTGCCAAAAATATGGCCTTTATATGATATCTGAGCAAAGAATTCTTTCAAGAACAAAAACACACACATCACTCAGAATGAATAAAAGGGTTGAATTGGGCTCTCACCAGAGATGAAGGTCACCCATATCTGCATACCCCAAAAGGTGGACAGGAAGATGAGGTGAAGGAGTTTAGCAGTGACACATGGCTCTCTGTCTGTTGCCATGTTCAGGACACACCATCCAAACTCTGAAGCACTGTCCTCTGTCGGCTCCTTTCCTCTTCACTGCAATTACTGTGGACAGAACGCAGTGGAGTGCAATACTGCAAGACTGTACTACTACATTATACCAAGATTTCAGAGGTTAGGGGAAAAAAACACTACAGAAGTCATGTCATCAGATAAGGGGGAACAAAGTCTAACGCATAGTCCGTGTAGCAGATGTACTCGCACAAGCCTGCTGCAGCATGTTGTGATGCTCCGTGTCTTGTCTGTTTTTAAACTTTTTTTCTCAATGTTCAACAGCTATCTTGGTTTACAGATTTTTATCTAGAATTTTAGATTTTTTTTATTTTATATTGTTCTTGTGTCTCTGTGTCTTGTGCCTCTCTGTGTCTTTGTGTGTTGTGACAGTGCAGCGAGTGACAAATTACACCCTGGCAAGAAGGTGGAGGCATTCACCTTTCACCCAGTAGGTAAATGAAAGTGTGTAAAGTGTCCATTTGTCATACATGGACGGCACAACACATTTTTTTCTCTGCGTTTAACCCCTTCACTCAGGTAAGGCAGTGGGCAGTAAGGGACACCGCGCCCGGGGAGTAGAGTGTGGAGCGGTTCCTTACTCAAGGGTACCTCAGTGGTGCCACTGACAGTCATAGCATTCGAAGCCACGATCTTCTTATCACAGGGGCAACTCCCTAACCACCAGGCCACCTAATGTTGGATGTGATTTTTAAACCCATTTAGAAATGTATCTCTCATCTAAACCCACAACAATTTTGTGCACAGCAAACGCTTGGTGCTGCGGTGCAGAGTAGTGCAAATTACTAATGGAAAAGTTACTTACGGAGACAAAAATGCACACTAAGCCCTAGCTTGGCACTTCGCCATACAAAATAGGTTTACTTACTGGCTTGGAAATTTACATGGAACTTATTTGTGCATTAGTTCGCTTTCTAAAACCTGTTAGAAGCTTTGCAAAAAACTTTGTAGCTATGAGCCCTGCTAAACAACAGTTAGCCGAAACTAACTCACATTTGCGCACAATAAAACGAAAAGCTTACCTAAATACACAGCCTAATTTCGCTAAAGACGAGATTCAAACTGAGTGACAGATAAAAATGCTTAGCTAAATCTAGCCAGTAGACCTACCTAGTGATCTTAGCTTAGCTAACGTTAGCTACCTAGCTAAAAACTTTCATACCAAGTTTAAACTTGTCGAGCTAAGCAGGTAAGGGACACTTTGAAAACATGATTGCACCAAAACGACTGTTTAGTTTTTCATTTATAAAACGTCGTGTATTGAGAAAATGTCAACCTGTTAATACGACAGTTTTTAGTAGTAAATGAAGTAACCTACCTGAGGGGCGACCACAGGACACCAGTAGCTGCTTCCAGTTCCTCTGAGGAACAATCACAGCTTCAGTCAGAGCAACAAGCCATTTACAGAGCTGATCTCAGATCAGACCGCTTGCATAATGGCCAGTAAGGGTAGTGTATAAAAACTGATTCCAGATAAGCACCCCTGCTCTTTGTGTTTGGGAATACAGACTGCATATTAAAAAGCTTGTAACAAACCCTGAACAGGAGGTGCTGGAGGATAAGGCCATGGCATTTAGAAGCAAATAAACTGTATCCAACTACAAATAAGCTGAATATTCTCTAATAAACATCAAACCAAAACGTTTTAGAAACATGTTGGGCTGGAGGGACAAGGATGTTTTATAATACACTACATGCTCTAAAGTACTGGGACACGATTTGTAATTATTGAATTCAGGTGGTGCCTTGACTTCCAGTGAAGGGCAATCTTAATGCTTCAGCATGCCAAGACATTTTGGACAAAGCCATGCTTCCAGCTTTGTGGACTCAGTTTTGGGGGAAAGCCTTTTCCAATTCCAGCATGACCGTGCCCCAGTGAACAAAGCAACGTCCATAACGACATGGTTGGATGAGTTCGGTGTGGAAGAACTTGACTGGCCGACACAGAGCCCTGACCTCAGCCCCATCCAGCACCTTTGGGATGAACTGGAACGGAGATTCTGAGTCAGGCCTTCTCGTCCAACATCAGTGCCTGACCTTATAAATGCTCTATAGAATGAATGGGCACAAATTCACCACAGAAACACTCTAAAATCTTATGGAAAGTCTTCCAAGAAGAGTATAGGCTGTTATAGCTGCAAAGGGGGGACCAACTCCAAATCAATGTATTTGAATGCAAGTCCCTGTTAGTTTAATGCCCAGGCATCCCAATACTTTTGTCCATATTGTGTACTTGAGGATAAAGGGAGAATAAGCTGCATGCTAAAGTGTTAATTACAGTTTAACAGTCACAAAAACAATGATATGCATGGTGTTTTGCAGTGCTTACAAAGACAACCTTGGGTGGAATTAACCTCCAAAAGAGATTGTTCAGAATGTGCTGCCAGAGAAAATACTGGAATGGGCTGTATGAAGGGAAACCTGAGAGCAGGGGTCAGTGAAAATGAAGCTAAAGACTGGCAGCAGGTTCAGAGCTCTTTGTTGCTAGGAGATGATGTATTAATTCTTTATCACGTCATGTTGTCATGGTCACGACATTCTCAAATAAACAAGGGGTCCTGTCCTGTGTCATCTGTGCAGGTAGGACAGAACTAAAAAATGGCAGAGAAGAAGTTCAGAGGGGCCCCTTTTGGAACACAGTCAGCCAAGTAAGACCTCCTCCTCCTCTTCCTCCTTCTTCTTCTTCTTCTTCGTATTCGTATTCGTATTCTTCATATTCGTATTCTTCGTATTCGTATTCGTCTTCGTATTTTTCATATTTGTATTTGTATACTTCGTATTTTTCTTCATATTCTTCGTAGTCGTATACGTCGCATTCTTCTTTGTATTCTTCGTATTCGTATTCTTCTTCTTCGTATTCTTCTTCGTATTCTTCATATTCTTCGTATTCGTATTCTTCGTATTCGTATTCTTCTTCTTCTTCATCGTATTCTTCTTCTTCGTATTCTTTGTATTCTTCTTCAACTTCTTCGTATTCTTCTTCTTCGTTTTCATCGTAGTCTTCGTATTCTTTGTATTCTTCTTCGTATTCTTCTTCTTCGTATTCTTCTTCTTCTTCGTTTTCATCGTATTCTTCTTTGTATTTGTATTCGTAACAGTAGTAGCAGTAGCAGTAGCAGTATTGGTCCTTAAAACAATGCTTTGCATTACAGGTTTGATGTGTCAGGAGTCCATCCTGCCAACAAGAGAGTGGGGACATACACTCAGATCTCCTACTGCAAGAGAAGGACGAGTGACCTGGTGAAGACTTTATAGAGTTGCTTTCAGCAGCCATTGTTTTAAGACAGTTCTGTTATTAGCAGTACATATTTAGTCTATGCAGTCTAATCTGTGTAATCAGAAGGCCACTTGTACTCAAGTGTCACTTGTCTGTGGTAAGGCGTAAAATAATCTAAGCTGCTCCTCATTATCTACACTTAAAGGCAGTTCGTGTTTCCTTTGGATAACATTTCTTTATAGAGCATGAAATTACAAGATTACACCAATTAGGTGCAACTCAAGAGGTTAGTTTTGAAGTGAGAAGCCCTCTCACTAACAGGTACCGGGTGTGTGTGTCAGGAGAGAAACCTTGGGCCTGGCACATACGATCTGGACACTGGTGACTTCAGTGCCCGGGCAGTGGGGAAGCGGGCGAATGGTCCAGGCTGGAAGAGGGCGCAGGAGACGGCCCGTCTCACCCAGATGCCACACCTACTGTACCGGGATGCATGGGAGAACAAGCAGTTCCTGGTGAGCAAAAAATTGTGCTGATCATTTGTGTGTAACTCTGAGAAATGAAGGCTTTAATGCACATCAGTACACTGTGTGTGAGTACTTTCCAGCCAGTTGCATTCAGCAGAAAAAATACAGTACTGCAGTGTTTAAAATTGTGTACCAGTTGCACTATATGGACAAAAGTATTGGGACACACCTCTTAATTGTTGAATTCAGTTGGGCTCCAACTTCTAGTGAAGGGCACTCTTATTGCTTCAGCATGCTAAAACATTTCGGACAACACCATGCCTCCAGCTTTGTGGACACAGTTTGGGGAAGGCTCTTTTTTATTCCAGCATGTGCACAAAGCAAGGTCCATAAAGACATGGCTGGATGAGTTCAGTGTGGAAGAACTTGACTGGCCCACACAGAGCCCTGAACTCAACCCCATCCAACACCTTTGGGATGAACTGTAACGGAGATTGTGAGCCAGGCCTTCTTGTCCAGCATCAGTGCCTGACCTTATAAATGCTCTAGAGAATGAATGGACACAAATCCCCACAGAAACACCCCAAAATCTTGTGGAAAGCCTTTTGAGAAGAGTGGAAGCTGCAAAAGGGGGACCAATTCTATATTAAAGTCTATGTATTTGAATGCAAGTTCATTAAAGTCCCTGTTGGTGTAATGGTCAGGTGTCCCAATACGTTTGTCCATAGAGTGTAGCTTTGTGAAATTTCATGAAAAATATCCTAAATTAATAGTAGGTGTTGCCGGGCTGTTATGCAGTGCAATTCAACAGGTGTGAGGCTAATGATGTACAAGCACTCTGAAAGCAGTTGCGCTGTTGTATAACATTTAAGGACAAATTTGATTTCAAAACACATTTAAAACACATTGTCTGTTTTTTAACTAATGTAACTTTCTGCCAT
Source organism: Hydrocynus forskahlii (assembly GCA_037974365.1). Taxonomy (NCBI): domain Eukaryota; kingdom Metazoa; phylum Chordata; class Actinopteri; order Characiformes; family Alestidae; genus Hydrocynus; species Hydrocynus forskahlii. The sequence goes on from JBBPCX010000160.1 coordinate 11,226,893, forward strand.
TTCTGCTTGTTTGTTTGCGCCCTGTATTTCTTGTTCAGAAAACCAAAGTTGGTCCAGGCACATACAGGATTAATAGTTTCATTGAGGATCTGGAGAAGAAGTCTGGGAGCCTCAGGGGAATCTGCGAGACCCGAGAGGAGCGCTTCAAGGACTGCCAGGTACGCAACTAGGCCAATAGAGGGAGGCAAATGACTGCTGCTTGGGCAGTAGTGTCTCAAAAGGCTTTCACACACCACTTTTGGCACTTAAACGGCCATTTAAAGTAAAGAATCTGGCCTTGCCTGAAGTTGGCCCTTGTGATTGTTTATTTAATTTCCAATTAACATTGTTTTTCACTTTAAGATGGTGAGCTTAACATCCTAGAGAGACATTAGCATATCTTGCTTTTTTGCTATGCATTTTATGCACAGACATAAAAATGTATTAGAATTATGCATTATTTGATCTGTATTTCAGAGCTGGACCCCAGGTCCAGGAACTTATGGTAAAGGGGGGGTCCCTTCAGCAGCACTAGAGGAAAAGGAGAGGACATCTAAGGGAACACGCCCCTCCATGGACCGCAGCGCCAGCCTGCAGCGCTTCCCTGATAACATTGTGGTAAACATATGAATTATTCACTTCTTTTGTTCTGCCTCTCTTAGTAATTCGGAAACTAAAGAACAGTTGCAAGCCGCTAAAGTACAGTTGTGTGCAAAAGTTTGGGTGCCCAGATCAAATTACTTGTTGTGTTGATTTTCTAAATGGAAATAAGTACAAATCCTATACAGAGAACACACTTCAATACACACTTTAATACAGTTATTGTTTATAATGTAGTGCATGGAGGAGGGGGTTATCAGTTCTGGTTGGCTGTATCCCCCTCATGTATCCCCCTCATATCCCTGCTCAAACACACCTGGCCACTAATAGAGAACAGTTGTGTCAGTGTTTAAGCAGGAAAATCTGGACACCGGCCCTTGAGGACAAGAATTGATGACCTCTGGCTGAGAGCCGAAAGCAGTGGAACAACACCCATGTAGTATGTAAAGTGGCCCAAAAAGTATTTGTATTGGAAAGAGAATGTCAAACCAAGAAGGATTTATTTTAAACAGACCATTCTAAGACTGTCAATTCCTGTTTGGGAAAGTATCCTTTCAAATTGCACCTGGTATGTTTCAGATCACTATCGTCTGAGCAGTTTCTTTGCAGACTTCTGCAAGTTTGCATCCAAAATGCATTTGTACACTTTTGAACTTGTGATCCGCACCATATTAGGAAAAACTGCCCCAGGTGTTGATGTTTCCATCTCTTTCTCTTTCCCCTCAGTGCAATCTGGTTGGATTTCTCCACACAAAGAATCTACCAGTGTCATGATGTATTAAAAGTGTTTTTGCTGAAACAATTATTTAAATTATTTAAAGTGGTTAATGCTGTTTCCTCACTGTGAGAAGGTCCTAGATTTGATTCCTGGCCATGGTGGCCTTGGGTCTAATAACGACTGTTTTTCTAAGTACACTATATGGACAAAAGTATTGGGACGCCTGATCATTACCCCAACGGGACCTTTAATGACATTGCATTAAAATACTTAGACTTTAATAAGGAATTGGTCCACCTTTGCAGTTAAAACAGCTTCCACACTATTCCTGGAAGGCTTTCCACAAGATGTTTGGTTGGAATTTGTGCTCATTCATTCTGTTGATTTTGGATGAGAAGACCTCACTCGCAATCTCTGTTCCAGTTCATCCATAAAGTTTTGGATGAGGTTCAGTTCAGAGTTTTGTGTGGGCCAGTCAACTTCTTCCACACTAAACTCATCCAACTATGTCTTTATGGACCTTGCTTTGTGTAACGGGGCACAGTCATGCTGGAACAGAAAAGGTTCTTCCTCAAAATGGGTCCACAAAGTTGGAAGCATGGCATCCAAAATGTCTTGGTAAGCTGAAGCATTAAGATTGCCCTTCACTGGAAGGAAGGGGCCTAGCCCAAACACTGAAAGACAAGTGTGTCCCAATACTTTTGTCCATGTAGTGTGTGTGTTACAGAAGTGTGCTTTTGAATGCAGACTGCATGTTAATGTCCTCTTTTTTGTGTACTAGGACTGTGGTTTAGGTCCAGGCATATATAATCTGAAGAGCTTTACTGACCTAATCCTAAATCGCAGGGTCAGTAAAAGAGGCCCCTACGACGTGTTCACTGGTTGCAGAAACAAACCCATTGTCTCCGGCTACTTCGCTGCCCCTGTAAGTACACGAACCCTGAAACAGACAACAAGCCTCATTAGTTTTTATGATTACTTTATAATCGTTTAAAAGATATTTGTCAAACTTGCTTGAGACTTGAGTTATGTATAGTCTGGTGTTTTCCCTGCTCTAACACACAGCTTCAGCTGACCAGATGATTACAAGATTTAGTTCCTTTGTGCTTATATGTAGACACACAACAATTCTAAAAAGGCCAAAACTATTTAGGCATCATCACATTTGTGTAAGCGAATTGGACATCTCATTCCAAAACCATGGACATTAATACAAAGTTGCCCCCTCCTTTACAGCTATAACAGCCTCCTCTGTTATGGGAAAGCCTTCCATAAGATTTTGAAGCGTGTCTGTGAAAAAGTGTGCTTATTCAGTTAAAAAAGCATTTGTGAGGTCAGGCACTAATGTTGGAGTTGGTATGCAATTGATGTTCCAGTTCAGCCCTAAAGTGTTCAGAAATTGTTCTGCTAAGATTGTAGCTGTAGATAGGGCAGGTAAACCACTAACCTTTGTCCTCTGAGACCAGCTAGGGACACTCTTGATGTAATATGAGGACAAAACGTGCATTTAAGCAACAAGAGAACACCCAGCATTTTTTCATGGGCTAACTGTGTGATATTTGTCAGCTTATGATCATCATTCCTGTCTTCAGAAAAGGGTGAATCTGAACCCAGACGACTATATTAAAGATTTGCCCAAGTTTGGAGAGGACCTGCAGAGACCAGAGAAGAAGAAGCACGGGGTGTTCAGCAGTCTGGAGCAATACCCTGCTGTCCCGACTGAGAGAATTTATCTCACCACCCTGCCTCAGTGTCCACGGCCTGCGGTGCCCACACACCACATTCATCAACACCCATTTTGCCACACTTTGGCTTAAGAATGCCATAAGAACCATAATTCTTCATTAAGATTCGAGAAAGAATGAAAGAAGAGTGATACTCCAATGCCAAAACCTTTAACATCAGCTGTCAGGGTGAAGATTTGCAGTACTGTGTAAGCCTGTGTTTACGTTCACTTAGATCTAAAATGCTTTTGGTCCGTCTTGTCAGACGTCTCCTGGTCCAGGTAGCTACGATGTCACTCCCATGACTCCAAGGGGACGATCAAGGAGTGGTAACCCAGCCCCCTTCCTCTCCTCTGCCCCCAGGATTAGCAAGAGGACAGAGGCACTGCTGAATAATAATTCTGTGAGTCACTTATGAATTGTGGTTTCTACAAAACACATGCTTGTGTATATTATACAGTGTCTACATAGATTTAAAGTACTAACTAAGTACCAACACTCACTGAGATGTCACTATCATATTGCCATCACTGCTGTGCTGAGGGTGACCCACTAGAATCTAGTTAGCAGTGGTCCTATTTTAGTCGCCTTTCATTGAAGGATAAAAGGTGGCAGATTAATTGTGATCAGCAGAAAATGAGCCTCAGTCAGTAACTGAAAATGCAACCATATGTGCAACTGATAAAGCAACCAATGAGTGTATTAGCTAGGTGTACTGACTTTCACCTGAAGTATGTGATGAAGCTTGGGCCTCACTCCCTCATAGCAATAACTGTAGAGTCATACAATTTTCAGTGTAATGGTAAGTTCCACTGAAACACACCTTTTCTTTCTAAATAATGTCTTCAGATTGAACCAACATCTTTACAGACTGATTGGACCTGCACTAATGTGTTACTGTGGGGAAGCTGTTCAATATGCTGTACTTTCCAAGCGTGTGTATGACAAGAGGAACGTGTTTATCATGTACTCTGTGCTTCCTACAGAACACAGTTGGGCCTGGCCGCTATAATATTGCAAGCGCAGGCCAGAGCAAGTACGCAAATGGTCACAGCTCATCATTCATGTCCAGAACACAGCGCTACCTCCACTGCCCTGCAAGAGACAAGTACAGCCAGTAAGAGATGCTTAATGTTACTTCAGATAAATGTGTTAATATTTAACTGTATTCATTTTGTATGTATTTACTGTTTAACATTGAATCCTGTGACCCAATGAAGAATGACAGGGTTGAAATATCTGCTTTCTTTTGGGTTCGACTAGCAATTTTGATGGATAACCATATACATTACTATTAAAATATGAATACATCCTAATGTTTTTAGTCTATTCTCAATGGATTTTTAACTTTACATTTTTATCTGTACATATCTGCCTTCATAGATATTCAGATCAAACAGATTGCTGTTATGGAAATTATTTAGACATGTATTTTTATGGAGATGATTTAATGGATTTTATGGATATGATTTAAACAGGGGGCCATTCAGGTTGTCCTGGCTCAGCTTTCTTCCTAGCCATGAGGCAGGACACTCCACAGAAACCATTGTTTTTCATAACTCTGTGTCCTCTGTCCTCGTTGTTTCATCTCATCTTATATCAACACCATCTCACTTCTAGAGAGCATTCACAATCCTGTGGCTCTTCCAGTCCATAGCCTTCCAAGGTTCTCCCATGAGACTCTTCTCTTGAGATCATTTTTCGATCAGAATCAGATACAAAACTCTGGTTTTAACATTCCAGGCTTTGACGTGCTCAGCTCCATAGTACTTCTGCACGTCGGTTCAGAACTACATACCCGCATGCCAACTTAAACCTTCAACTTTTGTGCTCTTGGGAAGTTCTTCCCTGAGATCTGATCATGCTTGTGAAGTAAGGCGCTGTTGTATCAGGGTCCTTGCCCATTGGTGGGGTATGAGCTTTCCACAGCTGGTTTCTATGCCCCTTACATTGTGCGAATTTCTGCTCGTAAGCACAACCCCTTAACCTTTGTGCTGTTTTGCCTTTTTTAGAGACGCTTTGTGCCAGTCTTTCAAAAAAAAGTCTGTCTTCTGCTTTCTTACACTCAGCAGTAATCGACACTATTACTTGTGTTTTCCACTTCAAGATAGATGAGCCTTTTGCCATTGATCTTTCGTCCATTATTTATTACTTATTTAACATTATGAATACTGTTTTGAAAATACCACATATTATCCTGGCCATTATCGGTCATCATACTTTATTTTTTAATGAAAAAGCCCTTAAATGCACCAGCACTTCATTTGATCTGGCCTTGCACAGATGTGCATCTTTACATGATCATTTTTCCTTGCAAATTTTACAGGGGAGACTAAAGGATTTATCTAACATGCTGGTTTGAATGATTTTCAAACTGTTAAAAGTTTTGTTAACAAGGTTGATGTTAGACGGTTAGATGAGTGAATGTATTTTTTTAAATGGCTAAATGCCTCTGTTCTTAGATTCAAAGCAAAAAAATGGCATGCCAGTTGTGGAATAACTCTAGGAACACACACACCTGTGTTAACGATTGAAAGCATTACATGTGTAATGTGTGAAGTGAAACATGTATTGAGTGTACTGTAATGTAAAAGTATTTTATTGTTTGTTAGGGAGAGGCTCAGACCCATCAACGTTCCCTTGGACCGGAGATCCTTCCTGGTGCGACCAGGAGGCCCCTGTAAAGGAGGACGGATTTGTTCTTCAGCATAATTTATATACACCCATACATCCTTCTACATATATTAATGTGTTTTTGTCTTTTGTCCAATCCAAAACATCATCAGCTTGGAATTTGATTCCACAATACATAATCCCCATGTCTAGAAAACCACTTTAAAAAGAAATGAAGGTGCAATGAAAAGTGAAATGCAGCTGGATCCCTGGAACTGATCCTAGAAACCTAAGTACCGTCAGTGAGAGCATTACTAATGTTACTGCCCTATGAGAATATCGTGAGGGAAAAAAAGAAGCCAAAATGTGAAAACAAATACAAGCAGCTAACAAAATAGACTGCAAGAGGCGAATATCAACAAACAGCAAAATCAAAGAACCAAGATGCGAAATCTTTGGTATATCAAAGAACTATAGTATAAAGAACAAAAAGGGTTTGAAGAAGTTTTAAATGATACAGCCATGGAGAAAAAGAGAACACATCATTTTTTTTTCTTATGGCATTCTGGTTATTGCTTTTGCAGTTTGTGGGTTTGTGTCTGTGTAAAATGTGCATGTCACAATTGTTTTATACACTGTTGACCACACTTGATTCAAAATTCCAAACAAAAAATGTTTGGAGACATTGGAAATGTTAAACTACACAACACGCTTACATTATTTTACAATTGCAACAATTAAAATAGTGAGAGAGCAGTGTATGTATGTGTGACTGTGTTTCATCCCATCAGAAACTGAATCAGGAGTGAAGCAGCTGGAATGCAGCACATAGAAAAACAGCTCTACAAACACTGCTGCACTCACAACACATATGGAGGCGTTTCTTATTTTTTACACAGCTCACACTGCAATAGTTCATAAAATAATAGCAACCTGTTCATTTTACACACACACACACACTGCCGCACATTGTACAAACAGTGAACAGAAAAAAGGGAAAGTGGGCACTTATTTATTTTCATGGCTGTATGTCCAAAATATTTTAGCCACATCTCTGAAAAACTGAAGGCAAATACAGTACATTCACAAATTTTATTAGGAAGGCAATTGAGAAATAACAATAACAATTGTTATTTATATCTATCTAGTACGAATAGAACCTCCACTAGACACACACAGAAAAGTACATCCACAGTGTAGGAAAATAGGCAGCTATGTAGGAAAACCTTTAAACACTTTTGAGTGCTTAACAGCCTGTAATTTTAACCATGATGTGCAGAATATAAATATTGAACAGGTGCTGAATTTGTGCTGCAGGTAAAAAGGCTCAAATGCAATTTGCTGGTTTCATACATATTGATATGATGAAAATGTGACAATATTGCTTTTTCTCATGAAGGGTCTCTTTTGAGGTCTTGACTTATTTCAATTAGGACTAAAATCAGTGTCTAGCAGCTTTGCAGATTTTGTCGTAGACTTCGGGAAATGCCTCCTGACAGCCCAGCTCCTTCCTGAGCTTATGATATAGGGTGCCATCAAACATGTCCCAAAATTCCTGCCGTTCCATGTACACATCAGCATAAAGCATCTGGAAACTAGAGGATAAAGGAATGTGCATTAGTGACATGAAGGTGATGCTATGAGCCAGCGTTAAGAGTGCGGCATATGAGGCAGAACAATGCAGTATAAACATTTTAAGTGAGACACCACAGCAATTATAATTGCATTTCAATGGCATTAAGCATTTATGTGAGATCCCACTGAAGTGCTTTCTAACTGACCCGTGAACATCTCGCACGAACTTCTCAAGCTGGCGTGTGGAGGCTTGGGCCTCAAAGTGTTTTACTTTGGGCTCCCCATATGCTCCAATATCCACATACAGCTCGTCCTCGTCTCCTTTGGGATGTACCATGCCTGGCTGACTGGGCAATATGAATGGACACAGCCAGAGGGGATACACCTACATTACAAGAACACAAATAGGAACATTTATTCTCCCTAAACCATTTTGTAAAGACATGGCTTATTGTGAGGAAAACATATCCTCTACATAAAGGAATTTGATTGGGAATACAGTGCTCATCAAGATGCCAACTATTAAATCCTTAATTAGGCAAAACCTACTCTTCATGCTCATGCTAAAGTCTGAACAAATAGTTCTTATATGGGAAAAACCTTTACTGTTTGGTGAAAGAGGCTGGATCTTACATGGATATCCTTGTGAAAGCGCTTGATAGCCGTCTGGATGTGCTTCATGGGCACCAGCATGTCCTGCACCACATGGTGCTGCTCGTACAGGCGGCGGATCGTCTCTCCCTGGGTCAGTTTCAGCAGGGAGATCTTGGGCGGCACCATCCAGCCAAACACATACCTGAACAATGGATTATTCCCAAATGGGATGATGTCCTGAAAACAGGGATGAGAGAGAGTGAGAAAGTGTGTTGCCAGTAGGGTGGGGACAGCAAGAGAATTTTTTAACCAGCACTGCCCAAGTTTGGGAATCTGTGCTGTAAATACACTATATGGACAAAAGTATCGGGACGCCTGAATGGCACTCCATCCAAATACATAGACTTTAAAACTGAGTTCGTCCCCTTTTGCAACAATAACAGCTTCCACTTGGATGGCTTTCCATAAGATTTTGGAGTGTTTCTGTGAGAATTTGTGCCCATTCATTCTCTTGAGCATTTATGTGGTCAGGCACTGATGATGGACTAGAAGGCTTGACTCGCAGCCTGTTCATCCCAGAGGTGCTGGATGGGGTTGAGATCAGGGCTCTGTGTGGCCAGTCAAGTTCTTCCACATCAGACTCATCCAACCATGCCTTTGCGGACCTTCCTTTGTGCACTGGGACACAGTCATGCTGGAATAGAAAAGGTTCTTCCTCAAACTCTGTCCACAAAGTTGGAAGCGTGGTGTTGTCCAAAATGTCTCTGTGCGCTGAAGCATTTAGATTGTTCTTCACTAGAAGTAAGGGGCCTAGACCAAACCCTGAAAACCAGGTGTGTCCCAATACTGTTGTCTATTTAGTGAATGCACTTCCTAGCAAATTGCAGAAGAGCATTTCTGCAATGTCACTTGTGCTGTCGCCATCTCCAACAATCAGTTTTATGTAAACACCTGAACCCATTTCTAAGTATCCTCTATGTTTAATATGCAATTTAAGCCTTCATACAGAAAAACCTGTGAGGTTTGAAATTGTATGGTGTGAACTGCCTCCCAAACATAAACATTAACCATTTTTGTTTTGAGCCCTGCCTGTCATTGGTTCATATATCACAAGGTCACTTATATTACTGCACTGAAGTGCCTCTGTTCAATTTTCCCAACCTTTTTTTGAGCTTAAAGTTCATAAAAACGTACGGTGGAGTGTGAGGAAGCCCTGCCGGCTTGATGGTTTTGACTTTCTTGACGTTTTTTTTTTCTTCTACTTACTCAGTAATCCTACACAGTGTAGCTTTAATTGGGTGTAAGAGGAAAAATGGTCAAACAAGACAGAAAAAAGATAGGGGAAGCCATCAGAGAGGAACAGACCGATCAATACTTCCCATTGTGTACTTTACATTACCCAAAGTGTGTTTTTTTTTACTCCACACCACTTTGCTTTGATTATTAGAAAACTGCCTGACAGGAAATGTCTTTGTGTGTCTGCTTGGGGACGCAAAAAAGATCAGGATGTGCTGACAGACAGACAGACAGACACACACACACACACACACACACATATCACCTTCCCAAAACAAGAAAGATCAATTCTGTCAGGAAAAAAAACAACTTGCATAATTTATTAATTTTGGACTGTGATAATTACCACATATGAATTCCTACAGCTAATGGCAGTGACGGGGTAAAGCATTAGTGGTGGATGTTATGCGAAGACTGTGTACCCGGGTGTGCGTGAGAGAGAGAGAGAGAGAGAGAGAGAGAGAGAGAAAATGAGAGAATGAAAGAGAATGATGTTATGATGAAGCAGGAAGAGGCAGAGTGATTCACGTAATCCTGATACATTAAGCGCTCTGACAGGAAAGAGCTTTAAAAACACACCATCCAATTACCCATAAAAAACAATTTCTATTCAAACTGAGTGTGCTTATGACACATATTTATGAGTGTGTAGTCAGTACCAGCTAATATGGGCGATACATAAAACACCAATAAATAAACACAATAAGATGTAAGGACACCAAACATGGATTAACTTTGGCACCCCAAATCACAAGAGGTTTCTGACTGACCATCTCAAAATAATAAAATAATGGTCACTGTACACAATAGATAGCAAAGGCTTTAATTAGTGGGTGTGTCCCTCCTTTTTGCTATAAAATGAGCACTATAAAAAAAACGCATAGATCCTTCTTTGGTTGAAAGTGTGTTACATATTTAATGAAATACAGAGATTGAAAAACACTGTATTAGCTTACTAAATGTCTAGAAAAATCTATTTTTGTATATTTCCAGATCTCTGTATCCACACTGATCTTTCAACGATAAAGCACTGGTATTTATTTATTATTTATATTACTTATTATTTATATATGGAAATTTGCCAAATAATTTAGATTTTAGAATTAAGAATAATAACAATAAACAACAAGTAATATGCACAATGGCATTATTTCTTGAAGGTATAACACAAATCTGACATGATTAGTCAATCGGTCTTCAGTGGTAATCACATGGATTGATCCAGACAGGCGTCTCCCTTAACTTACCTGTAGCTCCCAAAAGATGCTTCGTGTGTGTCTGTGGTAGTAGTGTCTGAGTGGGATGTACTCCACAACGACATTATCCTCTTTCAGATACTCTTCCACATGCTTGAAGAACCAGGGTTTGTAGTAGTGACCAATGCGGTTGATCTAACAGACAAAAACGTGAAAGATTACACTCTCTAAAAACGCTTGCATCTCGACTCAAAACAACTTAAAGTGTCAATATTTTAACCTCTTTCATTTAGAAAGTTTGTGTTTGTGATTAGTGTCAATTTCAAACCATGTATGACCTAGTCACTCAAAAGTTAAAAAAATCTTTATTTTATACACCATTTGAAATGGACACTTGCTTTTTATGTTGCATTATATGAAGACCAGAGCAACAGAAATAATGTGGAATTAATTCTTGTTGCATCAGTATTAATTCTTGTTGCACTAAAAATGTCTTTTCATTTTCCTATGTCTTTACCATTTCAGAGATACAAGGATCTGTTAAGACCTAGAGCATATGCAGTAGTAAAAATGTGGTTGAATAAGATGTAGAAAGACTTTTGTGTAGTTGCCTACAAATGAACCAAGATCAAACACAAAAGGTTTGAATAAGTGTAAAAATAAAGTGAGTCTGCCAGACATAAACCTTATTATGCCATAAAATGATGCCTTAGAGCCCTGGTCCTAGGAATGGCTATACTGGAACAATTTCTAACACATTAGATGGATAAATCCCAACCATTTTATAACTGTGATCTGACCTTGTCAGGCTCTGCGTGGTCAGTCATGATGCCGGTCATGATCACAGCCTCGTCCAGTGAATACTGCAGGCCCTCCACAAACTGGTTTTCCTTGTTGGCTGATTCCGCTGCAAATGTCTTACAGATGGCGTCCAAACCCTTCACGGCCTTGTACTGCAACTTCACCCACTTCCGAGCTGGAATGATTCGGATTTCGGCAGCCACCAGAAAGCCCAGGGTTCCACAGGACCACGGAACCGAATAGAATAGTTCAGAGTTCTCTTTCTGACCACAAGAACAACATATACAGTTACTGACCTATGGAACACCCAGTCTTACAATGAACACAAAGCAATTTCTTTCCACTTTGTGGTACCTAAAAATGTATAGTCATGCACAAAAAACTGGGAAACTAGTCACGATGTGTGCTGTGATAATACTGTGTAATATACACATGCCAAAGATGTGAGTTAGTATTAGCAGCCAGAATTTTTTGAGTATATTTTGTATGTAATAGTAGAAAATGTGTATTTTATGTATATTATATATATTTATACACCCACACATAATACAACAAATAATTGACTAGACAAAAAAAGAGTGATCTATTCTGTCTCCCTCCTCTTTCTCGCAGCACTGTTTAGCCATGAGCATGAGAAGCAGATGGTGTTTAATCAATGCGTTGCTTTTTCAGAGCAGACCTATAAATGAATGTAACATCTACAGGTAATGTGTGAGCAACCAGATACACAGAACACACACCAGGCATCCATATACATACACTTTAAATAGAATTCAAACCTCAGTGCAGCGGACCAGGCTGCCATCTGCCAATACTAGCTCATAGGCCACACAGATGTGCTGGAACAGCCCATAAATATGTGAAGATGACTCAATGCCTGTGCCCATTACCAGACCCCCTGAGAGGAAAGAGAGGGGAGAGGAGGAAAGGGGTGAGAGAGAGAGAGAGAGAAAGAGAGAGAGAGAGAGGGGGGGGGAGAGAGAGAAAGAGAGAGAGAGAGAGAGAGAGAGAGAGAGAGAGAATTGACAGTAAATATGCATTTACTTTTAATACAGTTTTTTTTTTTTTGATGAAATAACGTGGTTCTCCCTTTCTTTATTGCCAATTATTGCTGGGTTCCTGTGGACTTACTCTGGGACTATGGAGGATAGAAAAAACATAAAAAACAAATCTTTGTGCATTTAGAGCTCAAGTAATGCCATAAGCACACAGGAAATTAAAGGAAAACATTTGTCTGCTTTTTTTAGATCAAACGAATGTGGGGGGACAGTCTCGTGATAGTTAAGTAAAGAACTGAGCAGGTCCTAAGTTCAAATAATGTGGACTTTGACTGCAGAGGCACAAATCCACACACACCAACCCACTGAGTGAGGCTCCCTTTTCAATGACCTGTGTCCAGCCAATGCTATGATAAAACATGACAAACAAATGGAAAGCACTTCTCTCAACTTCCCCACATGGCTGCTCTCTGCAGGCCTCCAAATGAATTTGCTGCAGCAGCATGGGTAGAAAACATTACCTGGACAGCATGCATTTTCTGCTGGCCATAAACGCTTTCAGTAAAACGGGCCATTTCCGCTGCAATCTGACCTAACCCGCTGAAACAGGGCCATTACTCATCCATAACCCAATTAGGAGCGGCCTCTGATGCACCACACAAGAAATACAATATCGACCGGCATGGAATATTGCATGTAAACGCTCCACTCAAATCTGTGATAGTGCTTAGAGTCATTAAACTGAAATCTGGCAAAAGGGGGGCGGGAGAGTAAAGGAGGCAGAGAGAGAGAAAGAGAGAGAGGGGATGAAATGTAGCTTGCAGACTTTGACAATGCAAAGGGCAACAATAGAAGGATAGTGGACCTACCTACTGTGAGATCATCAAGCTCAGGCAAAACAGGCAGTGTCCAGCCAATGGAGTTCAGCAAGGCTGTCACCTGACCCATATTTGCCAAGGGCTCCACACGTACCACCTAAAATCAAAGATTTTAAATAAAAGTCATAGTATTAAAAAGTAACAGAATAATATTATCAGAATCCTTGGTGCTAGGCCTTATTCGGTCATTCAGCGACAATCATTTTCTTCAGGGCAGATTTTCTGCAGTCTGAATGGCAAAAAGCCACAAGAAACCTTTTTCCATTTAGATTCCACTTTCTGTGTGGTTTTAAATCTGACTGAATTTGGATATGTGACCAGTTTGACCAGTCAGTGGATTTCATTCGGTTTTTTTTTTCTTGTCATTTAGGGCAGCCGTTCTTAATGTCAGTATGTACAACACATTAACTGGGCAACACAAGAACATGCAAGTCACTTGTAACTTTAAATATGAAACACTCAAACTACAGATGATATTTAAGAAAAAATCTGATTTTCCACGAATGCGAACAGATCATACAGAGCTATGACAACCATATGGAAGTATATATAACATACCGTGGATGTATAATTCCATTTTAACTATTATTATTATTATTATTATTATATAATTAGTAGTAGCAGTAGAAATAATAGTAGTTGTATTAAATAATACTTATTGTTTATTACGAATGCCAGGGTATGCAACCCTATTTATGGGCTCCTCTATATTTTTCTCTGCTCTTTCTTTGTTGAAATTATTAAGAGCTGTCTAATTACCTGTGTTAAATCGGTTATGTCGGAGGAGTAAAACTCTGTCTAAGCCTGGGGGTTTGCAAGACTAGTTCTGAATACCATGGGCTTAAATGCACATGCATATGCATTTGTTTGTCATAACAAATATACAGCGAAATTATGTTCAAAATGAAGCTGCGTAAAATGTTTGATTTGTGAACTTGCAGTTAGATCACACCTGTCTTTTTGTGTCCACCTCTAGAATGTCCATCATATTGATCATGATGTTCTTGTGGGTTTTCTTGTATTTCCCCACCCTCAGCGACACAGTGAGCCAACCGGGACGTCCCGTGCACATGTGTGTCTTCCCCCCCTCTTTCTTCCACTCGCGAACCTGCAAAAAACAGAGGGGAACATTGTCAGATGTAGGGCATCTTGTCATGCAGATAATAGAAAGCAAGAGGAACTTTAATAGTAATATAATAAATGCTAAACTAGGTTTTCCCTTTTTTAACATAAAGACTTGCAAAAAGGCAAATCAGTTTAAGACAAGATATTAAATAAATTACTTGAATGGTGGAGCAATAAGTTTGCATTTTTGAACATCGGAAAGGGTCACCTGCCCCAGTGGTTTCCCCTCATAATGTAACAAACACTAGAGAACTTTTTCCCCCAACTCCAGTGCAGAAGGCTCTGCACAGTTTCATGTTTTTCTTTCTTTTACACACTGAACTGAGTTTGGGAAGAGGCTGACAATGTGTGCATAGCATAGCAATGTGTGCAAGAGGGGCCTACAGGATCAGAGTTGGGAAATACCTAGGGGGAGGTGCTCTACCTACGTCACTCCAAGCAGGACCATCATGGAGGAATGCACCACAGAGCAAGCATGGAGAGTTACATATGAAATATACAGAAGCCAACTGGGACATCCAAATCCAGGGATATCCAAAGCCTGTGCAGCAGGCTCCTGTTTTCTTTTCTCTTTTCTCTTGAAATCCCTTTGTGAAAGAGGTGGATTACGACATCCCCCGAGGAGACCCCTCCAATAAGCACACACTGGGAAAGACTTAAATACACAGCCAGAGGCTGCATGCTTATAGTGGCCTGTAGTGCACGTGGCTGGTGAATCAAAAGGTGTGCAAAGCAAACGTTCACACAGTCCACTCCTACTCACCTGTCTCTGAATGTCCCGGACCCTCTGGTCGTGCAGCTTTGGCGCAGAGCACATCTTGAAGATGATCCAGGCTCGCACGTAGTAGTACACATCAAAAATTACGGATAGAGGCAGGAGGAAAAGGCAAACGAAGATCCATCGCTGGTGGATTATAACATAATCTAGACCTTTTACTTTGATCCATAAGAGAAACAGAATAACCAAAATTGCAACATACAGTAGAGGATCCATCCTTTTTTCCCTCCACGTACAAAACCATATGACTTCTTCCACTCGCTGTGATGACTCTGTTTCTTTGCACAGTTTCTAAAAAGCTCCCTTTCCCTGCTGTCACACAGCTCAAGCACGAATTTAGTCAACTTAATTTTTATTTTGCAGAGGGGTTTTAGTTTCACGAATTTGTCTTGGTGGAAAGTAAGCCCCTCCCGTACTTGACGCTGATTGGCCAGTTGAGCGTCAATTCTCCCGACTCCAGTTGTTGCGTGGAGACTTTTTATCCAATCAGAACGAGGAAGGCCGTCACACCATTGACTGAGACTGGCGTGCTCATTAGCATACGCCCTGTAAACAAACACAGGCAATTAACCAGAGGTGTCCTCCAACTCTTAAAGTGATAGCTTATTAGGACTTTCACACTTACAAGAAAGTGATTCATCATTCATTCACAAATTAAGCGACCCTCGAAGTAGGAAATCCATATAGTGATCCAGAGACATAGACTGATCCATTCGAATGGGTTTTCCTTTCACAGTGATTGATCGGGACTAATCAAAGTCAGTATTAGGAGCAGCCTGTCAGTCTGGGTGAAGCACGGCTCAGTCCACTGATGCTGGGTGGGGCGAGGGCATGCTGGATGCATTTCGCACTTCTGAGAAGAAAGCAGAGGGACTGCACACTCAGCTGCGCCTTGTGCACCACGAGTTGACTTTTAGCTCTTTTACTGAAAAAAGTGGACATGGAGCCAAACATACGCTGTGATGTTTCCGTTCAAACCAAGAGAAGCCGTGGACTCGGACGAACATCCCATACGAATGGTCTTCTGAATAAAAAGATAAAGCCCACTCTGCAGTGAGAATGAACACTGCTGGAAAACACTAACCGGTGAATGGAGTTTTTAACTTTTAAGGACCTTCGGTTGGTTTGGCATCTCTCGGGCGAAGGGGTCTCGCCATGCCGTCCCTCCACCACGGGGCCATCTTCATCGGGGTCTTCCTCATCGTCACCGGCGGGTCCACCGCCTTCCTCACGTCAAGCCAGAGCCGGCTGCAGGCGTTCAGCCTATGCTGCGTGGTGCTCGGAGCTGTCATGCTCATCCTGGGGCTCTTCTGGGCCATGAACGGCAAAAGCAACCCCGTCACTGCTTATTCAGCCGACTACACGCACGACTACAGCCACGTCCTCTTCACTCCTCCGCCGGGCAGCCGCTTCCCAGAGTCCCAGTCCGTCTTCCTGCACAGGTACAGGGGGACCAGCCCAGAGTCTGCAGCCCCCAGCAGAAGCATGCCCTTCTTCATTCTGCTCTTGTGTCCCTTCATTCTGCTTTTGTTTTTACAGCTGGTTTTAAATGACTCGTTCAAAGAAATAATACAATAAAAATTCAAAAGTAAATAAATTCAAATTTACCCTTAACCCCGATCAGTTTGCCAGTTTAAAAGTTTATTTTCACTGCAGTCTCCGGCTCGAAAGACTGTTTGTCACCTAGAATAGTGTAGCCTCCTATTGGTATGCAAAACTGAGCAATCCAACATGTATTGGATGATTTTACACTTGGTTTCAAAGGACTGGATCAAATAAATAATACAATAGACTAAAATAAAAAAATAATAATTTCCCCTTACAGCAGATCAGTTTACAAAGTTTACTTTCACTACAGTTTCTGGTTGGAAAGACGATGCTATATTATATCTTATAGAATGTTTAAATTATATTATGTATATGTTATGCTTCTCACCCTGAATATTTTAGCCTGTATGCAAAACAGAGTTATCCATGATGTATTGGTGGCTATTTATGGTCTAAGGCAGAAGTCGTAAATTTGATTTTTCATTAATTGAAATGTTTATTAGAAAAAAGAGAATCTTCTCACTAATTTTAAAGTTTTAAAATAAATTTTTAAAGTGTCTCAGTCTGTAGATATCACTCTCCCTAGTTTATAGTACTTCAGTAGGTCATTGGTTTTGCATTAATTTTTTGTTCATTTTTCTCCTGCACTGGTTTAAATCTGTTTTTTCTCCTGCACTGGTTTAATCTGATTTGTGTAAGCCTGGCTGCAGAGTAAATGTGGTGCTTTCTATTTGTTTTCTTTTGGGTTAAGGTCATAGTTTGACTCTTTTGTTTATTATACATGCAGCAGAGTGCCTAATATGCTCATAGATTTCACATGGAAGGTCAAAAGAAACTGGACAGAATATTAGAATCCCCCTTGAAACGTCCACAAAATTGACTCAATAGGTGGAATGTTTAGGATTCTGTGTTAATGCCAGTTTAGTGTTAATTTAACACCTCAAGATCAGTGTTCACTTAACGCCTAGGTGTCAGTTCAAAGTAGGCATCAATTCCAACATGTGTTGGTTCTGCAGTGAGGAGTTTGCTGTATTGCCTTCTTCTCCTTCAACATACAATAGTTTGACAAAACATCACGTTGATACAACAAATATACCATTTTAAAAAATCACTTAAGCGAGTCTAGCTAAGGCGGCCAAACAGCTTGTTGCAGTTTATTCAAGTGTGGGATGATTTGCTAATTGGTGATATGGATGAGCTTCCATTATGTGTTGCATATGTTACCCATGTCGCTTCAGTGCAAAACTAAACCTGCCCTTGCATGACTACATTTGTGGTTAGGGAACAATTGTGTACATTTTATGTTTGTGCCAAACTCTCACTTTAATGTTCTCATTATGTTTGTCCATGTCGGCACATGTATACTGTGTCTTAGTGAAGAATCTGTAAATGATAGTTATAATACAGTTCTGAAAAAGTCAAAAGATGGATGAGCATGTTAGATGCATACTAGATTCAATCCACCCAATAACACACGCACACACACACACACACACACACACACACACACTGGTCGCCCAGGCTACACACACATATGCAGCTGACAGATCTATAGAGGATCATGGGAGTCATTACAAGCAATTATTCGTCCCTTAAAAGGATTATAATTCACTCAGTGGTAAGGCAAATACAACATGAAGAATATGCTTCATCTTAAGTACTCTAAAATGTACAAATGCTGCCTCAATATAATGGCCTGGCAATGCCCTCTAGTGGCAAACCCTCTATGTCCAACTATGCAGATTCTCATAAAAAGATCAGTTTTATTTGTGCTGAGAGAAATGCCTCATAATCTAAATTAAATGGGTGGCATTTATTGTTTTAAATATAAACATGGAACTGTTTTTATTACACTAGTTGCAGAGCCAGTTTTACATTTTATGTGCATTACGGGTTTCAGATGAGCCCACTTATAAAACTACGTTTTAAAATGTGATTAATAGCATATGCCTTTTGAATTGTAGAAATTCGAAAGTCTTTTGCAAATTCTCTTTCTCTGTTTGTGTTTCTTCACTAAGAACTTTGGAAAGGCGAGGCATGTACAATGAGGACTTCGATTATCCTCCCATGGAGAACACTTGCTTCAGTCCGTCTGGCAGAGGGCAACCCGCTCACTGGGAAATGGACCCGCCACCCCCTTATGAAGTAGCCATCAAAACCACATGCAGCTCCACACACCTGAGACGAAGCTACTCAGACACACTGCTGCCCACTGAACCGCTCTTTGGCCGCTCCCGTGAGATTAGCTTTGAGGTGTGACAGGACCCCCACTGCCAATCAACCCCTTGGCTCCACCCCTCACTACCACCACCAACCAGCATTGAGGAACATATCTCAATGATCTCAAGCACTTTTTTTTAATCCCTACTTACTATAACTCGCCTTATTCCATAGTATACTCTAAATAGTTACTTAACTACATTAGTCGTACTGATATTCATCTCAATGATCTGGCTGTTTCTGATGTTTAGACAGTGGCGCCTAATTACCAAAGCAACAACATGCAACGGTTGCATCTTATCTACACCAGAAGATTACTGAGGATATTCTGCATATTTTCCTCCTTCTGCAACCCAGTTCCAGATTCTATCCAAAATAACATGCAGTTTGAATCACTGCATGAAACAGATGGTTAAGAGCACAGTTTTTGGTAGCTGTACAAGCTTTTCTTAAAAAATGTTCAAGACGCACATCTGAGGAACGGTGATGTACAATGTGAACTTACCAAACAAGCACCAGATTTAGCGTACAAGAAAAAGGTTTTGATTATAGACACTGGTGCAAGATGGTGCGTGCTGGATGTGGGGCCAGTCTGTCAGATTTAATAGCCTAAGTATAATCTAAACAGCCAAAGCCTAGACTACATTTCCAGCAGTGATTCACCATTGACATCGCGGTTTAGTCTAAGATCAGGCCTAATCCATGTCAGAAAAATGGACCCTCTGTGTTTAATAAATCAAATCAAATATTCCTGCTGTTTTGTCTTACAGAAGCACATGCTCACAGTGGCAATAAACACTCATATATACTGACATTTTTGATCAAAATCATAAAATTGCTTTGTCGTTTACTGCTTTTAGTAGCATAAAACCGGCTGCTGACATGGTGGCAAGGTACCTGCCAGTTGACTGGCTCGTCACATTTCTTTGTCCAGACTTCTGCAGAAAAGTGACTGATCCTTCATGGAACACAGCTGGGCAAAAAGGAACCCAGAGTGCATTTATGTTCGGCATTTTCCCCATCGAGCAAATGGATGTGCTGGTGAATTTTGATTTGTGATGTAATTGATTTTAACATCACCATCAAACAAGGCGTTCTCAGCGATGGCTTCCTCTGACTCAACCAAAGTAACTCTGAATTTATGTGCCTCATTTATCAAACAACACTGTAAGTGCTTTGCATATACTCTGTGCATTTCCTGTGCAGAGAATATACAGAATGTATGTGGTGCATGTACCCAGAGTTTATCCAATCACTGGGAAAAAAAATATGTTTTTGCTTTCATTTGAAACAAGTAAAGGTGAATCTATAACTAGAAAGTCATACTTTGACAAGTGTTTTATTATTTTATGACATATACATACACAACTTGTGTCAGAAATCACTAACATCTAATATCTAACATCAGACTTTATATTTGTTAGTATTTACTCATACACAATGAAAGGAATGCATTATAGTCTAAGTAAAATGTAAAGTATTTATTCACAACTGGAAATGGAGCCCATGTGGTTCCTAACCCCAGAATGAGGACTGCTAGAAAGGTTTCAATTCTTTCGTAATCTCCGATGGGACCACGTGGTCTACTGAAAATGTCTATCGGTAACAAAAGCCCAGGTAGAAAGTGGTAGGCCACACAAGCTCACAAAATGGGACCACTGAGGACTGAGGCATGTAAAGTGTAAAAATCAAAGCAATGTCAGCATTAAAACTGATTGCTGGGAGATTCATGGATTAGGCTTCCATGGCCAAGCAGCCCCATACAAGCCTATAAGACTTTGCCAAGCATCAGCTAGAGTGTTGTAATTAATGTGACCACTGGACTCTGGAGAAGTGGGAATTTGTCCTTAACAGTGATAAATCATGCTTCACAATCTGGCAGTACGATGGACAAATCTGGGCCGGAATGTATAATGCTAGTTTAAAGTTTGGTGAGGGAGGAATAATTCCCTGGGGTTGTTTTTCATGGTTTGGACCCCCTTAGTTACAGTGAAGAGAAATCTTAGTACTACAGTATAGAGTGGTATTAGAGAATTCTGTGCTTTCAGTTTGTGACAGCAGTTTGGCAAGTGTAAAGTGTCCATTTGTCATATGTGAACACACCACAGCACATCACAAAGTGAACAGCACAAAATTGTTCTCTGCATTTAACTCATTCACCCCAGTGAAGCAGCAGGCAGCCAGGAATGCAGCACCCGGCGACGGTACTTTACTCAAGGGTACCTCAGTGGCGCTACTGGCAGTCCTGGGATTCGAACTCACAGCCTTTCAATAGCACAGGCAACTCCCTAACCACCAGGCCACCAGCTGCCAAATGATAGTGCCAATACACTCGAAGCAAGTTCCATTTTCTTAGCGTCGTGTGGAAGAGCTGGCCTGTGCAAAGCCCTCACACTGAACCCCTTCCAACACCTTTGGGATGAAATGGAATCGTGACTGCAAGCATGGCCTTGCACCCGCTCATTAAGAACTTCTGGAAGCAAATGCACTCAGCTGTGATCTAAAATGTACTGGAAAGTTCATCCAACAGTGAATGCTGTCATAGCAGAAAAGGGGGCCAAACTCCATATTAACAGCCATGGTTTTGGGATGCTACATTTTTTTGTCGTGGGTATGTTATAACATAGACGTGTTATAAGGTATACACACAGGGAAAATGGAGAGTGAGGTTTGAGCCCAGAATTTAGGAGAAGTTGGCCCAGCACCACCTAGCCCTGCATTATACCGGACTTCTCTAGGGCAATAAATGAAATTAAATGGCAAAGAATAGAGGTTACTTTAAGCTCCATCTGGTTTAAAGCCTCCGAACTCTGGGCAATAATAAAGCCTAGAAGTGAAGGGCTGTGCCAGATGTGCTTTAGGTCAGCAGTAACTTTTGTGTTACTAAATGTAGACTCACTGGATTTCAGTCAAGGTCTCAATTGTGCCATTTGCTAGCCAGAAAGCTGATATGGCAGTAATACATAAAAGAGATTGTATTGTATATATTAAAGGGGTCAACATATGTTGACAGGACCTCATAAAGGCATAATAGGTAATGTTTTTACCGTTTTATACTTTACCACTTACAAACCAATCCCAGTCCTGGACACCTCATGATCCACACATTTCATCTTTTACTTTCTCTAATACATTTGACCCAGCAAATCAAGAACTTTTGGTCAGTGAATTTAATTTGGTGTTCCTGGTGTGCAAAAACAAATACACAAATTTGTGCATAAGGTGGGGCACCCATGGCTTGGACTGGAGAATCTACTCTACAAGTTAAATCACTGCACAAAAAGGTTACAAATATGTTCTCTGCTGTTTAAGTTATATGGTGGTTTTGAGAAAAGGTTGGAGCCTAAAACATTCTTTGAATCCACGGCAGAGTGGTAATACATGTCATTTTCAGGAGAAATAGTACTAGAGAATGTTTTTCAGAAGGTGCTTGTAGGTTTACTGGTCACTGCTGTATCCATGGCAAGAGGTGGGGCAGGACAAGTGGCAGGTCTGATAGCTGTGGGCCCTTCCTTCATTCCTGTTGGTGAAATTTTGTAGGTCAGTGTGCTGGCAGGCACCACCATATGCTAAATAAAAACACCATATACTAAATAAAAACACCATGTACTAAATAAATGGTAAATTTCCAATAAAAGTTACAAAAATATTTTAAAGGTTCAGAATCACTTGCCGTGTTGATAATTTTTATTTTCATTCACTCATAACCTAAGCAGTCCAGATTTAAATATTAAGAGATCTACCACTGGATCTGTCACCAGACCTCTTACTTCACCTGCTACAGCCATAAGCTTTTTGAAGCTGGCTGGGGACATTTGGTCCCTACAATGTTTTGAAAGATTTGTACATTTCCTGAGCACCCTCAGCTCAAGGGCTGGTAGGTGGCACACAAGCACCATTTAAATTAGGGCAGGATCATACATTTAAATTAAGAATATACACTATATGGACAAAAGTATTGGGACGCACCTGTTTTTCAGGGTTTTGGCTAGGCCCCTTACTTCCAGTGAAGGACAATCTTAATGCTTCAGCACACCAAGACATTTTGGACAACGCCATGCTTCCAACTTCGTGGACACAGTTTGGAGCAGGCATTTTCCATTCCAGCATGACTGTGCCCCAGTGCACAAAGCAAGCTCCATAAAGACATGGCTGGATGATGTCGGTATGGAAGAACTTGACTGACCAGCACAGAGACCTGACCTCAACCCCATCCAACACATTTGGGATTAACTGGAACGGAGATCGCGAGCCAGACCGTTTTGTTCAACAGCAACGCCAGATCTCATAAATGCTGTACAGAATGAATGAATGGGCACAAATTCCCACAAAAGACACTCCAAAATGTTGTGGAAGACTCGAAGCTGTTACAGGTGCAAAGGGGGACCAATTCCATACTAAAGTCTGTGTATTTGAATGCAATGTCAATTTTGTAATGGTCAGACGTCCCAATACTTTTGTCCACATTGTGTATCTCCCTAGTGTGGCTCGGAGAACACCTCGCCGACGCCACCACCACCACCACCACCAGGTGTAGGGTGAGGGAGAGATGTCAGGGCAAACGGCGTTCTAGCCTTGGACTCAGCCCTTCTAGTGAAAGTGTTGCCCTCCATGGCTTCGTGGTTCGGGCGCTTTCACCAATCCGGACCGTCCTGGTTCTGGGACGTCAGTGGGAAGGGACGGCTGTGCACTCCAGCCCGGAAGGCGGGTCCTGGAGATTTGAAACCAGATCGTATTCTCAAACCTGAACAACGAGGCGTGTGAACGGGATTGCCCTCAAAAACAGGAATCCTGTTCCTGGACGCAGAGGTTCTCCAGAGGCTCCGGAGCGTTTTCAGCCCCCCAGGGAATGCGTTCTGGGCTGAAGGAACCGGACTGCAGTTCGGTTCGACGCGGTTGATCTCCCTCTCTCTCGTTTTTGAGTCCTTAAAACCTTTTTTTTCACTGACGTGCACCAGCAACATGAACCATCTGGCCCACAAATCGGACTTTTCTCTGCAGAACATATGGACCTCTCCAGCACTACAAAGGTAGGCAGATATTCTCTGCTGTTTAGTGCTTAATATAAAGTGTTCAGGTAATCTGTCTCTTGTGCCCCACCCTTCTCTTTGAATTACCATTTAATTTGTGGAGCGATCAACAAGTGGGCAGTGTTAAGCTCTTACAGGACTTTAAGGGTTGGTTTCCTAATTAGAGACGAGCCCAAGGTCGCGTCACAGTTAGGACATACGTGAAAAAAACAAGAATAAATAACAATCAAACAGTTAACACAATAAAGCAGATAAGTGGCAGAATCATGGATAAAGAAGGTTATAAACAATGTTCTGTAGTACAGGGCTACATCTGCACCCGCCTCTCAGTGGAATATCCTTTGTATCCAGCACTAAGATTAAAATCTCAGTCCAGGAAACCAACCCTGAGTTCTAGATACGAAACAAGAACAATAGACCCGACTCACTTAGGATTTTAGGCTTTTTGGGTTTCGCTATAGTAACTATATAGTAATACTGTAAAAATATGTCTATTATATTACCGAGGTATTCCATATATAATATAAATCTGGAATTATTTAGGTCTGTAATATGATACATATAACATATGTACAGTACCCCCCACTTTCAGCAGTCGCTGTGAAGTCAGGGCCTCGTGCGCCACGCAGCGTTTACCAAGGCAAACAGACACCTGAACGGAAGGAAGCTCCGCTGCTCAGCGCCGCTCCCAAACATAAACAAGCAACACGAGGACGAGGGGGCGTGGCGTACGAGTCCCAGACATCACAGTCATCTGTACTCAGAGGCGGGAGGTTTGAAATACGAGAAGGTTATTTATTTCTCCTTGCTGCTGATTCTGGAGTGTCTGGAGTGTTGTCCTGTTTTTCATTTTGTTCTTCTTTAAGCACTGTATTTTTATTACTGTAAATTAAATGAATTTATTACTGTATTATCCTGCTTATACCAAAGGAAAGAACAGCGTATATCAAAGAAAACGCAGGTGCATGAATTACAGTACAGTCTATACAGGGGTAAAGTCGGTAAACTGTAAACTGTACAGTACGTATACGTGTTTACCTTTACATTTTCTTTAAGGCTGATGAATTTAAAGTGAAATTATAATTAGATATTTTTAGGGTTTATACTAAAAAATAGGCATTTTTAGGCATTTTTTTACCCCATCACAACAACGCGTTTTTTCACTACGCGGGTGCTCTCTATATATAATAAATATGTAATGTAATAAAATTATATAT
>JBBPCX010000160.1:11252679-11265574 GCA_037974365.1 Hydrocynus forskahlii
AAGAGGGAGTTCATTCCACCACTGTGGGGCCAAGACTGAGAAGAGTCTTGACGCATGTCTCCCTCTTCTTTTGAGCAAGGGGGGCTCAAGACGAGCCGGTAAGAGAGAAAGAGAGCAGTTGTTACAGCAGCAAAGTGGCCAGAACAAAAGGAGACAGTAGAAGCAGCATAACCAGTAGAACAAAAGCTATACAACAGAACAGTATAATATAACAATGTACACTATATAAATATTACACTATTCTTAATTGTGTTTATGTATGTGAATATATTGTATGGTAGTGAGTATGTCATATATGTGCACAGTATATTATGTATGTACATGGTGGCTATATGTATGTATACACTGGAGTATCCTCAGGTGCCTAGTAGCAGCAGACACTGAATGAAACACAGTAATAATACAGCAGATAACTTGCACACGTTGCACACAGTAATATTGTACCAGAGGTATTGCACATGAAAGAAACCAGTTGTACTTTTCAGAAACCAACTGGACTTTTATTATTATATGGGTTTGGTGTTTTTATACACACCTAGTGATTTTAAACTGCAGTGAGGCAAATTTCTTCAATCAGAGATGATCACATATTGACAAAGTAGTTCACACACAATGTATGGTGTTCTATGGATTTGCATGAGTGTCGAGAAAGACTCTGTGGGGTGAGACAGAGGGAGGAAATGTGCCATTAAACAACACAGCAGTACTCTGCAGAGCTCAGGAGGTGGTACAGACTCTCTGAATTAGACTGATATGAGTAACTTGGTTTGCTGGGTTGATGGAGAGGAAAAAAAGCACAACTTAGAACAGATTTCCACCTCACACTGTACTGGAATCTGCAAGTTAAACTTGCAATGAAGTTTCCAGGCTGAAACAAACAACAATCATGCACTCATATCCAGTTCACTTATAATGGCTACAAATGCACTGTATGACCAGTGATATTTCATGGCCTTGAGAGTCCCTTTTCATGGCCTTGAGAGCACAACAGCGTTTAAAGGCCCTCTGCAGACCTCACTACGCCAGGTTCTTGTCCATTTGAGCAGTACTAACATGTGAAATGAAAATGAACAGAATTAGATTCATTAGTGTTCAAAATCTTAATGTTTGTGCAAGTTTGGAAGGATTTGGGGTAAGAAATCAATATTTCTTCTCTTATTCCAAGCCAAACTGAGTTGTAATGCAGCAACAGAAATAGTGTTATACACATAGACTGTATGGAAGTATGGAAATAATTCAGATTTAACATGGTGTCTGTGATTAACTATGTGGCATACTTCGGTCCATTTTGATATAGAGATAACACACTTATGGAGGAAAAACGGCAGCTTTCCTAAGTACAGATCAGGCCTAGCCAGTTCTGAAATCCATAACGAATATCAGCGAATCCTGATGTGTAGGTCATTTTTTACTTTCACGACCCCTACACACTACACAGGTGCCGCAAAAGGTTTGTTGAGCAGTGTCAGTGAAACGGTTTAGGTCCTCCGTGCAAGTGTGAGAAAAAGAGTGTAAAAAAAACCTTTTAAAGGGTTCAAGACCATTTGCCTAATGTAGTGTTTCTACAGCACTATAAGGGTTCTTTCTTGAGCCTTCACAGTCAATGGAGATTCTTTAAATGTTAAAAATGTTTTTAACACTTCTACACAAAAATGCTTCTCTGTCAGTATCCATTGAAAGTAGAGCTAAGAAAAATAACAAAATGTATCATAATTGACATCACAATATGTCAACGTCATGATATCGTCAATATCTAAAGAACATTGACCAACTGCGTGGTTCATCACAGAGTGTAATTATGTATGGTTTACTGGTGGATGAAATGTTGAAGAAAAATCATGGTTTTTAATGTTATTTTATACATCTTTTTGTCCATTCCTACTTCCTATTCTTCTATGGCATCACACAAGGAGCCCTGTTTTGTCACCATTTTTAAGAGTCAAAAACATTTGACAAATTAGATTATTGCTTGACTGGTATTTGTCTGTCGCCAGATGCAAGACGGGCAGAAACAGTGCGTAGCCCATAATGGTGTGGAAGGACAGGGTGTGTATGCCGTGGCCCGCTGCTGCACAGGGAACAGTGTGCAGTGCCAGGCCAGTGCCAGTCCTCAAACGGGCATGCATGCAGAATGCCCCAGTCCAGAGCATCAGCTCACAGGTGAGAGATACAGCTACTGTCTTCAGATTTTACTGCTTTAGTCTCTCCTGCAAGGTCCAGAAAATGGATAAATCTTCACTGTCACATCAGAACCTTGTTTTAACACCACCAGCTGCCCTCTGCAGTGTGTAAACATCCCATGATGAATTGACCAAATATAAATTGTCCAGAATTACTTGGAATAAAATCTCGATAGGTTTTGTTCAAACCGTGACAATACATAAGACTACATGTATTTAGCCAAGGACTCTCAATGACATACCACTGTACTTGCATCATAAGTACCCATAGTATCTATCAACAATTAGTCAGCGTTGCCAAAAAGTCCATGTTAAATTGACTGGAAGCAAGAGCCATATCTGCCCGTGTGTGTACCTGCATCTGTCCGTCGATCCTTCTGTGCTTGTGTGAGGGTCTGCATGCTGTGTAACAGCTGTCATTTCTTCCTGTAGGCTGCAGCTCTCACGCGGAGTCCAGAGGTGTGGCTGACCCCATACGGCCTCTCCATCGTAACCGTAAGGCGTGTCCTGCCACAGCAGGTGCAATTTCACATGCTTCCTGTTGCCACGCCCCCAGTCTGGAGTGCAGGTTGAATGAGCACCAGCCCTCTAGCTTTATGGAGCAGGTGAGATCAAGCCTAAATACCATTATATACAACACTTTATCACAA
Source organism: Hydrocynus forskahlii (assembly GCA_037974365.1). Classification (NCBI taxonomy): domain Eukaryota; kingdom Metazoa; phylum Chordata; class Actinopteri; order Characiformes; family Alestidae; genus Hydrocynus; species Hydrocynus forskahlii. The sequence continues at coordinate 11,255,510 of JBBPCX010000160.1, forward strand.
CAAAAACGCAAAATTTCCAAGTTTAAGCAGCTTTTTATCACTAGATCGACAGTCCTTTACAGAAAAAGTGTAAAGTGACCATTCTGTCACTCTTGAACACGCATCAGCACACGGTGTGAACAACACGAAATTCTTCCTCTGCATTTTACCCATTCACCAACTGAAGCAGGCAGGAGCACAGCGCCCGGGGAGCAGCGTGTGGGGACGGTACCACGCTCAAGGGAACCTCAGAGGTGCCACTAGCAGTCTTGGGATAATAATTTGAACAAACAAAACAATAACAAAAAAAAAAAAAATCATAAGATGTCTAATTTACTAGCCCTAACTTGGCCAACAGCAAAGGTGTCTGATGTTTGCTGCTTCAGTTTCACAGTTTCAGCGAATGAGGATGATAATGATGGGGTCCCAGTTCATATAATTTTCTTGACAAAAAAATCAATTTTTCTTGACAAAAAATATTTTTTTTTTATATATCCTATTGGTATACCACAGATCCTTTATTTAGTTATGAATTTTAGAAGTTTGCTAATAATAGCATTTTAACTTACTTTATACTGTTATATTCAGTGGTTTTATTTCACTTTGTTTTGTTTTTTTTTGTCTCTGTGTGGTACCTATTGTGCCTGTTTTTTATTGGGTTCAGGAAATTTACGGATTATAATGGCTTGGTTTATGTACTAGATGATATCTTGTTCAGATAAAATATTAATTTTGTTTCAGCACACACCCACAAGTTATCTCATAATTTCAAACTTTTCAAACTAAATGAACTAGTAGCATTAAAAAACAGCAAAGCAAGCCTGTTATAGGTCCTCCCAGTCCAAATAGAATAAAAGTAAAAATTCAGATAAAATAGAATAGTTAAAAATAAAGAATACAGATAAACGTACACGATTTTGTGCGGGTCTTAATGATTGACTGAATGCAACTGAAAACAGAGCTGTTTTTAGCGTCTATTTAAAATTGCCAGCAATTGAAGCAGATCTGATCTCCATAGGGGGGCTGGCTCCAGCAGTGGGCAGCATAATGATAATAATAATCTCTATTTCAGCCTGTTTTGATTCATACCTGGGCACCACTAACTGACCAGCTTCTGCCAAAAGAGACCTACCAGGCTGATACTCACTGCAGAGATATATTTAAGGCCTACACCGAGTGACTGATACACTCCAGTACAAAACTAAAGAACCTTAGACACTAACCATGAATGTTGACTGCTTTTGAATGTCGACTGCTGAAAATTCCATTTTTTGCCAAGCTATTCCTGCGAAAATCCATCCTGCTGTGAACGTTTTTACCTTAAGCAGAACTACACATAGCTCCATTGGTGTTTCTATGATGACAAACTTCCTCCTCTCGTTCTCAGGCGGAGGTGTCGTGTGAGGATTCGTGGACGCTGACGGGATGCAGCTCGGTCTCACATGGCACAGTCACTCACGGGGCGTACGCCAGAGGCAACACCTGTGTTGTGCGGGGGTCCGGAGGGGGCAATGGAGCTGCTGCCATTGCCATCTGCTGCAGGTATCGCCCGCTTCAGACGCAGTCCAGCAAACACAGCCATGAGCAAAACAACCACTATACCTCTGCTTCATAAGAGCTATCTCCACTCAGCTGTCCACTCTGCATCCCTTTAGTGGCTCAAGAAGGTTGTGTGTGGCATGACCTGTATTGTCCAGTGCCAGTCCTGCTTTCGTAAATAGACAATAAGGAAAACAGAGTTAAAGCAGTAGTTCAGCAAAGAGTCCAGTTTATTCCACAACTTAACCAGCCAAGACAACTTTAGTGTGTGTAGTTTGATTCTTTAGTTTTGCACTGCCTAAATCACACTCACTTTCATACAGTGTCAGTTAGAAGTAACCTTAAATAGATCAGGCTAATAGTTTCTGCAGAACTGTCACTTTAATAAGGGCTTCAGTTAACACTCCACAGTGACATTATTTTCATAATGTTACCCTCTGAAGCACATCCCCCTCATTAATCCTAGATGCCCTTAAAAAATGGTACAACTTGGGTTCTGTGGATTGGTGCCACAGAGAAAATCTTTTGGTTCTCTGAGGCCCTCTTTGATTGAATGTTTTCACTTTATTATGTAACCAAAAGAGATTCTTTTGTACAGGGTTCATTACCGCTTGTAGTTTCAGCGCACACTTGCATCAGAAAGCCTGAAGATGTTTTCTCTTGCTTTTCTCATGATCATGCCACTAAAACTGGTCTTGTAACAAAGAAGCACACTATTTCAGTTAACTACTAACTGGCCATCAGCCATGCCCAGTACTCTCAGCAAAATACAAGTCAGTGTATAGCTACTGTTCAGCCATTTTTATCTGTACTGTACCACTAAGGCCTTTTCCTTTAAATTCCTGTGGCGTTCATTATGCTCCATTTGTTATTTGCCAAATACCGGTGTTTCTTCATTTAAGACCAATGGTTCCATTACTGATGTATGCACTGAATGTATTCTGCTAGCTCCTTTTGTACATTTGTGTGTTTTAATCTGTTTTGTATGAATAAAAGAACATGTTTTCAGTCATCTGGGACAAAGAAGAAAGGCTCACAGTTTATAAAAGGTTGTGCATTCCAGTTTTATTAATTGTTTTATATCAAATAGTTCCCATAATCAAACTCTGATGTACAAATTAAAATGTAACATGCATTTTTGAATTCTGACTAGTCACATGCCCTTCGCAGAGGTGTGTGACAGGATCAGGAAATAAAAAAAACCCTTTAAGTGTCTCCAGCCCCGGCCAAAAACCTGCCGTTTAAAAATGCTCAAAAGAGGGGAACATGACAGTCGCGAAAGGGATGAAAAAAGAAAAAAGAACAGGCTGAATTCACTGCATTTAGTGTGCCTTCCCTACTTGACGCTGTCCATGTTACATCAAGAGGTGAGCTACCTGTTCAGCTTCTGTTCTCCAGCACTGAGTGAAATTCAAACATCTGTAGGGCTACTGCAAGCTCTTTCCTGCTTGTGACGAACTGAAGAAGAGGTTGTTTCGAGGTTTGTGAGTGAAAGTGCCTCTGTGAAAGTTCGGCCTTGGGTCAAGGCACTGGTCTGGTGAACTGTACCCTCTTAAACAGAGCCTGAACTGGGCGCTGAAGCTGAAGACTTAAGGCCAACGAGGCCTGGGTTATCGGAGAACGCAAAACACCACAGAAACGCGGATTTCAGCATCTGATTATCCTAAAACCAGTTTCATTTACCTGACCTCACTCTTTCCTGTGAAATAATTAAAAACTACAGTGGATGGCTGTAGCTGGCTGATTGCTAAGAAGTGGAATAAGAGGCTAAAAGGGTACTGTGGGCACAAAGTCTCGCTGTTTGTTTTGTAATCCATTCTAGTGACCCATAAACAGCTTTGAGAAAAGACACTGAAGTCAAGCTCTCACACTTACATTCACTGACATACATGCATAAGCAAAGAAGCACAGTAACGATGACACTCAGGTGCAGACACATGAACAGCAAGTGACACTGAGGTAAACAACAGCATTTCTCTTCACTATTTAGAGTCGATTGTTCTAAGCCCGCCCTCGTCACTTGATTCAGGCTTTACAGTGGCTGAGGAACCAAAAGGAAAACTTGCGTTGGCAACTGAAGACGTTTCATGTGTCGCTCCTTTCCAAAAAGCAAACGGCATCGGTGCTGTGTTGAGATAGGTCCGTTTGTAAACATTGTGTGAATGTTGCTAAGCGAGCTACTGTGGTCTAGTCTAAGTACAAAATAAGCAGCACACTCTCCCTGCCCCTGCTGACGTCCTGATTCCACTTTGGCCCAGAAAACAACAGAAGGGGACTGGGAGCCTCCAAGTGAAATGGAAAAGAGTGAAGAGTCCATGCAGGCCAGGGGTCAAAGAGTGTACCACCCTGACTAGGCCTGCCAGAATCCTGCAAAAACACTCCTATCCTTCTTTTGGCACTCAAAGATGAGCGCAGCAGTGTCATCGCTGGGTGTGTGTGCATGTGTGTGTCATTTATAAGTCATTACAGAGGGAAACCGAAAGATTTGTAAAGGAGGACTGGGGTAAAGGCACTTGCGGGCTCCACAAACGTGCCACCTCTGCACTCTTCATCACTCATGCTCACCCTCTCTTCCCCCCCCCCCACTCCTCCTTCCTCGTCCTCCGCTTTCCGGCATGTATGGGTGTGCTATAAGGCAGACAGAAGTCATAGAAGTAAACGCATATAAGCAAATAATCATAAAAACGGCTGTTGGCAAAGTAAAACCCCTGAACAAGCATCAAAAGTTAAAGCTCAAAAGCGTCACGCATGAGGTCGATTGTGTGATATGACTAGCTCTCATCCTATCAAACCTCCAGACTTGTATATTCATCCAGCAAGACGTTATACTGCAAAGAACTGTAGCTAGGATGTCATTTCTGAGTGTGTTGCTGAATTGTTGGGCAAGAAGAGTTCTGGAGCAAGAACAATCAGGCTGCATGCTGCGGGAACATCTGCTCCAAATGCACAGCCATATCTACACACACAGAGTGGCAAAACAGAGCCAAGAGAACCAGGTGTGTGTGTGTGTGTGTGTGGTTTGTGTTGGCATCCATGCGAGACTTAACAGCAGGCCTGAGACAAAGTCACAACAAATAGAAAAACATCCGACAAAAAAAACAAAACAAAACAAAACAAGACTCCACCTCCACCATAAGAGGTCAGCTGGCTGCTTCTGGCACTTATCATTTCAGAAGGTTCTAATAGACCAAAGTGAAAATGATGATCTGTTTCTACATTTTTCCTTTTCTTTCACATAGAGTCCTAGTCTCCATGTTGATTTTCATTGGCTATTCAAAGAACTGGGCTACAGGTAAAAAAACAAAAAAACAAAAAAACAAACCTCCATAAATGACCACAGTGCTCCCTTTGCGTATATGAATTAACTATGCAAGTCCAAGAAATCCGGCAGTAGGGCCGACACCGTGGGGGGGGCGTCTCAATTGCCATGGACACTGCACTGGTTACCATGGTTGTGGTGAGGCTGAAGAAAGTGGCAGTCGCACCGCAGTGATTTGAGGAGACCCTTCCCACAATGCACTCTGATTTCACGCCCTCTTCCCAGGCAGTGGCGAAAAGAAAGAACAAGAAAGAAAGCAAAGCAGCAAGGGATATGGCCATTCAATTGCCTCTAAACGAGGAACTTGTCAAACGTCATTTGCTCCCTCTGACAAACTGAACTCATACATAAAGTGCATTTAAAAAAATACCAGCAAGAGAAAGAGAGGGGTGGGAGGAGTGAGAGGGGTGAGAGGGGTGAGAGGGGTGAGAGGGTTGAGAGGGTTGAGGGTTCGGCTCAGTCAGTATTTAGCTAAGGCTTGCAAGTTCCTCTTAGAGTTGATTATGAGGCACCACTCAAACAGATGGAAGGGGGGGTGGGGGGAAGTATAGGATTCTTAAAAATATTAATTTTACATTTGTAATTACACCTATTGAACACAGCTTTAAATTGTCATGAATAATATTTTTCATTACATTGGCAAATATCCACAAAACAGCTTTTTTCTTTCAGTTTTTTTTCTCCTTTGTTTTAAAACTCCCATCCCTCCCTCGGCACCACTGAATCTTGTAGTTCTGTGTGAAAACTTTTAAGAAAGCAAAAACCTCCTCCATGTTCTACTGAGCTCCACTTGGAGTATGGGACTCAGCTATACCAGGGCAACCTGAAGACAGTGTTCTGATTGGATGGGTTGCTTGTTTCCTGGCAATCCGTATCCTGCCCAAAGGAGGGCAAATGCAGTCTTTTGATGGGCTGCTTGAAGCCACAATGTCTCTCCATTGGAGGGATTTTTTTTGCTAGTGTAAAAAGTGCCCCAGCTGTTGATGAGAGTTAGGGGTCCACATCCTCTAAATCACTCTTCGAGTCACCCAACATCATAGGAGACTCCGAGCCCTGGAACAAACATGGAAAACAGAGATAATCCATACTTTCTTTAATAATCAACAACCAACCAAAAACCATGGTGTATTGCATATGTGTTCAGAATTTTGATTGGTTGATTGTACTGATAGCTTAAAATTTTCGTTTCTGTGGTTGAGTTAACCTCTGCAATGTGTTGGGAGAGAGGGCGTAGGGGTGTGTCGTTATAAAAGTGTGTAGTGGAGAGTGAGTCTGTGATGTCAGGGCTATGAAGGCCAGAAAGTAACAAAATGTCGAGCAAGAAATCCATCTTGCAGAGCTAAACACAGCAGACTAATCAAGAGACTTCAGGACACTGAAGGTCAATTTAGTTAAAAAAACAAACAAACCCCCCCTCAAAAAAAGACCAAAAGAACATGTGCCACTGTTTGTTGTGATTTAAATAAAAATAATCAGACTGTGAGCGTGCTTTTCCCACCCATTTTTGGGTGAGAGTGGTTCAGTGGTAAACTGCTGCACAATGCATTAAGAGAGACAGAAAAGGCACTAGTCTGATACTCCGCTGTGAGCAGGTTTTTTTTGGGCCATGCAACCAATGTTTGGGTTTTTATAGCAACCAAGCAACTTATTAATTTACAAATATTTTAAACATATTACTGTCTTAAGTCTCCTTTTAACAAAAAATATGTTGATTTTTTTTTTGTTGCAAAGTTACTGTACCTGTCTGAGGCTGCGGTCTGAGTTCTCATTGGCTGGGCTGCCGTCAGAGCCATTACTGCTGCCAGACTGCTCCTTTTCATTTAGTAGAGCCGTGGCATAGGCCAGGGTGTCCTGCAGGCACAAATATACATACGGTTTTAATCAACACCAGAGCCAGGTGACAGTTTGTGCAACACTTCATGATAACCGAAAAATGCAGTAAAGATACTGCATAAATCATAAGAACCATCACTATTATACAATACCTGTGCTGAGATGGTTCGCTGAAAGGTCTTAGCTGTAGACGTTTCATTAGACACGTTGCTCTGAGGCGTCCAGTAATGTTCAGACATCTAAGAGAGCAGAAATCCCACATCAATATAAAACAAAGCTCATAAAGCCACATAGTTTTGTCTGAGTCATTTTTACTATGTGCTCCAGTAAACACTGCCCCTGTCTTGTAAGTCAAGAGGAGTCTTCAAGGACTGTGTAGTTGTATTTGGATTTAATAACAATTAAGCTCTTCCTTACTGTTGATACTGCAAACACATAACTTGAGAAAAACGTGTTTAATAGCGTAGCTTATTAACATCTTGCCTTCTTCTGTAGCCACTGCACCGCCCAGCTCCAGTGTCCTGAGAGCTCCTTGAAGTAGTCTTTAGCAGGACTGCACCTAGTGAATACAGAGAGCTTGCTTTGTGTAAAACCTCACATATCATGTGTACATTGTAAAATGCTAAGACTTTATTGCACATTACGTCATGTCTCTTAAATTTTTCATATCTGAGAGCAAGAGCTGAAAGCTGACTAGAATATATGTTGCTCACTCACTTCTGAGCTAAGGTAACGAGGAACTTGACACACTGGTAACAGCGACTGCTGTCTATATTGTTGCTCTGATGCATCAAAGCTGAAAAGGACAAAAAAAAAAAAAGAAATATTAGTTACATTACAAAACACTCCATATGTGATTTGTTATGACAGGAGGGAAGAATAGTACCTACCTAAAAGCCCTTTCTCAGACTCAAATGCATATTTCAGTCTTTGGGACTGTAGAGGATCCTCTACCATCTAAAAAATTAAAGAAAAATATACATGCATTACAGGACTTGGAACTAAGCTTTATTGGGGTATAGATTATTGGGGACCACACATCACAAATATTGTTTTTTTTCCACATTTCTCAGTTAAAAATGTGTATTACACAACACATCTCTGGTAAAATAAACATCAACTGAGCTCAAAAGGCTGGCTGAGTCTGTTGATACTCACCAGAATCTCCAGAAGCATCTGGAAGACATTCTTGAGCTCATGAGGAGGGGCCGTTTCCAGCTGATTCTAGAAACCACATACATGCAGAGCATGTTAGCACCATTAGTGTCATGCAATAGGCACCACAATATGGACAAAATACCATACTCAACTTCTACTGCTACATATTCTGATCATGCAGTGTATTAAAACTTACTGGTGATTAACACTTGATGGCTCATGTTTGGCCTGTATTATTTTTAAGCAAAACTATTTACACTTGTTGAATCACATGAATTCCTTCAATAGAAGTCATTTGCATATTGCAGATCTTCGTAATAACAGTACTGTGAAGGCCAATACTGCACTAATGATTAACAAATCATATGCTGTGCTTCTCAGTCATAAAGATTTGTAGTTTTAAAGACATATCGAGGAGTGTGTGAAAGGCAGGTTTAACCTTGAGCAGATGCAGCACTCCCAGAGAAAAAGGCTCGTTACAGAAGCAGCAGTATGTCACCATCTCTATGAGGAAGGACAACGGCCCAGACAGTTCACGCATGGCAAACATGACCTGCAAGACATACAAACCAGTTAAAGGTACCTCTTTGTGTATCATCAGTCGGAACAAACCGTAAAAAAAAATTAACAGGAGAAGGAAACTGTGTTCTTATCTTTCAGTGTAAGTTAATGTAACAACCTGTAATTAGAAGCCATTTCAGTCCAGTTCCGTTTGTCTATTTTCAGTATTTAAATATGCCAAAATTTTGTGTCATAAACTATTTAAAAAATGAAAAATGGACAACACTCCAACAGACATGACTAATGTGTTACCTCCATAAGGTAAGGCTGTCCCTCAGGTTTGAAGAGCAGTGTGTTGACGTCTGGGTGGAGTGTCAAGAGAGGTGAGGACGGAGCCACAAGGCCAGAGGAGCTGTGTTTGAACGCGCCAGGAGCTGAATATACACAGATTCAATGAGATTCTATTCACAAGCCCACATCCCACATACAAATAAACTATATAAAGTGGCCTAGTATAATGTAAGTAAGGGTTTATTCATACTAGGGCTACAGCGATTAGTCAGGAACAGTGCATCAATATGGAGTGTTTAAAAAAAAAAAAAAAAAAAAAAAAAAAATCTGCACTTTATAATATTCTGTTATGATCATATACATGCAGCCATTCCAACAGATAATGCACTACAGGAAGCACAGGGGGTGAGCTAGTTATTTTTTTCAGTTTAAGAAAAATTAATTTGTTACATAGACATCATTAATAGTGGTGCTATGACAGTGGCAAAGGGAGAGGAACAACAGAAGGTATAATGGTTCGATTAGTTGGTAAATCAAGGTTAGCTACTTGTAGAAATCATGAAAAAATACCTAATATAACGTGCCTATAAAATGCAGAAAAGAAAAATCTTATGTGGGTGCTCTGTAAAAATCTTAATCAGTTAATAGAGAAAGTACCGAATAATAAATATACTTAAGTGATCGTAGAAAAGTATTGATGTTTAATTAAATACTCAAGTATATAAAAGTTTAATTCTTCAATTAGATCAATTTGGTTGAATCTTGTAATAAAAACATTAACTTAAAATGCACAGGAACCCAACTGATTAGCAACAGAAGAGGAAAAAAGGGATTAATAACGGGTACGGTGAAGACAGTAAATGAAAATGGAAGAAGAAAAAAACATGCTTTCTAGAAAAAAAAACTGACATAAAGAGTAAAAATGTCCACCCTTGCTTGACAATGGATGAATGAGATATGCATTTGAAACAGTTCTGCATAGCATGCTCACCCTCTGTCCTCTGAGATGTGAGGTCTGTGTGTAACACCACTAAAGCCAGCGTGTTATGCAGGTGTAGGAACTCCCGTGCCTGAGCTGAACTCCAACGACGATTCTGAAGAGAGAGAATGCTCTTCAAACACAGCAAACAATTTAAACGGTACTAAGAGCTGTAAAACTCATCAAAGACACTGAACATTACATGACAAATAGAAAAGAAATTCAAAATCATGAGGTTAGTTCAAAAGCATTAACTTGAAAAGTTGTGGTCATACCTGATTATTTTGCCTGTTGGGGCCCAGGAGGAAGATGAGCATCCGTCGGTAGGCTGCATGTTTTAGCAACAACTGGCATGGCCCGAATCCCTGTGATTTTATATAGTCATTAGAAAATGTACTGCAAAACTGCATATTCGGACCTACTGCCATAGTCATTAGTGCATCTCTTTACTCAAAAAAAATAAAAT
>JBBPCX010000160.1:11282334-11296135 GCA_037974365.1 Hydrocynus forskahlii
ACACACACACACACACACACACACACACACACACACACACACACACACACACACACACACACACACACACACACCCAGCTCTGTGTCTGATATTCTTTTGTATAAATCATAATCAAAGTGTCTGTGACTCACGCCTTGTCACAATCTATCATTGCAGGGAACCTCTCCATTTATGGACACAGAAGTGTGTGTAACGGACTTCCCATGTAAGGTACTCATTATAATCTGCTGTGTGTTTGTGTGAGAGACTTTGAGAGATTGCATGCAGGTCAGTGGTTGTGTCATTGATATGCTCAGTGTGTAGCTGTACCTCCAGGGTAAAAGTGTCTTTGGTAGATTCGTAGGTTATGTGCAGCGTCACAGGGTGGCCATTGAAAGAAGCTCCATGAGGTAGAATAGTCCGAGGAACAGAGTACAGATCCTGAGAAACAAACCAGCAGTGTTTACTTGCTGCCCTGCACCTGCTGGCTTCATTTAGCTAAACAGTATTTCTAAACTAACCAAAATATATCATCGCAGTCCTTTTCATGATAATTTTTATGATACACAACATGTAACGGATGGAATAAATTTTTTTCTGTTAAGCTGAAACAGAACAGAATCAGCAGAGTCACATACAAAAATACTAATACTACATTATGAGAGCTAATAATTCATTTTTCTTTACATTGCACAGCACTACATCAAAGTAAACAGGCCTTATTATGCTCCGTTTGTAACGACAATTTTTCAGTGTCTCTAAAGTACAAAATATGCTCAGAAAAGCATTTATATTTGATACTATGATAATTATCGGTATGCTTTACTCTAGCACTGCCCCCCCACAAAAAACACTGGTTGCTTTCTCTGTATAGAAACACTATTGCTTTAGCTATTAACATCCTTATGCAAGAATCTTAATGTTACTTTCACCGTAAGCGGCCACTGCAGCATGTAAATGCTACTGTCATATTTGTTTGTCATATGTGATTTAGTTGTCATGGTTACTGTATAGAAATATTCCATCTTTGACCTGTTTTGTGCACGCTGTGCTTTATGAATTATACATGCAATTTCTAACAGACGTAAACTTGTTTAAACATGCAAAAAATTTAAAATCAGTATCAGGCACAACGAGGTTAATTATTGGTTACTGTATCAGCTAACACTGGGATGAACATTTCTGAATGTCATTTAAAGTACAGCGAGTGCGCAAATTTTGGTTCTTTTGTTCCCTTTCACATGCCACATGATTTTTTTATTGCCTCTTTTCATTTTAACCATTCTCTTTGTACAATCATTCTAGCCTATGATTAGTCTAAAGATATATGTACAATAAGACTTGACACAGAAAAGACTGCAGTTTATTACAAAAAGTACATCGATTAATGAATTTGCTTTTTCAAATTTACATTATAGTCCAAGCTATATCAGGAATTTCATTTCACAATTTGAGACAAAAGTATTACAGATAAAGTCCAAAATCTCTTATTTCAGGATCACATTTTGTGCACACTCTCACAGATTATGAGATCCAATTTCACAGCACCCCAGCATGATCTTTACATTCATTCTGAAAGAATGTCCAGACAGTCAAGCCTTTCTAACATCACGACAATGAAAATGAGTGTTAATTTTCTCCTCTGCAAACATACCTATTCTAAAAACAATGAACAATGGACAGAACTCCTACTGCCAAGCTAGATGATAAGGACGAGTACATTGTAAAAACTAATCGTCTTTGGCTGGACATTCAGTCAACGTTCAGGGGACCATACCAAGAACATTTGAAGCAAACGTCACATTATAATGACCCAATAGCACTCCAGGCCAGAACATGTGCCAACTAAAATACCTTTTAAAAAATGTCACCATTACAAAATTGAGAAAAAGCCATGTAAAGGTGAAGTACATTCTTTACTCACCTCGATGGTAATGACATATCGCTCAGCCAATAACAGCAGCCTCTCAATGATCACCAGCTTTGTAGACCTGTGGGACAAATTTCAATGCATATTAACCATCAATTACCAAAATTCACAAATATCATTGACACTTATTAGAACAATCAACCAAGTGCTGTCATACCTAGAAGGTGATTGTACTGATGTGGCAACTGTAGGCATGGCAGTGGCTGTCAGCATCTTGGTTGCTCGGGTAACAGCATGGGTCAAGGTTGGGCCACCCAAGGCCGAGCTGGCCGCCTTCATGGAGAGGGGGGAGATGTGACTGTAGTACAACCAAATATAAAGGTGAAAAGCAAATCTATGCCACTGTATCAGACACTGATACCTACCTCCAACCTCTTATAACAATCAGCTATGAACTTCTTGTGTAAGGACACTGAATCCTGTGTGAAAAAAAAAAAAAAAGGCACTGAATTATTAAGGCCTGAACTATTGCGATGCAAGACAGAAAGAAAGACAAAAGGAAAAACTACGGGAGTGTAAAAGAATGGATTTTGACCTTCTTCATTTTGGGGTTGAGGTTTATGTAACTGTATGTGATGATGAGCTGAATGGCCTCATTGGCGATATCCTCATCAGGAGACTCCATGGCGATTCTCCAGATGAAGTCCATCCCAATTAGGTCCAAGCGCTCCACACACTGGCCACGTAAGAAAAAAAGAACACTCAATTTCATTTCTGCAAATGTGTCTCTTAAACATTTACATTTCTTTTTCATTATTTGTAAATCCCATTTTACCTTCTTTAGGATAAATATATGGTCACATGGAAAAAACAAGTTAATGTGTGGAAAATCACCAGTCTTACCAGTTGAGTTCCCTGCCGCTTGAGACGATGGTCACAGAGATTCACATTCTCAAAGAAGGTCTTAAAAAGATTAAATCCTGTAAGACAAACATCTCTCATATCATTTTGACAAGAAATTGGCATATATAACACTGTGCAAATTATTATTGCATTCACATCTGGAAAAGCTGTATCTGTCTGCTGAGGAAATCACGTAATACAGACCACCTGAGATCAAGCAGCATGAATAATATTGAGATTACATGTAATTGTCAGAGGCGGTATTGTGTAAATGCCAGGATTACAGTCATACCGTTCATAGTAATTTCATAAGGCTCAAGTTTGAGGATCTTCTCTTTGAAGAGCTGCTGCTGAACATCACTCTCCAGGTCATGCTGCCCTTTAGTGAACCACTCAAAACACATCTACAGAGAGAGGGACACTGGATGATTATACCACATTTAACAGCTTATCATACTAATAACAAGGGATATACCAGTAAAATAGGTGAAAAATGGATTTTCGCGTCATTACCTCTCTGTCTAGCTCGCAGACGTCCATGCCAGACACTAGGCACTCCCAGATTTCTTTAGCTCTGTTCCACACCAAGTAGAGACTGGCCTCTTGCAGAAAGAACGCCAAAAACTTCAGATGCCCTTCCAAGTACTGTGAAGACAGGTAACAAAGGGGCATATAACTAATCTGAATATCATGTGTCCTGTAAATATCATGATGCTTATAAGCAAACTATTTAATAAAATTCTTTTATAACTGATTAGCCATAGGAATAATGAAATGTCTTGCATTTCTGTACCTCTTGATAAGAGTATCGGCCATCTACAAGAGTGGACCCAGAAAGGCCACTGGAGCCAGCCACTGACACAGCCAGACGATGACAAGACACTAGAGAACCAGTGATCAGCTTCACTATCTCAAAGTTCTTCTTCAGGTCCTGGATTATACTCTAAAACAATACACAAAATTAACAATTACATCTGATTCATCAGACTCAAGGCCATGCCAATGGTGTAGAGTTTGTATGCACTACCTTGTCTTGTTTCTGGTAGGTCTGTTTGATGAAAGAGCGAGTGATCTCATGGAGCTGCCGTAGGGCTGGGACAACCCATACTGCTTGAGGATTACTCAGCTGGGAGGACTAGAACATACATACACATGCACACACAGGAGACTGGGAATCAGATTCATAATACCTTAAAGATCTAATCTACTGTACATTTTAATGTAAGAGACAAAAACAAAATGGAAAACTGTGGAATAAAAACAATTTTGAAGAATATCAAACGTAATTAGAGTTTCTGAATGTTTACATTCGTCTTTCCAACACTACCAGTGTTAGGGGTGGGCGATACAGCACAGAAATTAAATCTCAATATATTTTTAGGTGATCAAAATATATGCATTATGATATATAGCCTTATACAGTGGAACACACCTATGTGGAAAAAAAACTGAATGATTGTACCTCTACCAGCCATGGAATGGGGGTAAGTATAATGGAGTGCAGTGTTAATGGCTATGGAATGTTCCAGCAACATGAAACTATTTAAAATATCTAAAAATAATGATATTGGTGTGTTAAATCGCCCAACCCTAACAAGACCCCAGAGACACAATTGGCTTTTGATTTTAGGTGAACACACTCACTGCCTAGTGCTGACAAAGGACTTGTTGAATCCTAGCATATACTGTACATCTGACATTCAGCAGGCTCTGAATGTGCAGCTTTAAATCAAACATATTGCATACAAGATGCACAGCTTAACCAAGAATCAACTCAGAATCATCATTTCACAATTTTTAAAATCCCCTCTTGTAACCAAACCCCATCAGCTTGGGCTGTGATAGGCTGCCATGAGATTGAAGGTGAGTTGTGATTGGTCAGTGTTAAACGTAAGGGGAGGGTCTTTGTAGGCCCGAGTACTTCTCTTACTTTAGCCCATGAGCTTGGTTTCTTCCTTCCCCAGGAGCCAGTAAAAAAAGAGACCTGTGTCTCGCTGGTAGACTTTGATTCCTCCTGTATTTGTATCTAAAGACATAAACTACAGTTGGATTCAGTGAGCTCTGCTAAGAAGTGATGAATCTTTAGTATCCATGAATTAGCAGCAACCAAATCACCTTGGAATAGAGCCTGAAGCACAGAATGGGAGCGGGAAGAAGTGTGCAAGTGTGAGTGTGTCAGCGAGTGTATGTGGGAGGGCAAGCGACTGGCCAAATATCTGTCTGGCATCAGAGATAGAATGACACCTTTGAACACCCGGCTCAGCTCTTAATATAGCTCTTAGCTCATTGCAGTATGCTAGCTGTTGCGCAGGGACTGTATATTTGCCTTTCTGTCTGCTGTTGCAAATTATTTTGCAGCTTTCTTATTTTGCAGCTTTCTGCAAAATAAAAGAGGGTGAAAGCAGGAAGAAGATGAAGGATATGTCTTACAGAGTGAAAGACTTCTCTCTTTATCAGTCATGTTCACCCGCAACAAGCCAGCAGCAGCAAACAACTAATCACTCACAATAATAAATCACAGTTAAAACTTACAACAGAGCAGGATAAGACTCAAAACAATGAATAACATTAGATAAAAACTTTATCATTGTTTAAAACAGTTCATTTTAAGATTCCTCAATAGGCGTCCAAAAAGCTCAACACACAAACCTAAACCTTCTAAAATTTCTCTATACTGCACATTTAAGGGTTGGGAGCCATATCTCACCTTCTTGATATCCTCGATGCACTTGATGATGTAGTTCCTCTTGACGGTTTCTTTGACGGCGTAGGCATCGCTCAGGATGGTCAGGTGCTCTTCCAGAGCCTGCTGGACCAAAGTGGTTGGAAGTGTGGGCAGATGGGCCAAGTCCCACAGCACCTCCAACACCTGATATCCAGTCATGTAAAAAGCAAAATCACACAGAAAAAAGCTAAATCAAATATACAGAATTCCTTAATATAACCATCGATAAATAATGCCGAGTAGTGTGTCAAACTATTTGTCCAACAGCAAAGTGAGTGTATTCTAGGTGGAATAACATTAACTATGCATGCTTACCTTTCCTGTTGTTGCTTCTGAGCGGGCCTCTCTGCCAATCCTCCCAATCAAACTCAACAGCTTCTGTCTTACTCGATCACACTCAACTTCCCAGCTCTACACATCATAAATTAATAAAATCAACAAATAACTACACAGCTCGTATCAGATCTAACTAATTCCCGTTAGGCATATGTGTTACATAATGGCAACAAAGTCAAGCCTCACGCCTTACTTTTTGTATGAGGACAAAGAGGTGGCTAAGCTGCTCAAAGTTGAACTTGACTGCTGCGGCAGCAATGATGGTGTGGATGTTCTCTATGACTGTGGAGGACTGGCCAGACTGGAAAGGGAGGAAAGAAAAGAGAGAGCAGTCAGAGGTCCTAACCTTCACATAGAGGTCCTAACCTATAGTACATAAATAGCCCAAATAAAATGTAAATGTACTTTATACTGTATTAAGTATAAGAATCCACTACAAAAAGAAAAAGGGAGTGACTCACCTGTATTTTCCAAATTTTGGAAAGCTCATCCAGTGAGAGTTTACTGCCCAATAGCTCAATGATTCCCTTTATCCTATCACAATACTGTGCCTGGTCAATATTTCCTGTTATATACAAGTAAAAGAAAGAGAGAGAGAGAGAAAGAGAGAGAAAAGAGAGAAGAGATATAGTGAAATAATTAAGGGTACCAGACATTTTGAACACCCTGCAACTTTACTGCAACTTTACTAAAACTCTAAATGTAGATGCCTTATGATAAAGTGCTCTGATATATGTGTTACAAATGAAGAGCTGGGGCTCCTGATTGGTGTAAGCACTGTCCAAATCACTGGGAGAAAGTATGACCCCCATCAATGACATCATTGTGACTGAGAGTCCAATAAAGCATAACTGGCCTTAGGCTCTCGGAGTGGAGGAAAAATGGCCTTCTCAGTTCAGAAGAACCATATCTGTATATAATAAGAAACCCACAAAGTCCACCCATGCTATCTTAAATTAAGACAAATATGGGGAAATTTAAAGGCAAGCAGATACAATGAGATAGCCAAAATGAAAATGAAAAAAGAGAAAGTGAAAGTGTGGCGATGAGAAAGAGAAAGCAAAACATGAGTAGGTATAAATGAAAGAAAAAGAAGACAAAGAGAAAGTGAGGTTTGTAACAAAGTATGGAATGAAGTGTCAGAGCTGGAGAGAAATAAAAATAAGTGGGAAAGTATGTAGTTGTCAGAGCATAAAAGAGGGAATGCACAAGCGTGAAGCACAAACAAGAACACCAGAGTGAGAGCACGCAAACTTAAGATGCAAGATGTGGTAGTCAAATTAAAGGGCAGGTAATTTCAGCCACAAAATAACAATGAAACTAAACTGGGGTCTCCATCTGAAAACTGAACAGGATAACACACAGATGCACCCCTCAGCATGTGAGAGGAGTGTGAGATCACACAATTCACAGATACAGGCTCTCTGTATAATCTAAATGTTAAGATTCAAGATTCATCAATGTTTTATTCATCCATCAATAATGTTTTATTCATCCCACATTAAAACCACAAAGGTATGCAAGCCAGCAAAAGGCGATACAAGGTTGTGGAGTTAAAGATCACATGGCAACATGTGTGTGCATGTCATATGGGTGTGCTCGGGGTCTTTGAGGCCTTCAGAAATGTATTAATGATTTCTGAGAACTAAAAATGACATCTCTAATTGTTTTGTTGATTTCTTATTTAATAGAATCACATAAGAAACACTGTACTGAAGTAATCCAATGGCAGTAATCCAATGCCACCAGAAAGTATTCATACCCCTTCACTTCTTACACATTTCATGTTACAGACTCATTCTAAAATAGATTTGAGTATAGATCTCTTTTACAAAATCTACAAAAAATGGTCCATAATGGCAAAGTGAAAACAAGTTTTCAGACATTTTCTTACATGTATAAAAAATGTAAACATTTAAACACAATAGGTACATAAGTATTCACACCCTCTGCCATGACACTCAAAATTGAACTCAGGTGCATCCGATTTCCAGAAATCATCCTTGAGATGACTGGAGTCCACCTGTGGTAAATTCAGTCGATTGAACATGATTTGGCATGGCACACACTTGTCTACATAAGGTCTCACAGTTGACGGGGCATATCAGAGCAGAAACCAAGAAATGAAGTCCAAGGAATTGTCTGTAGACCTCAAGGCACAAATCTGGAGAAGGATACAAAAAATGGAAGATGTTTGGAACCATCAGGACCCTCCCCTAGATCTGGCTGCCTGACCAAACTGAGTAATCGGGGAAGAAGGGCCTTGGTCAGAGAGGTGACCAAGAGCCCAATGGTCACTAAGGTAGAGTTCCAGCATCCTTTGTGGAGAACCTTTGGGAGAACCATCCAGAAGGTCAACCACAGCTAAAGCACTCCACCAATCAGCCCTTAATGGTATAGACCAGACAGAAGTCACTATAAAGCACTATAAAGCACATGGCAGCCCACTTGGAGTTTGCCAAAAAGCACATTAAGGATTTGCACACTGTAAGAATCAAAATGTTCTGGTCTGATGAAAACAAAATAGAACTTTTTGGCCTGAACTCTAAGCATCATGTCTGGAGAAAAACAGGCACTGCGCATCACCTGGCTAACACCAACCCTACTGGTGATGGTGGCATCATGCTGTGGGGATTTTTTTTTCGGCAGTAACTGGGCAACTAGTCCACATAGAGGGTAAGATGACAGCAGCTAAATATATGAAGTGAAGTGAAAGTGAACATTCTGTCATACATGAACACACCGCACCATACTTCTCCTGCCTTTAACCCATTCACCAAGTGAAGCAACGGGAAGCCAGGAACACAGCGCCCGGTGAGCAGTGTGTGGGGATGGTACCTTACTAAAGGGAACCTCAGAGGTACTTAGCAAGAAAACCTGCTCCAGAGTGCTGTGGAACTCAGAATAGGGTGACAGCTCATCTTCCAACAGGACAATGACCCAAAGCACACTATAAAACTACTCAAATCTATTTTAGGGTAAGTCCTGTAATATAACAAAATATGGAGGAAGTGAAGGGGTGTGAATATTTTCTGTTGGCACTGTGTATAGCTAAGCTACTTCTCCCTTTGGTTGGGACTTT
This sequence comes from Hydrocynus forskahlii, assembly GCA_037974365.1. Classification (NCBI taxonomy): domain Eukaryota; kingdom Metazoa; phylum Chordata; class Actinopteri; order Characiformes; family Alestidae; genus Hydrocynus; species Hydrocynus forskahlii. The sequence continues at coordinate 11,291,231 of JBBPCX010000160.1, forward strand.
GGTAAGGACCAGCATCATTATTAGGAAGTTACCGTGAAATCTACCAATCACATTTTGCTTCACAATGGGTGAGAAAAAAAGTCACTCTGGGTGTTCAGGAAGGCCTAGACCTGTCACTAACGGTAAGTATCAGCAATAGCTTAACCAGTGGGTCAGGTATCAGAAGCAGAGGCAACACTCTACACCTAAATTCTGATGTATATAAAATATATTGTGCATTAAATCAATATATATATTTTTACTTCTCCAAAAAGTAGCTAAGCATGATGGGCTATGTGAAAAGGATGCGAACTGCTTACCTTCCAGTGCTATCGAGAGAACTGAGTTTTCTACCAGCCAGTCCAAAAGTCTGTCAGTATCTATGGCATTCTTCACTGTCTTGGAGACCGTGCTCTCTTCTATCAACTTTGTCACCTAACATGGAACACAGTGTTTAGCCAGGCCTTGTCAAACTAAGATTATACATCAGATGTATTCTGCATTTTAATAATCTGACCTCTTTGAGGGAGTTCATCTTGGCGCTGAAGTGAGGTGTCTTCAGCATCCGCAGGAGGATGTCCAGTCTGAGGTCGTCCACCACGTTGACCAGCTCACGCTGGAACCTCATACACAGCAGTTTAATGGCAGACAGAAGGTCTGGAATGCTCACTAACCTCTACAGAGTAAGAGACAAAAGATGTTAAATCACTTCAAATGAACCATCTATTTCTTTAGGAGGAAAATATTTTTGATTGCTGTTCATTGCATTGCAATTTCAAATTAAATAAAAGAAAGAGTCTGAAGCACTCTATGTGTATAGTATGTGTACCTTGTCCTTCAGGTCTTTCTCTTCAAGATTCTGTACATATGTGATCATCTTGTGGATGACTGGGTCCAGCATGGGCTGCAAGACACAAAGTTTAGCTTAATCTACGTAAACCAATACGCTTCATTGTTCCTTTAGGCAAAGGTTCTCTATAGAAACACCTTTGAATGCCTAAATGGTTGTCTATCTGATTCAATGATTCACCAAAAAGAATAATATAACCTTTTAGGAGCACAATATAGAACAATTTTTGCTAACAGTTTCAGCCTCTTTGTGCTTTGTCTATAGTTACAAGTTATGTTTCTGCAGTTCTACCATTCTTCACCTGCTGCGTTTACTGCCACAGAATTTTGGAGTATGACACATGAATCTAAGAGTAGTGTGTTTATTGACAAGTGCAGGTACTAACCTGGACCAGGCTGGAGTTGAGGTATTCTGCACACACACCAAGCGGCTGCACAAGGGCAGACACACACTAAATATAGAGGGAGGAAAGAGAGCAAGAAAATCATTATGCTTAAAAATCATTAATAATGCTTCCCAAACGCATGGAAGTGATCAAATTAAAGAACACCAAGATGACAAAAGCAAGTTATTTTGATGAACACAATTCATAGTAGGTTTAGCACCAGGAAAACAAATTTATATATCACAGAATTTTCTACTATATGACATCTCAGTTTTGAACTGACTTGAAATAACAATAAGAAAAAGACAGCTTTGCATATCCTCATTTGTTTTCACCTCCTCGTTCATCCTGTTTTGCACTTTGTAGTTTCTTTCTAAAACAATATCTCACTGCTGTATCTAAATGCAGCTTGCTATTCCAGGCTTGCATAGGTTTCCCACCTGCAGGAAGGGTTTTATGGGTTCGTTCTTCCTTAGTTTGATCAAAACGTAGGTTAAATCTGGTTTCACCTAACAGAGTTCAACAAGAGAGTAAAAATATATTCCACTGCAACATAAAAATCTGTACAGGCACATGATGATGCAGCTAGCAAAACAGAATGTCTCTGGGAGGGATGCTTCGAGCATGTAGCAAGGGACATATAAAAAGCTGCACTGATTAATGAGGGAGTGTCTGCAAGCTGAACTCAGCAATGAAGTTTTGTCAGAAATGCACTCCAGCTGATCGTACAAGATTTGTTTAAGATGTCCAAGCTATCGTTCTTATTAAACTCCACAGCACAACCAGTCACGCAGGGCCAATTATACTGTTTTAAACTACAGTGTTGGAATTCAAACTTTTCCCAACAGGGTGAAACGTCAGACCGTTAAGCTACTTAGGAGGCCCTGTTAAAGCTCTTTTTAATGAAATATGCAGGTTTTGTGGTGACATAATTTATTGTGGCATGTTGTCATCAACAGTCTTGAATGAAAATAAACCAGCAGGTGTTGAAAATGTACAAACCCACTCATCTCAAACAGAAACATACACAGCTGTCAAAGTGAGACTTTATTGTCTTGTAAAAATTGTCTTGTAAAAGTTTTTCCTCAGCTTTATGGTCATCCAAGGATATTTGCTGGTATGAAGACTTAGTTTGCCTGAATAATATGGCGGTTTTCCAAACTATTGGTAAAATTACATATAGACACTCTTCTGGCCAAAGATGATTTAAACACCTGAAAAGTTTGACTGCTAATGAGTGCTGACATCACTGCAGGTCACAAATATTATTTTTAAGATTGCCCCAAAAAATATACCTTCAGTTATTGCGAGTCTAAATGTTCACTAAATCAAGACTGAATTTCAAAGGTCTCCTTACTTTCTATATAGTGGGCTATGCAAGCTATACAGTTCTGTCCTCCACACCTAAGTAGTGCACTGTTTGTCTGGTATTTAATTATGCATGAGGCTGAATCCCAGATGGATGTTTGTTAGACATATTTAGGGTCTGGGTGAAAGAAAAAAAGCTTTTATTCCTGCATCGTGCAACACATAGGGTGCAGGGATCCATGTGAGATTCAGCAGCAGTGTGAGAAAAGGGACGCTATGTCACAGTTGCACTTGGCATTATGCTTCCTAACACCCTTAATATCACTGTAACCCACAGCCTCTTCTGGCTTACTGCTTCAGAATAAAATGTGCACTTGCATTAAACACAACAAGGCAATCTAACTTTGAACATCCATTTTGACGTGCAGTGTAACATAACATCAAGAAACTATGTATGTTCACATATGCATTCTTTTGACACACTTCTGCTTCCATGCACATGCACACATACACACATATACACACTCACAAAAACACACACACATGCCAGGCGACAGCAGCAGCAGCAAAAGCAGAGACACAGTCAGGATGAATCACTCCTCTGTTCTGGGTTAAATTACTCCTCTTCCGTTCGCAGAGAAGGAATGAATAAAGGAGCACAGGGGGAGGAGAAGAGGGAGCTTCCTCTGTCTATTCTCCATCTCATCCCCCTCAGCATTACAGCTCCTGCCTGTGGCCTTCGCTTTGGAAGAGAACTCCCTACTCGTAGAGTCACTCAGGCGGTCTGGCAGTGAGCCAGCAGCCTCGTAGCGCAGCCACAGCAGGTCAGGTGTAGCACTGGAAAACGTCGCCCTCCAAACGCTGTTCTCCTACATCCTGTTCCTGTGTCACAGTCATTCACATGCAAATCCTAAATCAAAGCATCTTTTCCCTGTCACGGTGCTATCTCCCTGCCGTGGCGCTTAGCACATGCTAATGTGTGCCTTCAAAAGACGAGCGGGCGGAACCCAAGACAAGGCGGCTTTACAGGCCGCTAACAAGGGGGCGCATTTAGGCCAGCACACAGAGGGGGGTGACCCCAGCCTGTCTGAACCTCTTTAGGACTCATAAAGTGGGCTGCTACCGTACCCACACCAGTCATTTGACGCTACAGAATAGGGATGCTCCACTTAAGTCTTCCTATTAAGTTCAACGCTGGCTGCTAAATCTGCCATGAGAACCAGCCAATAATGTTTTAAAATAAATTTTTTACATTCGTGTTAATTTGCCTTCACAGTATGCTATACTGTGCAAAAGTGTTTAAAAACTGTTTTTGTCACATAAATATTATTAAATACACTAAATATACCTGAAAAGAATAAGTATAGGAGTATAACAATGTTTACTTCTAGTTACTATCAGAAACTTGGTTGGACTCAATCAGTCGTTCATTAGATTAAATCAGGAGCTGATGATGGAATTTTACAAATCCAAGCAAGGGCTGGAGGCTTCGAGGATAAATCTGGAACCAAATCTGTGTTCTTAACAGCTCACAAAATATCAAAAACAATTTTTCAAAAAACAAATCTTGATGCTTTTAACTGCTTTCTTGTTTGTTTGCATTCATTCTAATGTTAAATTTGCTAGCAGCAAGATGCATTATCACACGCTGAGAAAAATGTCTAAGCAATTTGCAAGACTTTTGCACAGTACTGTAGATATTGTTTATTATTATACATAAAACCAACAAGCATTTTTCTTCCTTTGACACCTGTCAGTTTCAAACATTCATTACTTTTTGTGACCGCATAATGCAGTATGGAATTGCGGAGGCACTGATGGGCCTGTTTATCCTCTAGTCACTTCCTCCCTTCTCCAAATTTCTATGTCTATTGAGAGGAGGATGCTCTCCCTGACACTTTTTAAGATATTTAGTACACGCCATGACTGAATCTATGCCCTTAGTGAACTCTTCCTGCTGTCTCTACTCTGCTCACCCTCCTCCCTCCACCCCTGCCCCCCCCCTTTCCTCTCTCTAAAGCACTAGGCGTACTGAATCATTCATTGAAAACTCAATGAAAACTCAAAGCCAGTCAGACTTCCTTACATAACGGTATGGTTGTCTGAAAGAAGCAGCAAGTACTACTGAACCCCTAGTCTACGTCAGTTGTAACTCCATTAGCAAAAGTCACACAAAAGAACTCTACAAACCCAAGGACAGGGGCATAAACATCAGAAGGGTCAGTACAACATATGACTTGATGTTGTTACAATATGTGGCTGATACCAATGTTAAATTTTTAGTTTGGTTTTGGTCAAATGTTTGGGGGACACACACACACACACACACACACACACACACACACACACACACACACACACACACACACACACACACACACAC
>JBBPCX010000160.1:11296235-11310440 GCA_037974365.1 Hydrocynus forskahlii
ACACACACACACACACACACACACACACACACACACACACACACACACACACACACACACACACACACACGAAACCCTGACCCAACAACACCTTAGCTACCACCTGTGATGCCACAGAAACCACCTAGCAACACCCTAGCAATCACCACATTTAACATAGCAACTGTGCAATCTCACTTCCCATTTTCTTGCAGAAATGAATTCTAGTTATGTCTGCAGTTAATCTCATATTGTTGCTCAAAGGAGTGCCTCCTAACTGAAATGTTCTTGCCAGACAGTTGAAAATGGAAGGTGAAATCGTGGAACTGCCAACAATAAAAGCAGCAGCATGTACAGTGAGACAGTGAAGTTCTTTTCCACCAATGTGTTCTACAGGGGTATACTTCTACTCATGTTAAAACAACATTTGGAAAACAGTAACATGGGTAAAAGGGGAAATTTTGCGTTCTCACTTGACCTTGAGAGCCAAAATGTTAAAGTGGTAATTATTCCTCCAGGCTGGTGAATAGTAATTTATAAAGGAATAATGCACTTTTCAGACGCCAACAGAAATTACACGCAAAACAGACACCATTAGTAAATAGAATGCAATATTCAACCAAATGCATTCACAGTAGTATACTTTTGCATGATCATGCTATGTTTTGCGTGTTCCTCCATTAAACATATATCCATTACAGCAATAAATACATTTTGTGTTTGGACTAATGGCATCAGTTTTTACATAACACACAAGCAGAATGTCTCCTGCTTCAAACTGCCACAAAAGGCTTAGTACATCTTGAGTAGAGCCAATCTTACCCCAATCTCCATCTCCTCCTGGTTCAGCTTGCTCTGAATGGCTGTGAAACCCCCCATCTCTCCAAACTGAGAGAAAGAGAGGAATTTACTTACACAATAAACAGAGAATTACTAACATTGTTACAACAGTAACAATAGTATTTTTTCACAATGTCGATTGATCCTCACTGTTAGTTATAGGTCTAATAATGGCAGCTGACAGCTAACGAATATGGCTCATTTTTGTCTTTTCCTGAGGCTTGTGTTCCTGACAGACTATCCAATAAATTCTCTCTTAGCACAACCTCGCTAATGAAACAGTACTGTTACTGATTATTGCAAATTCAGTGTTCTAAAATCTGAAAATAAAATATGCTTTTTGACACAAAAAACTGATCTTGGACATTTTTTACACAGTATTCATGAACTGAAATTAAACTAAAATCACTATTTACCAGCCATGAAATAATGTGCTTACCCGATTCACAAGGTCTACCAACCATCCATGAGGCTCCTGAAAACAAACACAACAAGAGCAAATTAGGAGGGTGACAATACACGAGTGTATAATGAACTGGAAATCACTGCATGGATACAATTCATTGAATTTTAAATTATATTACGTTCAAACAACTAGTAAATGTACATATGAGTAATAACATGCCTATAATAGCAAACACTTTTAACATAAAATTGTCCAAGGCAGTGGAAGTACTTAGCAGTTACTACGTATATGTAAATATTTGCCCGTTACATACACTTAAGTAAAAGTATTTTAAATTATATTCGAATGACTTAAGTAGTGGGAGAAAGTAATCCACATTTTATTCAGGACCACTTTCTATAGGGTAAAGTTACACTTTGGGGGTGACAGCAGTTTGACTTCTTATCTTTCACTATTAGAATTGTCACAACTACAATAAATTACTTGATTGAATAAATCCGACGCAATGATTTATTATACTTAAAGAGAAGAATACCAGCAGGAGTTCGTAAATCTGTTTGCCGCTACAAATTTCATGCTGATTACAGTTCAAAATTACATGTGCATGATTAATCTTGAAAATAATTGCTAGATTACTTGATTACTAATGTAAACAATGATGACATTACTACTCCCTTTTAGGATTAACATTTCATTTAGACCAAAGAATATCAAAAACTGACAAAGATATGCAATCAAACTCTAGTCAGATGGAAAACATTCTGCTGAGTTTTGGTAAGGAACGTTGTACTCGAGTAGTTGCTTTTGGTCCTGATACTTTTTGAACTCCTACTACTTTTTTTTTTTGCTTTGAAGTAATGAGACTTTGGTTGTTTTCTGCAAAATATGAATCTGATGATAATAATAACAATAATAATAATTCAATAAATGTCATCACCACTCACTGTACCACTTAAGCTAACTTGGAAGCTCATTCACAGAAGAGTCAAAGATCTGCAGACTCATACTATATCCATTACTGACACAATACACCTGTGCATGACAGAATCTGAGGAACCAGTTTTTCTGATCTTAAACAGGACAGATGAGGAACACGACAACTATGTAAAGGGTGCACATCACCTTCTGGTAGCTGGAACTGGGAGAAACCGCAAACATGCTGTCGTCCCCAAACACCTCGGCCCAGTTCCTCTGACTCGCCTTCATACGATTCTTGAAGTGATACTCATTATCAGGGTTAAATGCCTGGCAAAAAGAAAGGAGACAAAAGAGAAAGAGAGAAAAAGAGAGAAAAGTGATAGTTAAAACTCCAACTAAGCAGTTTATAAACACACACTGCAGTGTTAGATGTAAAGTAATCTACAACGTGTATATAGTGTATTAGTGTATTAAGATTTAGAGTGTGCCTGTGTTTCATATGACTATTTATACATACAGTCACAGTATATGTTCCTCAAATCTATAGACACCTGAAACCAAAACCATTTGCTATTTTCATAAGGAAGAAGGCTCGCTTTGTCTCAACTTAAAAAATACAATGTATTTTTGGAAAAGTAGGAAATTCTACAAATAGGTGAACAGTAGATTTCAATACTTACTAACAATTATTGGTCTTTCCTTTTTTGAGGTTCATAAAGAGTATTCAAATGTCAAACACTTAAGAATCCTTTTATGTGGTACTTACTAAGTGATCCAACATTAATAAAAAGCTACAGGAGATGTTCTCCATGAGCTTATGTTCAGAGGTGATGCCTTTGGACACCGAGGACCCCTCCTAGTGCGTGTGCGCTCACCATGGTCAACACTCCCATGAGGCCAATAGGGATGGGGTCCTGTTTGACCCTCTCTGCCACTAGCTCCACCAGCAGCATTAGCATGTTGTAAATGCCCTCATGAATCTCTGTCCCCCACTTATGGACCGCACTCGACGTCAGCAACTACAAGGGAGAGGGGAAGAGAGAGTGTGAGGGAGTGAAGAGAGAAAACAAACGAGCAATAAAGGAAGTCTAAACAAGGGCTGCTGCAAACAATTCTTTTGTAATGCATTCATTTATTAAACAAAAAATAGTACAACACTGTTAAATACAAAGACAGTTTCATATAGCTCAGCCTGGAAACATTAGTAGGCTACAATGTCAGTTATCTACAGATTACTTTCTAGGGTTGGTCTAAATAGCATTTTTTAGGTGTGGTTCTGAAAAATCCAAATAATTAAAATCCACTTTTGTTTACACTTAAAAAAACACTATTACACCAAACCAAGAACTAGTAAACCTTTTCCAAGAATAAGGTTATCCTACATGTTTTAGAACAAATCACAAGCACGTGTCTCTCCAGGCTTAATGCTTAAAATGCAGTTATGCTCTGAAATGAGTTACTGGAGGAAAGAATCTAACATTTACTCCAGGTCTTCTACTTATAAGAACACAAACATACCTTTTTGAAGGCCTCGGGCATGCATCTGTCTATGAACCTCTTACAGTTCTCATCTGCATCAGCCAGGCCTGCAGACAAAACGAAATCAGACATGGCATATGTGTTACGCTATATATAACAAATATACTATATTAACTTGAATCATGTTAGCAGAAAGAAATGGTCCCTGTCAGTTACACTTTTCAAAAGGATTTTACGGACCTATTTTATTGGTCTTGACATGGAAATCTAACCCTGTTTTTTCCTCAGATTTTACTACAAAGCTCAGATATATTTCTTATGAAATGTAACAAAAAAAAACAAAACGAACACTACAAAAAACATACATTCTTCGGATCACTCACCTAGTCTGGCGAGGCAGGTGGAGGCGATGAGGCACTTGCCAAGTGACTCCTCTCTCTTGTAAGGGATTGACCAGTGGTCAGTAAATACCCGGCTCTCAAGCTCATACAGGTTAGTGGTGGGGAACTCCATACTGCCCCCAGAACAATTCCCATTCTCATCATTACTCCTCTGAAAGAGAGAGAAAGGGACAAATAGAGATGGATGGTATTTTATAAAACTGAAAGCAGAGCTCTTTCGAAACATTTAGCAAAATGTATCATTATTACTGTGAATAAGATGGCTACTTGCAACACCAGCATAACAGAACTGAGCACTGTACATGGCAGAGATGGGCATTTCAAGAAAAAATAGTATTTCATATTCACTCAGAACTATTCAATCATTCTTTGAAGATCTTTCTCTCACACATGCACACACAACTACAAAGAGAAACCCATTCAAACATTTAGCACTCTTTTTATTTGATCAGTGATGCAATACAATTCCCAGTGAGCTACAATTCCCAATTATGTCCCAAACAAATTTTATCCGGTAAAACGCCTCCTATTATACATATTTTTTAAATATATATTATATATATAGTTATGGCATGCATTCTCTGATTACAGAGCATCACTGAGCCTCTGCAGAGAGGAAACAAGCCTGGTAGGAGGAAATTAGTAGGCTATACAAAACATATGTTTGCCCTTGGCTGACTGCAGTATATGAATGTATAATCAGGTTATTTAAAAGGCCAGATTGGAAAGGAAGAACAGAGCCCAAGCAAACTAAGTCTCCCTCTACCCCCCCCCCCCCCCATTCCATTGTTGCAGCCCTACAAGGCAGCATTCCCCAATTCCAATATAGCCCAGAATTTTTGGATTCACCGCACCAAATGCACCGAGATGATAAATGGTGTTTTAGCTCCATACTTTATTCAAAGTCAGGTGGCTGATATTGGTGGCAACAAATGCAGCCTCCTGTCTGATGAAAGTACGGATGTCAGCGTCTCCAAGTATCTGGGCATTGTGGTTCGTTATTTTTTTAAATTCTGGCTCTGAGAACGCGATGTGATGATGTCATTTATATGCAAATTAGCGTGTCATCATCTAGTGACATCTAGTGACTTTCTGGGTAAACTTCAGCTACTTTCTGTAGGAGATAGTTGGCAATAACATGCGAGCTAACCGTGCTGCAGACTTAAAGAGGGGTCAGAGGGGTCTGAGTTTGTTTGGCGTGTTTGCATATACAGAGAAAATGCTGACTAATCGATCTAAATTTGTTTTAAGGGCTGAAACGGACCAAGTGTGAAAACACCCTAAGAGAAGTGATCTATAACACTCAACACAGAGCTACCTACAATTTCAACAGGCCACAAACATGTAGAATAAAAAGAACCCTGGCATGTGGGTGCAAGTAGAAAATCAGAAATAAACATGATACAGCATGTCATGCAGCATCTGTGACCACATAAGCAAGTATGTCTGAGCACTGAACTCACTGTGGTTTGCAGTAAGGATGTGATGACCTAGGCATCCAGGTTGTACAAAGATAATTTTAGAAGTACTACCTTAAGTACGTTACCCCCATACTTCTGGAGCAAAACAAAAGAAACTGTACAACAAAAGTTCTTGCAAGTCAGTTTTGCCAAACCATCTCAGGAATACGGTAGAATCTCTTTAAATGAGTGATAAATATCTACACAAGGACAGAAATAGATTTTTCCCTGATGTGACATACAGTGAATGCCCACAGGGGCTGCCTTATCAGAGATATTTCATGCTGAGAGCATGCTTGCGTGACTGTGTTTGTGTGTGTGTGTGTGTTTGTGATGTGGCTATGTATGTGTGAAGGGCTATGAAGGCGTATGGCACACGTGCACACAGCTGTTGCTCCATATCAGAACTTGCTGACTACAGGATACGCAGCGCAGTTCACAACAAATGCAACCCTTGGTCAAAACAGCTAACAATGTAGCCTCCTGCACTGACGCACAGCAGTAGCCTTTAAAGAATATGATTTGCAGACCTGGGATTTCAATTATGGGTTGAAAAATTTCATTGTCAACTGCAGACACCTACACACCACTGCATGAGCTAGAAATTGCCCTTTAAACAGAAAACAGCACCAACTGCTATGGTGTCTACTAGTTCTACTGAAGAAGAAAATCAGCTTTACTTTTAGTTTTCTTCTACGCACGGTTGGAATATTTCTGAAATTGAGTTAGACTTAGTAACCGGCAAGACATAGATGCTGAGCAGAGATGGTGCAGGACTTGACTTAAGTGCACCACAAGCTCAAAGGAAGTACTGTAATAACAACCACAAACCACAGAGTTTTAAGACCATCAGCCACCTTTTTCTCCATAAAGCGGTTTTGCAAGTTCAATTATACATGTTGTCTCTACAGATCATTACAGATACATACTACTAGAACTCACACAAAAAATGCAGGACATTATAAAATGCATGTATATTATGTCCTGATTAAAAATGACTAGATTACTTGATTACTACAAAAATCAACAGTGACAGCCAGATGGTCAATTTGAAATTAGGTCAACACTAAGACAAAAGTGTGATGATTTAGCCACAGCGCTAACTGGGGGCAATATTACTTGATAACTAGTTCCAATGTAACTAAAGAAGCGGACTTCAGACAACAAACATATCTAGGGTGACTGATAACACTGGGATGAGAGGAGAACTGTGAAAATTTCAGTTCTCACCAAATTAAGAAGAGTCCCCTGGTGGTCCTGTCACTGAGCTTGAGAAGAGAGACACAGCAGGAAAGTGAGAAAGAGTGAAAAATATCAATTAAATATTCTGCTCTGTAGAGGAGCTGCCACAACCCTCTGCTCTATGTCACTCTGTGTGTGTGTGTGTGTGTGTGTGTGTATGTGTTTGAGTGTGTGTGTACCTGCAGTGCGGACTGTGTTATTTCTCAGAGCTACTGCAACATTTAGACATAAGTAGTCCTGACAGTATAAAATGAATCTGTTTTGCAAGGTGCGTTCATATGCGTGAGAGACCTTCCACGTCCAAACAAACGTCCAAGCCAACATTTCCAAAGAAGCATATGCATCCTGCCGACTCAATTATTTACATCTTCGCGCTATAGTGAAAGGATATTTCTCAGCTTGGCAAGGAAGACATTGTAAGAGGCTGTGGGCTTCTGTGGAGCACTTTGTGGCATTATCTCATCTGACATATTAATAGTTCTGCTTTGATGAGCGTTCTAATAGATAATGTTAGCCTTTTAAAGGGCACATCTCTAAACCTGCCTGGCCAAGATGGTTACTTTTTGTGCCTAACTCATTACAATGTAGTACATACTTACTCTTTAAAATATTAAAAGCAGTAAAGGGAGCCATAAACACTCAATATTGTCAAGCAATGATGAGCCCAAAGAAATAGTACACTTTTTTATGTCCACCTTTCGGTCCTTGTTGCTCAGTACTGGTCCTGAGGGCCCTGTATATTTTGGATTCATTTTCTTATTGATTACCACTCACATGATTATTTAAAATGGCTTTAACAAAAGAAATAACCCATGCTATCTGTGTGCTGGTTCTCTGTGCTTAATGAATGTCTTGTTTGAGTGTTTTGTTTGGTTTTATTCTGTTTTCTTTAAACTCCTTTGGAAACTTTTACAGAACATTGTAATTGTTAATCAGACAGAAAGCTTGGCTCCAGAAAAGAAACCTACTCTTGTTTTAGGGCTGAGCATATAGTATCGATATGGCAGTACATAAATAAACATGTGGGGATATGTGAATTGATATGACATGTGGTATGTACTTTCCTTTATTTAATATCATTAAATAATAAAAAGCTGCATTTGGGAAAACAGCATTTTCAGTACCTTTTTCACTTTATTGCCTTTTGCACATTATATCTCAAAAAAGAGAATGAATTAGTTTAACATGGTGTGCATGAACGAAATTTGTTTTACTAACTGTTGTAGTAGCGGAAGGGGGAATCAAACACCAGACTGCTGTATTGAAGGAATTACTGTGACTACGACCTCAGAGTGAACCACACTTCTAATACAGTTCTTAGAATGTTCTATTGCATTATTTATGTGATTTTTTTTTACATTTATTGTATTTAGGTAAACATTAATTTAAAATGTTCTTTGTAGTGCTGTTCGCATAGTAATAAGTGTCATAATATGAAGCCACTAACAATACCAAGCCAAATTTTGCATTTTTCAATCAAAACAATCTAACTCAAACAGTAAACAACACATTTGGTGTTCAACCAGTCCTGGATAAAGTCAAAAGAACAAAGAATTCAAAATATAGTAATAAATTCTTTGTCGCAGGCACATTACTTTTTTACAGGCATTATATCAAACATGATTTCATGGATATAAGACTCATTATGTATCCACTTATTCTCCACGAGTACTGTATCACTGAGGCTGGAAAGCAGCATCACAATATGCCAGTATCATGGAATAAGCACTTAAATGTCCAGAACCAGGACTGAGAACCACCAGTGTATGAACTAAATGTAGTTGACACGGTAGACAACATTGAAACAGATCTACATTTTCTCACCATTTTAATCTTGAAACAAAACAAATGCATAGTAGAATAGACTGAGTACTTCTTATCAATAATGTGAAAAAGGTTAAGCTCCCCCACATAGCCAGCACCTTATCTCCAGCTGGGCAGTTGGGCGTTGTTTATGTTGCAGAGGGCAGAGATTGAAGCATGGAAGCATCAGGTGAAAGTGTAAAGTGTAAAGTGTAAAATGACCATTCTGTCATACACAGTGAGAACAACACAAAATTCTTCCTCTGCATTTAACCCATTCACCAACTGACTCCATACTTTCGAGTAAAGTTTAATTCTATTCTGAGTCAAGAAAGAGCACACCACATGAAATAACTTTTAACCAACTGAGTAAAAGCTGAATCGGGCATGCTTCTGCATTGTAATGAAAATCTGCAGTCACACCACCCACTCATGGTTATCAAGTCCTCCATAATATACTGTAGCAGTGCGGAGACCTTTCTAGATGTTCCAATATTTTATTGCAATATAAAGCAAGCCATTAAATATTGGACCCTCTGTGGATAAACCAGTCAACCGATATGTCATGCCCCAGCAAGCAGTCAGAAGTGAAGCGGAAAAAACAACATACATTATTCCGTTTTCTGAAACAAAACACCAGCATGTACTCCTACAAACCATACAGACAGCAGACCTGTTCTACAAAACTGCACTGTGGGCTACAGTCTGTCCCTTGCTTTGTCAAAAACCAAAGATTATTAACTAATGCAAAAGATCACCAGTACTTATGCCTTTGCTGATGAAAGTGCCCAAATTATCCTTCCACAGGGGTAGCCATATAAATCCCAGCCTACATGTGTGGAATAAAGCAGCATAAATTTGCATGTTTAAGTCCAAAAAATAAAAAATAAAATCAAAGATAATCGCTTATGGTCTATACTTAGGTCTTGTTAATTATACATTAACACAACAGAGCGGGACCATGGCATGCCAGCCCCAGTGGAAACATCAGCTCGCCTCAAGCTCTCTTTGGGTATGTCAATCAAACCACTAGCTGTGGGGCTAGTCTTGAGCCTGATGTTGAATAATGTAAGAACCTTTTGTTAGTTAAGCTTACGCTGTGTTTTGAGTTGGCATGGGCTTGGAAAGACTGCCGATTGTCATGTCAAATTTTCAAGTACACTGTACCTGTACAGTACATTGCTTTTGGGATCTGGAGGTCTTGTTGACCTATTGGTTAATTGGAATTGAGTCCTAGGACAATACCAGCCTGATACCTGGATTGTATCGGTACATTCCAACCTGCAATATACTTTGTCTCCTTTAACTACTCAGCCCCCGAAAACGTACAGTACTGGGGATTTCTGCATGCTACTATGTTTTCTATGAGTATATAAAAAGGCATCATGCTGCCATTATTGCTGGATGCGTTGTGCGTTTTTTTTTTGTGAGCATGTGCTGATATTAATAACAGACAACAGATCGTTAAGGGCTTATTACTGAGTGGCGTTTCATTCATACAAATCGCGGAGGGAAAAGTTGGGGGAAGAAATTAGAGTGTGTGAAGAAACAGAGACCATTTTGTCAGGGTAGTTAATGGGTCACAGGTAGACGTGTTCAGTTTGGGTCTGAGTGCCTGGTCCAGTGTGGGTGGCCGCTGGCGCTGGTATCAGGGGCTCGGAGTGCCGGGTTAGCTGCTATATGCTTTGCGTTGAGGTGAAATTTTAGACTTGATGTACTCCGATGATACAAAAATTCCTTATTGCGTGAATTACAAATAATAATTTTTGTTTTTAAACTTAAACTTTCCATTCACTGGGCCAAGCAGCATGTTCTCGTCTTATCCTTCATTTTACAAAGCCATTGTGACCAGAACCAGATTGGGTTAAAGAGTCACCACGATTTGAGATTAATCAGCGCTAATTATTTTAAGCGTTTTTTTTTCTCCAGTGATTAATCGATAGAAATGAACACGTTAATTCGACACCCCTATTAAAAACAAACAAAATAAATACGTGCAAAAATAAATAACGTGCAAAAATAAATTTTTACAAAATAAAAGCTTTAAGCTCAACCATCAACAGAAAGGTTAAACTGAGCACTGGTTAAATTAGATAGAAGAGCCCTTTTCCAGCAGCAGAAGAGAAACATTTCCTTGGTCATTTTAAAAACTGACCGCATATCAGATGTGGTAAACATTAAATATTGACTTTCCGCAGAACAAACCCAAACTGACCGAGGCCTTGCTGCTGACATGTGACCGAGAGGAATAAAAGTTTCTGTGTTTGTTGCTAGGAAGCAGCAGGTCTTTTGGGTGACGGGAGGTCACATGGTGCACATAACTGGGCCTCACTACTCAACTTTCCCAGCGTGCGGCTTCTGAGGATTTCTACAGCTCACTATGCTTGTAAACATGCTGCTTGGCTCCAGGGGGGTATTTCACATAGCAGGAAGAAAGCTGGATAATTTAAGCCCACTGTGAAGACTGTCCAGCAGAAACACCCCTGACCTCTAGTCCCATTGGACAAGCTTGTCATTAGGATTAAGTTATCTGGTAAACAGAGATCATGCTTTGGGGCCTGTCTCACAAACCACAATCAAATTTTACACCCTTCCATTTCCTTCTGTGATATAAAATTGAAATATTAATAAAATACACAGTATTAAATTATGCCTGAAACGCATTTGAATCCATTTGGACACAAAATGTTCACATCAGTTAGATCAAGATTCTTTATTTGTCACATGCATAGTTATACGTGTACAACACCCAGTGAAATGTATCCCACTGTATTGTATTCTTTTGCTTTCTGTGTTTTGGGGATGCTGAGCAGGCACACATCTTTCAATGGAGCGGTGTTTCGAATCTTGTACATGGGCACATTTCAAACGACTTCCTTATTGAAAAACGTTAGTAGAATGTTTAATGAGCTGAATCAGGTGTGTCAGATCAGAGTGAGAGAGGCTACAAAGCTACACAAGTCTGTTCTCAGGGGTCAGAAAACAATAGTGTAACGCAAATACCACACAAGTGCACCATAACAGTACTTCCAGAGCGCATATTTGTGTCTTGAAAGTGCTCTAGTGAAGTGGAACAAAAAAATTCTCCCACGTATATTACAATGTCACCAAACTGTAAACCGGTCACAGATATCAGGCAGCTGCTGTTGCATGTGCAATTGCAAGCCTTCTTCACGCCCATGTCACATTTATGACATCCAATATTTTCATAATAACTCTCTGGCTGAAGCTAAAAACAACATTTTCATTATCTACACAGAAGGAAATGTGAGTTTGCTTAGGGCACATACGGAACTGACCCAGCTTTCACAACATATGCAAACCATCTCCGAATATTACTCAGGTGTGAAAACACTGTGACTCTACATTTCC
Source organism: Hydrocynus forskahlii (assembly GCA_037974365.1). Taxonomy (NCBI): domain Eukaryota; kingdom Metazoa; phylum Chordata; class Actinopteri; order Characiformes; family Alestidae; genus Hydrocynus; species Hydrocynus forskahlii. The sequence continues at coordinate 11,308,136 of JBBPCX010000160.1, forward strand.
GAGATACTCAAAAGTACATGCTACTGACTGCTGTTTTCAACTTGCGGGGAACCACAAAACTATACAAATCTGTTCTGCATCCTGCAGTCTGTGTTTGGGTGGTTTGAGGGATGTGGTTGGTGTCAGACAGCTGGCTTGGGCCTTGGGGAATAATTGCATCTCCAGAGTGTTTCTGTCTTCAAGCAACTGTGTGAGTGCTTATGTACATGAGTGAAACAGTTTATATGTTTTGAAACCTGTGTCAAAATAAAAGATAATGTAAAGACTTTATGGTCCATTCCCCATTAAAATATTCACGCAATTACAAAAAGGACAATCGATCTGTTATTGCAATAATGTCACATGCAAATAAGCCCTCTAACCAATCAATGTTTCATTGAGGGCTGTGACAAAAGAAAGTTCTACTGATATATCCAGGCAAAAGTGATATTCGTAATATGTACCAATACAAGCGCAATATCAAATCTTATCCATGTCATGCATGTAAGTGTATCTGCACCCTGAGCTCCTAATAACTGCTGTGTTAATTCAGAGCAGTGGGGTAACTGTCTTAGTCTTGTTACTATGTGTACCCAGCCCTCTCTGGACCACAGCATGGTCTGGGGATCAGTGTTTCTTGCTGCACTATTTATAGCCCCAAGACTCGCACCATGCAACACGCAAAACCTGATGAAAACAACACAACCTGATACAGCAAAACAAGACAAGCAGTTGCGCAAAGCTCAATAAAGCCATACCTACACAGTTATAGTGCTTTTGCATAAGGCACTTTGTTGCAATAGTACTGATAGTACAAAAAGACAAAGAAGTAGAAAATTAGTATTGTTTCCAGGAGTTGATAAATGAGCATGATAAAGAGACTGTAAGAGAAAGGTTTAGCACAACAGAGTATCATTATAAACAATGTCAAAACAGGTAATTTAACATTAGCTCACATTTTTGCAATACATTTGTCGCAATCCTGACCAAAGGGCAGCTGAAAAGCTCAACTGACTCCGCAGAAAAAAAAGATCCAAATTATTACTTTTAAAATCATTACGATGCATTGACCATGACAGCATTCATTAATAGACTCTAGAACAAAACATCTGATACTCAAGTAAACTGAGAAAAGTCGGTCACATCTCACGGAATAGTAACTATATCAGAGTATCAAATCAACAACTTTGTGGCACGGGCTCACTGTTTAGTCCGAAAAGTGGTAAATGATTATATATGACACACAAAATCCAACAGAATGTTGGAGAGACTTTCTCCATGTACCACTGTGGCTTAGAAAAATGTAATACAGGTAGTTTAATGGGTTGTATTCATGAATTATCAGAACTAAGTGCATAGTGAGGCTGACATGCTCTCGATTCAAAGCAATAAATACAAGGAAAAAAATTAAATATGAAGGAAACTGATTCTTAAGAGATCATAAAAAAATGAGTTACCATGACTTGACATTTCTGAAGCAGCATCTTCTTGGTCCAGATCTTACCAAAAATGTATAAAGGTACTATAACTGCGTTGGTATTTTAGTTATTGATACTGACCAGAAAGAATAAGAGTAGACTATCACACTTGTACTGCTGTCAACGATGAACTGGAGAGGTGTTTTGGAAACAACCATCCTTAAATTATGCTTATACAGGTTTTTCCATACCCTCTCCACTCTTTAAAGCTAAACTATAGGGGCTGTTGTTTTCCTTACGAAAGTGTTGATTTACTAGGCATGTGATATGACCTTCACATCACAACATTGTATTCTACTTTAGTTCTGTTCTTGACTCTTCACATGCTGGGGCTTTTCCACACGTGCTTTGACGGACTACACCAAGAAATGGTGTCAACTTGGTACAATTAAAGATCTCATATCTGGCCATACTTATATATTAATGTGCTATTACTTCACAAGGCTATGTGTGGGTGAAACTGAATTGTGCATGTCAACACAGCACATTTATTTTAATGTAAGCACATGTTTGCTTCATGCTCCTTGCGTGCCTATAGTCTACAAAGATGGCTAATTATAGCTGCCAGTGAACAGCAGTGGAACAGAATTTAGAGAAAGTGGAATAACAGGCACACATGCATTACAGTATGGTAACAAAACAAATGCAAGACTGATCTGGAATAAAAGTTCACTGTGTAAGCAGTCCTAATTTATGTTAGTCATGCAGACTCCTCTCTTACTGGAATTGCTGAAATCATCTGGCAAATAAGTGAGGAAAAAAAAAAAAAAAAACCAAACAAAACAAAAAATATATATATCTACATACGCACGCACACACACATATATATACACATACATATATATATA
>JBBPCX010000160.1:11310540-11331670 GCA_037974365.1 Hydrocynus forskahlii
TATACACATACATATATATATATATATATATATATATATATATATATATATATGTGTGTGTGTGTGTGTGTTTATGTGTATTCTTTTAAATTTCCTTGTTTGTTACTGTTAGCATTTGCACCATTTAAGTCCTCTAAATCACACAACACTGGAAAAAACTCTTCAGTCAGCCAGTTTATGTGATACCAAGTTCCTCCTTCACTGACCGCACTGAAGCACTGTTTTCTATCAGAAGAGCTCAGATCTATGTTGATTTACAGGCTGTGAAAGTACTAATGCACAGCTGAAAGCTACTCAGCATGACAGCATGACAACGAGTCTACATGGCCTACAAATGACTTGTTTACTGCTAATCATATGGCTGGTCACAACATGAGAACAGGAGGCGTTACCTGACCCCTGTAGACAAGGAATGGCTATTTTCTCTTAGGAAACAAGGAGAAGGCTATTTTCTTTTAGGAAACACATAAAATATCTATGTTCTGTCAATGGACAATATTCCACATCTACAGGAAAACAATAAGATTTGGGTCCAAGAAGCAGAATTGATAATTTCGTATAACAGCTAAGAGCAGAACTCAAGTAACAAAGCCAAACCAACGTACCTGAACACAGCATAATGAACATACAGGAACAGAGCACAAACAACATGGTCCTTGCTAAAAGCTGTATTTTATAATTCTGTCATGGATTAGAAGGGATGTAATGCCATAGAAATTCTCAGATTTGATACAATTCTGAAATAATTGATTCTACAGAGCTCTACTAACAAACTGTTCTGCATAAGGGACACTACACATCCTATACTGCAAGTACTATATTGGTTTGGCTTAGATAAGTAAAAGCTTTCAGAGAGCTTTTCTTTGCATGTCACCCCAGACCTCCAACAAAACAAGCTCCAAAAATCACAACCCTTAAAATTTACAAAGGCCAGTCATTTGAGCGTGGGTGAATGTATACCATAAGCTCCACCCCCTCCCTCTTTTCTTTATCATAGGATGATCCCCCTGCTTAGTACAGATCACTGACAGCAGTTTCTACTAACAATACCACATGACAGAGGCTTTTTTTAAGTGACTGACAACATTTTGTACTGTATTAAAATCAATACACTCTAAACCCTTAGAGAAAAGAGTCGACAGCAACACAGTGGGCATTCTGCCAATACATTTATTAATTTGCTTATTCTCTGCAGGGGATGCAGAAGGATACTTACACAAGAAGAGTGGCCTAATCAACTACCCTGTAGGCCATTATCATCAGGGACAGCACACATAGTAAGTAGGCTAAGGGTTGGTTTCCCAGACAGGGATTAAGGCTAGTCCCAGACTATTTTTTCATTCAACAGAGAATCTCCATTCAGAATACTGTGAGACTAGGCTTAAATCCTGTGCAGAAACTGACCCTGAATGTTACAACTGACTAATCAGGACATAAACAGCAGCAGGGTACAAAGTTGAAGCAAAATGGCTTCTGCTATGGGTGTGCTTGTGTTTTTTTACCCAGAGGTACTAGCCATTGTGTTAAATGGCCTGTGTAATAGCTAATCCAGTTTGTTTCTCTATGTTTTGTATATACTGACAACCATGTCCTAACTATAGTTGCCCAACCTTTTACTTCTACCACAAGTCTAATTCTGTAGCATCACATAAAAGCAAAAGTAACCAAGCAAGTAATGGGTATCGAGCTCAGTCATTCAAGTTCTGATGTCTTAATGCACTTTTAGCATATTGCTCATAAGGATTTAAAGTGTTTTAAATGAGGTAGACCGCAACCCAAATGTAGCACAAATATGTGAGACTGGAAATTTCTGAGGTTAGTGTGGCTTTACATTTTTCTGAAACAGTAATACGGTCATTTATTTTGACACAGACAGATGTGTCACTGTGGAGGTCACCAGGTCTCAGGTGTGAAACTAGTGAAATGTAATTATCACCAGCCTCTCCATCTGATCACTACTATCCTCAGCAGACAGTATATGTATAACAGGAACCAGTCTCAGTGTGCTTCAGCAAGATTGGTGAAACCAGCAGACCTTATGCAACAGACCAATTCTGAGACAATCACAGTCAGAGCTCTACTCAGTGCTCAGCTAGTATGAATTCCACAGCAGGTCCCGGACAACCATCCACCCAACTACCAACACTTCATTCATCACGCTGTTTTGGCCAAAGGATGCCAACAAACACCCTAGTGCCAGGGCACCTGTACAACAGAGACCACCAAGAGGCGATCCGCCTTGTAGCTCTCTTTTAAGTATACAAGGGAAAATGTACTGTGTAGGATTTACTAACCTGACTGCCTATACTGGATAATTTGACAGGATACTTAACATCAGGTGGATGCCCTAAAGAGAAATTGAGTGTTTCCACCCACTGAAGTGTCTGCGAAGATTCTCTACAGGAATGCAACACAGGGTGTCATGCCACCACTAAAAATATACAACTAATGAAGATTGACTGGATGCATTCATATGAGCTCCAGTTGTGCTATTCGACAACTTAAACCAGTCCTTTTTAGATTACCTGTAGGTTATTCATTTAACTTCATTACAGTTTGTCTGTGTCAGAAGTGTAAGGTCGCACAACTACGGTTCAAAAGTGTCACAGTACCTCTTAGACGTGCACATTTTACACAAGCATTAATTTAATCGGTGAGATCTTGGTTAGCAAACCTAACATTAAATATCTCAGCCTAGCACACTACAAGGTTGCTGTAATTGAAGCCATAAAAACTAGTGACCGATCAATAGCCTAACATAAAAATCACGCCTGGTAAAAGCCACACATTGCTGCTTGACAGCTTGCTAGCTATTAGCAACTTAGCCATTTCGGCAGGCCTACAGTTATATGGGCTTGGTGCTGTATATCTGGAGATGTTTACATTTTAGCTAGCTATCGACTCAAGGATCAAATTTTCCATGAATCTAAAAGTGTGACTATTTTGCCACTACACGCTGGGAAGCATGAGAACCCAAACCTTACCGGCTGCCTGCTGTAGCTGCTACTAACGTTAAATGCCGCTCCAGTCTTTAAACTCGGGTTTGGAAGCTACAATTCTTGGCACTAAGACACGTAAATTACATTTCTGTACCCTCCAGGGTGCTCTTACAAGGCTGTAATAACCCGTGGTCATTTATCTGCCACATGTTGGATGTGCAGCTGAATACTTCACTGTATGTTGGTGTTTAGCCACTTAGCCGCCACTTTCCCTCCAGCTTCTAACAGTCCAGAGAGAGACAGGCTGCACATGCAGGCATGGGGACCTGAACTACGAGATAAATGGGTAAAAATGGTCCCTGATACTCTAGCTCGTCTGTCCTTACCTCGCTTTCCACAACGTCGTGATAAGCGGGCGGTGGGTCAAACCCGCCCGTCCCGGTTCTCCCGCTGCTCTCTCCGTCGCCCCCAGGGCCTGAGCCCGGGCTGGGGCCGCTCTCCATCGGCTCATAGCCGTACCCGAGCCCGGGGCTTTCGTTCGTGAGGAAAGCCACAGCCTCGTTGATGTCATTTTTGGCCAGGCGAAGAGCTTTCCGAATGGCCACCGGGTCTGGAAAGCCCATGCAAAGGAGCGTCGTCATGTGTTGCTCTTCCTCGGTCTCCATGGCTGAACTGGGTCGGCTCGTCGGACTTTAGTGGGGAGGTGAACAGCACGGACCGCTGGCTGTGCGCGCCGCCATGTTTACAGTCAGTCAGAGGAGTCCTGACAGGAGAGTCCCGGCAGCAGCCCTCCACACAGCGAGAGCCGAACGGAGCCGAGTAGAGTCGAGCGGAGCCAGAACAGAGCCGAGCAGCTTGTCTCTGTGTCAACTCCCCTCAGAATAAAGTTAAGCGGAACACAGAGATGCATTTTAATTTTTAAGATTTCCCTGTTGAATCTTCATCGCTTAAAAACTGCCTCCCTGCTATTTCTGCAGCTGAGTTTTGTTGCTGAATCCTCAAATATTTGTAAAACTGCTAAATGAAAATTATATTTGATTGGTTTATAATTTTTTTAAGCTTTCCCTGTTGAATCTCCATTGCTCGAAAAATGCCAACTGCTGTTGTTGCTGCTGATCTTCAATTTGGCTAAATAAAACTGACATATTTTGGTTTGTCTTTCTTTCAATACTTTAACCATTTTTGATATGTGATTCCAAATATACCTTGCTCTGTGAACTATGAGCGTAAAATAAATCAGTGTATTTAATTTAGCTCCAAAGAAAACTAAAGGGATGCCAAGACATGTGGATATAATTCAGAAGTAAAAAAATTGTTTCATAATACATTATATAAATGTTTTTTTTTGTGTTTGCCATGGATACTACAATGCATAAAATACGGTTAATCTTGGGTCTAGATGATCAATTTGAAAAGATTAAAGTGGGTCGTGACCATAGGAGTTTTATTTTGAAAACATGGAGACTGTGTTACTAATACTGACTTCACTAAAACTAACCCGTCTGTCCCTCTTACCCATACCGCACACCCACCCATATTCTGAAATATGTATAATTAAAAATAACAAATACTACTAAGCGTAATCGCATAAAATAAAATGGACATAAAAAGCTGAGCGAAAAAATTTATCACTTTTTTCATTTATTTATTTCCGTAATATAAACGTGCTTAAAATACACTATGTGGACAAAAGTATAAATTCCCACAGAACCTTCAAAATCTTGAGGGAAGTCTTGCAAGACGAGTGGAAGCTGTTAGAGCTGCACAGGGGAATAAACTCCATATTAAAATCTAGGTGTTTGAATGCAAAGTCATTGAAGTTCCTGTTGATGTAATGGTCAGGCGTCCCAATACTTTTGTCCATATAATGTTTTAATAAGGAACAAGGGTGTGGTCGAGAAGAATGTAGCGAGTCACGTGCTACTGAAGTCATGTGACAGTAGAGTGAAGATGGCCGCTACAGGGGAGGAGGCAGCTGCGATGGACAGTATCAGCAGAGCTCCTGCGCCTCCAGCAGTGCTCAACCTAAACCCCGACCAGAGAGACGATTTGAGCAACGATGGAGCGAGCGAAATTGTAGAACCTGCACCCAAAAGACCCACCAATAACAGTGAGTGTCGGTAAAACTCACTACATACATGCTAGCAGCAGGCTAGGCTACCTCCCCTTTCAGACTTCTTACAATCATTTGTGACGTTAGTTTGTGAAGGTAACAGTAATACACGCACACAGTATCTCACAAAAGTGTGTACACCCCTCACTTGGAAATATTTTATTATATCTTTTCAAGGGACAACACTGATGATACGACACTTTGATCCAATGTACAGTAGTCAGTGCACAGCTTGTATAACTAAATTTGCTGTCCCCTCAAAATAAACACACAGCCGTTAATGTCTAAACCGCTGGCAACAAAAGTGAGTACACCCCTCACTGAAAATGTCCAAATTGTGCCCAAAATGTCAATATTGTCTGGCCACCATTTTCCCACACTGCCTTGACTCTCTTGGGCATGGAGTTCACTAGAGCTTCACTTGTTACCACTGGAATCCTCCTCTACTCCTCCATGACAACATCACGGAGCTGGTGGATGTTCGAGACCTTGCGCTCCTTCACCTTCCGTTTGAGGATGCCCCACAGATGCTCAATAGGGTTTAGGTCTGGAGACATGCTGGGCCAGTCCAGCACATTCACCCTCAGTTTCTTTAGCAAGGCAGTGGTTGTCTAGGAGGTGTGTTTGGGGTTGTTATCATGTTGGAATACTGCCCTGTGGCCCAGTTTCTGAAGGGAGGAGATCATGCGCTGCTTCAGTATGTCAGGGTACATGTTCATTCATGGTTCCCTCAGTGAACTGTAGCTCCCCATTCCGGCAGCACTCATGCAGCCCCAAACCATGACACTCCCACCACCATGCCTGACTGTAGGCAAGACACATTTGTCTTTGTACTCCTCACCTGGTTTCCGCCACACACGCTTGACAGCATCTGAACCAAATACGTTTATTTATGTCTCATCAGACCACAAGACATGGTTCCAGTAATCCATGTTCTTAGTCTGCCTGTCTTCAGCAAACTGTTTGCAGGCTTTCTTGTGCATCATCTTTGGAGGAGGCTTCCTTCTGAGACGACAGCCACGCAGACCAATTTGATGCAGTGTGCGGTGTATGGTCTAAGCACTGCCAGCCTGACCCTCCACCCCTTTAACCTCTGCAGCAATGCTGGCAGCACTCATACATCTAATTTCAAAAGACAACCTCTGGATATGATGCTGAACACGTGCACCCAACTTCTTTGGTCGACCATTGTGAGGCCTGTTCTGGGTGGAACCTGTCCTGTTAAACTGCTTTATGGTCTTGGCCACTGTGCTGCAACTCAGTTTCAGGGTGTTGGCAGTCTTTTAGGCCATCTTTATGTAGAGCAACAATTCTTTTGTTCAGATGCTCAGAGAGTTCTTTGACATGAGGAGCCATGTTGAACTTCCAGTGACCAGAATGGGAGTGTGAGGGCGGTAACACCAAGTTTAACACACCTGCTCCCCATTCACACCTGAGACCTTGTAACACTAACAAGTCACATGACATTGGGGAGGGAAAATGGCTAATTGTGCACAATTTGGACATTTTCACTCAGGGGTGTACTCACTTTTGTTGGCAGCGGTTTAGACATTAATGGCTGTGTTTGGTTATTTTGAGGGGACAGCAAATTTACATTGTTACACAAGATGTACTTTGACTACTTTACATTGTATCAAAGTGTCATGTCCTCAGTGTTGTCCAATGAAAAGTTATAATAATATATTTACAAAAATGTAAAACACACACACACACACACACACACACACATATATATATATATATATTAGTGTGTGTGTGTATGTGTACATTTGTGTGTATGTGTGTAAAGTGTCCATTTCTGTAAAGTGTCCAGATATACTGTTGTTTCAGACTGGTGTGGTTCGTAACTGTACAACATGCAGTGTAAAGTTTTACTGCTTTAGATTGTTGTTATTGTTGTGCTGTCTTACTGCATGTTTCTCAGACTTTTGTATTTTAATTGACATTTTTCTTGATTAAGCACGTAAGGATAGACAAACATATTGGCCTTCTGCAAGTCTTTGGTGACCGGTTTAAGAACCATTGCTCTTTGTGTGTACTGTAAATATTTTCTATATATTACTGAACCAGCTTGCACTTTTACAGTGTACACAGAATCCACATCAATGACAAAACAGTAATAATATAATCACTGTTGGGATCAAGCCTGTGGACACACAGTAACATTTGATCCTTTAATGATTGTCTGCTGCAGATGACGGTGGTGTGGAAACGGCAGAAGAAGCTACTGAACCGGCTGAGCCTGACATCAATGAACTCTGCAGAGACATGTTTGACAAAATGGCAGTTTTTCTTCAAGGAGAACTCACAGGTACATAGAAACAATATGCATGATGTGTATTTATAGGCTAAGCATAGTTGTACATGCATAATTGTAACAGGCACCTTTTGAAAAAAGCGGCATCAGTCGTGAACACTATATTTGAAATGTAACTCACACATTTGCATTTCCTTAATGCCTGTCTGTCACATTGGGACCCTAGGTTTGTTTGTAGTGTTGCTGAGTTTGTTACACCACAGCAAAAACTTGTAATGGCCTAATGTATACAACTGAATTTTTTAAAGTGAATTTGTTTGTGTGTTCTTATTTTTTTAAATTATCACCAGCCACCTGTGAGGACTATAAACTTCTGGAGAATATGAACAAACTCACAAGTCTGAAGTACATGGAGATGAAAGACATATCGATCAACATCAGCCGCAACCTACAGGACCTCAATCAGAAATGTGAGACCTCTAGTTGAAACCATGACTTGTTTGTTTGTTTTCTGAGGAGCTGAAGCTGTTCTATATAGGAGAATGAGCTAAAATTCCTCCAAGTTAATGTGCAGGACTGATCAACAGTTACCAGAAATGTTTAATAGCAGTTACTGCTGCACAGGGTCGTTTCTTTATTACTGAAAAACAAGGTTCGCATAGTTTTGTCACACACATGTAATATTAAATATTCATTATTTAAATGAATGACTAGGTAGAGTATTTTTCCTTTCTTCAAATTTTCTTGTTTTATTGGGTTCTCTTTATCTACTTCTAGAACCTGTGTGAACATTTGATGATGGTTTGGACCATATTTCTGCAGGAAAATAGAAAATTCTAAATGGTTAATAAACTTCCAAGCTCCTCTGTATATGTCTTTTCTTTACCCATCATTTGCCACTTTGACAATTTTTTAATTCTATTTTTGTAGATGCCAGTTTGCAGCCATATTTAGACCAGATCAACCAGATTGAGGAACAGGTCACAGCTCTGGAGCAGGCCGCATATAAACTAGACACATATTCCAAAAAACTGGGTAAGTGCAATTAGTTGTAGATCTGCACATTTAAAATGAAGGTCTCTATAGTGCAAGCACTAATCCTTTTTATTGCTATTTTATTGTATGTTCACACACTAGTGTTACGCACATGGGCTGAGTTCTAGTTCCATCTGAAATAAAGGCCTTATCAGATTGTACCACTAGATGGTGCTGTGAGACCACTGAGTTTTGCTCTACACGCGACTGAAAATGACTGAAAAGTGACCCCGGTGTATGTTTTCCTGTCTAATAAGATTTGCATTTAAAGTTTGACACTTTATATGATGTGCTTTTGCTATAATAGTCATTTTAACTGAAACTAGAAAGAATGTGTGACATCAAAGCAGTTTCAAATAGGTATGTGTAGTATTTGTTGAACAATGAGTTTAAGTTGTTGTTTATACTTACAGAGGCCAAGTTTAAGAAACTGGAGAAGCGATGAAGTGTGTTGAAATGGTAACCCAGAGAGAAAGGATCCGCCCTGCCTGCTCCAGGAGGCTCTCCAGCTTGCTGCTACTTCTAGCATTAGTTGGTTCACAATAAGAGCCTGAAATGCACCAAACCACTTTTGGTTTTTTTGATACAGAGCTTGATGATTATCATACCTTTGGCTCATAAGTGTTGTGGAAAGAGCCCACAGAAATATTCATAGTAGTCCAGATGAAACATGGACAATACGATAATTTATGGTATGATAAGTTCACATATCCATGCAGTGCAGTAATCTTGCAGCTGCAGGAAAAAGAAAAGAGCTGTTTTATGACAAATCAAACCTAGTCAGTACCATCAGTACATAAAGCATGACTAAGTGCTATTCTATTATCTGATTTTTCTATTTAATATATTCCCTGTTTTTGTGAGGTACATTTATTCATTTGGCAGACACTCTCATCCAGAGGGACTTACTCACTAAAGTAGTGACTAATGTTAATTTTATATGGGTAGAAACACAAATATTTCTGTGATTGTTTTTGTATCTGAAACGCTTGTTTTTTGTCTTTCCAAAAAGCACTCACTTGTAATGAAGAGTAAAAATGTCTTAAAAATTAAACTAAAATTAGAAGTGGCTCCTATCATAGTGTTTCTCTTGCAACGTACACCTCACCATGAGGTGGCAGACTAAGCCCACATTACTTTCTATGCCTGGCGCTCAACCTTTCACCTTGTTTTGACTGGTAGTTGTGCTCTGCAGTTCAGAACCATGTATGGTGAGGTGTCTATCTATCGCTGAGACTGCATGAGGGCATGGTAAGTTAAAACTCTTTCCTCTCCCAAAACGATCAACCTAAACCCATCTCGAACCTCAAAAGGATACAAAATAGCTGCAGCTGTTGCAAAATGATAAGGCCATATAGTAACCATGAGAAAACTGAGAAAACCAAGACAGCTAAGAAAACTACACATTTTTCAGGGTTGGTATCCCAGTCAGGGAAGAAGCCTTGTACTTGACTATATGTCCCTTTCAGTGGAGAATCTCTATAGTAAAATGATCTAGACTTGTAACTCCTCATTCTCTCTCCCATGCTCGATCATGTCACACACAAGTAACCTTACACCCAAATGCCTAATTGGCTAACAAGAGAGGGTCAAAGTTCAGCAATTATTCCATTATCTTGCTTTCGGCTCCGATAGCAAAGGAGAGCGGTTTCAAAATGAAACCCCCAGGCCATGACATGCACACAGTTCACGACAACTGAGAGCAGGCAAACATCAAGGCCTTTTACAGACCATTATTTTTTACAGTACATTTTATATTTTGTCACTGTCAAAGCCTTGTCTTTCCAGTGATTCATATATTTGAAAGTGCTAGCTGTGCTTTATATTGAACATTTCATGATGAATGGACTAATAAAAAGTAAAAAGAAAAAAAATCTTGTTTGTACCCTTTTGCAGGGGCCCATGCATGCATGTGGGCTTGAGTTGTGTGTGTGTTTTTTTGACAGGCAGCACTGTTTTTAAGACCTTTATTAGATTTCCTCATATGCACTCATAAATGGATACAGTTGGAAGCTTGGGGGGCAAACCTCGGCCAGGGTACCACAGGTCACAGACTCACTCAAGCTGTATGTGCTTCGGTGTGTAGACCTCCTCTAATCACTGTTTTTGACAGGGTTGTTCACGGTCCCCTGTGGGATCAGGTAATTACAGGCGAGTGGTGCTAAATGCTGTTCGTGCCTTTAGGGCATTTATTAAAGCCGGCTAACGGCTAACTTGCCCCACTTTCCTTTCAACCAGTGAGCAGGACATGGTCTCTGGTATCACTCAAACTTCATAAGCTCTTGCTGTCTACTGAGTACACGCACACAACCGAGGCAACAGTTAATCATTTTTAGTGAAATGAAAAAAGAAAAATCATAATAGGCGCTCCAACAGCCATGCATATTCCAGTGACATGGAACTGACACTGACTGATTCAGAGGAGAGACTGAAGAGAAGTGAGTTCCATTCAAAACACACATGGAGCCTTGATCCTCGCTGCCAGTACAAATTCTTGGTTATGAATGCCCCTCAAGCCATCCTAGGCACATTTAGGGGAGTTTGCAGTGCATCCACGAGTGGAGTGTTTCAGTATTGATAATGGCAGTGGGCCATTTCAGCCGCAGAAAACATATTACTGCACCACAAATGTGACATGCATGAACTCCCACTACCTCAATACATCTGTCTCCCTGTACAAATTAGCAAGAACCCAATGTTCAAGATGTCATATGCAGCATTTACTTGGTAATACTGTTGTGCAACCCAACTGAGAGGTAATGAAAACGCAGCAGAGGGGAACGCGCACAGAGACGTGAGTGGTAAGAAGCCTCAATTCAACATAATACCCCTCGTGTAATTTTCTCTCTCTCTCTTTTTCTCTCTCTTGTTTTATCTGGCTTGATTCTTTTGGCTTGTAGTGGTGCACCTGGCATGATTTTGAACTGACTGGTGTTATAAACTCACTTCTTTTCTCATTAAAATACAGAGATTAGACTTGATGAAAAGGGAGTGAGTTCACTTTAAACAGCTAAAAGAGAAAATATGGTCTGCCCTGCAAACCAGTAAAAATTGTGCAACCAACCAACAGCCTTGATCTTGCTTGTTTTCTTACTAAAGCTACATGTGTCAATGTTTCAAAACTACAGGGCAAAGCCATGTCTGTTCGGTCACTGAGAGTAAGATTAGGGACCGATTTAGAGTTAGGTTTAAGGTTAGGCTTGGGCAATGTTGCAACACTTCACTGAAGGCCACTATTCGTCCTACATAAGCTTCCATGGCAACTAAAGCAAACACATATATAAAAGCTTATTTAAACAAGTGTCCGCTGTCATAACATTTTCTGCAGAGAAACATTACTAAAGTAGACTTTATGACAACTGGCGCATGCTGGAATAAGCATTGTAAATGCTGATGTAGATTAATGTCAGTTGTCATTAAAGTCTTATGTAGCTGTCAGGTAGCCTTATGCATACTGATCTTCAGTGCAGTGTTATCATTAATTCGGAGTGATCCTGACACTACAGGAAAATAAGCTTCCATAGGTATGTGTGTACAGCTGTTGCATTTAGCTGTGAGTATTTTATACTAAAATTAGGGCTCATGAGTTTTTCCCAGGACCACACCCACAGTGGATTTGCAAAATTGGTGAAACTGGTCATAAGGCATAGACAATAAGGCTTGCTAGGATTGAGCAAGAAACTGACCACAATTGGTGGGAAATGAGGAGAGTTTATGTGAGTGAAAGGGATTTAACCATAAATGCTCACTAGACTCCTTCACATCAGCCTGATACAAACAGCAGGCATTGTTCACACACACACACATGCGCACACACAAGCATTTCTAATTGAATCTCCCACATAAACCTCAAATACAATGGATGGACCATTTGAGAGCTCGGATTCTCATGAACCTCATCCAAAGTGGGACTAAATCATGACAGCCAGATATGAAACAAGGCGAGTGTGTGCCAGGCGATGTGTGAGTGTGTGCTGGAAATGGCATTGTGTTACCATCTGTATCCTCCTCTTCTTTCCTCCAATGATTTCTCCAGTCACAGCCTTCTCCGTAGATCTCCTCTGCGCTTGGCCCTCCAGTGAGCAATGTGCAGTCTGTTTTTCTCTTTTTTGCTTCTGTAAGGGCCTAATAACACACAGACACACACACACACACACACTGCCCAACACAGTTCCACACTACACATTTACCGTTCACAAAGAAACAAGAGCTCTAACAGTAGCTACACTGCAAAGCAAAAGTTTGGAGATGAACATTTCTTTAAATGAACATTTTCTTAGTGTTACTGTTTCGTTAAATCACATTTTGTACTTAAGTACAATGTTAAGAATTTATGCGCAAATACTTCAGGTATCATTAACACTCATTTGGTAAAGTGTTTATTGATATGAAGGCAATTTTCTTTTCCAAACTATTATTAAAAGTGCACGAAAGACATCCCATGTCAAGGAAAAAAGTCCTTGAAAGTCCCTGTATTGTAGAAAAACAGTTTTTTTATATATTTGGTGTAGTATATAAGCACTGCTAACATTTCAGTATTAGCATATAATAATAATTCCCTAGCCCCTACAATCCACACATTAAGCTAAAAAACGATTTGGTATTCATTCTCTTGTGATGTCACAAAAACAAAGGCATTTGCACGTATGTACCTGTTCAGCTTACAGTAATTTAGCCCCACCCATTCTTGTTGAATGTTATGAGCATTTTGGCCAGACCACGATTTGAATGTGGCATATAATAAGATGACCAGTTAGAATAGAGATCATCGATATAAGGTATACTGGTTATAAAGCTCCAGTAACAAAATGTAATTATAAGTGATGAAGGGAGGTTGGAAGATGGTGAGAAAATTATGTGTTTTTGGTACACTGATCCACATGAAAGAAACAACATATGAGAAAAAGCAGCCTATGGACCCGTAAATACTTCTGGTTTGTGTGCTGATGACTGCACACATCACAAAAAAGGGGATAAAATATGTGAACTTCAGCATTTACTTAAATTTGTAAAACTGTTATCCTCAAAATAAACTTGACTTGGCTTTAATATGTTAATTTATTCCAAACAGACAAATAAAACATGCTTGTTTCTCTTAAAAACAATCCGGAATTCCAGCTTATGGGCAGTGTGGATTTGCATTAGGCCAGACCTCATGCAGATCAGAGGCAGCCTTGACTGATGTGTTCTAGAGCAGAGGGATGAAAGAGGTGAGTGAGGAGGTCTGCTGAAATGTGCACTTGTGTGCTCGCGGGTCTGTGGTGAGAGGAATTACGGGAGAATTCCTGGGTTTCCTCTGGGAGCGCTTGACCCTAGCAGACCCCCAGAGACCAACAGTGTTGGGATAAATAAACACACATAAATCTGACTCCCTCTGGATAGCCACAGGGCCGTACGTGTGTGTGTGTGTGTGTGCTGGAAAACACACCGAACAGAGATAAGAACAGATCGGGTATACATCAATATAATGAGTGACATAAAACAGAAAATTCATTTAGGAATGTGTGTGTGTGTGTGTGTGTGTGTGTGTGTGTTTTGGGGAGGGACAGGAACTCTAGTGTGGCAAATGAGAATATGCAGCCTCTGGGCTTTTTGGTAAATGATGCTCAAGAACTTTAAGTGTTCTGTGTGTATGTGTGATATTGTGGTGTGTTTTTCTGGGAAGCACACACTGACTCACAGCAAAAAGGAGACATGGAATGCATGGTTTGGATTAATATCTTACGACCATCCTCAGAATTCAGGTATCTCACAGAAAACCTCAGACACTTGTCTCATTTCACCTGACACCCAAAATGTCTTAAAATATAAATAAATATATTCTCTATTCTCTTGTCTTTATCATTCTTGTTGCGCAAAAGAATTTCCCTCAGGATAAATAAAATTCTTTCTTATCTTATCTTATCTCTTATATGCAAATGTATATAAAGTGCCATTGTTCTTGGAACAAATTGAAGCATTACAGTGTAATTTGTTTGGTTTCATTCAAAGGAATTACTTTCAGACCAAAAAGAATATATTCCATTCATTGTAATGTACTTTTAATAGCTCTTATCCATTTTACCTTAAGAAAAGTCCATTTATTTAACGTCCACTAATTAACAATTTATTGCAGAGCTAATTTCCTTAAAGAATATAACATTTGCAAAATGGATCGTTTTGAGATTAAATAGCTTGCTCAGTGGTAACAAGTGACCACTCAGTTCTAGAAGTTAATGGGTTGGAAGCAGGAATAATGAGCAAGCACAAGGATCTTGATTTACTTTGACAAAAGGTGAAATTGTGAGTAGGCGACTGGGTCAGAGTCTTGTGGGGCGCTACCAGTATGTAGTGGGACAACCAGTGACCCAGTGGCAGGATCACTGATGAGCATGGGAAATGAGGGTTAGCCCATCTGGTCAGACGAGCTACTGTAGCACAAATTGCTGAAAAAAGATTATGCTGGTTATAATAGAAATGTGTCAGAACAAAATACATTGACCCCTGTTGCAGACTGGTCTGACCCCTGTCCACTACCGAAAGTGCCCGCCCACAATGGCCACATCAGCATCAGAACTGGACCATGGAGCAGCAGAAGAAGATGGCCTAGTCTGATGAAACATGTTTTCTTTTACAACAGCTGAGTGGCTATATATTGCTTTCCTAAGGAAGAGATGGCACCAGGAAGCACTATTAGAAGACGACAAGCCAGTGGAGGCAGTGTGATGCTCCAGACAATGTTCTGTGGGTCCTTACATACATGTTAATTTGACGTGTACCACCTACCTAAACTAAATACACCTCTTTTAGCCTGTGAAGCTGTTAAAGTGGTTCACGGATGGTTTAAAGGCATTTAAAGGATAGGTTTCTAATGTTTTGCTGGCAGATACCACAGTGCACCTTCAGAGGTCTTAAAGAGTCTGTGCCTTGACGAGTAAGAGCTGTTTTGGCTGTAAAAGGGACCTAGACAACATTAGCCAAGTGGCATCAATTACCATACAGTATCAATTGCTGTCCTTTTTACAGGACTTTGCGGTTGAAATGTGTTGCTTACAAATTTTGTGAACAAGTAGTCAAGAATGTAAATTATTCAGGTCATTTTTTTCACATGTACAAAATCAAAATGAATTGCATATGTACATTTGAAGTGGATATTATATACATAGTAACCAAAAGTGTCTGAATACTTGTTTCCCCATACTGTATATTAGTTTGTGGCGGTTTCACCAGGGGTTCTCAATTTTCATGTTTGATGTTTATTGTCTGTACTATGTTTACTGTCTGCACTGTTTACTGTCTGCACTATGTTCACTGTCTGTACTTGTTTGCACCATTAAGTAGCCCCTACAGTTTCGTTGTATGAGTAGCATCCTGCTTCAGTACAATGACAATAAAGGCATATCTCTATTTCTATCTCTTCTATTTTCATATCTCTATTTTCTATCTCTATTTCTATCTCTTTCATGCTGGGGCTCACATGTAGTGGACAGTGTTTGTCCTGAAACCCACCAAATATTTTCTGAAATGAAAAACGGCATAAATTAGTGCAGACATCTTTAAGTCCTTAAGCTTTCACTTTTTCTTAGCATAATGTTCACTCAGACAAGAAGTTACCACTGTAAGACAAAAAAACATACTTTTTATTAGGACTTCTTTGTTCACTATTTGTTTTCCAAATGTCTGGATAAAAGCAAAAATCTGCATGACCATGCAATTTCATGTTCTTTTGCTTATAACAAACTTCTGAGGAGGTTCCTTACTTCCTTGGCAGTGGGGTAGTTCTCCATCCATTCAGAGCCTAAGGGTAGGACCTGCTGGATTATCAGAAGGGATGCTGGGATGTTGAAGACTCCTGATGCTTTGCAGTCTAACCAAAAGCAGCTGACCTGTGCTTCGAAACCACCTCCAGCGGCTTCTGGAGCTTGAGCCAAGGCCCGGAGATTGGAGACATGCCATGTCCCACACAGGCAGATAAACAGCAAGGCAGGGAGGCACTGCTGCAGCCATCCTCATGAACATGGGGTGCTTGGGCTTTTGGACGCTGGCCTCCCTTCGTTGTTTTTCCGGAGAAACGAGGGGGTCCAAACACCCGTCACCATAATCTAAAGCAGCGTTCTGATCAGTGGACCCCCTGCGCAAAGCAAGATTCATCTATCAACTTTTTTTTATTTCTGCTTCCTTTCTCCTTTCTTCACTCGCTCTGTTCTTCCAGAGAAAAGACGTAACACTTTTTGTGGAGCTCTCCTGAAAAAGAGCTGTAGCAAAAACAGTGGTTTTGAGAATTTTTGCCTTGACCATTTTCGTCTTCCTCACATCCTTTTCTCTAGAAATGATGATAGGCTAATTTGGATGTGGTTTCTTGCACCAAGATGTTGGCGAGAGGAAATTCAGAAACCACACTGGGTTTTGAAAGGTCACAAGCAGCGTATGAACCATTCAAAGCATGGGCAGGCTCGCAATCTCCGGGTGATTCATCTTGAAAGCTTGTGCTCACAGCATGTTCTACACAAAACAATATTTCTTAGAGTATTTGAAGTGCAGAGCATTTAGCATGATCTCACCTGGCACTAGAGTTCCTCCAAAGGAACAACATGAAACAACATCACAGATGCTCGGGAAACTGAAATATAGTTCTTCAATCCTTCAGATGCCCTCAGTGATATCTTCTGGCAGATGTTTGCCTTGTAGAAGTAATTCCCCAAGAAAACAACGAAGGGTCCAAAGTGATTTTGTGCATACTGGAGAACAATGAAAGAAAACAGAAGAAGTTGATCTTGGGTGGAATTCACTGCAGTTCTTGTCAGCCATTTTTTGCCAATTAATTTAAGCATTCTCAAGATATTCATGTTCAGATATTCACTTGCACACACAGGCCTGCATTAACATAATGCCTCAGAATACACATGTGGTAATTATTTTTTACTGACCACAGTGTAATGTAATGCTAACATTTGATGATACTGTGAGATCTGAATGAAACAGCTAAATGTAGAACCAAGCCAATGAGTGTCTTATTGGCACAAAAGAAATGAAAGGGGTTTGAATGGCCTTAGGGGAGCATTTCCTATGACTATCACAAATCACAGATGAACATAAAAGCTTGAAAGCCAATGATGCCAGTTGCAAACACGATGATGTTCTATCCACTGCTGTACAGCTGGCTCCTCTGCCTCTACTGCCACTCGAATCCACCCGTGGATCCTCAGAGCTCATTGTGTTGTAGCTGGAGAGGAGTGAGTGTGTGGTGCTGAATTAGCACTAACAGACGCTCACTCTGCCTGTAAATCTCCACAAACAATAGTTGGCATGACAGGGGTGTCTGAAAGGAAGAAAGACCATGGCCTCCTAGCGCATCAAGTGGCCCCCTCCTTCTTTCTCTTTCCCTTTCTTCATCGCTGGCTTGGGCTCCTTTACGAGGGCCGTAAATCAGGGCTTCAGAGAGAGAGAGAGGGTCCAGTGTGGGATTTAGCCATTGAGACAGCAGTGCTGTTCCCACTGTGTGATCTTTTGCGGCTCTGAGTTTGTTTGCTTATGTAGATGAGGCTGGTTGCCCTGATGAATGCTTGGTACTACCCACAGCATCTGGCCAGCCTGGCCCCACGGCCTGTTCAGCGTGGCCATGGCGGGGCGGCACTGAGAGGGCTTCACTTGTTGGAGGACCCATTGTATTTGAAATGCATCTAAAATACTGAACAAAGCATTTTAACTTGGAAAAACATAATGACCCCAAAGGAGTATAGAGTTATTGTACATTTGCTGCACATCTGATTTGCATTACACAATTATTACACAATTATTATGACAATGACTACTTATTATACAATTATAATTATTATATAATGAGGATATCATTATAATTACTGAGGACAAAATGTAATAAACTGCAATAACATTTGCTTGGTATGAATCTGCACTTCTGACAGACTGAAAAGAACAATACCTTCACATCAATTAATTTTTTTTAAGCAATTAATTATTGTAAATAAAATGGTGCCATCTGGGAGTGACAGTTCCAAATTCTTGTCGATGAGGTTAAATCATCAGTTTCAACGATAATTAGCTGTTATTTGTGAACTATACTGAGAAAGTGACTGGCATGGTGTGCAATCTTGAGTAGACTGTCTGAATATTGTACTGATGGTTTGTTACTTTGTTATTTAGTCTTTTTCAATCTACATGAGTCCTACAAAAAGACTCGTTTAAATGTACTTCTCATGTTTTGGAATTCCCACCAAAATGTTTGGTATTTCAGTTAATGAACTCATTCAGTAATGTTATAATTAACATAAGTGGATGTAACAGCTGTAATATATTAATATCAGATAATAGTGTCACTAATAATAATATTCTCAATGCTATTATGAAATATAGTGATTGTTCTCTTAACTTTGTAACAGTCTCCATATATATCAACTTTTTTTTTGACATACTAAGCAGATCTGCAGTGTTTGCCTACATCTTTAAATGTTGTTCTACATAATGTGGCAAAAGTGACTGCTGTGCATGCACAGAAAACACACAAGAACCTTATGCAAGACAAGTATAGGTGTACAAATGCAGGGACCAACTATATTCTGAAATACACTAATGTGGAAATGGTCCTTCGTTTTTCAGTATAACGTTAAATGCCCAATAACGTTTTATCATCAGTTTCAAATTCTAGTAATTTTTTTCCTAAATGAATACAAATGTGGTTTTGATTGGAAGTTTAAAATCTCCCCTTTTGACCCTCTTTGCTTGCTAGAATAATATACAAGTAAGAAATTACAAAACAAAATGAAAGGTTTTCAAGGCTTGTGTGACTTAACGAGAACTTGTGTTGTGAATAAAATTTGGTCTACTGACTCAGTCTGTCAACCTGTAAAAGACTATTCTCAAATTGCATAGCCCTGATGCAATATGTCCATATTTCCCCATTGAGGCTGCTTGACCCAGGGTGCAAAACGTCCTGCTCATTACATTACACTAAAAAAGAGTTGGCAAATCATTCACACATGGTACGTGCCAACTACACCTGAGCGCTCCAAGCTCTGTTCAAGGGTCATGACGTCACCAAAGGTCCAACTTTAAGCAAGAGTTATTGTCATGGGAGTAATGGAAATGACAGAGTGATCAGGGGCTCAGGAGGGCGTGACGCCATAACATGGCAAAGTCCAGAGTGCGGACAGGAGGTGCTCGGGAGCTTTGAGGAGTTTCTGGTTTCTGTCTCATTGCTGTTGCACGCTTCAGCTGTATTGTGACAGCCTGTGGAAGTGTCTCTGAGGAAAACTGACCGGTACTGAAAAATATTGATCAAAATGTTCATTTTGTTGTATGATTTGTTGATTTGAGGCTTGTGTGAAGGTTTATGGCATTTAGATTCTGATGAGCAGTGAGGAATGCATTCTTAGCATGGAACAGTTTTTCCTGAATGGACACACACACACACACACACACACACACACACACTCTTTCTATAAACAAACAGGTCTCATTTAAAAATGTATTGCAGTGTGCCTGACTGTAAAGCTATCCCCATGCCTTGTACTGTAATAGAGTATAATGTAAAGCATGTAGTCCAGTGTTAAGTGATGACATGAGAAGCTAGACCATTATGTACTCTGTGCTGCATTGGGATCTCGGTGATAATGATCCATTTTGGTCCACGTGGGAGCAAGCATAAAGAGTATACATCAAAAGTGTTTCAGAAATGCCCCACTGAATAGCAAAGCAGCGCTTGATTAGCTTTGCAGTAAACAAGGATCTCTTTAAACACACTGTACGTGCCAGTAATCTGCACTCCTAGTGACTCCTGACCTGCTTCACCAGAAGAACGAAGGCAGACTGTAATATAAAGTAAAGCAGCCCTTACAGTCATGCATGAACACACCACCGCACACAGTGTGAACAATGTGAAATTCTTTCTCTGCATTTAACCCATTCAGCAAGTGAAGCAGGGGGCTGCCACCAATGAGGGGGGCCCAGGAGCAGTGTGTGGGGACAGTACCTTGCTCAAGGGTACCTCAGTGATGACACTAGCAGTGTTGGGATTTGAACCCACAACCTTCTGAACCCCATGGTGCCTTATATGGTCACTAGGAGTAGATAGGCTACAGATTGCTGGCATGTACAGTGTGTTTAAAGAGATCCTTGCTTCCTGCAAAGCTAATCAAGCGCTAATTAAGCATTCTAAAGACATTCATATTCATTAGCTTTGCAGTAAACAAGAATATCTTTAAACACACTGTACATGCCACTAATATATAGCCGGCCTACTCCTAGTGACCCCTGACTCCCTTCACCAGCAGAATGAAGGCAGACTGTAATATGGTCACTCTTGTGGCAACATGAGAGGTGAGTGTAGAAGCTCTGGAAGTGCATGGAAAATGTTGTATTATGGAGAGAATGGAATACGTTTTTGCAAGATAACATTTGAAATCTCGCATTTTCCTGAGTTGTGAGCCTATCACTCTAAATCGTGTTTACTTGACCATGACTGTCCCTCATGAGGCTCCTGTTTTGTTCTCCTTTACACTATTTAACCTTGTTGGTTCATTTTTAATCACCAATAATATTCTGTTTCATCATCCCTTTTCGTCATCCCACCTGCTATCAGGTAAAAAGGCTCCGCTAGCTCTCTGATACTATCACTATTTCTTTATATTCCAATATGATAATGTCCCACATTTTGAATATATTTGTTTATTTTTCAGCTGTTGTACATCCTGCTCAGTGTTCAATCTCAGCATGTGGATGTGTTCATGACTGGTTACTGTTCCACATATCAGCAATTGATATCTCTCTCTCTCTCTCTCTCTCTCTCTCTCT